>OW799234.1:133027462-134235104 GCA_941918925.1 Phyto melanocephala | reverse complement strand
CACCAATGCCCATTCGTCTACGTATTCTGGCTGTCGTTCCTCAGCCGTCCTGTCTTATTTATAAAGGTGTGAATCTTTCCCAGATCACCTGTGGAAAGACAAGCTTTATTAACAAGTATTCGCTGACTTTGAATCTGGTATCTGAGACCATGGAATGCAGGGCAGTTACAGAGAAGATGTTCAGTTGTATTCTCCTCTTCCTCGCTGTCACAAATTCTGCAGAAGTCGTTGTAAGGGAAAAATAAAAAAAAAAGGACAGAAAAATTGCTTAAGTTGAAATATTTATGTTTAATAGCTCCTTCTAATTTCTGGAAAACAAATTGAGTAAACATATTATTTCCGACGCAATCTTTGATTTTGAATTTTTAAAAAATAGTTTACATAGACCACTAAGTCAAGCCCTATCATTTGATATCCATTTAATGGATTCAGAAAAAAAAATATCCATCATTTTGTTTAGGACGCCACGTTGGTTTTTAACTTTTTTATATTTGACTGTATTCTATTGGTCAAGCACTTTCATTTGTAACCATGTTGATGGGGTTGAAAGGGCATAGGCGTCAATACTAGTTTTAACTCATATTTTCGTTATTTTATTTGGGGCGCCATAATGGATTTAAACTTTTTCATTGTTAACTGTCTTTTGTTAGTACTGAGGGGGTGTTAATTACAAGAATTGATCCATATATGATCGAGATGTATGCGACTTTGTTGTGGCGGCCATTTTTGATTTCATATAATTTTATATAGTGTTTTATATTCTGCTAGTCAAGTAGTTAAAAAATATCGATTTTCGTTTTTTTCGTTTTGGGAGAAACATTGAAGCATTTGTATTTCTGTGCTTATATCTCAGTTAGTTTTCTACCGATATGCCACTTTTTTATGGAAATAACCTACGAAACTGCGCTTCGGATTCTGGTATATCTTGTATATGCAAGAACTATGGAGAATTCTTAATAATTCAATATATTTATAGGAAAAATTTATATTATTCAAAATTATTTGTGCCTATATCTTTGTCGGTTAGAAACCGATTTATCTAAATCCCAAATATCCCCAGTACCTACAAATAGTGGCTAAAGCGTCTTTGTGGTTTTACTGGGCTGAAAAATGTAGATTTTTATCTAAAAATATGGGAATAAACAGAGGTAGTCATATTTATTTGCTTATATCTCATATCTTAAGCGATTGTGCTGAACTTCAATTTATACTTGAATATTTGCAAAAGGTTGATGTTACATACATATCCAAGTACAATATGAGGCTTTTAATAGTTGATTTCAACCAACACACGGACAGACGGACAAATAGACATGTACCAATCGGGTCCCTATAAGCTTAATCATAAGCTTCTAGAAAATGCATACTATATGTGGTCGGAAATGAATATTGTAAAAACTATAAAAGGTTAGTGCGTGTTCCTGGAAATAAATGCAAGAGTGTGGCAAATTTTCTACTTTCTAACCGATTATTGAGCTTTTGAAGCTGTCATTAATTGTACATGACAATTGCCATATGACATGAATGATTGCTTTCAAAGCAAAGGCAAAATAATCCAACAATCGGTTTTAAAAGAAATATATTATTCAGCTAATAACAGAAACAGTTGTCACAACTAAGTAGGCTTTTGTGTAATGGGTGTTTTCATAAATACAAAGTCGTTGAATTTGAAATAAAGCAAAGAAAAATGTATTTAATATCTATTCAATTGACTTTGTTAGTAAACTTATTTTATGTAATTAATCGATACTTAAAACAACTGGTAAAAACTGGTGTATGAAAATTTAATAATTTTGGAAACATTTTTTGGCAATGCATATGGTCAGCGATTAAAAATACAAAAAAAAGTTTTTAGAATTATTATTTTATGTTTGTCTTTCTGTTGGAAATTACTGAATAAACTTAATTTAAAATAAAAATGATGGTACCTTAGGCTGTAGGTCAATAAATATAATATATTTTATTGCGAGTAAACATTTGATTTCTAACTTTGAAAAATAATATTTTTTATGCTTTAACGGACTAGGCAGAAGAAGGAATATAGAAGAAATTGCATTAACAAGAACAAATTGTTAACTTGGACTTAAAACGATGTTAGAATATTTTTATATAAAAACAGTGGACCGGGTTCTACTAGTGTATAAATATGGGTTTGGGCAAATGGCAGCTGCGACTAGCCCGTACGTGACGTAACTTGAAGGCTAAATTTTTAAATATCCTTTGCAATAAAACAGGCCATATGTCGGTAATAATACAGCGAAGATTCGGTTTCAAGTGCTTCATTATTTCTGGTTTATTTGCATACAACTGAAACTTTACGTATCCCCAAAACAAATAATCAAGGCGGCCAGTTCCTAAGACCATTTCTTGATATTGTTAGTTTCTCAAATGTGTTCACCATCCTGCTAATACCACATTTTTTGAAGTACTGATGCCTTCCAGTTGAGTCACAAAATGTTAATGAACAAGTCGTTCTTTTGCTCACCGTTGACTAAACTGTTCTGACCACCATTATTTGTGAAGATAAATGTGAACTTTTATGGAGGTAATAGATTTTCGATAGCGGCTTTAATATTGTTATTGAATCAATTATGTTTATTGATAATTGAATTCGTACATGATTTTCAAAATAAATTTAAATAAACTGTAAACGTTACTCTGGCATGAGTCTGTTCATAATTAAGTGTCACACCAACCTAAATTCAAAACAACGTAGAACAGAACAGGAAACACTGCCGTCACTTTAAAGTTCTCCGCTTCTAAAGAAAACACACTTCACGAGCACAAAAAAAAAAACAATAAAATTTTTTTTATAGGTTTTGAGCTAAACTTTGCAAATGATATTCTTACCTATACACTTATTTTCTTAAAAGAAATTAGGAAGGGAAAAAAAACATGATGAATTAAAGTACTAGGAAATGCCACACGTGTTAACAAGTCAAAAAAGAAAACACAACATCAGAATGTAATATTCAAAATACATGTGTAATATGACGCATTTAGTGTTTATGTTTCACGTACGCTTACACACGGTATCGTGTTATTCGTGTTATTCTTTAACCCACCTTTTCATTTTTGGCAACACAGAGCAACGTACATAGTTTGTATGTAAAAATTATTGCGAATTTTATGAAACATATAAGTTCAAGTACGGAAAAGTAATATTGCCTTTAGTTACGAGTATTAAGGAATGTTCATTGAAAAAAATCAAACTGAGGCTAGTTGTTGTGCCGAATTTTATATACCCACCACCGAATAAAAAATTTTGTGAAATTTTATGAATTTTTTGTTTTTAATAAAGTGGATTCGGTTACACAACTGTATTCTGTTTAAAGTAATTTTTATAGAAAATGTATTAACACCGGACTTGTTTGTAATAATTATTTATTACTTTTATTCATGATTTTTTGTATGGGAGGTATCATGCCCCCTGCTCTGATCCTAAGTATACGAATAATGAAATTCTTATCAAAGTAACTCGTATGAAGTTAGTAGGGAATAGATGCTATAGTTCTGAAAATATGTTTTTAAATGTGTTCAATTTGTATGTGAAGTACCACTGCCACCAAAAAAATAACACAAAAATTTAGCATATGTCCTTTCGGAAAGTAGAAATTGGTGAAAATTATAAACATTAAATAAGTAGTTTCTAAGAAAACTTGTAACATACAAACACACATTTTCTCCTTATCATATAGTTTGAATGTCAATTGTAGCGCGAACACGACTAATAATAATTAAAAAATATCATTTAAATTTTACATCTTATTTTGTCATAGAAATGTATATGTGGAGTGTAAAAAATTTTATAACAAGGGTCAAACTCTTTTTTAAGATCTTGGTGCAGACCTATTGTTTTTGATACTACACGGACAAATAAGCTCACCCTTTTTGTACACATTTCACACATTTTTGATATTAAATATTTCAGATCAAAGAGAACGTTTTTTTTTTAAATTAATACATTGTGGAATCTTTCAACTTTATTTCAATATGTTACATATAAAATGCTAAATTCATTATACCACTGCTTTTTTATTCGTAGGCATACAAAGTTGTGTTGGAGTTGCTCTAAAAGTGTTTTAAATAAATGTTATGCATATCAAGCAAATTGACTCTAATTATTCACAGTCAAAAGACTGTGAAAAATGGTGTCATTACAAATACCAAACAAATAAGTTTTTCCCAAAAATAAAATAAAAAATAAAAGCGATACAGAAGAAGATTGTAATTTTTAAAAAGAACACATTGAATAAATCATGAAAATATTATGTCAAATTGACTTTATGCTTATGTTAGGGCTTAGGATTTTTAAGACAATTTGTTTTGTAGTAAGATAGAAGTGAACAATTTTTAATTTTAATATAAATAACAGAGATTTGATTTTTTTATTGTTATTTAAGTAGTTTGTTTTTGAAACGTATAGAGTATTTGATAGGGATAACTGTTAAAATAGCTGTCACACTAATGACGTGTATTTGACTTAATATTGCAGTACAGTTTGGGAAATCATGATGCAAAGACATGCATTAGAACAATGTTTACAATTTGTTAAATTCACGGAGCGCATAATCGACCATCTGAGAAGGTAATACGTAATACTATGGATAGATTCATGATCGCATTTAGTCTCTTATAAAGTCCTCATCTAAATTAAGCTGTAGCCATCACTGTTCAATATGCGAATGTTACGGAGAACACGAATTTATTGTTCTAAGCTACTTGGATGCTTCCCCTTCACTTCTTGAAAAATATATCAGATCCAACTAAAGCAACCCTTAAACCCAGTGAAGCATCAATTGTGTTTTGTGTTCAGTGAATTACCCTATTCAACCAAATTTTTTCGTTAAATCATTTTCAGTACTGAGGATCATTTCAGGGTATTTAATCACCCAGTAGCAGTCTGAAAATGAGATTTATACTTTAAATTTGGATACTCTTTATTAAAGGTTTTTTAGTCATACAACCGAATACCTTATAGGTAATCTGATGAGAGTTGGTATCTGTCAAGAAGTGATCTAGACGTCAATCTAAGTTAGTCGCAGCAAACATTGCATTATTGGTAAGGATAATGTAATATTTTAATATATTAAAAGTCTTTTACTCATAAACTGAAAGCTTCTTGGTAGGATTGGTTCGAGGCAAATTTATTATGGTACCATGTTGGTAACGACAATGAACTAAGCAACGATTCTTAGCTGCAGAGAGCGAAATTCTTAACTTTAAATTTCGACGATATTCTCTTCGCCTTAAAATAATTGATCGTTGATTTAAATACTTAAATTTTATTATTCCGGTTCTTTGTTCACCTTCATTCTTTACTTTAGAAACAAAAGTTTATTAAAAGCAATCATAAAAAAATGATTCGTAAATTTACTCTTATTGCACCATATGGTTTTTGATTATTGATGGCATTATTTTTGCAAAGACATTGTGCATGTTTTTATATATTTGTTTATTGTCTATAGATAATAAATCCTTAAGGACTAAAGTAAAATACAATTCACCAATTTAGATATAGAAAAGTATTTCGTTTTAATATTTCTTTACTTTCATTAAGGCCAATAAGGTGATAATAATAGCTATTAAGGTTTATTGTAATTATTTTTCAAATAATATTGGGATTGAGGACAGCCGTATAAAACTTTTCAAAAAAAGTAAACATTTAGAAATAAAATTCAAGGAAACACTGGTTTTGGCGACGAAATACTAAAAAAATTTTAATATATAATGTAGTTCATTAGTGATAATTAAATATTGTTATAGAGAAACTAACATGGCCGACAATCTTATGTTTAAAGAAAAACTATATTTGAACAAGTTAGAGTACTATATTCGGCTGTGCCGCCCACTATTACATTGTGCACATTTATAGCACAAAATTTATTATTTTTTTGTTAACAGTAATCGCTATGGAATAATCTCTTTCTATTTATAACTTCGATATACTAGTAAAATATTTTATTTAATTTAGTCTTTCAATGAAAGTGGGTATTAAAGTAGGCGTGCCAATAAAGTTTCTGCTAATAAATACAACTTAGATATTTCAATATAGAGTCTCTTATTCTTTCAAAAAAATTGTCCATAGAGAAATTACATGAATTTAAGATAAAACGTTATGTGGGAGGTAGGCGTTAAAGTGGTTCTGACACCTTCATTTTCAGGCATAACAATGACATTAAGTAGAAAGCTATATGTACGAAATTTCACCATCAAACCTCTACTTTTGTCGGTTTTATGAGCTTTGCAATTTTATTAACAGAAGATTACGTGAAAAATGGGCGTTATAGTAGGCGTGTCGAAGTAGTTTCTGCTAATAAATTTAACTCAGATATTTAAATTTAAGTAGTGTTTTTTATTCTTCCAAAATCTTTATCCATAGAGAAATTATATGAATTTAAGATAAAGCGTTATGTGGGGGGTAGGCGTTAGAGTGGTTGTGACACCTTCATTTTCCATTAGTATATTATTAAGTTTTAAATTTGAATATGTGACCTGCTCCACGAAAAGGGACCTCTACGCTGAAAAATTTTTTTTTCTATTTTTTGAGTGATTCTTAAGGAAAAAAAGCTCTTTCAAATGCCGCAAGCCGCAAATTTCTATGTCTTTTAGTTTTTTTTACAAATCACCTGTAAAGATGAACATAGTTAATGAAAAAATTAAAAATGTGATGTAAACAGATAATATATTAATATTATTTTAACCTGAAATTAATTAAATCACAGATAAATAAAATAATTTTAACTATTTTATTCAATTCTATCGGCTTAAATTCAAAACATTGATAACTTGAACGAAGCGCTTTTTTTAACGCGTTTTTCTCAATAACTTCTTTACGGCGCACAGGTCCCTTTTCGTAGAGCAGGTCACATATATGGAAAAATGCCCTCTGCGGTATAAGTTTTCGTAAATTTTGATTTATAACTTTTTTGCTAATGCATAGATTTAAGAAATTTTCAGAGAAAAATGTTTTTTTCTCGGGAAATATACATTCGAAGTTTCATAAGTCTACGTTAATGCGTTTGGACACAATTGCATTTTATTCGATGTTGGAAAGACATGGTTTTTTTTTAACCAACTCTTGCATTACGAGCTATAACTCTCTTACTAATATTCCGATTTAGCCCGCTACCATTACCCATACCAAGCAAATTTGAGCCTCCTAGCTTTTGCGGTCCGACCTCAATCGTGTTTTCAACAGACGGACATAGCTAGATCGTCATATAATTAAACACCGACTCGGAAAATATATATATTATATGGGGTCTTAAACGGAAATTTCGATGTGTTACAAACGCAATGACAAAACGAATATAACCCCAACATTTTTTTTTGGCGGGTATAAAAATGTGTAGAATAAAGTTTATTGTTTTAAATTGCTCATTCTGTGTGGAAAAATATCGTTCATAAATAATAATGACGATAGTGAGCCGAAATATAAAAGCTTCTATTGATATTTAAGTTTTGAAACAAATTTGAGTGCAACCGTACATTCAGCTAAAATTTATTAAGTAAATAAAATCTATCCTTTAATTCAATTAAACAATTTATTTATTACTTATTGTACATACATCTATATGAGTATTGTGCTAGAGTATTAAAACAATTCAAAATTAGTATTATTGCTCATTTATGCAAATAAGTTTAGTTGAGATTTTCTGGAGCGCAAATAAGTACTTCAATACATACTTAGTATGGTTATAATTTATTGAAGGGCTAATTAGTTTTATTTATTTCAATAATATTCCAATACCAATATTATCTCTGGTTTCTTACCACTGCATGAAGTACAATATAAATAACTTGAAATTTATTTTAATTAGACTATTATTTGAAGTACATATACGAAGGTACGTTACAAAATAAACAAAGTTAATAAAAGCAATTTTTTATTCAACAGTTTTTTTTTAATTATTATTTATTAATATGATTATAATGTTGAAAATAGATTCTTAAATTTTTTTCTTCTTATGAGGAATAATTTGCTCTTTAGTATACTGTTTATCATGAGCGGTAAGTGTGCGTGCATATGTATGTAATTCTGTTAGTAATATTTTGCATTATTTTTTAACATTTCTGTGGACTTTTGACAAAACAACGTATTGTGAATTTGAAAATTTTTTAGAAAAAAAGGCGGCGAGATTAGTGTAAACTAATTAGAAATTTGTACACTTTCTACAAAAAGAACAAAAGTTCAAAACGTATTTAATATAATTGATTCTGTTTGTTATGTGATATCTCTTAAAGTTTAAAAGATATTAGTTTAAACAAAGCGTCTTGATGGTCTAACTTTTATGATTAAGAGACCTTCAGATTATCTCGACTTGAGTTGTTTTGTCAAAAGTCCACATATACATAGTCATATATAAATATCTTGAATTCCAAAAACTATGGTGGCAATAAGTTTATTTCCATATGCTTATGTAAGCTGCCCCGCAAAAATTTATTTTGTACCGGTAAGCAGTAAAAAAAATCATGACTTCTTATAGCGCAATATTAGAGCGCATTCGAGGGTGCTATAAATGGAATTCAGAAATTTATATTAAATATATTTCATTTTTTACAAAAGAACTTACTGCAACTTCTCTCGCTTACGAGGATGCAGGGATGTAAGCGAATGATTGATTACCTCTCTTTACTGTAGTTCTTAAAAAATTTATCGAAGACTGTTATGTTAATGTCATCCCAATTGGGTGATTCAATAAACAGTATTATTTTGGAGTATCAGTTTTGTACTTTAAATAACAAGTGCGCGTCTAAAATTTTGTAAAAGCGACGCTTTGTGTTTAAGAAGTTTAAGTGTTTTTGCTAAATTAGTTTGTGTTTATTTTTTAACTTTTGTTGTCAAGTAGTTTTTAACGGTTTTTGTGTTTGATTTATTTGTTTTACTGTTGGTAAAAAAATCTTTTGGTAATTTGTTGTTTATAACTGATTGTTTTTTTACATATAATTGGTAAAAGGCAGAGAAATAAACTTTGATAGATGGAAGGCAAGAGAAAGAAGGGCTTCTGAACTATACAAAATTTTCAAATGCATGGTCGTAAGCATTCAAACTATTTCAAAATGTATCTTACTGCTTTTTTCTAATAACTTTATTTTTTTAGCAGCAAACATTGACGAAAATACCTGCAAAAAAGCTTTTGTGGCATATAATTTTTAATTGAATATGTAAATAATTGCTTACTGGTGATGAATTGTTTTTTATATTTTTAAAATAAGTTTTAACTAAAAAAAAAATAAAAAAACATGTTTTAATGCTACGAAAGTAGCACATAAATAGCAAATAAAGGAGCAGAAAAGATACATGATTTAGGCACATCTATTATGATTGCAAATGTGCAAAAAATACACATGATTTCAGCGCATTTTGGATGCCTAACTAAACACATAAAAGAGACATGATATTACTGCATTCACCATGTGTAAAAATAGCAAATAATTAGAGCATCAAAGAGCCCTACCAAGTGGGACATCTGATATAAAAATCATGCCTTGCTGAAGCGGGTTGGGAAAGGAGAGTACATTCGTCTCTCCCTTACAAACCTGCTTCCGGGTATGCAGTAATTTTTGCTGGCTGGTATAAAGTTTCCGTAGCCGTTAAATATTTAAAAAATATTAAGCAAAAACTTAGTACTGAATTCTAGTAAAGTCGTTATATAAAGGGTTACATAAAAGAAAGCAAGAGGAATTAAAAACGCTTCTTTTCTTTGCAAATATTTTTACTAAAAATCTAATTTTGTTCAACACTTAATTTTATTTCAGAGGATTCCTATATTTAAGTTACACGTTACTCAAAGTTATCTACAGCATACACTGTAATACAGTTTTGTGTACAGGGGAGGGGCCGGAGGTCAATTCTTGTTCTGTGGAATGAAAACATGTTGTGTACCATATCTAATAATGCCACCATGCCTTTAGCTGTTCAATAACTTTTTGTTTTACAGTTTCATAGAACCTGAACTGTCACTCTGTTTAGCTAAAACCAGGACTACAAATTCATATTACACATAATTAATACAGGACACAGCATTTATGTATACAGATTGACAATAAAAATCATCCAATATTAAACACGTAAAACTATTGTAATTATCATTTATTTTAATTTTTCTTTTTTTTTTAAGATATATAAATAAAATACACTTTGTGAACAAAATGGTGGACAAAAGTTCACTATTTTTGTCCCATAAACATTCACAGTATTCGATCATTGTTCTGTAAGAAGTCGTGGGTTTCTGGCATTTTAAACTCTACGTTGCTTTCAGCGGGAATATTTTGATGAGCAGCTTTTCCAAGGCGGTCGATAACTTGACCCCGTTGCTCAAAATGTTAGACCAAATTTCTAATCATGTAGTCTATAGGATCTAATCTTTAAACAATTGATCTTTGACAAGAACGGAAAAAATCGTTAAGGTCGTGTTGTATACTGTATTCATCCGTTATAAATTTACAAGATTACAATTATAGCATTTAAAATAATATTTATATTCCAAAATCAAAAAAGTTTTATAAGGAGGGCCATGTTAAATTTTAAATATGACCTACAGAATATTTTGACTTTAAAAGGTAAAAAACCATTAATTTTTGTTTTCAGGTTTGTGCGTCCATTTGTGAAACTAGTTCATGCAAATGACTCGTTATTGGACAAAACAGCACATGCATGTTATCGTTCAGTGAGTTTAATGGAAAACGTTGTTGCTGTAGCTGAGAATGTGCGAGAATATCCATTTCTTTAAGAAAAAAAAAATTGCTTGATCGGAAAGGGTACTGCGGAGTTAGTCATGGTAGTCTACTGGATGACATTGTGTTCCTTTCTTACATGACAAAGTTAAAGCTTTCCAATAAAACAAAAGAAATTTTCCAAAAAATCAAAACTTTTTTATAACCAATTCAAATTTAAAAATTTGAATGGCCCTTGTTAAAACATCAGTGACTCTTATTTGGCCCATATATATTCATATAAGCATTGCGAGTCATTTCAAAACAACTAATTTGTATATAAAAATTTAAATACATAATAAAAGCAGAGGGTATTTTATAAAACTTAAAATTATATCGATTTTTTGATTTTCATATTCATATATATATTTTTATATTCTCACGAATATAAGATAATATTCATGATGATACTATATACTACAACTACAACTTAAGTCCTTCGTAAACCCATTTTAACAAGAGATCTTTCTATAAAAATTTGGTTACTTTCCGAGCCAGTGCTTAAGCCTTCTTTTTACGCAAAAGTTAGAATGAATTCAAAATGGTGAAGGCTTAAACATGGCGACGTAAGCTGTTTTTATCGTTAAGTTTATCAGAGTTATATTTAGAAAAAGTATAAATATTTAGAACTAACAATAAGGTATTGCCAGATAAAATCATTCTGGCGTTAACATTCCCCCCTCAGTATGGTGAGAAGATTCTTCGTAGCCAGACTCTTTTTGTGGAGCAACTTCCAAAATCGCCAACTTTGTTACAGGTCTTTCCAGGATTCCATGTTGAGTGAGCTTTTGCACTTCGTACCTGACCATCACTTGCCAATCTAGTCTCTATGACTTTTCCACGAAGCCAGACGTTACGAGGAAGTGAAGAGTCAACAATTATCACTAAATCTTAAAGGTTTTGAACGATCATGCCATTTTGACCTACATGTTAACGAAGGTAGATATTCAGTAAGCCACTTTTTCCAGAAAATGTTGGCATATTGTTGTGACATAAGCCACGTTTGTTTGAGTAATATTCCACTATCGTTACAAACCGACATAGGTTTCATCCTTGAGGAGCTTCCTACTAGAAAATGGTTTGGAGTTAATGCCTCACTTGATTCTGTATCAATAGAAACGTAGGCTAGTGGCCAAGAGTGAATATTTTCTGCTTCTGTCAACATACTACGTAGAAGCTCATCGGGGGGTGACCTTGTAGGCGTAATTTGGTATAAGATTGTTTTAATAGAGCGTACCAGTCGCTCCCATGCGCCGCCCATGTGGGGTGAGGCCGGAGGATTAAAATTCCATTTTGTCGTCGTTGTACTGAATGCTTTTACTTGTTCGTCTTTATCCACATCTGCTAACGTTTTACGCAGTTTTTTTCCGCGCCAACAAAATTAGTACCAGTGTCGCTAAAGAATTTATGTGGAATTCTTCTTCGTGCCATAAAATTGCGAATAGCTAAAATGCAGGAGCTTGTTGTTAAAGAATTTGCAACCTCAACATGCACTGCCCTTATAGTCAAACAAGCAAATAGGCAGCCATACCGTTTTTCCCTATTACGGTTAACCTTTATTATGACAGGACCAAAAAAATCCACACCAGTAAATGTGAAAGGTGCAATATATGAAGCAACACGAGGCAGAATTGCCATTTGTGGATTTTGAGGTACAGCCTTTTTAATTTTACACATTTGACAGGAGCAAATGACAGTATAATTTTCAAAAGATTTTAAATAACAACGAGGTATTTTTATTTTTCCAATATCAGGTAAAATACTAATCCAATTAGACCACTTAGATCGCAATTCAGGGGGAATCTGTTCATAACATTCTATTTTTGACCGCAATACTTCTTGCATTAGTACGTTGACATACATGATGATATGTCTTATCAGACCTAGGGGGTCATATATTGACATAACCAGTCTTAACATTTTTCGATTTGTCGGGGCTTTTCCGCCAGAAAATATATCGCTTTCTAAAAGCCACGAAAAAATTTTAAATGTTATGACATCCTCCTGATGTTCCCAAAAGACGCCCAAAACTTTCTCAATTTGATTTTTCTCTTTCATATTAATGCATTTTACCAGCTTCATACTAGTTGGTGAAATTTGGCGAAATTTAAAAAGAATTGATGGCAAAGAGGCCAACAGATCAGGTCCTTTTAACAAATAAGAATTTAAAGATACACCATTTGTTTTTGCAGCTGAATCCCAAACGACACGCGATTTACCGTGTTTGTTTTTGTTAAAAACAGCTAAAATTGGAAGGTACCAAACTTTACCGCTAGTAGGGCTGTCAGCCATATTTAATTTTCTTATATAGCCCTTACTTAAATAATTTTCAATTGTATTTTGAAAAACTTTATAAAGTTCCGAATTTTTTATTAATTTACGTTCAAGACATAGCAAGCGTTTCAATGTCATATTATAAATATCTGGTAAATTCAAAATATCGAATTTCCATAATAGAGGCGTTTCGTAATGACCACACGAAGTTTGCCGCGTATGATGTTTTAAAGGACTAAGTGCCCTCACATCTTCTTTACTGGCAATCAAATCTTTACAACAAATCCCTACACTGTCAAGGTAGTTAACATTTTTTACAAGCTCATTTAAATTTTGATTGTTTTTGCTAGAGTCATAAATATGAAAATTAAAATTCTTACTTGATATTTTATTTTCTCTAACAGTGCCGTAAACGAGCCATCCAAGTTTTGTGCAAACAGCAACAGGCTCTTTTGATGATCCCTCACGAATCTTACTTGAGACACTTAAATCAAAATAATTTAATCCAATTAATATTTGTGGTACAACATCTTTATAACTCTGAATCGGCAAGTTTCGCAAGTGGCGATAACGCTGCGACAGTACTTTATAATCCACCGATTGCTTAGGCAAATTAAGAGATTTAACCGTAGAAACATTCACAGCCACACGCTTCTTATTTCCACCTGAAATATAAATTTTTAATCTTTGTGAACTTTCTTCAGTTTTTTCCATACCTCCCGTCCACTGTAAACACAAGGGATTTAAAACACCTTTTATTTCAAGTTGAATAGCTAATGATTCGTCCATTAGACTGATCGACGACCCTTCATCGATAAAGGCAAATGTATTAATTATTTTATTTTTTCCATATACTTTAATTGGAATTATTTTAAATAAAATATCATTTAATTTAATGTGTGTAGTATTAACAACTTCTTTATTAACTGCATTTAGTTCTTTTGACATTTCGCTTTGTTTAGTTCCAAGGTCAGAATACCGATGTAATGAAGAGTGGTGAAAATATTCGCACCCCTCTTTACCGCACCTTTTCTTCTTGATACATTCACCACTATGCTTAAATAAACAAAACTTACAAAGTTTGTTTTTTCTAATAATATTCCATCTTATACCACGATTCATATATAAATATGTTGGGCAATTAGCTACTGCTTTGCAATTATTGTTGTTGTTACACACAAAACATTTTCGTTCACTATGAGTGTGTACGAATGCCTTCTTTGTTATTGTTGTATTTATATTATTTATTCTTTTTTGCTTATTGCCCTTTTCTATGTAGTGATCAAGTGTTATACTACTAGCTGTTATACCAATATCAAATAACCACTTGTCAAATTCGGACAAATTTGGTTTTTTGTTTTGATTAATCAACATCATTTTTTGTGTTGCCCATTGCATTTGATATGACGGTGGTAGTTTTTTTATTATATCAAGAAGAAGAGATGAATTATTAATTTCATCATGTAAATTACTAGCTGTAATTGTTGACAAAAGACTGCGGACTTCTATTGCCAAGGAGGTAAGTGTTTTCAAATTATTTTTATCGACTTTTGGTGATAAGTTAATTCTATTTTTTATTGAATTTATTATCTTTTCAGGTTGACCATACAGCATAGCGAGCACTTGCATTACATCAGGTATATTAGAGGGATGAATTAACATTTGCTGGACACTATGCATGGCTTCCCCCTTTAAGGCTTTTTGAAGACGAATGAGGTTTTCAGCATTATTAAACCCGCAGGCGGAGGTGGACCATTCAAAGGTGGAATGGAAAATAGGCCATTCTTCTGGTTGGCCAGAAAATTCAGGTAATTCTTTCGGGAGTGAATGCCGTGAATTAAGGTGGCTTTGTTGAAGATGTGTTGGTGGAGCCAGATTAACTGTCATACCAGGCCTTACGTTTTGTGTTGTGTAAGGCAAATAATTCATTGTAGACGTTGCCGTGTAATAAATTCTTGTGGAACTGGAGGGTAAGTTGTGTGAATTTGTGGCTGCATTCGTTGATAGTTACTAAAGGTGGGTACTGTCGTAGTACAATTTAGTAATGTTGAACTAATGGCAGCAGCGGTGGTTATCGTTGGCAGATTTGTAGACGCGTTCGAGGGAAAATTAAGTGTAGATGTAATTGGTTGTTGCGAAATAAATTCTTGCGAAATTTTATTAAATAAAAACTGTGGTTGATTATTATTTGTATTCAAAGACGTAAGTATCTCACCAGGAGGGCTAGTTGTAACCGTAGGTCTTGAAGGCTGCATTCGTTGTTGAAAGCCACTAGAGGTGGCAGTGTTCGCTGTACAATTTGGTACTGCAGACACGTTAGTAGACGAATTTACGGCAGCCGTAGTGACCGTTGATGGCACAAACGTGGCAGAATTTTGCTGCCTTATATGTAATGAGGTATACGTTGATGTTGGTTGTCTAGCATTTGACAAACTAGTAATTGGTATATTTGATAAAATTTGCAAGGTTTGTGCTGAGGAACAAGCAGTTATAAACGTTGAGGTTTTGTTTACATCTTTGTTCACAGATTGCTCATTAGTATTATTGGGCACTGATGAGGCCAGCCAATCATGAACAGACTGTGACTTTTCAGACGACATATCACTACGAGATTTAGCTTCTTCAAGAAGTTGATATTTTTTATTTAAATATTCTTGATTTATTTTTCGTTCTTCTTCTAGCCTTTTAAGTTGCAGATAAATTTTTCGTGACTGTAAAAGGCACGAACGATTTGAAGATCGACTTGTAGCACTCGGTGCTGGTGAATTTGGCCTTATAGCAGAACACTGCGGGTATTTTAAGGTTATGTCGTCGGTGACAGTAACACATTTTTTATGAACTGTGTTTTGGCAATCGTTGCAAGTTGTCATATTTTGGTCAGGGGGATTTTGGCAAAGTGAACAATTATTTTTAAGTTGTTCATGCTGCAGTTGACCCTCTGTATTTGGCAAAGACATTTTGTACTTACTGCGATTGGCAAGTTGGTGAAGCAAAGGAGACCCAGAAATTTATGTTGTATCAAAAAGAATTTTAAGAATGTTAGCGGCACGCCAGCCGAAGCGATGTCTAGTGACTTCCACGGGGATTTTGAATAAAAACCAAATACACAAGTTTTATAAAATACTTGATTTATTAAACTAATAAGTGTAATGGCAAATTTATTAAATTCTTTTTGGTATGAAAGCCACTAGATCTTTCTATACAAATTTGGTTACTTTCCGAGCCAGTGCTTAAGCCTTCTTTTTACGCAAAAGTTAGAATGAATTCAAAATGGTGAAGGCTTAAACATGGCGACGTAAGATGTTTTCATCGTTAAGTTTATCAGAGTTACATTTAGAAAAAGTATAAATATTTAGAACTAACAATAAGGTATTGCCAAATAAAATCATGGAGATTTTGGTTGTGGCGTTAACAGCTTATGATATTATTCCGTATACTTTTTTAAACTGTTTACCGCTATATATAACAATAATGAAAACTTTTTGTACATATAAAGAAAGAAAATATAAAAATTCCATGGCATCATCAGAGAGCAAAAAATTATGTTCTCATAAGAACTCGTGTATTAAAATTAGTAAAACATAACACCCAAATCAATATACATAACAAATTTTTATTTTTCTTTTTGTGCATTTTTTTTCTATAAATTATATCAATAAAAAAAAAACAAGTGACAGAAAATGTCAAATAGAATAATATACGAAACATACTTAGTCTTTTAAATACAAAGGGCATGAAAAAAGGTCAATAAAAAATATCCTTCCATTTTAAGAACAATGAACATTTTATTATAAAGATACTTAAACCTACAGTATGCTGGATAATTGTTTCATGTAATGCGAGTACTTAAAATACAGTTTGCTCTATTATACATGTAGTATATTAAAATGGTTATAATAACTTGAATACTGTTACCATCAAAAGCATGTAAAACTTGGTATAAATTTGTAAAATTAAATGTGTTGCTACAATTATCTATTATACTGTGCATTCAGTAAATTTATTGCCGTAAAAGAACTTGCTAATAAAATTAATGATTGAAATTTAAAAAGCATAAAATTTAAAATCATGCAAAAATATTCAAAAAGTTATATCTTTATAGGATTAAAACTCTTAACGACAATGGCTTAACAGACAACATTTGTAAACAAGCGTTATTATTAAATAAAAACAATGTAAGAATATTGCTGGCAGCAAAAACTTTAGCAAATACATATACTTTGAACAAATAAAAAAGTTTTCACGAAGTTGGATTTTATAACGTTAAATAACACTTGCGGCTATTAAATTCAATTTTATACTGTTCGTGTAGCAGCGAAAAAAAGTTGTTTAGCGCTTGTTGATGTTGTAGGATTATAAATAAAATATTCAAAAGAAGCTGTTGTTTTCAGTGTTGTCTGGTTAACAAACTTATTGTTTATATCGTTTTTGCTTTCTAAGCTGATTACAGAGCTTTCCAAACAAAAAAAAGAATATCAGATAACCTAAGCAAATTTATATTTAATACACAAATATTTACTTAAACAATAAAATCAATTGTTAAACAGAAATTAACAATATAAATAACAAAAGAAATAATCTTTTAGAAGGGATTTACATTCAGACAAATAACTAAAAGGGTTCGACTCCAAACAAACTGCATGCTACACACTTGTTTTACTTTGGTTTACATTTGATTTTACGCATTTATATCTCTTTATCGATAATTGTAACTCTACACTAGAACGTAACAACGTAGTAGAAACTGTATAATCATAATGTAATATCTTTCGTTAAAACGCTTGCAGAACTATTGCTTCTGATCCTATTGTATTAAATTTAAACTGTGTCAATACGTATTTGTATGAGATTAACACGTAGGCTACCTTTCATTGCGATAACTTCGCAAAGGAAGTCGCAGTTCCACGCCAGTTTTTTTTAAAATATTTTTCTTGTTTTATTTGAACATATTTACTGTAAGTCGATAATAAAAGTAGAATTAAAAAAAATATAACCAATGTAGCTTTATAAGCATGAAAGTATGTATGCTTCCAGTACTATTCTACACGCAAAGAAAAACCATCGTTACAACATGAGCACGACGGTCATATTATATTCGCTTTACCAATATTTGGTTGTCGACAACAATTTATAGTTATTATGTTTCATTTCATCATATATTTTGTCACGATAATCAGGCATTTGCTTGAATTGCATCATTTAATATTCACTTTTCGTAAATGTTTCGACATGGTTGTTGTTTCAAAATAGGATGATTGAAGAAAATTATTGCGACAAAAATAACATTTTCTTCAAAAGCATTAAAAATTACAAATAATCATTAAATAAAAGGTGAGACAACAGTATGATTACAAAGCAATCAATCTAATATTTTTTTTTTTAATAATTTGATTTCAATTGTTCTCCCTCATTGCTGAATAAACTTTAAAGGGTTGAGATGTCAAAAAACACACAACATTTTTGTCATAATTGGAGAATCTTGATAATAAACCAGAAAATTAAAAAAAAAAATATTGATATAAAAATTGCATTTAAAATATATGCATGTATGCGTGCCGTACCTCGTCGGAAGCATGGTTGTTCACAAACCCTTGATTGTGAAATTGCAAGTGGAATTATAGAATTACTGTATTTAACCAACAGCAAAAGACAATAATTTACCGTAGAAAATAGCAAAAATTGTCGTTTTCAAATGTAGGGCCTATTCGTAAATGCATCACTGCACTGCATATTATGCGCATTACATCCAAAAATTCAAACAATGGCAACTCTGTCAAGTGTTAAAAAATGCCACAATACTGCATATTAGGCGCAAATAAACAAAAAATTCTAGTCATGAAATTGGCTGATGCAACGAATGAATATGTGAGTAAAAATGTGATTTTTTTTATTTATTTTTGATTATTTTAGGTTTGAAACATTTTTAGCTTCGTAGGTGAAATATTTGTCAGATGTTGTAACATCAAATTCACAAATTAAATCTATAATTATTTTTTCCATTTTTGCGCAGTGTTCGCTCGTTCGTGAATGCAAACAATAAAATAAGCAAACAGAAGCATCAGCAATATATAATTTGTAGTGGCTTCGCAAAGTAATCATATTGTGCAGCGCAGTGATGCATTTACGAACAGGCCCATAATCATATATATGATCATCGCATGATACTGTAGTGTACCTCACAAGTGTCTACTGCACACACATTGCCCACTCTGAAATTCATACATACGACCCAAATTAGAGTAGGGTATGCAATAGATCAAATAACTGTATTTATTAATTACCTCATATTCACTAGAATGTAGGTCAAGTAATATAGGAATGCATGGAAATGAATACAATGAGAATGCATTCAAACCACATTGAGTGTTTTAATATAAATGAGTACATTTACAAATACCAACATTCTGATTGGCTAATACAATTACAGGGAGAGTGAATTTTGATATATTAATGGTACTGATAAAGACAGATAGAAATTTATTAATAAGTATAATAAGTTAGAAAGGCTAAGAATTAATTTTAAACTTAGTATATAAGAACCAATAAAATTAAATAAAGATAGACTTAAAGTTATAATACTAATTCGGCAACAACTTGCCTTGTGTTTTTAATTGAAGTCTCAACAATAATTCGGCAGTTCCTTTGAACGCCTTACAAATCAGCTGAAACCCTGACAGCTAGTAAAAATAACCAAGGGCTATAGGGAACTTACACTACACAACATAAGAAAAACCATTACATGGCGATCCTGCCAAATCTTCCAAATCTGCAAAATTTTCCAAATCCTGCCAAATCTTCTAAATCTGCCAAATTTTATAAATCTGCCAAATCTTCCAAATCTGTCAAATCTGACAATTGGCAAACATTAAATTAGGATCCGTAATATCAAATGTCCGAAGAAATAGACGAAATCTTTGCACGTTGGTCGGCGTATCTTGAAAACATACAGAAAGAAGAGTACGAGCCTGAACCAACAGGTAATGCAGCACCTCCTTACGAACCGCTACCAATCTCAGCTGGTCCAAAGGCTATCACGCTAGAGGAATATAGGAAGCGACAGAAGAAACCAGTGGAGAGCGCCCCTATAAAGAAGCAAAAAAAGAAGAGAGCGGGTAAGCAGTACCAAAAGCGGAAAAAGCTGGCAATACTATACAAGGAACTAAACCTTGCAACAGATAAAAAACAGCAGATGCTAATAAGGAAGGAGATAAAGAAGGTACAATAGCGGCCTATATATATATATATATATATGTGTACAAATATATAAATATAAAAATTAAACATAAGATTAATAATGCTATAACGGATGCTTAGCAAATCAGAATTAATGAAAATATTCGGAAAATATCAAGATGTATTTCATTTAGAGAATGAAAAATTGACTGTAGATAATTTTTATAAACAAAACATTACAACTTCAGATGACACTCCGGTGTATATAAGAAACTACAGACTACCACACTCACAAACGGACATAATGAATGAACAGGTACAAAATATGCTAAACGACGATATAATAGAACCATCAGTTAGCCCCTACAATGCTCCACTTCTTCTCCCCTCAGACAGAAATTGTACGACCATTGAAACTAAACCTCACTGAAGATTACGTAATACTTAATAATGAATTAAAAAGCGATATTTTTTTTTTTTTAAAGTAACTCTATAGCACAAAGAACGAAATGACACATATTAAAATTTTAAACACAATAGGTAAGACACAAATTTTACAGGGCATTAAAATACACACTGACCCACTAAGAAATTATAACGTATTAAATTACACAAACATAAACAGTGACGAACGTTGTGAACAAATTATAAATGAATTGCAATTAGATAGAACTGATGAATATGCTAAATCAGAATTAATGAGAATATTTAGGAAATATAAAGAATGGAAATAACCTCAGACATACTAAAACAAATGATACCGTTCGAAAATGATGAAAATGAAAAGAAAATACTAATAACTACAAGGGCGATGACAAAGAAAAATGAAAATAAGAATAAAGAGGCAAATAAGATTGATGAAGGTAAAGAAATAAATATGAATACAGAGCTCGCGAATAGAAGTAATATGGGAAGATGTATCTCTCAGGAGTCTGATCAACTTCTAATATGGGAATGCACATCCATAAATGACGTAAAGAATATAAGGAAATTACAATTTAATAAGTTTGAAAATATAGAAGAAGTCGACATAAAAATTGAAGATAATATTGTGCACATAGGACGTGATGATAATTCATCGAAACAAGATTCGATTATGAAGAAATCACGTACCAAAAATGATAATTATATGAATGAAGGATGTAATGATAATTCATCGAAACAAGATTCGACTATGAAGAAGTTACATGCCAAAAACGTACAGGATATTAATAATATGTATGCAGGATTCAGCAATAACTCAGCGAAACTAGATTCGATTCTGAGGAAACTGATATCTAAAATGCGAAAAGAAAATATAAAGAAATTAGCGCTAGCAAAGAATGATAAAATATTTAAAATGTATACAATGAAAGATTTAAAAGAAGCATATGCAAAAATAAGAATAAACAACAAAAGTCCTCAACTTAAAATATTAATTTACAATGCCCCAACAAGAATAACAAATGATATTCTGAAATATAAACTCATCGATGAATTCCACAATGCCAAACACTTAGGAATAAGAAACACGATAATTAAATTGAAACAACGGTACATATGGAAAAATATGAATAAAATGGTTAAACAATTTGTAAAATATTGTGACAAGTGTAACATGAATAAACAAACCAAGAACATTAGAGAACCACTTACGCTAACGAACACCCCAAACGACAGTTTTGAAGTAATATCAATTGACACAGTAGGACCACTTCGTATTTCAAACGAATATCGATACATATTGACTATGCAGTGCGAACTAACGAAATTCGTTATTGCTCACCCAATGTCAACGAAAGATGCACTTACAACTGCAAAGACATTAGTAGAACAATTGATTTTAAAATACGGTAAATTTAAGGTACTCAAATCAGACAACGGAACTGAATTTAAAAACGAACTGATGCGTAACATATGTTCATTACTTGATATTAGACAAACATTTTCAACACCTTACCACCATGAGACAATAGGTTCGGTAGAAAGAAATCACAGGGTTCTCAATGAATTT
Organism: Phyto melanocephala; assembly: GCA_941918925.1. Lineage (NCBI taxonomy): Eukaryota > Metazoa > Arthropoda > Insecta > Diptera > Rhinophoridae > Phyto > Phyto melanocephala. Next base: position 134,212,945 of record OW799234.1, on the reverse strand, counting down.
TTGCTAACTACAGCAAATGATTATGAATGGGATAAGTGGATAAATTACTTTACTTTTGCCTACAACACGGCACCCCACATAGACACTGGTTACACGCCATTTGAACTAGTATATGGTAAGCTACCATATTTACCATCGGAAATTAGTAATTATGAAGAAACTAAAATATACAATTATGAAGATTACGCGAAAGAATTGAAACAAAGGCTACAGTATTCTTTAAATAGGGCTAAAGAGCTTACAACGAGAATAAAAGAAAAAAGAGTAATGGAAAACAGATATACCAATAAACTAAATTTGAATATAGGAGATTTAGTTTTAATAAAAGTAGAGAATAGAAAGAAAAACCAAAGCCCATACAAAGGCCCATACAAAATAATTAGGAATAACGGTGTAAATACAATAATAGATTACAATGGAATAGAGAAAGAATTTCATAACAATCAATTAAAACCATACATAGCAATAACAAATAATGAATAAGTATACATAAGAACAAATTTTATAATTAAACCTTAGGCATTAATATATAAATCAAACAAAATAATATAAACTTTACATATAAAAATATATAGACATAAATAATCACTCTATAATAGTGTATAAATAAAATTGTAATAACCAATACTATGAATATATCAAGAAAAATTACTCCCCTAATTTTTCTCTTAGCGGTGAGGGTGTAGTGTACCTCACAAGTGTCTACTGCACACACATTGCCCACTCTGAAATTCATACATACGACCCAAATTAGAGTAGGGTATGCAATAGATCAAATAACTGTATTTATTAATTACCTCATATTCACTAGAATGTAGGTCAAGTAATATAGGAATGCATGGAAATGAATACAATGAGAATGCATTCAAACCACATTGAGTGTTTTAATATAAATGAGTACATTTACAAATACCAACATTCTGATTGGCTAATACAATTACAGGGAGAGTGAATTTTGATATATTAATGGTACTGATAAAGACAGATAGAAATTTATTAATAAGTATAATAAGTTAGAAAGGCTAAGAATTAATTTTAAACTTAGTATATAAGAACCAATAAAATTAAATAAAGATAGACTTAAAGTTATAATACTAATTCGGCAACAACTTGCCTTGTGTTTTTAATTGAAGGCTCAACAATAATTCGGCAGTTCCTTTGAACGCCTTACAAATCAGCTGAAACCCTGACAGCTAGTAAAAATAACCAAGGGCTATAGGGAACTTACACTACACAACATAAGAAAAACCATTACAATACTTTAATTAAACATAATAATGATAACTGGCGACCATTATATGTTTTAATCACAATTATGCAATTCAATCATAAAATTTTGCTCTTCGATTATGATTACCACAACCATCTTTTTTTATTTGCGTGCAAATATCTCAATGATGCTTAAAATAAAGATACGGAGCACACAAATTATAGTAAACTAAATTTATTGCCAAGTTTGGCAGTATTATTACAGATCTTACAATGGATGTTGATTAAACTTGTAAAATAATTTTATTAGGGATGTCTCTAATAAAGTTTTCTTTTCAATAGACATTTAAATAGTCAATTGAAACGGCTTAAAAAAGAAATTTTTTGTTGCATATTTTTTGATTTTGTAGTTAATGACGGTGATATACAAACACTTTTCAATTTATTCAACGTTATTTTTGTTTTACTTTTTACGTTTTGTAACTTAATACTTTATAACAAATTTATTACTCATTTTACATACAAAAAACCCATTCTATCAATATTCGGGTATATGATAAAACGGAAAACAATTTTTTTTCAATGTTTAATATATTACAGTCTGTTTATTTATTTTATTTATTTATTTATTTAGGTCTATGGATTCAAGATCCTTACAGACTTTTAGATATTACAAATAGTTACATACTTTCAGTTATTCAAGATAAAAATAATTTTAGACTTTACAATATTAACATTCAAAGAAAATCAACATATTGATAAAATTTATTAAATTCAGTATAAATTCTTAAAAATGGATTGTAGTTGGCATAATTTCTTCTGAAAACTTTGACAGATAGTGGATAAAAATAACGTGTAGAACGAGACGGTACATTAAAAGAGATATTGGAAATCACAGCATACATTTTCCTTTAAAAGGTTGAGAACAAACGTGACATTTAGCATCGTTCTTCGACTCTTTAGCGTTGGCAGCTTTATAAGAGCAAGTCTACTTGTGTAAGGCGGCATGTTTAACGGATTCCAGTTTAGGCCTCGAAGACAAAATAACAGGAATTGTTTTTGTACAGATTTAATGCTATTGCTGTAAACATTATATGTTGTATCCCAAACTATTGAACCATACTCAAGAACAGGCCTGACCAGGGAAGTATATAATTGTTTCGTTATATATGGGTCCTTGAACTCCTTCGACCAGAGTTTTATAAATCCAAGTACTGCACGTGATTTGTTATCAGTAACAGAGATATGTTGAATAAAATTTAGTTTGGGATCTAGTAAAATTCCAAGGTCGGAGACGATTTTGAGTTTGTCCAGAGTATGACCGTTTAAGACATAATTTACGTTAATATGGAATCTACGAACAACTCATACGGACATAATAACTTTATTCGAAGGAATAAGTGAGAGCGGTGTGAAGGACATGTTCGTTAAAGTACGCTTCTCACTTTTATTTTCTGGCATTATTATAAAATCAAACAGAAAGCTGTATATCGAAATTTTATTATCATACTACTAATTGTGGGCGTCAAAGAAGGCGTACCAAAGTACTTTTTGCTCATGAAGTAGAGTCCTTAATTCTTATATATGATTTTTCCAAGCTTGAGATCAACTTTTTTAGGTTTTTTATAAAAAAAATTATTTATTGAATTTTTTATTTTGTCGAACTTTTCTGTTTAAACTATTATTTATCTTATCGCTACCTAACTGGTGGCTAGAGCAGGACAAAAATAGTGATAAATGAAAGATAATAACAAACAAAAGTAAAAAGGGTTGCTGTTTGGTTAAAATTTCAATCTAACTCATTGTGGTAAAAATATATGAAATAGGAAAAACTAAAAATTAGTTACCGAATTCAATTAACATAAGTCCCGTGAGTTAAATGGATGATATTTACAACCAACATGTAACCACCGATCAGAGAGTGCTGATGATGAAATCGTAGCTGGTTTCAAAAATGCATTCCACTCGGCTAGTGTCGGTAAAAATATAATTTTTCAAGATTTATTCTTTCATTTATCACAATTAAAAAAATTCTTTGTAAAAATAAAGAATATTAATATGAACTCAAGCCTGATTAAAAATTTAAATAATAGTTTAAAAATTATTTATTTTAACCAATATTTCGCTACCAAACAATGGGTAGCTTCTTCAGGGTAATATATATACAAATTTTATAAAAACAAAAAACAAATTCAAAACAATTTCAAATTGAAAAAATATTTTGTAAAAAGGCGGGAAAATATTTTTTCAATATAAACAATTTTTGAAATATACAAACAAACAAACATACAAAAATAATTCATTCACATATTTATAGTAATAATTTACAAAAATAACAACTAATACTATTAGACTACCGTTTTCAGATCTTATTAACTAACAATCTATAATTATGGGCAACATTTGCAGTATCAGTCTTATAATTAATTCTCTGTGTAGGTGGTACTTTAATAATTTGTAACATTTCTAACATATTCCTACGTCTGTAATTGTTTTCCTTGTTTAAAATTAATGTTTTATTGAAGTCTGGATAATGATTAGAACTAGCGCAATGTAATGATAATGCTGTTTTTTGTGTCAGTGTAGTGTTCCTGTATTTCTGATCAGATCTATGTCCAGCGATCCTAGTTTTCAATTTATTCTTTGTTGTTCCTACATAAACTTTGTCACAACTTTCAGTATCATTACCATTACATTGTATTTTATACACTAAATTAGACATTTCAAGTTTATCTATCTTATCCTTTGTTTTACTAAACAGTTTACCTAACGTGTTATATGTTTTGTGGGCCATTATATATTTTTTATAGTCGTAAATTTTTGAGTTTTTCAATCTTTCAGATAAAAGAGGGACATAAGTTAATGATTTATAAATTTTGGGTTCAGTTGTCAGTCTTGTGCTACTATTTCTCCTATTTTTATATTGTCCTATTAATCTACAAATTATCTGGATTGGATAATTATTATCATCTAAAATATTCTTGATTTTCTCTATATTCTTTCTATGAAATTTTGTATCACTAATCTTTAAAACCCTCTCAATTAAATTCCTTGCCGTATTAATTACAATTCCCTTGGGGTGTTTCGAATAATAATTTATGATTCTTCCAGATGAAATAGGTTTCTGGTACCAATCTATTAACAAATTATCACCCCTTCTTATCACTAATGTATCTAAATATGGAATTCTAGAGTCACATTCCATCTCAATTGTGAATTTTATATCATCATGAAATGAATTAAATGTTTCCAAAATATTATCAATTGAATGATTCGGGACAATACAAAACAAGTCATCAACATATTTTGTTATTATCTTTGGCCTTACATTTAATTTCTCAATGCAACAATCTAATAACTTCTCCATAACAATATCTGCTATAATTGGAGAAGCCGGAGATCCCATTGGGAGTCCTTTTCGTTGTATATATACTCTGTCCTCATATTTAAAATATCTGTTATCTATTATACAAAATTTCAAAATACTTAGAAAAAGGTCTTATCCCATCTTAGTATGTTTTTCAATAATTTCCCATTTCCCCTCAATAATATCTACAGCCATATCCATTGGAATACTCGGAAATAAAGATACAACATCAAGTAAAATTAACTTCTCATCAGATCGTATCTTTAACTTTTCTATTCTTTCTCTAAATTGTAAAGAATCCTTTACATTATATTTAGAGTTTTCAGTTAGTTTTTTAAGTATATTCGTAATATACTTACAAAGTATCCTTAATTCTTTCAATTAAAATTAAAATATTTAGCGTTGTAGGGAAGGTAGACTTAAAAGTCGGTGTGTGTCCTTAATTTTCTGTTGTTACAAATTTATTGACCAAAAAGCATTGTCTGGAAAAATTCAGAATCGTTTAACTTATTTTTTCAGTTTTATAAGGTTTTTAATTTTAAATAAACCGAAAAAGACAGTGTGCGTTATAAATTTTTGTACGTTTTGATCTATAACTCCATTCGTAATGTATAGATTTGAGCATTTTTTAGGGAAGAAAATTTCTTTTACTCAGAAAATTGACTTGTAAAATTTTATCGCTCTACGTCAATGTGTTTAAACACAATCGCATTTTATTCGATGTAGGAAGGACATTAAACTTTTGACCTACTGTTGTATTCCTCTCTCTCTCTCTCTCTCTCTAATATATCAATTTAGTCCATTGTCAATACCAAACAAACTTTCTGTATAGAAAACATTTTGGCAAAAAAATCACACTAACATTTTCTGTTCAAACTATATCGAGTTTTAAATAGACGGAAAGACAAAAGGACATAGCTATTTCGTCCTAAAATGAAACCCGGACTTAGAAAATATATTCTCTATGGGGTCCTTAACGGATTTTTCGATTTGTTACAAACGGAACCACAAAATGGTGGTGGGCATATAAAAAAATATTATTTTTATACCGCAAGATGACTGACTCATAAAAATCATTTTCAATTAAATAGAAATGAAAGAATAAAATATTTTTTTCACAGTTTCTTGTATGTGTTGCCTACTGTAAGACGTACTTGACTTCTGGGTTATTTCAAAGTTTTGTTTTATTACTTTGTATTTTGTAATATATATGTATATGTGTAGCATGCAGATACACAAAAAAATTGTTTTCAAATCCGTTATGAGTGTATTTTTTGGGGCTTTGTTCTTTATATTTTGTGGATTATGTGGTGAAAAAATATTCGCATTTTTATTATTTTGTTTTATTATTTCTTTCCCAGCAAAAAAAAAATGTGCACTAGTTCAGTGTAAATAACATTTCTTACGACCTCTAATTCATAATTGCCATTATTGGTGTGCTGCAAATGCATGCAAAATATCTTCAACAATTTATGTAGTTATTAACTCTTAAAACATGGGTTTCTTTTTATCTATTATGCACGCATTCTATGCAATTATTTAAATGAAATGTATTTTATTATTAATATATTCATATAAACACATGCTCCTCAATGACACGCCAATGTTAAAATCATGCATGTTTTAACTAAATTCAACCATTTTATCAAAGCTGAACTTATACATTCACTATTTCTTTTGCATGTCTTTTTTTTCGCTGGGTTGTTAAGATTAAATCATGTGAAAAATAACAAATTTTTATTCGTTTCTCGCTTAACGTTTCTTGTATAATACTTGTGTTTTAAAAAATGTTTTAGATTAAGGAGGCAATTATTTATTCTGCAACTTTTACTTTAAAATTTAAACAGAAGATATAAATTGAAAGGCACTTTCATAAAACAAATTTAAAAATCAAACATACCTCGGAAAAAAACACATGTGTATGAAATACTCAACTTTTGGGTCTAGCCGCTAAAAAATGCTTTATTTTTATACCCGCCACCAAAAACCATGGAGGGGGTATATTCATTTTGTCATTCCATTTGTAACACATCGAGATATCTATTTAAGATCCCAAAAAGTCTTGGTTTCATTTTTAGACGATCTAGCTATGTCCGTCTGTCTGTCTAAAATTTTACCAGAATATTTCTTATACACAAGGTTTGGTATTGTAAATGGGCAAAATCGGAATATTAGGAAGAGAGTTATGGCAAGAGTGGGTCAAAAAACCATGACCTTCCAACATCGAATAAAATGCAATTGTGCCCAAACGCATCAACGTACACGCAAAGAAAAACCATGGTTACGACATGATCACGACGGTCATATTATTTTTTCTAAAACAATATTTGGTTGTCGAAAACAAGTAATAGTTATTTTTGTTTCATTTCATCATATATTTTGTCACGATAATCAATCATTTGTTTAAATTGTATCATTTAATGATTACTTTTCGTAAAAATTTCAAAATGGTTATCATTTAAAAATAGTATGATTTAAAAAAAATAATTTGACAAAAATAACATTATATTCAAAATCATTAAAAATAAAAATAATCATTAAATAATAGCTGAGACAACAGTATGATTACAAATTAATCAAGCTATGGTGTTTTTCTAATAATAATTTGATTTCAACTGTTCTTCTTCTTGCTGAAACAATTTTTAATATTTTAAAAGTATGAGATGTCAAAAAAATTAACAAAAATTTTGAAAAAATAATGAAAATTTACAAAAATAAGAGAAAATGTAAAAAAATATATATATATATTGCAATTAATTTGGTAAGTACAATCACTATGTGTATGTTACAGCAAAAGACAATAATTTGCCGTAATTTGCAAGGATTGTCGATTTCAATTGTAGTCTTATAAATGATTATTGAATGATACTTTAATTAAACATAATAATGATAACTGGTAACCATTATATGTTTTAAGGATAATCATACAATTCAATCGTAGTATGTTGCTCTTCGATTATGGTTACCACATATCCAGAGAAAAAAACATTTTTTTCCTGAAAATTTCTTAATCTATGCATTAGGAAAGAAGCTATAGATCGAAATGTATGAAAATTTATGTCGCACAGTGTATTTTTCGGTATATTTTCAAAATCTAAAACATAATAAAACTGACAAAACACTAGATTTATGATTCTGAAATTTCGCATACATTGCTTTTTGGTCAAAGAGTTTGTACTAACGGAAAATAAATGTGACACGCCTATTTTTACGCCCACCTTCCGTATAAAGCTTTATCTCAAATTCATATAATTTCTCTATGAATAAAGGTTTTGGAAGAATAAAAAACACAACTTAAATTAAAATATCTAAGTTAAATTTATAAGCGGAAACTACGTTGATATGCCTACTATTACGCCCATTATTCACGTAATCTTCTGTTAATAAAATTGCAAAACTCATAAAACCGACAAAATTAGAAGTATTATGGTGAAAATTCGTACATACATCCTTCTTATCAATGTCATTCTTATGCCGAAAAATTTAGGCGACACGCCAACTTTAACGCCTACCTCTCATATAACGGCTTATCTTAAATTCATATAAATTCTCTATTTATTTATTAGCAGAAACTATATTAAAACAGCTGTCTTAACGCCCACTTTCATTGAAAGACTAAATTTACGAAAATATTTTACTAGCAAATCGAAGTTATGCAAACAAAGTGATACAGATTTAGGTATAAAGATAGTATTCCATAGCGATTACTATTAATAGTAAAATAATAAATTCTGTGATTTAAAAGTACACAAAATTGGTGGTGGTGGCAGTGCTCTTACTTGTTCTGTGTAGGTTTCTTTAATAATTACTTAAAACCGTTATACGTTTGAGCCTAAAACATGCAATTTAATGACAGAATGTTGCTCTAATGTAATGTTTCGCTTAACCAATTTGTTATTTTTTCCAATATTTCATCTGTGAAATTTACCATCAATCTGTACTTAAGTTTTATGTAAATCCTGTAGAAATGTGCATTCTAAGGATCTTTTCACAATTTTGTTTTTTCATTAGGGTATTTGCTTTTCTCCTCAAGAGCAATTAATGTTGCCTTGAAATCGTTTCATATATTCACAGAGTAAATTGAACTTTCATTAGTTAGGAGGAGCTTTTTTTGCACAACAAATCCTTTTACTTTTTTTTTTGTTTTTAATGTGTGTTTCTGATTTTAATAATGTTCCACTCAAATATGTTTTGGTTTTATGCAGTGCCAAATAATATTTAAAAACTGCAACAAAAGTTGTATGAAAAAAACTTAAAAATTATTTATTTATCCCGCCCTACTGGGCTAAGATATTCGCTACACTAAAATCACTATAAACCTGCTTTTTACTCATTAAAGCAATGAGACTAAATAAATATTTGTTTGACGTTAAATAAAAAACGAATGAGTTGCAATTTAAGTAGTTTGTCAACCAGTTGGCAGATATCGTATAAGCAGCCAATTTAGCTATTTTATGGCTAGATTTAGCTATTTTTGAACACGCTTGGATAGGAAAATCTGGTTTTAGCTATAAGCCATTTTTTTTAGCCATTCCTATATATTTTTTAGCCTTTTTTTAGCCATTTTTTGTTTTAAGCTTTTAAGTGTTGTTGTTGTTTCGTTTCCTAAATAGTGAAAAATGCTTCTATAAAACAATGTTTTTTTAACTACTAGAAATTGCATCGATGGGAACCTCTTTGAAATATTACATAAACAAACAAACAATCAATCAGTAAAAAAAACCAACCAAGCATTTGTATTTAATAAATAAATAAAAAAATAAATTTAAGAAAAATAAACAAAATTTTCCCAGAAGTTTATGAAGGAATAGTTATCCCACCCAAAATTAAAAGAATGGATTACAGAAGTTAAAAAGTTTTGTAAATATTGTAAATGTGAAATAAATGCAAAATTATATGATTTAACTGTTCACTCTGAAACACATTAATAGTATCGGATATACATATAAACAAGAGCAAGCCTTTACCTTTTAATCCAGTGAATTTTGAGCTACAACAGCTGGAGGATACACTAGCTATGTAAAAATGGTTTTCAATAAGAATGATATGATTTCTTTAAAAACAACACACTAATTGTTACGAAAATTCAAAAGTTTTTTATTTAATAATAATTATTAGTTTTTTTGACCTTTTATAATAATATATAATAGTTTTTTAAGCTTAAGGTCCTTTTATTAATAAAAAATCTCTTTGTTTTGTTTTATATTATTTGATCAATATTTCGCTACTTCTTTGTGTAGCATCATCAGGATAAACGTTTTTTATTATATACTAGCCAATCCCGGCGCGCGTTGCTACGCCCCTTCATGAATTTTAATCGCATTCTAAATTTTAATCGAATATCAAGTGCAAGGCTAAAAACTATAACTTTTTCTTTATGAGCGTGGCACTGCCCACTTTTCTAATTACGAAACTGTATAGTCATGACAACTCAATATGTGTGCAAAGTTTCAGAAAAATCGGGCCAGTGCAAGTACCTTAAAATGATACCTTTTTTTTTAATGGGCGTGGCACTGCCCACTTTTCTAATGACGAAAGTGTAAAGTCATGACAGCTCAATAAGTGTGCAAAGTTTCAGAAAAATCGGTCCAGTGTAAGTACCTCAAAATGATACCTTTTTTTATGGGCGTGGCACTGCCCACTTTTCTAAATACGAAACTGTATAGTCATGACAACTCAATATGTGTGCAAAGTTTCAGAAAAATCGGGCCAGTGCAAGTACCTTAAAATGATACCCTTTTTTAATGGGCGTGGCACTGCCCACTTTTCTAATGACGAAAGTGTAAAGTCATGACAGCTCAGTATGTTTGCAAAGTTTCAGAAAATTCGGTCCAGTGCAAGTACCTCAATATTAAAACTTTTTTAGGGGCGTGGCCCCGCCCACTTTTCTTATTACAAAATTATTTAGTCATGACAGCTTGATATGTGTGCAAAATTTCAGAAAATCGGCCCGCGCACTTTTTTCCATCCATAAACACTCCCTGGTATGTGTACAACAACTTGCCAAAGTTTGAGTCCGATCGGTTTTACAGTTTCGGAGTCTATAGCTAACACACACACACACACACACACACACAGAGTTTCACTTTTATTTATATAGATTAGTTTTTTGTTGGATTTGTGTCTTGATATTTGTTATTTTTTATATAAATTTATTTAATTTATTTATTTTTATATAAATTTTTATATAATTTATTTATTATAAATTTATATAAAAAATAACAAATACCAAGACACAAATCTCACAAAAAACTAAAATATAAAAAAAACTTGTATCCTGATGATGCTACACAAAAGCTTAAAAACTATTGTATATATGTTTTTTATCGATAGAATTAAGTTCTAAATAAGACCTCATTCAAATGGCCTCCACGACTTCTTCTGCAGGAACGAATTCGATGAACCCAATCTTCGAGCACTTTTTTCACTAACTCAAATTGTATGTCACGAATAGAACGTTCAATATTTGGTTTATTTCGAAAGACCAATATTTTAATATTTCTATATACTTTTTTTAAGGTACGGCTCAAAAAGGATTGATAAATGTTGTTATCAATATCAGGTACCACATAATTATCTAAAATTGATAGGATCTAAAGAAAGTTAAGATGGCAATGACAATAATAGCGAGCTAGATGCTGATGAAAATTCGTCCTTTTAACACCATTATAACAATTTTTGTACTTTATAACTAGTCAAAGATATATTGAGTATATTACAAACGGTCTTAAATTTTATTATTTTTCTTTTAAAATAAATTGTTCTTATTTTTTTTATTAAAATATTGAAAACTTTCTATTTAAAATATTTAGCCATTTTTTTTAGCTTTTTTTTAGCTAGTTTCTAGCCATTTTTTTTTCCAGAATTTTAGCCATTTTTGCTATCAAGTTCTGGCATCACTGCGTATAAGTATCAATGCTTTTTTCTCGATTGTTACATTTTGTAATTGGAAAAATTATGTTTGGGCAACACAAAGGCTAGCACAAACTTGAAATCTTGTCTTTAACTTTTTTTATAACTTGTTCTTCATCTCTGGTTTCGAACATTAAGTCTAACGAATAATTACTTTGAAACTAAATACTTGTCAAAGTTGGTTTGCTAATTAAAGCATAAACCAAGGAAAATATGTTGTCAAAGTTATCCTTTCGTACTTATTAGCATACAGAAATTAGGAAAATGTTTTGTAATAATATGTTTAGTAGAACTATATTGCTTAATCTAAGTTTATAATAAAAAAAAATACAAGTTGACAAAACTGTAGCAGCAATAAGAAATTGAATTCATTTATTTTTTTTTATACTTTTTACATGTAATTTTCACAAAAAAAAAACAAAAGTACTAAACTTAACATCGTTGCATTTAATCAAAATGTTACGACTTGTATTATAGTTTTATATGCATCCAAATGTAGATGCCAAATTACATAAGATAATGACTGTTAACCCGTATATGTTGGTATCACCATGTGTCTGAGTTTGTAATAAAAATTGAAAATGTAAACTTTATAGTCTTTTAAGAAGAGAGGCCACAAAAATTTTATTCACAACAAGAGATATAATAGATATAAAAATATTTTGTGTTTCAGTTATACGCTCGAATTAAAAGGAAAAATAGGATTTTGAATCTTTTTTATTACAATCAAATAAACAGTAAAATAATATCAACTCAAGAGAGAGAGAAAGAGAGAAGCATGCTTTGTAGAAAAACAAATATTTGCTATTTCTTTACTCTATATTTATTAAATATACGTACACTGAACCAAAAATTTACCTATAAAACTGAAGAAATGTAGGTTATACACGTTAGTAACTTGCACAAATCTATAAAAATTGTGATTTTGTGTTAGTTCATCTTCGTTTTATTGTGGCATCGATACACCAATTCCACGTCATTTTATAATAAAAAACAAGTAAAAGCGCTATATTCGGCCGTGCCGAATCTTATATACCCTTCACAACGTGTAGTCATGCAATAACAGTAGTTTGTGTCACCATTCATCTCATATGTAATACGTACATACATATAAAAAACATACATATATAAAAACATCCCATTGTAAAATTATAAATTTACGTATGTATGTTAAAAAAAAAAAAATAAAAAAAAAAAAATTAAAAAAAATTAAAATAAAAATTAAAAAAAAAAAAATTTTAAAAAAATAATTAGAATATATATAATAAATATAAAACAAAAAAAAAATAACAAAAAAATTTTAAAAAAAATATAAAAAAAATAAAAAAAAATTTTTTTTGGCTCAGTCGATGCCACGTTTTTTCTAACCAGTATACACGTTTGTATGTATGCATTTTGTTGTTGTAATGTTGTTTTTGTGAAAAAAAAAATCAAGGTGGTCGTGGATTTTTGCTCATATCTCAGTTGTTTATGTACCGCTGTTTCTAATTTTCAATACGATCTACTCCCGAATATTTTTGATATTTTAATACCTTACCCGGGTCCAACCTATGTCGGGGGGCTTCAAAAAGTTGATTTCAACATACACACGGTCAGACGGACAGACTGACAGAGCTTAATCGACTTCCCTATTCATAAGCCTTCAGAAAATTTATACTTTATGGGGTCTGAAATGAAAATTGTAGAAATTTCACACGGAATGACAAACCTTTAATACCCTTTTTCACTGTGTGAAGGGTATAAAAACTAAAAAAACATTAGTAAAATTCTTAATCTATCTTTTGATTAAATATGATTTTAAGATGCTTTCATGTTTACATATTTGTGAAAAGTAATTTGGTAGGTAACGAATACCATTTAAACACCGTCTCTTTACGTAGCGGAGGATAAAAAAAGAATTATAATGCACTTCATTGTATTATTAAATTTGAACTTAATTTAAAAATACTGTTAATGGCTAACTTATTGCAAAAATAATATTCAATACTTTATTAAGTATTTCGTACTTAATAAAAGATTTAACTTAAGGGAGTAATGGTTTGAAAAAACAAGCATGAGTGCTATATTCGGCCGTGCCGAATCTTATATACCCTTTATAACGTGTAGTCATGCAATGACAATTGTTTGTATCACTATAAATCTCATTGATATGAAATACGTACATACATACATATATGTTTATTATCTTTATAATGATTTTATCCGTTTAAAAATATCCCATTCCAGCATTATATATTGAAAATAAATAAAAACAAAACTATATAAATAAATACAAATAAAAAAAATAAAAAAACAGTAAAAAAATATAAAAAAAATGAATAAAAAACACAATAAAAAAGAAATAAAATTTTTTTTGTCTTAACTGGGATTCGAACCTACGTTCATTTAGTTTGTATTGGTGTGAAAAGATGACGTGGTCTAGGTTTTTTCATCATATCTCAGTTGTTTATCTAGCAAATATTTTAATACTGATTTACTCCCGAATTATTCTGATATTTTGGTACCTTACACGAGTCTTGGAAAGGTGTGGGTGCTTCTCCCCCTATTGCTAAGCTTTTAGAAAGTATATACTTTGTGAAGTCGGAAATGAAAATTGTAAAAAAACACACAGAATGACAAACTTATATATATGTATATCCTAACACTCACTGTGAAGGGTATAATAATAAGAAAAAGTGCGATACTTAGCCACATAGTTTTAATGATCTTATCGTAGCGTAGTCTAAATTGCAGGTTTAATATTGTACGCAATTTTGCTTTATTACTTCCGAGATTATTTTTGATTTTGAATTTTTATGTAGTTAACTGTATTCTATTAGTCAAGCCTATTTGATACCCATATTGAATGGGTTGAAGGGAGTACATTTTTAAGTACTAGATTTGACCCAGATATGACTCCAGTTTTGTAGTAGCTGGCATCAAGAATTTTAATTTCTTTTAAAATGTATTTTGCTGGTCAAGCCTTTTAATTTTATTGCCGAAATTTATTCTCACGATTATCTAGAAGATGAAAATATAAATAAATTTTTGGGAAAACACCAAAGAAATTGTATTTAGGTTCTTATATCTCAGTTAATTTCAAATCGATTTGTAAGTTTCTTCAGAGTTAATTTTTGAGGTAACTGAAAGAACTAGAAACCAAATATTTATCCTCTTAAGACCTGAATAAGAACAAATTAATTTTTTTCGGTTTTTATATATTTATTTTACTTTTTAGGATAAAAATATAACAATTATTTGTTATTTTATTATTTTTTTTTATTAGTAGTAATGGAAAAAAGTGGTGCACATATGTGCACCTCAGCTCCTAACATATATTTAACAACTGTCAAAATGCTTAACGGTATGGTAATTTTCAAAACAGTTATTTTTTAAAATACATAGATATACAAAAATTTATAAAGCAAGTGAATCCAACCAACAAGTTCAGTTCAAAAATAAATATTTTTTACTCATGATCATGGCCTACTAGAAATTTTTTTAAACGTTAAATCAAAATTTAAAAATAATGAGTGCAACTTGGTTTTGATGCCTGCTATTCATTTTTAGTAAAGCCTATAATCATGTAAAATGCAACAAAAGTAAAAAAGCCACATCAAGATGGCATTGCTTGAAAAATTGAGTCATAACTAAAGGTACACATATGTGTACCTGCGGTCTTAAGAGGTTATAGGAAGCAAATTTTAATTTTTTTAAAATAATTTGTATCTATAGTTATGCAACGAAGTGTTTAAAACATATCATTGATAGTAGGGGCATTATGGAGAAAGGCAGCATAGAACAACAATTTTATAACATAATAAGTATAGAGTTTAATACCTCGACATCATTAAGGGTTTAATTAAATTTAAATTCAATGCTAGCAAGGACATAAAGATATTCCCAGGCCAGTTTAAATATAAACACAATAAGCTTTCAAAATCACAATAGCTTTTGTTTAGATTTTTAGCTTGAAAACTTATTTAATTTATATTAACTAATGAAGATTTTCATTAAATCTGTTTAAAGGGTAAATTTTTTTTTTAATTGAAAAAGAAAAGAAAAAAACAAAACTAGCATTACAATTGTGATTTAAGGTATCGAGATAAATGCGCATCTGTTTACTAAATTTAATGTTTTGTTTAAATTGTTTTAAAATATATTTTAAATTATTGAATTTATAAAATATTTAATAAAATGATTTTTTTAATTAACAAAAAGAAATTAAATCTCATTCCTCTAAATAATTAATGTTTGAAACAGGTGTGAATGTCTGTTTTTCATTAGATGTTAATTAATATATTTTTTCCTCTCTTTTAAATTCTATAGCAGTTACATTATATGTTATATGTAAGTAAATATCCAAGCTAGTATTAAATTGGTATTAGAGTAAAATGTTTAAGTGTTCGTTACTTTTTTAAAACATTCTTATATAAATTATTTTGTGGGTATATTCAATGTCTATTTTACCTGCTCAATAGTTCTGCGCCTCAGCGCAATGTTGATTTTACTCAAGCATTTATCTACCTCTGCACGAAAATGTATTGATGTATTGATCTAAAATTTCTGAATACATTTTTTTACATCTTTTTATAATTTAATGTATTGACTATTATCAGATTAAGTAGGTGGCAATATATTCACATAAACCTTTTTCTGCTTTTCATCAAAGTTTTTATTGAACCATTAGAGTATCAAGTAGTTGCATGCAGCCCGTGTGACAATTTATTGTTGAATTGTATTAGGACATCTCTCTATTAGTATCCGAGGATGAGTTTTAGACATATTAACTGTCTTTGCAAGCAACTGTAGTTATGTTAATTCCATAATATAGATATTATACTGTTGATATATACATGTAAATTGAACCATGTTCTTATTTCTTCATTGCTGCTTCTGTGGAAAATGTGTAATGCGGTAGACTATTTCTTCGTATTTTTTGGAATAAAAAAATGCTCTCGCTTGCTAAATGAAATGGTTATAAAATACGAGCATGACATCACTTCATACAGTGTCTAATTATTGTTAAGTACATTTGCTCATCAATTGAAAGTTATTTATCCAAGGAAGTGCTCTGAATTTGAATGGCAAATGACTTACAACTGGCCTTAGATTGTATAGGCTGTGATGTCCACGTTGATTATTGCCAAAAAGCTGTATTGTCATTAAATTGTTTGTTTTGCTTCAATATTTTTTTTATCACTCCAGTATGATATTACATTTGCTGCATGAGCAAGTGCCTTATGTATAGAGAATTATTGCGACAGACTGTTTTATATCGTAGTAAGATATATGGTTTGAAAACTTGTTTGCTCTTCAATGTTCTTTATTAAGTCATAGGGAAAATAGTTGAAGAGGAGTTGATAGTTGTTGAATAAAAACCATGGTTACGACATGACTACGGCGATCATATTATAGTTTCTATAACAATATTTGGTTGTCAAAAACAAGTAATAGTTATTTTTGTTTCATTTCATCATATATTTTGTCACGATAATCAATCATTTGTTTAAATTGTATCATTTAATGATTACTTTTCGTAAAAATTTCAAAATGGTTATTATTCAAAAATAGTATGATTTAAGAAAATAATTGCGACAAAAGTAACATTTTCTTCAAAAGCATTAAAAATTACAAATAATCATTAAATAATAGGTGAGACAACAGTATGATTACAAAGCAATCAAGCTATGTAAATGATTTTTCTCCCAAATAAGTATTTTGACTTGTGAGTTTAGAAAATAGCATTCTAACATAGCGGCAACTCTTCATTTCCAAGTGTAGAAACCGTTTGAACTGAAACCATCAGTACTGGTTTTGATACACCTTCCTAATCAAAATCCTATAGCACATTTGCTATAAAATCTTCGTCTTTCAAACTGTCGTCATTTGAAGCATTATCTACATCTTGACTTTCTTCACATTGATATTCAGGCATTCGCATTGTAACATTTCGAGATATGAGCAAATAAAGACGACAATATCTAATTTTTTCCAACAAATATCAACCATTTTCAGCCTTTAGTTAATTTATTCTAATAATTTCTCAGAATACTTGAAAATAAATTTAGACAAATTAATCACCAATCGGCAAAGTTATAGCCATAAATTGGTAGATATCAGTATATGGAAACACAGACTTAAAAAAAATCAGGAGCGCTATCTTTATTAAGAGGAGTTTCACAAGGCTCGATGTTCTCTTGTTTTCTTTGTATTCAAATGATCTGCCCAACATTTTAACATGTTGTAAAATTAGAATTAGATGATGTCCAACTTTACACTAGTTGTGAAAATTCAATGACTGATAAATATATCGCTTCCTTGAACCAGCAACTTTATAGAACTCATATTTGGGAATCTGTTAATGGTCTTGAAATAAATCCCAATAAATCTAAATGTATTATTATACAAAAACGATTCTCTTGTCTTAATATTGCACCTGGCATTTTTAACAGTAATCAGTCTATTGAAATAGTTAATTCTGCCAAAAATTTGAGTGTCTTCTTTAATAAAACTCTGACTTTACCAGACCACATTATTTACGTTGGCAGACGTACTTTTCTATACTGAGAGTCTTTTGGCAAACTCAATTTTATACAACTATAGCAATTAGAATACTCCTTGTAAAAATTCTACCTTATTCCTGCCCTTTTATATGGATATGAACTGTTTGCTAAATGAGATACGGCGAGTAACAGAAAATTGAATGTAACCATTAATAGTATAATTCTGTGTGTGTACGGTTTAAACAGACGCTCAAAAGTATCAATGTTCTCTTCACAGTGGCATGGAATCCCTCTCGATAACCTGCAAAATCTGAAAGTATTAGTTTTTATGCACAAAATAATTTATACTCGTCAGTCTGATCATCTCTTCAGTAAACTTTCCTTTGCAAATAACAGCAGAGGAAATAGATTGAGATCATTAGCATATAATAGACACTTCTATATATTTCCAATATCCTTCTGGAATTAAATTCCTTATAGCCTTAAAACATGCGGGAATGCATATAGATTCAAAGAAAATCTTATAAAATTGTATTCCTTATTATAGCTTGATCTTTATTAATTTGATTGTTAATTGTATTTGATTTGATTTTTATATTTTGCATTCCAACCTTAAGTGTTTTTTTTTGCTTTTGTGTTTAAGTACTTCTCCGAGAAAAGGGACCTAGTGTGTGAAAATTAGGTTTTGAGAAAAACGCATTTAAAGCTTCATAACGCATTATCACTGTGAACACACCTTCAGTTGGGAGATGTGATTTGGTATGGTTAGTTATGATTGGGTGCCGACTTTGGTGACGTAATGCCTATGTGGTGATGTATTTTTTTCCGCTCTTAGTGTGACAATACCTTTGATATTGTTGCTGCTCTGTTTGTTATAATAATGTTTTTCTCATTTTGATCGATTTTCCCAAGTTCGTTTTGTACGTTTTAATTGGGTAAATAAATTTTTATCAGACATTTTTCTCATTTCATCTTCTTCTACGCCCTTTGAGGTGCCAGAAACTACTCTTAAGTCCAAACCCATTTTTCGACACATTAAGTCCCTTTTCTCGGAGAAGGTCACATATGATGCTTTGTAAAAAAAAAAATTTTTCACACTCTAAAATTAGACATTTGGTCTTGTATGTAAAACAGTACAAAATAAATAAATAAATAAAGCAAAAAAATAAAAAAGAAAATAAATAATTTCATAATTTTATAAACCGTGTTTAACAAAAGATGAAAATATTTATTGCGTGTGTGCAAAAATCGATAACAATCTCTCCAAAACAACATTAACAAAACAATCTCTTATAAATACATTACAACAACAACAAGTTGCATGCTGTACGTTGACTTGTTATATTTTTCATACAACAATGAAATATTTTTAAATTTAAAATTGAGTGAAAATTATACCATCTCTTGTGTGTATTTTTAAAGTACTATAGGATATAAATCAACTGATGTTATTGATTAGAATTTTTCTGCTAACAAACACCAAAGACTTTATTCACAAGCATTAAGTCTTTACATGTATAAAAATATCTCAATTTAACTGCCTGTGACACAAATATATACAGTCATGTTTAATGTATTTTTTTTATTGACGGTTTAACACATAATTTTGTTTATTTATTTTTTTTTACCGAGAAGGAAGAAAATCAAATATGACAATTTAAAGGAACAAACATTAAAACACACAACAAGTGAAACCTTTGCTCAAACAGCATATGAGTATTCAACAAGCATACTTCATACATAAATTTCCATAAATGTTTTTTTTGTTCAGCAAATTCTTGAGTTCAATAAACACATAAAGAGACATTACTGTTTTAATGTCGTGTATTGAACATGTGCAACACGTTTCAGAGATTCGTGCATTTTCCTTTTACTACTGGTACGCATTAAAAAAAAAAAAGAAGCAAAATATATTGTTTGTCCTTGAAAGTCATTAAGTTCTTTAGATATCGCCATACATGATGATATATTGACAATACAGCAGAATCATAGAATTACTAAAACACGAGTACACTCAAAAAACAAATCAAACAATCCGTACTTAAATCAATCCGTAGCGGTGTTAGAGGTACTGTAAGTACGGGTTTTCAAAAAACAAAATTCTTGATTTAAGAACAAATGTGTCAAGTACGAATTCCTTAGTTTTAGGAATAGTTGAACCTAAAAAAGAATTTATAATTATTAGCGTGATTTAAGCCCGAAACCGTACTTGACGTAAGCTTAAAAAAACATTCATGCCAGTATAAATGAGGTTAAAAATAATCATAAGATGCGCTCGTTTCAAGAATTCGTAACTAGGTTTGATCATTGCATTGCAGTGTAGTATCTTCGGGCCTGTTCGTAAATGCATTACAGCTGGGCATATTATGCGCACAATGTTCGCAAATGCAAATGTTGGCAACACTGCAGCTGTCATCTGTTCGTAAATGCAACATTGAAGTCTATTATGCGCAAATAAGTACAAACAACTAATCACAAAAATGGCTGATGCAATAGATGTGTGAGTATAAAGAATGTGGTTTTTTATGATTTATTTTTGATTATTTTACTTTTTAAACATTTTTAGCCTCGAATATGACATATATGTCAGATATTGTATTATCAAATTCACAAATTAAATTTGTAATCATTTTTTCCATTTTTCCGCAGTGTTCGCTCGTTTGCAGCAATAAAATAAGCAAAAAGAAGCATCAGCAACATATGATTTGCAGTGGCAATGCAAAGTAATCATATTGTGCAGCGCAGTGATGCGTTTACGAACAGGCCCTTCATTACTTACGCTTTGAAATTAATTCAG
Source organism: Phyto melanocephala (assembly GCA_941918925.1). Taxonomy (NCBI): domain Eukaryota; kingdom Metazoa; phylum Arthropoda; class Insecta; order Diptera; family Rhinophoridae; genus Phyto; species Phyto melanocephala. Next base: position 134,192,175 of record OW799234.1, on the reverse strand, counting down.
CGATACGTTTTATTAAAACTAAAAAAGAAAAATTGCGGACAAAGCATGAAATGTAAGTTAACTCGTAAACTGCTAGAGCGTTATTGTCGTAAATATTATTATTTATAGCTAAAGTATTATATAGCTATGAAATATAAAAACATACTTAAAATTGTATATTAATTTTTTAAGTTAATTCTTTTTTTAGCAGTCTTGTGTTTGATTTTGTAAAACAAGCCCATTTTGTATTTGTTTTAAGAAAACCAGAATCAAATCGTTCTTGAACTTTTAAGTACGATTTTGCTTAACTTAAGAATTTAATTCTAAGATTTAGAATTAAATTTTTCTTTCTGTGCATGTACCCATGACTGTAGAGGTCTAGGTAAAGCAAAACATTCAAAGCAATAAATCGAAAAGCAAATCATTATTTAAAAGATATACATGAATACTTTAATGCTTAATGTTAATCAATATTATTAATAGTTGCTGAACGAATATAATTTATTTAAATACATTGGCAACTTTTCACTTCAAAGGAATAAAAGAATGTGTATCATGAAATATTCATTTCAGCAGCAAAAAAATTTGCATAAATATTTAAACTGACATCATCGAAATAATGGCAACCGGAAAACAAAACAATTAAAGTTCTAACAAAATGAGATTGTTTGCGAAGAATATGAACAGTTGCACATGACATAAACAAGACTTAAAAGTCTATCCTGGAATATTTCCTTTTATTTATTTCGTTGTTATTGTTATTAAAGCGCAAACAATAAATTAATATAATTATATAATGTGGGAGGGCTATCTTCTATTAAACAAACTAATAAAGGGTTCGCTTAATAACTTCTTTTTTTCTTTTTTGAAAATACTATAAAACAAGTGTAGCTTCGGCTGTGTGGCACCTAGCTCCGTCCTGTTGAAACCAAATGTTGCCAATATCCTCCTCTTAAATTTTGGTGAACAAAAATTCGTTCAACATGGCCCGATAACGATCGTTATTGACTACAGCCACTCCTTGCTCATTTTCGAAGAAAAATGGCCCAATTATGCCTCTGGACCGAAATACGCACCAAACAGTGACTCGTTTTGGGTGTATCGGCTTTTCAATGTATGCGTGCGCGTTTTCTGTGCCCCAAATGCGACAATTTTGCTTGTTTACATACCCGCCAAGATCAAAATGAGCTTCATCTGAAAAGATGTTTTTTTTTGGGCAAAATCGGCCTAAGTAATGTCGCAATATTTCCTAGCGTTGTTCAAGCGTATACACAACCATATTCGTTCAGCGGAAGGATAAAACTAATTATCTGTCAAATCAGACATGAGCTAAGTGTTACCATTCACGAAATAAGCACTAGTTGAAAAAAAAAAAAAAACGTTAGATGGCGGATCCTTTATAATATATTTTCTAGGCATTCTATGCAACTGAAATCTTAAACAACAAAGAATCGGGGTTGTATACTGCTTGCTATTACTGTGAAATTTTAGTCTAGTCTTAGTATAGAAATGTATAAATGTTTTTTTACTACATGCTGAATTGCAATAATTCTAATATGTTATTTAATATTAATAAACAAAATATATGTATATGGTTTATTTATTTATATAATAGCCTCTTTTATAAAGAAAATCTATATATATAAAAGTGAAACTCTGTGTGTGTGTGTGTGTGTGTGTGTGTTAGCTATAGACTCCGAAACTGTAAAACCGATCGGGCTCAAACTTTGGTAAGTTGTTGTACACATACCAGGGAGTGTTTATGGGTGGAAAAAAGTGGGCGGGGCCACGCCCATAAAAATTAGTTATCAGTTTTAGCTACTTGCACTTGACCGATTTTTCTGAAACTTTGCACACATATCGAGCTATCACGATTAAATAGTTTCGTGATAAAAAAAGTGGGCGGGGCCACGCCCCTAAAAAACTTTTAATATTGAGGTACTTGCACTGGAATGATTATTCTGAAACTTTGCGCACATATTGAGCTGTCATGGCTTTATAATTTCGTGATAAGAAAGGTGGGCGGGGCCACGCCCATAAAAAATTAGTTATCATTTTTAGCTACTTGCACTTCACCGATTTTTCTGAAACTTTGCACACATATTGAGCTGCCATGACTTAATAATTTTGTGATTAGAAAAGTGGGCAGTGCCACGCCCATAAAAAATAGGTATAATTTTGAGGTACTTGCACTGGACCGATTATTCTGAAACTTTGCACACATATTGAGCTGTTATGACTTTACAATTTCGTGATTAGAAAAGTGGGCAGGGCCACGCCTATAAAAACATTTATAATTTTGAGGTACTTGCACTGGTCCGATTTTTCTGAAACTTTGCACACATATTGAGCTGTTATGACTTTACAATTTCGTGATTAGAAAGGCGGGCAATGCCACGCCCATAAAAAAAATTATAATATTTAGGTTTTTGCACTTGATATTCAATTAAAATTCAGAATGCATTTCGATTCATTAAGGGGCGTAGCAACGCGCGCCGGGTTTGGCTAGTCAGTTTATAAAAATCAACTCAAAATTTCAAAGTGGTTTTCTGAAAACTATTAAAACCGACATAAGCAGTTATCCTTATTGCCACAGAATTATTGAAACAAAAAATATTTTGGTGCAATTTTGAAAATGATTTTTAAATTAAACATGCTTGATTGATCTTTTATTAAAGTAAAGGGTCCGCCATCTAACGTTTTTTTTCATTTGGTTTCAACAGTACGGCGCTACGTGCCACACAGCCGAAGCTACACTTTTTTTATAGCCTTTTTTAAAAAAAAAAAGTTTTTTGGCGGACCCTTTATTAAATATTTAATTAAATTAAAAAAAAAAAGATTTGAAAATTTTTTTTTCTGTTTAGTAAAATCTACACAAATAAATACAAAAATGTGTTATTCTAAGAAAGTTTGATGAAAAGGGATTTACACTTCATGTCATTAATATCTACAGCATCTACTTTCCTATTTTACTACACAAAATTTCTGTAGCAGCCGCTTAAGGTTGTTTAAAAAACAAAAGATCCAACACAATTTAAAAAAACTATTTAAAAGGAATTTCAAACTGTAACTTAAAAACAAACAAAACAAAAACACTCATCAAACCTTAAGCTATAAATCTTATAAAGGACCCTTAAAGAAAGAAGCAAAATAATAAAATTTACAATTAATAAATTTTTTTTAACTCCGCGCTTATTCTGAATTATTTTGTTTAAATTTAAAGCGAAAAAATAAAAAACATATATAAATTAGATCATTTTAAAACAGTACGTGTTAATAGTATATCTACACTTATGGTGAGGGGCAGCTATTATCTAATTATTATTTCGACTAATTTAGATTACACCAGAAGTGATACAATGGGAAAAATAGTTTTAGAATTAATTTTATTTAAAACTGCATGAGTCTGCCCCGACTCACATGTTACTAATGTGAAAATTAAAACATTAAAATTAAAATTTGTAACACATCGAAATATCCATTTAAGACCCCATTACGGGTTTTCAAAAAACAAAATTCTTGATTTAAGAACAAATGTGTCAAGTACGAATTCCTTAGTTTTAGGAATAGTTGAACCTAAAAAAGAATTTATAATTATTAGCGTGATTTAAGCCCGAAACCGTACTTGACGTAAGCTTAAAAAAACATTCATGCCAGTATAAATGAGGTTAAAAATAATCATAAGATGCGCTCGTTTCAAGAATTCGTAACTAGGTTTGATCATTGCATTGCAGTGTAGTATCTTCGGGCCTGTTCGTAAATGCATTACAGCTGGGCATATTATGCGCACAATGTTCGCAAATGCAAATGTTGGCAACACTGCAGCTGTCATCTGTTCGTAAATGCAACATTGAAGTCTATTATGCGCAAATAAGTACAAACAACTAATCACAAAAATGGCTGATGCAATAGATGTGTGAGTATAAAGAATGTGGTTTTTTATGATTTATTTTTGATTATTTTACTTTTTAAACATTTTTAGCCTCGAATATGACATATATGTCAGATATTGTATTATCAAATTCACAAATTAAATTTGTAATCATTTTTTCCATTTTTCCGCAGTGTTCGCTCGTTTGCAGCAATAAAATAAGCAAAAAGAAGCATCAGCAACATATGATTTGCAGTGGCAATGCAAAGTAATCATATTGTGCAGCGCAGTGATGCGTTTACGAACAGGCCCTTCATTACTTACGCTTTGAAATTAATTCAGCGATACGTTTTATTAAAACTAAAAAAGAAAAATTGCGGACAAAGCATGAAATGTAAGTTAACTCGTAAACTGCTAGAGCGTTATTGTCGTAAATATTATTATTTATAGCTAAAGTATTATATAGCTATGAAATATAAAAACATACTTAAAATTGTATATTAATTTTTTAAGTTAATTCTTTTTTTAGCAGTCTTGTGTTTGATTTTGTAAAACAAGCCCATTTTGTATTTGTTTTAAGAAAACCAGAATCAAATCGTTCTTGAACTTTTAAGTACGATTTTGCTTAACTTAAGAATTTAATTCTAAGATTTAGAATTAAATTTTTCTTTCTGTGCATGTACCCATGACTGTAGAGGTCTAGGTAAAGCAAAACATTCAAAGCAATAAATCGAAAAGCAAATCATTATTTAAAAGATATACATGAATACTTTAATGCTTAATGTTAATCAATATTATTAATAGTTGCTGAACGAATATAATTTATTTAAATACATTGGCAACTTTTCACTTCAAAGGAATAAAAGAATGTGTATCATGAAATATTCATTTCAGCAGCAAAAAAATTTGCATAAATATTTAAACTGACATCATCGAAATAATGGCAACCGGAAAACAAAACAATTAAAGTTCTAACAAAATGAGATTGTTTGCGAAGAATATGAACAGTTGCACATGACATAAACAAGACTTAAAAGTCTATCCTGGAATATTTCCTTTTATTTATTTCGTTGTTATTGTTATTAAAGCGCAAACAATAAATTAATATAATTATATAATGTGGGAGGGCTATCTTCTATTAAACAAACTAATAAAGGGTTCGCTTAATAACTTCTTTTTTTCTTTTTTGAAAATACTATAAAACAAGTGTAGCTTCGGCTGTGTGGCACCTAGCTCCGTCCTGTTGAAACCAAATGTTGCCAATATCCTCCTCTTAAATTTTGGTGAACAAAAATTCGTTCAACATGGCCCGATAACGATCGTTATTGACTACAGCCACTCCTTGCTCATTTTCGAAGAAAAATGGCCCAATTATGCCTCTGGACCGAAATACGCACCAAACAGTGACTCGTTTTGGGTGTATCGGCTTTTCAATGTATGCGTGCGCGTTTTCTGTGCCCCAAATGCGACAATTTTGCTTGTTTACATACCCGCCAAGATCAAAATGAGCTTCATCTGAAAAGATGTTTTTTTTTGGGCAAAATCGGCCTAAGTAATGTCGCAATATTTCCTAGCGTTGTTCAAGCGTATACACAACCATATTCGTTCAGCGGAAGGATAAAACTAATTATCTGTCAAATCAGACATGAGCTAAGTGTTACCATTCACGAAATAAGCACTAGTTGAAAAAAAAAAAAAAACGTTAGATGGCGGATCCTTTATAATATATTTTCTAGGCATTCTATGCAACTGAAATCTTAAACAACAAAGAATCGGGGTTGTATACTGCTTGCTATTACTGTGAAATTTTAGTCTAGTCTTAGTATAGAAATGTATAAATGTTTTTTTACTACATGCTGAATTGCAATAATTCTAATATGTTATTTAATATTAATAAACAAAATATATGTATATGGTTTATTTATTTATATAATAGCCTCTTTTATAAAGAAAATCTATATATATAAAAGTGAAACTCTGTGTGTGTGTGTGTGTGTGTGTGTGTTAGCTATAGACTCCGAAACTGTAAAACCGATCGGGCTCAAACTTTGGTAAGTTGTTGTACACATACCAGGGAGTGTTTATGGGTGGAAAAAAGTGGGCGGGGCCACGCCCATAAAAATTAGTTATCAGTTTTAGCTACTTGCACTTGACCGATTTTTCTGAAACTTTGCACACATATCGAGCTATCACGATTAAATAGTTTCGTGATAAAAAAAGTGGGCGGGGCCACGCCCCTAAAAAACTTTTAATATTGAGGTACTTGCACTGGAATGATTATTCTGAAACTTTGCGCACATATTGAGCTGTCATGGCTTTATAATTTCGTGATAAGAAAGGTGGGCGGGGCCACGCCCATAAAAAATTAGTTATCATTTTTAGCTACTTGCACTTCACCGATTTTTCTGAAACTTTGCACACATATTGAGCTGCCATGACTTAATAATTTTGTGATTAGAAAAGTGGGCAGTGCCACGCCCATAAAAAATAGGTATAATTTTGAGGTACTTGCACTGGACCGATTATTCTGAAACTTTGCACACATATTGAGCTGTTATGACTTTACAATTTCGTGATTAGAAAAGTGGGCAGGGCCACGCCTATAAAAACATTTATAATTTTGAGGTACTTGCACTGGTCCGATTTTTCTGAAACTTTGCACACATATTGAGCTGTTATGACTTTACAATTTCGTGATTAGAAAGGCGGGCAATGCCACGCCCATAAAAAAAATTATAATATTTAGGTTTTTGCACTTGATATTCAATTAAAATTCAGAATGCATTTCGATTCATTAAGGGGCGTAGCAACGCGCGCCGGGTTTGGCTAGTCAGTTTATAAAAATCAACTCAAAATTTCAAAGTGGTTTTCTGAAAACTATTAAAACCGACATAAGCAGTTATCCTTATTGCCACAGAATTATTGAAACAAAAAATATTTTGGTGCAATTTTGAAAATGATTTTTAAATTAAACATGCTTGATTGATCTTTTATTAAAGTAAAGGGTCCGCCATCTAACGTTTTTTTTCATTTGGTTTCAACAGTACGGCGCTACGTGCCACACAGCCGAAGCTACACTTTTTTTATAGCCTTTTTTAAAAAAAAAAAGTTTTTTGGCGGACCCTTTATTAAATATTTAATTAAATTAAAAAAAAAAAGATTTGAAAATTTTTTTTTCTGTTTAGTAAAATCTACACAAATAAATACAAAAATGTGTTATTCTAAGAAAGTTTGATGAAAAGGGATTTACACTTCATGTCATTAATATCTACAGCATCTACTTTCCTATTTTACTACACAAAATTTCTGTAGCAGCCGCTTAAGGTTGTTTAAAAAACAAAAGATCCAACACAATTTAAAAAAACTATTTAAAAGGAATTTCAAACTGTAACTTAAAAACAAACAAAACAAAAACACTCATCAAACCTTAAGCTATAAATCTTATAAAGGACCCTTAAAGAAAGAAGCAAAATAATAAAATTTACAATTAATAAATTTTTTTTAACTCCGCGCTTATTCTGAATTATTTTGTTTAAATTTAAAGCGAAAAAATAAAAAACATATATAAATTAGATCATTTTAAAACAGTACGTGTTAATAGTATATCTACACTTATGGTGAGGGGCAGCTATTATCTAATTATTATTTCGACTAATTTAGATTACACCAGAAGTGATACAATGGGAAAAATAGTTTTAGAATTAATTTTATTTAAAACTGCATGAGTCTGCCCCGACTCACATGTTACTAATGTGAAAATTAAAACATTAAAATTAAAATTTGTAACACATCGAAATATCCATTTAAGACCCCATTAAGAATATATTTTCGGAGTCGGGGTTTCATTTTATTGCGATTTAGATATGTATGTCCGTCTGTTCTACTGCTGAAAGCACGATAGAACTCGAACCGAAAAAGGTAGGAAGATCATATTATGCCAGAATATTTCTCATACACAAGGATTATTAGGCTTTAAAAAAATCGATAAATTAGGGAAAGAGTTATTGTTCGTAATACAATAGTAGGGCAAAAAACAATGTCCTTCCTTTATCGAATAAAATTCTATTTTTCTTAACCCCATTGGCGCACAGCAATGAAATTTCGAAAGTAAATTTCTTGAATAAAAATATTTTTTTCCTGAAAAATTTTCAGATCTTTTTATTACGAAAGAAGTTATAGATCAAAACCTCCCATACAACGCCTTGGCTAAAGTTCATATAATTTCTCTATAGACAAAATTTTTGGAAAATAAAGAACTTTATATTGAAATATCTTAGTTGAATTTATTAGCAGAAACTACTTTGACACGCCTACTATAACGCCCACTTTTAACGTAATCTACTGTTAATGAAATTTAAAAGCTCATAAATCAGACCAAATTAGATGCATGATAATAAAATTTCGCATATATGTATGTGTATAGATTTCTCTTCAATATAAGTATAATTCCAAAATATTAAGGTGGCACACCCACTTTAATGCACACCTCCCATATAACGTTTTATTTTAAATTCATTATATTTCTATATGGACAAAAATGAAAAAAAAAAAGAAATCTGTAATGGATTATCTGAGTTGAATTCAAACATTAATTATATAACTTTAAAACAAGGAGGTGCCATGGTCACACAAAGCTAATATTATATTCTAAATACCTCTGGGTACCAAATTATATATTTTCGTATCCGTGAAAAAACATAATTGTAGTAAGAAAGTGTCAGTAGTATCATTTCTAGCGTAGAAATACTCAAGGTTTTATTGTAAGAATAAATTTAAGGAAATAAATTTATAGCAATTCGAAGTTACACAAAGAAAGTTATAAATATTTTAGTATTAAGAGATTATTCCATAGCGATTACCGTTAAAAACAAAATAATAAATTTTGTGCTGTAAAAGTACATCAAATTGGTGGTGGGTATTAACAAAATAAAGCTCTAACTTGTTAATTGTTGCATTTGTTGCCGCGATGCATACACCATTTGAATATGCCTTGGTCGTAGACAGTCAGGCAAACAATAGAAATCCTGAAAATTGCTTGTAACTGACCAAAATGATCTTAAATCGTAGAAACAAAAAAAAAAAAAAATCAGAAATTTAATTGTCTCATTCACAGTATTATTTTTTCGTTTTTATATATTTAACAAATAGAAGTTAAGAAAAATTTAAAAATGGTGATAAACTAAAAGGTTTATTCTTATATTCCTTAGAATATAAAAAGTGTTTAAAATCTACTTTAAGAAATTTTTGTAAGAAAAACTTTAAATAAAAATCATTTTGAATTGACTTAAAATTTTATAGAAATGGAGGTTAAATTTTTTTAAACATTGATTATTTGGGAAAGCTTTAAAAAATTTAATTAAATTATTAATTGAATTGACAGTACAAAAAACCTCTTAACATTTTTGTTGCTTTTTTAATGACCTCCACAGCTGTGCAATGTGAAACAGACTATTGTTAAAAAATAGAAAGAAAATTAAAAATGCTTTAAGTTTTTCTAACTCATCACTTTGCGATTAAATAAAAACTTTAATCTAAATTGCTATGATACAAACTTTAATTGTTTTGTCTTTTTTATTCTCTAATTCGTTTTTAATACTTGTGATTAATTCCCCAACTGCTATCATTGTAGTTGGGGAGAGAAAATTAAAAAAAATGCTGAGAAAGAAAAACGTTTTTTTCTGTTTATTTAATGTTGTTAAATTAAAAAAAAATAATTAAAAAAGTTGCAACAAGGGTTAAGTTTACGTATTTTTCGTTTATGGATTAAAGTATAGAGACGGTTATCTTACGTGAAGAATTGAAAAAATTGTATTAAAACTTTTCGTTAGAATCAAATAGATATTTATTTGAAGAATTTTTTTTAGTTTCGTATATTAGATAAACTGACGGACCCGGCGGACGCCTTTGTTTGGAAGCTCAGTGAGTTTGACATTAACGCGACCTTATTACATTATTCTAGCCGTAGAACGAAGTATAGTAATATATCGGGTGTCCCAACTAGAACGCAATTTTTAAATCAGTCAATAGTGTTCGGAATCGTGAAATGATAACCAGTTTTTTCTTGCCTAGAATTGAAGAAATGAATGTGGAGGGCATGTGGTTTCAACAAGATGGCGCCACATGTCATATAGCCAGAGAAACAATTCAATTGCTGCATCAGTCATTTCCCGGTCGTTATATTTCGCATTTTGAAGATAAGAATTGGCCGCCAAGATCGTGTGGTTTAACACCTTTAACTTTTTTCTTTAGGGTTTTTTGAAGTCGATGGTTTACGCGAATAAGCCGACGACGACTCAAGCCTTAAAAGAGGAAATTGGACGCTGCATTAATGAAATACCGCAGCATTTATGCAAAAAGGTCATTGAAAATTTCACTAAAAGATCGCGTGTGTGCCAGCAAAGCCGCGGCGGCGATCTGCACGATATATTGTTCCATACATAGCCTCATTCTGTCTACTTTACGATATAATAAAGTTTCACGATGTTTTATTTGAAATTTTAAAATTGCGTTCTTATTGGGACACCCTTTACATAATTTTTAGGTTCTTTAATTTTGTATTAACTAGAACTGGAGCTCAAAAAAAAAAAGTAGGTCCTAAATCTTTCGCAACTCTTTTGGTTTTTCTAGGGATTGCTTAAACCTCATGTGCAAATTACGATCTAATTTTTACTATCAAAATTTTCAAGACAAAGCGGCTCCAAGATTTTGTATCGATGCCGACATTATTTAACGCTAGCAAACACTCTCTAGTTGTGTCATGAAGATTTTTGATAGATGACGTTATTTAAGTGTTTGATGGTAGATTAATAATTTTCTATTAATGTGATACGTTTGTTGTCGTATCTCTCTTGTAGCGTTATCCAAGCTGTCTGGTAATCACCTTCCGCGGTTTGTAGATGTCCTATGAGACTTTTGGCTTTTCCGCTGACGTTCGTCCAAATCTTTTGTACATCAGGTATCTGTTGCTGATGTATCATGTGTAGGAGCATATTGTAGAATTGTCTTCATTTGGTGTAATCACTATCAAACTTTGGAATTGATGTTTTTGGAAGCGGTAACGAATTTTGCACTATATGTGATTTCTTATGCTCGTGCTCCTTGTTATTGTCTATCAACACTGCAAAGTTTATTAGGCGCTGCAGCAATAAATCTTTCAGATCGTTGTATTTGCTCTGGCCAAGTCCTACAGTTGATGGATCTTCCAAATTCTGACATATTTCATCATACAAAGCTTGAATTTATGTCCCCATATTTTTTATTGTATCAATTTTAATATTGTAAAATTGGATTCTGTTCTACTGAAGACAAACCGTATTAAATACGGTTCAGAGTCATCATTCGAGTTGTAATCCTCCTGGCCAATCCTTTGATTAGTTGAGTTTTTAATGTTTTGTATTCAAAGGTTTTTATTGAACTAATAAAATTTTGATTTTTCAAATAATATTCAGAACATATGTATAAAACATATAAATATTGTTTACTGAAATATTCTAATAACAAGTATTTTTACTACAATGGTTACAAAACGAAAATTTTATACTAAGCTTTAACAATATTTATACATGTTCTAAAATTTTTTAAAAACAGGTTTTGAGAGGGGCTTTGTAAAAATATCAGCCAATTGTTCCGTAGAACTCACAGCAATAAAAAATATTTAGATTTTCTAATTGAATATTCTTCCATTGGTCCGCAAACATCCACATGAATTATCTCACCGCAAGTTTTAGATTTGTTTTCAGTTGACATATATGGCAATTTATGTGGCTTGCCGAAACAACATCCTTCACATATTTTGTTTTCATCATCTTTTTAATCAATATTTCTTGATGTCAGTACATCTTTTACATGTTTCATGTTTTGATGAACAAACCTTTGATGCCATAACTTAGTATCCTTGTTGCTATTTGCAATATAATTTGCTCCTTAGACCTTTATTTCCAATTAAAATAGATTTCCGTTTCTGTGAGCAATTGCTTCAACTTTGTTATCTCAAATAAAAGTGCATATATTTTGTTCTGATTTCATTAAATTACCTTTATCCATAGCTGCTGTAGCAGAAAATAGATTAACTTTCATATCTGGTACAAAAAGAACCTTTTGTAAATATTTTTGTTTCCATCCATTTTCACTTTTAATCATAACATCAATATTTCCTTCACCTACTGCATTTAGAGTAGTTCCATATCCAATTGTTATTTTGGATGGCTGTTCAAACTTTCGATAATTAGAAAACCATTCTCTACGTGAGGTCATATGTTCAGAAGCTCCTGAATCAACAAGCCAAGTTTTTGATATGTTTCCTCGTCCGCTGATGAAAGCATTAGATTTATAATTCTGGGACTTAAATTTTCTATCCTTATTCCATAAAGGACAATCTCTTTTCCAGTGGCCTTCTTTATTGCACTTGAAACACTTCCCCGGTTTGTTCTTATCTTTCAATTGTTTTTTTTTCTTTTTGTATAAAAAGCCTCAGATAAATCTATATCTCGATTTAACCTTGATTGTTCTAAAACAACACGATTAGTTAAGTTTGAAATATTTATTTTATTTTCTTCAGTAGATTCCCGTGCAGTAACAAAATATGTTGTAAAAAATATGTTGTTGGCAATGTTATTAGTATCTTGGTTATAATCATATTTTCGGTTACACTACATACAAATAACATTATAACCAACATGATTGTGTTGATTTATTGATGGTAATTCGAGCGTTTTTTCTCGCAATGCTGGCAACGACTTAGGGTTTTCTTTCGAAGATGTCAGTTCCCTGATTTGACTTTCGATGTGAGTAATTGTGGAGCTTTACAATTCTCTGATGGTTCCATGCTAGTTGGTTACAATGTAGGGATGATCATCCAAAACCGTCGGATCTCTTCTGATTATATTTTCTGTTTTATTGAATGCCTGCCATTGAGCAGTTAGCTCCTCGTGTTTGTTCCGATAGAACTTTCTGGTCCTCCGATCATGTGGAGACTTTTTTATTTTTTTATGTTAGCAGCTATCCTTTCTATTTTAATTGCTCTTGCCTCTTGATGCGAGACAAGAGTTACCATGTTGAGTCACCAAATGTTTTGAGCTTTTTTTGTAGAAATGCGTAATTTTTTTTTTAAGTGACATCAAATGTTTTTGGTGAGCTGTTTAGTATAGCAAAAGTTTGGTCTTAATATTCTAAGGATGCGTGTTCCTTTTAGGTCGGGGTCACCAAATGTTAATGTCTATAGTGCCGTAACTCCAAACACCTAAATATGGAGGTTGTACTTTATTTTTTTACAGACAAAATATTCTTTCAAGCACTTGGAACTTGAAAGACACCGACGTAATTAAAAAAATGCAGACAAACGTTGTTGCTAATAATAATCAGGGTCTGTAAAATTTATTTTTCGCTGCTTATATATTAAATAATAAACAATGATTAATATTAAAAAAATTAAAAAAATTTCAGAATTTGCAAATATTTAACGTTGATTGTAAAATTGCCTACGTTTCTTATTACAATTTTGGTTTGCTTCTGTAAGGCGGCCAATGACACATTTAATTCTTGACCTATATTTTGTGTATTGCAAGCAAATGCAATTGCGCAAAAAAATAAAGTAAAGACTATAATACACGGCATGTTTTTTACATCTGACTTTAAAATTTGTGAGACATATGTAAATCTACATGTCTGCCAAAATTGTACTTTTACGCTGACTGCTTTGCAGCAGCAGAGATTTCTGCCAACGACTGATGTCACATGTTTTTACAGAAGAAAATAGAGCGTGCTCTAATTAAAATTTTGTCTGATGTCTCAACACATGTTTTTTTTACAGAAGTATTGTTTTAAAGGTAACACACGACATGTTTGTATTAGCAGTGGAGAATTTGACAAGTCAGATGTATAAAACATGCCGTGTATTAGCTCCTTAAGTAAATTATGTTCAGTAAATAAATTTAAATTAACCCTTTACGGTACTTAACATGGTTTTTGAAAATTAACTATTAAGTTAAGTTTATATGAAAGTCAGTAAGATAAATTAAGGTACGCTGCTACGAGAATAACATTTACCGTGAATAAATATTTTGTAATGAGCGATCTAACATTTTCAAAAAGTACTGAGTCAAGAGACATCATGGCTAAATTTACCTGCCCCTGCAAATTTGTAAGCGTAATCAGAAATGATGATGATATCGCAAAGTGCAAGAATAAAGCTACTCTTATCTTTGTTTCTCCACTACCCAGTATCGGCTTTATATATCCCCGTACTTACTTGCATGTAAATAAAATCATTTCGGAGCACAATCAAAATAGTATATTGACCAGAGTCTCTGTGTAACTGTGGGCAGCCAACCTGCATATTATAAAAGATTTAAATTGCATATTTAAAAAAGAACAGCATTAAAGCTAACTAAATACATTTAAGAGTTGATTAAAAAAATTTATTTAAAAAAATTATAACAAATGTTTGGAAAGTTTTATTAAACAAAACTCAAATTGCTCATCAAATAGTTGACTTTCTGGATTGCAGAGACGATTGGTCCCGTCAACGTCAACTTCAGTATAAGTACCGTTCCTAAAGTGGAGACTGGCGCCAGTTATTTTCGCTTTGCAAATTACACCTTTTGTTGATTCACACTGTGCAGAATAAATTCTATTACTGTGTAACGCATAACAGGTGCTGTAACTTGAATTTCTATTAATTTCTTCCAGTATCCAAAAATGTGGCACATTTACTAATATGTTAAAGGAAAAAAAATCATTTTAAATGTTATAACGTTTAGGTATGTAAGAGAAAAAACAAGTAAAAGTGCTATATTCGGCCGTGCCGAATCTTATATACCCTTCACAACGTGTAGTCATGCAATAACAGTAGTTTGTGTCACCATTCATCCCATATGAAATACGTACATATATAAAAACATCCCATTGTAAAATTATAAATTCTCGTATGTATGTTAAAAAAACAAAAAAAAAAAAAAAAAAAAAATTTTAAAAAAATTTAAAAAAAAAAATTTAAAAAAAAATTTAAAAAAAAATTTAAAAAAAAATTTAAAAAAAAAAATTAAAAAAAAAATTATTATATATATAATATATATAAAACAAAAAAAAAATAAAAAAAATATTAAAAAAAAAATAATAAAAATATAAATAATATATTAAATAAAAAATAAAAAATTTAAGAAAAAAAATTTAAAAAAAAATTTTAAAAAAATTAAAGAAAATTTTTTTTTGGCTCAGCTGGGATTCGATGCCACGTTTTCTCTAACCAGTATACACGTTTGTATGTATGTATGTTGTTGTTGTAATGTTGTTTTTGTGAAAAAAAAATCGAGGTGGTCGTGGGTTTTTGCTCATATCTCAGTTGTTTATGTACCGATGTTTCTGATTTTCAATACCGATCTACTCCCGAATATTTCTGATATTTTAATACCTTACCCGATTCCAAGCGATGTCGGGGGGCTTCAAAAAGTTGATTTCAACATACACACGGACAGACTGACAGAGCTTAATCGACTCCCCTATTCATAAGCTTTCAGAAAATATATACTTTATGGGGTCGGAAATCAAAATTGTAGAAATTTCACACGGAATGACAAACCTATATATACCCTTATTCACTGTGTGAAGGGTATAAAAACAATTTTAAAATGATTAAGTAACAAATCAATTTCAGTTGTTTGAACCACGAACGCCTTGTATTGTATTATGAGTAATTGTATGGTCAGACTAGAGAAATATGTTTGTCAAACATGTTTGCCCCCCGTATTCTCGTACATTTTGTTTATTTCAATACAGTATTGATTTTGTGGTCACACTAGGTCAGGGGTAGGCAACCTTTACTACTGCATTGGCAATTGTATGTGTTATATTTGAATGCTCAGGCTAGACTAATAATTATTGTTATAAAATAGAAAAAATCGCACTGTTCTGCTTTTGCCTATTACTGCACTAGTTGCATTTATTTGCAATTTGTATTTACTTAAATGATAAAATATAATATATTTTACCTGTAGCCATATTTGGATAAATATTTATTGTTGAAAAATATTTCGAAAAACAATCGAAATGAAGAAAATTATTTGCTCAAAAATTAAATTAAATTAAAAATTAATTAACAGATTAACATTTTGATCACCATAATAATTTGAAAAAAATTTTGTTTAAATTAAAACTACTTAAATACGTAACAAAGATTAAAAACCTGTATTATGAGTGAAATCTTCGGGGGGGTGCTTTAATACCATGTGAGATAAGGCCATGATGGCTTTAATGCTCAATTGAATGGGAGATAAAGCCATAATGGCCTTATTGCCTAATCATTGAGAGGTAAGGCCATATTTTAAATTTTGCGAAATGAGAGATAAAGCCATATTTTTTTTCGCAAATGAGAGATAAAGCCATATTTTTTCAGAATATTGTTATAATTATTTTTATAATTATATAATTTTTATTCTTGTGACGCACGCAGGAAAAATTTATTCAGCGAAGCCACTTGCCGCGTCCAACTGGAGGAGAAAACCCGTAAGCACGGCCGCAGGCCGCCACGCAGAAAAACTTTAGTATGCGAAGCCAGATTCCAATAATAATAACATTCTGTAAAAAAATGTCTTCTCGGAGACACTAAAGTTAAGTATTGTTATCTGGCCTCGCATACTAAAGTTTTTCCGCGTGGCGGCCTGCGGCCGTGCTTACGGGTTTTCTTCTTCAGTTGAACGCGGCAGGTGGCTTCGCTGAATAAAGTTTTCCTGCGTTTGTCACAAGAATAAAAAAAGTCTTTCCCGGAAAAAGTAAAGTTAAGTATTGAAATCTGGCCTCGCATACTAAAGTTTTTCCGCGTGGCGGCCTGCGGCCGTGCTTACGGGTTTTCTCCTCCAGTTGGACGCGGCAGGTGGCTTCGCTGAATAAAGTTTTCCTGCGTGCGTCACAAGAATAAAAATTAATTAATTATAAAAATAAGAAAGTATTAATCAATGTAAAATGCAAAAGTTCTTCAAAACTGAAATGAGAGATAAAGCCATTTTCTAATATTGCTAATGTGAGATAAGGCCATGATGGCTTTACCTCTCATTCAAATTAAAAAAAAATAAAAAAGGTTTTATGTCTCTATTGAATGAGAGATAAAGCCATCATGGCCTTATCTCACATGGTATTAAAGCACCCCCCAAATCTTCTTGTAGTTTAGTTTTCTCAAGTTTATGATTTATTTCCTTAATATTAATAGCTAGAGTATCAATTTATAAATATAATAATTATGTAAATATATTTATTTCATTATTTTTATATTACTAATAGTATAATAGCTTTTACTTTTATAAAAATAAATTTATTTATTTATTATTTATTTTGTTTTAAGAAGAAGATTAATTCTGAAAATTCTATTACTTGAATTTTTTACAATTTTTTTTTTATTTTCTATCCCTATATGATGAGATAATTATAAAATAAATAAATTGCAATATCTATGTATGCATAGCTCATGTAGTACAAACACACATACAAGTATTCGTTATGTAAAAGTAAAAAATGTTTAAGGTTTTAAATGGCATTTGGTGTTATTTTTATACCCTTCACACAAAAGTGAAAAAGGGTATGTCGTCGCTCTCATGCAGAAACTCAAATAATTATAATTTTACAGGACAAGGTAAAAATTGTATTATCGTAATGCAATTTATATATTTATATTTTATTCGAACTTTTTACTATATATTAAATTTTCAATGTGAACCATTTTTTATTTTGGCTTAAGTTCATTTATTCTTTCATTTTTAATTTTATAATTCAAATTTAATTAAAATGTAACCATTTTTAGGAATAGTCTTTCTAAAATTATTTCCGATATTAGCCGATTGGAATGCATTTGCGAAATCAGCTACGATTTCATCATCAGCACTCTTCATCGGTATACTACCAACTATATGTTCCTCAGATCTGTATATGGTATCAATCTCTTGGAAATATCCAGGAATGAATCGCTATTGAAATTCAGCAGAATCGTCCCATAACTTTCTGAGATATGAGCAAAAAACCACGACCACCTCGTTTTTTTCACAATTACAACAACAACATACATACATACATGCATGTAAAAAACATACCAAACAAAAAAAATTACAAAAAAAAAATATTAAAAATAAGAAAAAAATAATAAAAAAAACTACAAAAAAAAATTTAAAAAAAATTTAAAAAAAAATTTTTTAAAAATTTTTCTAAAAAAATTTTTTAAAAAAATTTTAAAAAAATAATAAAATATAAATAATATATTAAATAAAATAAAATAAATTTTTTTTGGCTCAGCTGAGATTCGATGCCACATTTATTCTAACGTGTACGTATGCACGTATTTTATATGGGATGAATGGTGATACAAACAATTGTTATTGCATGACTACACGTTGTGAAGGGTATATAAGATTCGGCACGGCCGAATATAGCACTGTTACTTGTTGATACTATTGCGTTAAATTTTTGTGTCAAGGTGTTTATATGTGAAATGTATTTAAGTCACTGAAAAACTCAATTTCGTAAAAAGTACCGAGTTAGGGCCTTTATACATGTGAGCATCGAAATCGTTTTAGTTTTATAAAAATATTTTTATTTATATTAAGCTGCCGCAGCTGTTATTTGTCTTTGTTTGTTCTTAAAAAAAACTTTGAAATATCAAACAATTGTTTTCAAAATAAAAAAAAACAATTGTTTTGTTAGTTGACAAATATTTTTTTTTGTTAAAAATCATCTGTTTTGTTGTTTTTGGCTTAAAATAGTTTTGTGGTCACACTATAGCAGTTAAATATTTGTCACGTTTTGGCTAAATCAAGTTTTTGCAATCTCTAAGAATACTTTAGACTCTTATATATCATCAATATATCAGATATACTTTCGAGAATTTTGCTAATGAAAATCAGTTATAGTGGTTAATTACAAGCTGAGATATGAGCGTAAGAATATGAGTGCCTCTGTGTTTTAACTATATTATATCAGATGTTGCAGCTTCTATAGAACTTCTGGAGACGGTTGTTAGGTATGTATGAAATATGTACTTTTGGCAACATATGCGAAAAATTTGGGTTCAATCAAAGACAAAGGTATTGGTAAACAAGTTTTTTGGGAAAAACATATCAGTTTAAAGTTCAGATTATCGATGGTAACAGTTTTGCCATATATTTGTCAGTTATGGCCTTAAAACATTTAGTGGTGGGTGAAGAGAAGCAAAATTGCCATTCAAATAACCGTGATATAATTATATTTTTACAGTGTTCATTTGCGACCGTATAAAGTGTAAGGGCCGTATTCATAAAAAATATTTTAGGTTTATATAGGCTTATTTGACAGATGTTGTAGAGAAATTTGTCAAATAAGCCTTCAATAAACCTAAAATATTTTTTATGAATACGGCCCTAAATATTCTGAATCCTTAAATATATGTATATAAAAGTCGATTTAGTTAAAATTACAACAAAAGCTGGCGGTCGCTTATACGTACATACATACTTATGTATTTGTGTATATATGAACATGATGGTGCATACTAAGTATGTGAAGGCACAGTTTTAACTCAAATCTTTTGTTTATTTATTTGAAATTTGCTTTGGCATAACAATATGATCTACAACCGATACAACAAAACATTTTTTCACAAGTAAATAAACCAAAATCGTAATTTAAAAGACAACACAAAATACAATGAGGGTTGTAAATTGAAAAAAAATTTAAATATAAGAAGTAATTTAGGTTGTATAAACGCATTTCTTACACATGAAAACTTACCGTATCTTCTCATTAACAGTTTAGCTAGTCCAATTGATTCCTTTGATGTAATCAAAATGTCCATTTCAGTTTTAGTACAAAACTCGTGGGCAGCATGCCAAGTAAACTTTAATAAATCAAAGTTGTTGAGATGTTTCAATAACAAAACAAAGAAGTTAACTTACATTTTGCTGCGGCTCAATGTAATAGAGATTTTCGTTAAACAAAAGCCAATTTATTTCATTTGTTGTAACACTGTGGTATTGTATATTTATTATTATTATTATTACAACAATTATTTGTGTTAATACGTTTTTGTTCATATTTAGTTTTCAGTTTCTGTGATGCTCGTTTAATGAGCTGTAAAATATGAATGAAGATCAGATTTGTTATGAGTTTATTATTGCCGCAGTTACTCATTTGTTGTTGTGGTTAAAATGCCATTTATAATGAGAAATAAGAAATTGTTCATCACTATGTCATGCAAACGCTTAATGAAAAATATTTTTTTTGTTACTATATTGTTATAGTCAACACCTGTGGTGCTTTGTCATGCCGTTTGTTATTGATTTTCGATCTCATAAATTATATATTTTCTATGAATAGGAGAGTATATGTGAATAAGGAGATAACTAAATAGAAAATCATCTGTGTGTTGGCCGAAATCAACTTGAAAACCTACGTATGCTGCACACATCCATTTATTTTAACTAGTTAGGATATTATTTCAGTATACATATATGTATGTAGTTCTGGATAATTAATTGTTTACCTGTGCTGCTAAAGGTCTATTAGCTTTGTCATTCAAAGGCCTATGTTACCATTAACTACCGATCGGGCTCAGGAATATTGGTGTGGATCTTGCTCATATCAAGCTTTATTACGATCCGTTGCATATTACACACATTTTCTTTTCGGTTAAAAATTTACAAATATTCTCTTTCAATATTTTCTTTTAAATTTTAAGCTTTTCAGTCACAAGTTATTTTTTAAATTTTTTATTTATACATAAGGTCATGGTGCAATAAAACCAAGCTGATAATCAGCTGTTTGGGCCAAATCGTCAAAATTTGTATTTTGGTTTGTTTACATTCGGTCAGCCGCTATTTGATATAAAATTAAAAACATTGTAGAACAGCGTTAAAAATATTATTTTGGTTAAAAACTATTGGGTCTGTTAGTAAATGAATCACAGCTCTGCATATTATGCGCACAATGTTCGCAAATGCAAATGTTGGCAACACTGCAGCATTCATCTCTTCGTAAATGCAACATTGAAGTCTATTATGCGCAAATAAATACAAAAAACTAATCACAAAAATGGCTGATGCAATAGATGTGTGAGTACAACTTTTGTTAAGTTTTTATTATTTATTTACTGTTATTTAATATTTTTTTATTCATCCAGTTTACAAATCGATTTTATCATTAATTTTTCCATTTTGAAATCAAAATTCTTCGTTCATTAGTGCAACAATAAAATATGCAAAACAAAGCATCAGCAACAGCTGATAAGCAGTGGCATCGAAAAATAATCATATTATGCAGCGCAATGTTGCATTTACGAACAGGCCCATAATCGTTAATAATGCACAAGAACGGAAAATTTTTTTAAATAATAAAATTAAAATTTTTGTGCAAATTTTGAAAATAACATTAACATATAAAATTTTATTATATACATAAATAATAAAGTGACGTAGTACTCAGAATCTTGCTTATAAATATAAATTTTAAAAAATTTTTGTGTAAAAAAAATAATTATTTACCACTTTTAATTAAGTATTTATAAAAAGTTGTGATCCCGCAAAAAACTTTGAATTTCCATCCTCATAAATATGCATTCTTGACCACATAAAGTACTAATCTTATATAAAAACCTAATGAACAGTGAAATCAATTAAGCGATATTCGTCTATCATTCTGTCCATGTACTTATCGAAATAGATTTTTAAAACCCCCATGTTTGTATTTACGTGTGTTTTATGTAGTACTTGCATTTAATCCTTTCTCGCTTAAATAATAATTATGATTATTTAAACATTTTGATATTTTAAGTCAATCACGCAAAAAATGAGTAAGCGGACCTAAATAAAATTTGCCTCACAGATGTATAACAACCTGAATAATTACATAAAGAGGCTAGCTTTTGTGCCAATAACTACGCAGACGAAGTCACGGACATACGCTAGAAAATAATAAATAACAAAAAAACTCCGGGACTTGCAAAATCAGTCCAGTTTGGCGTCCCTAGTATATAAATTCTGAATCCTAATAATAAAGGAAATTGATTTAGCTTAAACAACAAAAGTAAGCTTTCGAATAGACATACTTATGTAAGTACATGATGTTATAAAATGCGCTCTTACTTGTTATCTAGGGCTTTGTTTCTGCATGACCAATTTACCTGCTTAAATTTAAATCGGCCAGTGTTGAATGTATTGAAAATGTTTTACTTTGTTCAGTTAAATAGTTTGAGCTTGTTTCGTAACATAATACTTAAACGTTTTTTACTTTTGTTTCAAAACTTAATTTTCCTTTAAGTTTTTCCGAGTAACTGTAAACTCAGTGTTAAAATTATTTAATAAAACTAAGAAATTTTTTAGCATCAAACTACAACTTTAATTAGACCTAGGAATTGAACGCTGGGGAATGTTTTCCACATGCAAATGGACAGACGGAGATAGGTTGTTTTGTATGAAAACTCTCATGGAATAAAAATATTTACAGACTTCGTGGTCAAGGTCTACAAATGTTTATTTTCTCTGAGTTTCCTTTGTATTTTTGTTTCTCTTTTGTTCTTTTTTTGTTAAACGAAACTTCAACCGTTCGAATATAAAAATTCTCGAAAATACGAAAATTTATTCAAATATTGCATAGATTCATTAAATAAAAAAATATTGGCATGTATTTCAATATTTATAAACTTCAACTTGGCTTGGCTAACAAGAAACTTGATGGTTAATTTTATTTGTTTTTTTTTAATCCAGTATTGTTCCTGAATATTACCTCTTCCATCAGATCACTCTTTACTATAGAGCCTTATAATGCTAGTAGGCGCACAATTGGGATGAACGACGAATTTTTCGTCGCGAATATTCGTCATCAAAAATAATTATTTTGCTGAATTTCACAAAAATTTAAATTGCATTATTATTTTTCTTTTTATTTTATTTATTTTATTTTTTTTTTTTAATCGACAAATTAGTCGTATTTTGCGAAATTCGTCGGTCGTCCCAATTGTGCGCCTACTAGCATTATAAGGCTCTATAGTAAAGAGTGATCTGATGGAAGAGGTAATATTCAGATTAAAAATTCGTTTTATCTGTGTAATAGAAATGCATGTGTCTAAATAAAGATTAAAGTATTCAACCTAATATTTTAGATTTTAGAGAAATATGCCATTTATTGAACATAAATATGTTAAAGCTCTTTTTGGTAACTTTTCAAACTTCAAACGATTTCTTTAAAATAGTTTATTAGAACTTTGTGTTAGCTTTAATTTATAGAAAATATTATTATTGTACTTAACTTGACTTGTTAATTGAATAGTTTTCTTGTTTCATAGTTTTTTTTATTTATACAACACAAAAAGCAATAAATCTACGATTATCACGTATCAAGTTAGGTATAAAAGTTAATATTTTTTTTATTACGTTTATAGATATTCAGGAATCGCTAACACAATTCCAAGGGGAATTATAAGAACTTCGAAAATATTAATCGAAACGTACAAGCATACACGTACGGCTAAGTTGCTCTTTAACATATAAATCACAAAACATACATAAAAGTGCTGACATGTTGCTGTTAATACAAGTTCAATGTCAAGTTAATTTGATAAAAATAAAAATAAAAACGAAAAAACAAAGAAATTATTGTTAAGATTTGTCTTACAAAGCAAAATATTTGAACTCATTGGTTTAGTTCACAACCTATCTTATGAATTCTTCTTCGTCTAGTTTAATGATGAGTTAGAATAATGTTGGTAGATTCTCCACTTATAATTGCTTTGTATCGGGTGTCCCAGTAAAAGTGCCGGTTTTAATTTGCCACCATTTTGTTAAAATGGATTGTATGGTGATTTGTTTTCTCAGTTGTCACGTACAGACCACGCGATTGAAAAGTATAGAGAAATATTAACTGCCTGTTCAACGATGTCGAAAGAAAACCCAAGCGAAATTTCATTCGTACAAATACGTTGAAAACAAAAACAAATTTTTAGTTTTTGTTGTTGTTTTCAATATATTTATACGAATGAAATTTCGCTTGGGTTTTCTTTCGACATCGTTGAACAGGCAGTAAAACTCGTAGCGTTCAATTTTTGTAAAACACATTACAAAAATTGTGAAAGTTTTTTTTTAAGTAGTTCAATAATAGCGTAAATTTTGTGTTCCAACTGTGGAACAAATAAATTTACAATGAGGAAATTAATAACAAAGTTTGAGACAAAATTTACGCTGATGGATCAAAAGCCTAATGTTTGTCATTGTTCTTGTACGTCACTCAAAAATATAGCCTCACTAATTATCCAAAAACTTTTATTCGGCTTCGTGCGTCAGAAATAAACACTTCTAAAAGCACTATTTTATGAATGTTGGTAAAATATCTGCATTTTTACGCCTACAAAATTCAACTGGTACAAAAAATCACAGCACCATGGTGGCTGGCTGCTTGAGTGCTTAAGCAGCATCAAATTATTGTGTTATTCTCCAAGGAAATAATTTTTTCGGATAAAGCAAATTTTTAACTTAAATATTTGCAATAACTAAACGTGGTTCGTTCAAATATTTTTCCATTTACGTAAGACGCGTGGTATGTACGAATCAACTGAACAAAAGTAATAATAATTAAAAGTGCCGAATTATTATATGTTTTTCGCACAGTGTGATCAATCATGTACCTATATATATATGTATTAGCTAAGTTTTGTTGTTGTTTTGGCTTAACAATTATCTGAAATTTCAAATAAAAATGCTTGCTAAAAGTTTTTTCGCTTTTATCTGTATTGGTTAGTGACTCATTGAACCATATTTTTTTTTAAATGCTACCAAAGATACATATTTTATATATATGCATAACAAATGCTTGTGTTTAGAAACCACCAGAACATATATTTGTATATGTATTTGACAAACGTTTAAATAGTTCCATAGGAGAGCAACAATCTGACTTTGTTTGATTGTGAAAAAGAGGAAATAGTGTCCCTTCGTTAATATCTCTGTTTGTAATGTGCCCACATATCTGATTTTCAATAGCAAGATTATCGAAATCTTATCTGTTAAATTGATGCGAAAAAGAAGTCTGAAGTACAAGTGGGGTGTTAAAAAAATTGATTTCAACATTCACACAAACAGACGTACAGTTGTACTAAGCAAAAATAATTTTTTATCTATAACGATTCAGAATGTATGTATGGTTTATAGGGGTGCAAATGCATATTGCAGAAATTACCAACGGAGAGAAAAAGTTATATATCGTAGGTCCCAATTAGAAAGGCCCTAACTATAATAATTGTAACGTTATAGCAGAACACAAAAACGTAATAGAAACTGTATTGTCATAATGCAACTTAATTTGTAAAATTTCTCGTTGATCTTTTTTGACACCATTGCATTGTAATCACTGGAAAACTTAATTTTTTAAAAACTACGAGTCGGTGACCATCGATATATTCTTTTATGCTCTCGTGTATCCTCTATTAGCAAAATGTTATAAAATTTAAGTTCGGCGCTCATACTGAGACACCCGCTACAATATACACAAGATTTTTGGCTTTGTAAAGAATGTTTTTTAACACACAACTTTGTAATATAACAATTGAACAATTATTTCTTAACGAAAACATGTACCATTTATTATGTATAGTTACATTGACTTCATTATATAGACGCAGATATAATAACAAAGTCATACATCGAGTGGGGTTATAATACTACGTGTTTAAGTATGGGATATTTACAAAGTGTGGCTTTCTTACTTGTCATATATTTTTCAAATTTTATAGTGATTTCAAAACTTTACAATAAACAATGACAATATTTTAAACCGCTTTGAAATTTTAGAGAATTTTAATGCTAAGGAAATTCAACATGTTAGCATGCTTTCCGAACAGCCCGATGACATTCACATTGAAATAGTAAATTTTAAATTAAAACGGAATTAAGGATAGGGAATAAACGATTTCACTTTGCAGATTTTCAAACAAAACTCACTGGGAATTTAATAAAAAATTCCTTCACTTTTTTAAAAAATATTTTTTTTTAATATGCAAAAAAGAGTTGACACATACATACTTTAATTTGGTCTGACATTTTAACTGAAACGAGCAAAAAACTACCAGCGTTTTCCTTAACATCGCCTGAAGTGAAGTTGTTTTGATTTTTGTGTATTAATATGTAGGGAATTTTGTAGTGTTGATAATATGGATTTTTAGTAAAAAACAACACAAGAGTTCTAAACTCGTCTGTACCGAATCTGATGACACTCTTCACCATTATGTCAATAATGTGTAATTACCACATTTAAGCGCAATATAGATTTCATATTTATTGGGGTACATTTAAGGTAATAATTTGATAAGAGATAAAAATTTGATCTATTTATACATATATTTTACGCTATTTCGTATTAGCGCACATCGTGCACTTAAAATTTAATTTGATGTAGCATATTTCGCTGATCAAACTCTTTCATTTGATATCCATATTGACTAAAAGTGAAATAAAAAGAAATGATTTTCGTTTGTATATTTTAGGAAAAACACCGGAGCAATTGTTGTTTCCAGCTTATATCTCAATTAGTTTCGAACCAATTTGTTAGTTTTTCTTTGGAGTAATTTTTGCGGCTACCAATTGTAATCTGATATATTTAGCTTGAGAAACTTAAAATATTTAAAAAAAAATATATTTTTATTCAAGCAATTATCGTGTAAGACTTTGGCGATTTTTGACCGATTAGTACAGAAATTTGTTTAGAATATCTCTTAAAGCGCATTAAATCTGAAGATAGCAACATACTTATGTATAAATTATCTTGGGGCGGCTGAAAAATGTATATGAACACCCTTGCCATCACAGGTGAAATGAAAGTTCACTATGAATTTATTATGTACTTGAAAGCAGAAAAAAATAATCCAAAAAGGCTTTTAGAAATATTCTTTCACATTTGTTTGTACTTAATTACAAGGGTGATCGACTCGGTTTTACAACCGGTGGAAAACCCGGGTTTTTCCTCTTTTTGCTGGCGGTTTTTTCTAAATGTTGATTTTTCGAATATCGAATACACCGGTTTTTTTTTATCCGAAAAAACCGGTTTTTTATTCAAAAAAAAAAAACGGTTTTTTATATTTTTAAGTTTATTTTCATATATCTTTGTAACCAATCGTACCATAGTATATTGAGTCGCGAAAAGTTTCCAAAAATCAGAAAATAAAAACTATTAAATATTATTCTATAATATTGTAAGAAATCTATTTGTTGTTTAAAAAACAATAGCAGATAAGAAAAATAATTAAGCTTAAATATTATTTTTTATAGGATATAAACCTAACATTAAAAATTAATAAAATGATATATATATGTTTTTTTGACCTGTTGATGAACTGCAAATTGGTTAAATAATCAAGCTTAAGGTTACAGACCTTAAAAATTAAAGGTAATTGAAGCATAAACTTAGCTGATCGATCACTTTTAGGAAAAAAGTGCAGTTACAATAAAGAAAAAGCAATAATCTCTTCTTCCAGATCCTAATTTTAACTAGTCACATTGAGTGTCTGTCAACTTAAATTTCAATTAAGCCATCGAACAAACTAGTTTATGCCTATATTTGTATGTCTGTGTCTATCAGGGGTATAAGAAAGAATTTTTAAAATAAAATTTTAAAGATTTTCTCTCTAGCCGTTAAGATGTATTTTAAATTACAAAAATCATTTCAAACAAAATACGCTAGTACATATTAGTTAAAAAAATTTACAGAAGGAGATACAAAACTTTATAACAGCATTATAAAAACTCTTATTCATTTATGTATTAATTTATTGTATTTATTTATTTATTTAACTAGTAAAGAGTACTTTTTGTCCTTAAGTTCAACTAATAAAAACCAAATTAGTCAACTGCATTCATGTTAGTTACTGCGTTATTGTGCAGCCAAACGTATATAAGGTGTAAAAATTTCATATTTTGTTATAATTTTTATTATAATTTTTTGAACAATATTTTTAAATTTTTTCTTTAAATATTATATTTTATATATTCGAACCGGTTAACCGGTTTTTCTTAACTTTCAAAATAGCCACCGGTTTTTTTAATTCTAAATTTCAA
The DNA here is from genome assembly GCA_941918925.1 of Phyto melanocephala. NCBI lineage: Eukaryota > Metazoa > Arthropoda > Insecta > Diptera > Rhinophoridae > Phyto > Phyto melanocephala. The sequence goes on along the minus strand of OW799234.1, from coordinate 134,164,281 downwards.
ACTATTTGAAAACCGGTTTCTTAAAAAAGTCGAATAATCGATCAGCCTATTAATTACCAAAAAAGAGTACAAAAATCCTAAGGAATTTGTCATAATTTAAAAAGACTAATTTTGTACAAAGCGGTCGTGTTAATAAAGTGCTCTTGAAAAAACTTTAAAAACATATATAAAACATTCATCTTACTTTGAAAAATACGCCAATATTAAGGAAAAATTTGCTAGCGAAATACTTGTTTAAAAAGGTTTAAGGTTTTAAGTACTAGAACCAATAAAAAAATAAACTGAAATAAATATCTTCAAACAGCATAAATATACCAACAAAAATAAATAATTTTCAAAGCAGCAAGTGCAAGTGTACTAATTAGCTAAGAGAAACAAAGAGAAACCAAATGTATAAGTCGAAACTTAGAAGTGAAAACAAACTTAAAAAAATCAGCAAGAAACTAAACCAAAAACAAAAAATGAATGATGCAGTTAATATACATACTCCCGTGCAAAAACGATTAAGAGAAGTTTTTCAAACCTCTCTTGTTGGAAACACACCAAAAACGCGCTGTGTTCATAGCTGCCAGATTTGACGATTTATCGTCATTTTGACGATTTTACGTGCTAAAATTAAGTGTTGACGATTTGACGATTTATGCTATGTTTTTGACGATTTTCAAGAATTCAAGTTTGCAACATTTTTCATTACTTTTATATCAACCTTACCCTACGTTGCCACAGGCAAGTATTTACTTGCACCCCTTTCTAACTAGGCAAGTCACTTGCTCAAGTTAGTTTTTTATTTTCTTTTATTTTTCTTTGAACTTGCTTTCATGTTCAGACTCAGCAACTGACTTGCCCAAGTTTCGTTCTCTTTTACTTATTATACTCTTCACACAGTGAAAAAGGGTATATATAGGTTTGTCATTCCGTTTGAAATTTCTACAATTATCAATTATCTACACATACATACAAACGTGGTATACTGGTTAGAGTGAGCCAAAAATTTTTTTTTATTTTATATTTTATTCAAATTTTTATTGTTTTATTTTTAATTTTTCTTTTAATTTATTTTTTTTTAAGCACATAAGTAAACTAAATGTATAATATTACAATGGGATGTTTTTATATATGTATGTTTTGTATGTACGTATTTCATATGAGATAAATGGTGACATAAACAATTGTTGTTGCATGACAACACGCTGTGAAGGGTTTTTAAGATTCGGCATGGCCGAATATAGCACTCTTATTTGTTTTTATTACTCTTTTGTTTTTGGTTTCTCAACAAAAACTTGCTCGTACTTGCCGAGTACAGGCAAGTGTGTACTCAAAAATGAGCAAGTTTCTTCCTCTTAACCCGACCTTACCCCTTTTGCCTATAAACACAACACTTGCGCAAGTCACTTGCGCAAGTGACTTGCCTAGTCTGAAAGCCGTGTTGCAAGTAGTGTATACGTATTACTAACGAAAATCAGGAGAAATGCCAAAAAAAAACACAAAAATTTTTTGAGTGGCTACACAGCACAGTGCAAGTTCATTTTTAAAATGTCGTCAACAAATAAACTTCAAACAAATTTAAAACAAATGGCGCTGCTTCAATTGGTAATTAAGTGTTGTCAATAGCCACTATTGAACGTTACCTTTAGACATGTAACTTTTTAATATAATTTTTTTTTATTAAATTTTTATATTTATATTAAAACTTACATTTTAAATGAATATTTATATTTTTTCTTAATATTCTTCATATAAATATATACATATTTATTAAAAAAATTAGCTGAATTATCACTTTACTTGCTTGTCACTTTACTTGCCGTAACTGTAAAAATTTTACTTGCTTAAAAATTTCTTCGCAAGCTGAGTCGCAGGTTGCCAAAGTGTAGTTGTGTTAGTAAAAAAGTGTTAGTGTATTGGTTTTTTTTCACTTGCACTTGCATGTGGCAACGGTAGGTTAATCTAAATAAAAATAATTTGTAACGGTTTTTATGTTATTAATAATAGAACAGAGTGAAAGAGATACATCGATCATTATTTAATGTGTTTGTGTGGGTAATTTTTCCACTTTGTACATTTTTAACATAGTATATGCCACATATTATCAACTGATACCTACAACACGAACAAATATATGTTAATTTGGAAATGCGTTTAAAACAATTTTAGTTTTTTAAGTAAATTTATTTAAATTATTTAAGTGACAAATTAATATGCTTAAATACTTAAAAAAAAATGGTAAGTTCTTTTTAATTATACATTAAAACCTTAAAAATCAAACATTATATTTTCGATAGAAAACCAAGATGATGAAAATTCTAGCAGCTCTTCCTCTGTAAGTAGAAATTTCATCCATTTTTTATACAAAACTTTGTAGTAGCTAAAATAAAATTTTAATGGTGTTTTTCACAGGTAACTAACAAGAAGAAGAAAATTAAGGAAGACTGGTTTGCAGATCCAGAAATAAATTTATGGGCTAAAAAGCGAAACGATGTAGTTTATTTTGGCTCGTCTAACGCTTGCCTAAAGCTACCTTAATCGGTAGAAACTTTAGAAAGAAATGATTATAATTATTTGTCAATTAGTCTGAATTAGATGCAGCCAATTCATTATTTATTATTTTTTGTATTTATATACATATTAATATTTATTTTTCGAAATTAATTCTAAATTGTATTATATTTATTGTCATTTTCTTAACTTAAAAGGGTCTAATAAAACCATTGATCTCTCTGGACTTAAAAAGTTTGTTATGTTATGCATTAAAAAAAAATGTTTTGTTTTGAAAAATGCGTTTTTTTATTTTGACGTTTTTATGACGATTTGAGTAAACTATTTGACGATTTTGACGATTTTTTTCCCCAAATTAGACGATTTTGCCCCTATTTTATCTGGCAGCTATGGCTGTGTTACAGATAGTGAATCTCTTTACTCAACAAACACAAATTCTCCGTTAAGATTTATGCAAGTTTTAAGGTGAATTCACCCATTTGTTCTGAACAAAATTTTTTCCGGAGAATAACATTTTTTACTGAGAGTTTTCTGCAGAACGATTCACCCATTTAAGAAAATTTGTCCGAAATGACAAAGCTGCCATATAATCAGTTGTACAAAGTGGAAGCACCGCTAGCAAACTATGTAAATAAATACAAACGTAAATTATTTCATTAAAATATATGTGAAGAAAATGTCGGATAGAAGAAAACTAAAATTATTATTTTTAATTGAAGTGCATAAAGTCAATTTGTTTGCAAAAGAAATTTATAAAAAAAATCGAAAATAAAAAGAGTCGCTTCTATTTCATTCCATAAACCATGTTTTAAATAATTATTTTTGTATGCACTATTGCTCATGTCATACAAACATTTTCTTCCTGGTTTTTTAATTCTTCTATTAATTTTTGAGCAATATTTTCATTAAATTCCATTTTAATTGTTAATTTTCGGCAAAAACAATTTTTGTATAATAAATGTACTGACACTGTGTGATGTGGCAACCAAATTCAATTTTCATGTAAATATTGAAAAATAGTGGCATCCCAATTCAGTTTCTTCTGAACAAGAATTAAAATTAAACCAATTCAAGAAAAATCTTTCTGAACAAAATAATCTCTCTCTCTCTCTCAAAAGTAAAACATCAAACTCAATACAAAAAAAATTTGTTCTGAACTAAAATTTTATGGGTGAATCCAGCTTTAGATAAACGTTTTGATAAACTGACTGAACAATTACAAACAAACCTACAATCAATGTTCCAGGAATATGAACAGCATCTCTTAAGTGAGATCGATAAAAGGCTAAACATAGCAATGAGCGATTTAAATAATTTAACAGAAAGAGTGTTAACACTAGAAACTGCAGTGCAAGAAATAAAAACAAATACAACAGTATTGGACAAAATAGAAGCACAATGTAAAGTAGATAATGATTTATTAAAAGAAATAGAGACTTTAAAAAAATATGTCAAAAAACATGAAAATTCTATTGTTTCTCATGACTTACGCATAAACGGAATTCCGTATAGTAAAAATGAAAATCTATTTGATATTTATAAGCTATTGTGTGAATCAATTCAAATAAATTCACCCATTGTCAAAGAACTTTATCGGGTACAAATAAATAAAAATAATTATTCAAATGAAAAACGGAACGTAAATGGAAAACAAGACGCCGCAGTAATTATTAAATTCTCAAGCCCCTATGACAGGAACTATGTACTTCGGGGCATTAAAAGTTATGTTAGGGTGAAAAGTGGACCCATTCGTTTGAACCAAATAGGCTTTAATAGCTCAGCGCCAATTTACGTAAATGAAAATCTGACACCTGAAAACCATAAAATGTTTACTCAAGCCTTAAAGCTTAAAAAGGATAAGATGATATTAGCAGCATATACTTTTCGTGGAATTGTTTACGTTAAATCATTTGAAAATGACGAACCAGTGCGGATTGATGAATTTAAGGATTTACAGAAGTTTTTTCGTTCACATAGTGAAGAACCCCGTGTTATATGATAATCAATATGATACTTCGCTTTTATTGCTTCATATAATTATTGTTATAAATTACTTAACTTTAAACAAAACTAACTTTGTCTTTCATGTAAAAAAATTTATGATTATTACAACTTTTGATAATGTTTTACTTACTTTTAATGAATATTCTGATCGTTTTTATAGTAATGTTACCCTCCATACTTTAAATTTTAAAATTGATAAAATTGTATTGCTAATTTATGTTCATTCCTATCTGCGTTGTTCTTTTTTTTTTTTTGCAATAAATATTATTAAATATGGTATTGAATGATGAAAGGAATTTTGCTAGTTCCAACGACGCTACTTTTAACATGATTCGTATTTTGTGTAAGCAAAAATCTGGCATTAACATCTGTCATATAAATGCTCAGAGTTTAAACAATAAAATTGATGAATATCGGTATATCTTTGAGAACTCTTGTGTTGATGTAATATGTGTGTCTGAGACATGGTTTGACGGAAGTATCCCTGATAGTATCTATGCACTATCTGGCTTTAAGATGTTTCGTTGTGACAGGCGTACGCATGGAGGAGGGGTGGCTATTTTTATTAAAAAGAGTATAACAAGCAAACTCATTCTCAAATATCTACCTGGCGATAAGATCGAATACATATTTGTCGAAGTTTCGTCTACGGGAAGGAAGCTACTTATTGGATGCATTTATAGGCCCAATAGGAGAATTGACTTAGTTAATTTACATCAAGATCTTGAGAACATAACTGTAAATTATGAAAACGTCGTTCTGTGTGGTGATTTCAACTCCAACGTGTTATGCGAGTCACAACTACTGGACGCAATGGAATCAATCGGTTTATTTTCTCCAAATATACAAACACCTACGCATTTCACCACTACAAACCAATCACTTCTTGATTTGTTTTTTGTTAATCATAGAGATAAAGTTTTGCTCTATGATCAGATTTGTGCACCATGTTTTTCAAAACACGATTTAATATTTCTATGTTTTGACTTTAGAACCAGGTATGTAAATGAAAATAACACATATTATGATTTTAAAAGAATGGATTACAATATTATGATAAATGAGCTTGGAATAGTTGATTGGGATCGTATTTATTTTATGCCAGATGTTGATGACCAAGTTAAATTTCTGGAGGAAAAGCTTGTTGAAATTTTTGAAAAATCTGTGCCAGTAAAGACAGTTAAGCAGAAAAGTACTACAAAGCCTTGGTTTAATGAGGAAATTAGAACTAAAATCAACCAACGTGATTATGCGTACAAATGTTGGAAAAGTTTTAAAACTGCAGAACTGCATGAGAATTTTTCTAAAGCCAGAAAGGAAGTAAATAAACTTATTAAATACAAGAAATTTTCTTACTTTTCTAATTTATTTTCAACTGCTGTGGACTCAAAGAAAAACTGGAAGATTATTCGTGATATTGGTATTGGTAAATCAAGTAATGTACACCCTATGGAAGTGAATGTTGATTTACTTAATGAGAAATTTGTTGGAATTCCACACGTAAACATTTCTCCAAACTATTACTCTTGTAATAACAGTTCAATATATAATAGTTCAAGTCCAAAATTCTCCTTTCGATCTGTTTCTCAAAATGATACATTTATGGCTTGTCATAATGTTAAATCAAGTGCAATTGGCCCGGACAAAATCCATCCAACATTTTTAAAACTCGTTCTACCTATCTTGCTTCCACAAATCACTCACATCTTTAACACAGTAATTACTAAAAGTATCTTTCCACAAAATTGGAAGTATGCCAAAATTGTTCCCATCCCTAAAAATAGTAATGAGTACCGCCCGATTGCTATCCTTTCATATTTATCTAAGGTTCTGGAAGGCTCTTACACGAACAAATGGTTGACTATTTACATGCAAATAATTTATTTACTGATGTACAATCTGGTTTTCGACCTAAACATAGTTGTGCTACTGCACTTCTCGAAGTGACGGAGGAAATTCGTAGCTATATTGACAGTGGAAATGATGCCTTATTAGTGCTTTTGGATCATACTAAAGCATTTGATATGGTTAATCACACTATGCTTCGTATTAAGTTGAATAAACTGTTCTTTTTTGCCTCCTCTGCGACTGATCTTATTTCATCATACCTAGAAAATCGATATCTGTATGTAAGCTCATATAACAAACAATCGTTGCCGTTGCCTGTAATCAAAGGTGTTCCCCAGGGGTCCATTTTAGGTCCTCTACTATTTACAATATATATAAATGATTTACCAAAACAGTTATCATATTGTAAGATTCATATGTACGCCGATGATGTCCAAATTTATATATGCTGCGAACCTGATAGAATCGATGATTGTATTGTAAAATTGAATTATGATTTATCCAAAATTGAAGCTTGGGCTGTAGCAAATGGTCTTTGTCTGAATCCTGTTAAATCTAAGTGCCTTGTAGTTTCTAGACGAGCTACACAAATAAGTATTGAACCCAATATCACTTTGAACTCGCAAAAAATTGAAATTGTTAAGAAAACGAAAAATCTTGGAATTATTTTTAACTCTTCACTTACATGGTCTGATCATATTAACACTGCTGCAGGGAGAGTATTTGCAATGCTTCGTTCACTTTGGGCCACTAAACACTCGACTCCGATAAACACGCGTATGCTTTTGGCAAAATCGTACCTAATACCGGTTTTACTTTATGGCAGTGAAGTTTTTGCAAGTTGTGACCAGAAAAGCACTAGAAAATTGACTTCTACATATAATGCTATTCTTAGATATGTCTTCAATTTGGGACGTTTTTCTCATATTACACCCTATGAGACTAAACTTTATGGCGTACGTTTTGGTGTTCTGTTAAATATTCGATCTCTTGTTCTCTTACATAAAATTATTTATACTGGAGTGCCGTCGTATTTGTTTAAACGTCTCTCTTTTACGCAGTCCAGAAGAAATTACAACCTCGTTCAAATAAGATTTAGGAGGCTTATATCTGAATGGCAGTTTTTTGTCCATACCATTCGTCTATGGAACTCAATACCATCGTCTATACAATTCGTTAGTAATACAACGCAGTTTAGGAAATGTATTTTTAATTTTTATTGTCATAATTGAAAATGTGTAAACTCTTTTTTTTTAAAACGTTTTTAGATGTATTTATATTTGTTATTGTTTTGCTCCTTTCCCTTTTTATTATATTTATAATTGTTAGTATTTAATGTTATAATTTTTTATTGTATGACCTATTTAAAACTAAATCAAATTGTTTTTCCTGTACTATAATTATAAGACTCAAAGTTTTGTTGTATAGGAATACCAATATATAAATAAATAAATAAATAAAATTTTGGCACTCTGTAATTTTTACTAAATTTAAAATAAGTACTTCTTAAAAATTAAACTACAACAATTTAATTCAGTTGCAGAAATGTTAATCGAAAGATTATATTGACATTGATATTGAAAAAGCCATTTGAATACAGAAATATCGTTCGCTCAATACATATAACAAAATCCTTTGTAAAGACAAAAATAAAATCTTCCTTAAGATAAAATTTTATAAAAATTTTTTTCTTTTTGTTTTTCTATTTAAACTCTGACAAATAAACAAAGAACAGCTATTGTTGAAAAATTTTTTTCTTTTCTTTTTTACTTCAGCTTAAAAAAAAATGCAAATAATCGACACGCATTCATTTCATTCGGATTAGAATCTACAGTAAAGTACATCGGAAAATGCAGACATTGCAACTTATATACATTGAAACAATCGTTTTGTGATATTTGTGCATTAAATTGATTAACATGGGTTGCGATTGATACTTGTGTCTGTATTCAGAACACTAATGGAATGACTATTGATTTAAGGGTGTTTAAAAATACACTTTTTGACTGAGATTTGCAATTTGAGACTGTGCTTTGAGAAGATTAAACATAATGATCCTGGGTTTCTTTTAAATTTTTTTTTGCTATTTCGAATAAGAGTTTTATCATTTATAAAATTTTAATTTAATTTTTGTATTTTCCATTTGTTGAACTTTTATTTTCTCCCCTAACAAAGTTTGTTATGACTTGTTAAATATTTAAGTAAGACCCAATTAAACTAGAAGTGAGCACGGCCCATTAATTAGGTCAATGCAACTCTGCAGCAACAAAATGATATAAAAAAGGACATGTATTTTGTTAGTAAAGATGACTACATCATCGAATAAATATTATTTGAAATCTTTTCTGAATATATTTAATTTTTAACAATTAATGCGAATTATTTGATTAAATAGGAACAAAATGGAAAAAAAACATTGACGATGAATTTTCTCGATGCGAGGCAGAAATATTGAGGCTGACCACAGCACCAGCCACACGAAATATTTTAGTACCCAACCAAGTGAGACCTATAATAGCCGCCAATAGCAAACAGCAGTTACACCAGTTCAACCGCCAGCTTTTATGCCAACATTTGTCCCAACACATTGGGCCAATTCAAAGTGGTTGCATATCAGTCATATTTGTACTATTTCATATTATTTTATGCGTACATAAAATTTTTGTGAGTAATTTCCATACAAAAAAAATAATATAATAATACACATTTGTTTCCTATATATAAGAAATTGTTTATGTTATACTTTTGACCATTCTGTCTCTCAGAGAGAATTTTTTCGCTTCTCACCTCTCAGAGAGAATATTTTCTATTTTCTTCTTTCCTGTATACATACAATTTTTAACAGCGTCATCTCTTTGTCTTCTTTCTTGTATTAAATACATAATTTGTTAACAAAGGTGTTCAAAGTCACTAGTCATATTAATATGAATTATATGTCATAGTACAATATGAGAGTCTACTTTGAATTGGCCCAATGTGTTAAAACTGCTTCGCCCGTCACAACAACACCGGTTGTCTTATGCAGTGCGCTAAAGTTGAACCAAAGTAGATGGTCTGTTAATATTCCCATGGTGCCGGTGGCAGTGTCAATAGATGTCAATGCTATACAATTTGAGGCCACAGAAAAGTTAAAAGCAGGAAAAGAGATTTTATAAAGGCAATGAAAGAAATGGTTGCCGCTATGTGGGTAGACCACTTTGACTTTGACAACTAACACTAGGGACTTGTATTAGTTTGTTCTTAAATAACCTAAACAATTTGGTGTAATACAAACAATCTAAAGCATAAGCGTAATACAATGTTAACACACGCGCCTTAATTGCCAATTTATAATATTATTGCAATTAAAGGCCTTATAGAGCTCATACTAAAAATACTAAAAATTATTTTTATATTGAGCAATATGTACTTTATTGTTTCACTTATTGTCTGAAACTCGAAATACAACTCTTGAGAAGTATGTTCAGTGAGAAGAAAATTCTATAGGTGGCATTTCTAATGTGAAACAAATAAATATACAAAAAATAAAAATTAGGAAAATGGAAAATGTTTGAAGAAAATTTAAAAAAAAAATGTTTAAATAAATTCAAATACAAACATATAAGTATATACTAATATGTATAAATATAATCGTAAATATATTTAATCAACTGGAAAACATTGAAGAGAAGGCATTATTTGAATTTTACAGCTATCAAATGCTAATGGAGTAAGATAAATTGAGTATGTGTGAACACTTGTTCTAATTGCTCAATCAACACTAAATTGAAACAATTAAAAATATCTGTCTGAACAGGGTATAAATAATAAAGTTTAATTGTATCAAGTGCAATTAGTCCACTCATATTTAGAATGGCACAAAGAAAAACAGAATCAAAAATAGCATTGGCTTTGTCGAATATAATAATGCTCTTCACCATCATTTTAATAAGTAGCTTAGCTTAGGATTTCAATTGCGATTCATTCCCAGACGATTAATGTCCGTGCAACTTGTGGAGCTTCTGAAAGTTGTCTTATACATTAGGGCGGAGCGATAATATTTAAATTATTTAGCGTCATAGCGATATTAATTACCTTTTAATAAGTTAATTATCCGAACAAATTAATATGACTTTATCATGCCGTTTTGAGGCGGCGCAACGCGATTCATACATGGTCAGAAAAAGTTGACTATTTTTTTTTTTTGGGGGAAATGCTGTAAACTTTATTTTATAGTGAACAAAAATATTTTTCTGTTTTTTTATGTGTACAATATAGCAAGATTCATAATAAAAGTACAAAACACAAAAAAATTCTATAATTGGAAGCGCGTTTTCGGTTACTTATTTTTTATTTATTAAAGATGTTGCATTTTTTTTTTGCTTACATGTATATTTGTATAAACAAAATATTAGTAGAGTAATTATCCAGTGAAAATAAGTAAGTACTTGATCAAAACTGCCTTAACATCCCATTCATATTATGGACTCACAAAAGACGTTCGGTTCTTTTAAGGGCGAAAATTCAGTTTGATTATTCTGCGATACATTATATTGAAATTTAAAAAATCCATAAGTCATCAGTTTGAACTGAACTGCTTTGCATCTACCGTTAAAAGCATTACAATTAAGCGTATTCCACTAAATGAGAATTATGAAAAGTTATGTTATGGTCATTGACAAATATGTTGTTAAGTAAGATCAAGTCGTTTCCTAGTTTTTTTCTGGATAACTTATCTTAGTTCTTAAAAAAGAAAACTAAAAAGAAAATTTAAAAACAACTTTAGAAATTTAATTGTCTCGTTTACGTCACAATATTTACGTTTTTCATATTCGCCAAAACTTTTTTTTTAAATTTCAAAATTGCATTAAACTTAAATATCTTGTTTAGTCATTGACATATATTTTAATATAGAAGCTCTTCAGCTTTCTACATAATCCTTTGTGAATGTCTTTAGAATTTTAATTGTATTCTTTATTAATAATTGAGCTGACAGCAACAAAATTTTAATGTGTTGCTTTGTTAAGGACCTCCAAAACTATGCAATATGAAAGAAATTATTTTTAATAAGAAAATCTTCAAATTTTCTAATACATCAGTTTTTGATTCATTCACAACTTTAAACTCAATTGCTATGTCAGAATTTTTAATTGCATTGTCTATTTCTTTATTCTTAAAATCTTTTTCCAACTTTATGATTAATACCCCAACTGTCATTATTGCAGCCGGGTAGAGAATGGAAAAGAAAATGTTTTTAATTTGTTTCTTTAATGTTGCAAAATGTAGTAGTACAAGAACGAAATAAGAAGATGTATCTTAAAGAAGTGGTTAAAACAGTCATGCAGTTATGAATTTATGGTTTAAGAACATTTCCATCAGTAAAAATATTTAGAAAAATTAGAAAAAATCGCATTCAAAATCTTCTATTTAAATCAAATACTAATTCAAATTTATCGTTAATAAAACGGTAAACACCAAATAAATATATTTAGTTTTTTAAATTTTGTACAAGTTGGGTGGAAACCTCTTAAAAAATTAAAAAACTTAATACCATTTTCGTTTGTATATATTTTTTTAAACTTTTCTTCCCTTCTACATAAACAATACCTACAGAATAAATAAAAACTAGACGAAAGAGCATAATAAGTAATAGAATTTTATTATTTAAATCAGCATTAAAATATTTAGAAGCAAATGACATATCGTTCAAATTTTAACGACAGCAGTGCACCCTCAGATGCAATGATTCGTTGCTTAGTTCAGCGTAACCACCAACATGACAACGTAAGAGCTTTGCCTTAAACCGGAAGACCACCTTTAGTATGCACTACCCAAAATATTGAACGTGTAGACCAGCAGGTGTTAACTGAATACCAGAAACATCTAACGGAAAGCGTTCTGCTAAGTAAATTTAAAATAAATCATATAATAACAGATTCTCATTTTAGGTGCGATTGGTGCAAAAAAAACAAAACCTACAGAACATTGGTGACATCATAATTTTGCGTTTAAATTTTAACGGTTGCCTAACAATGAAATCAACTTTACAAGAAATCTAATTATGTGTGATGTAGCTCACTAAAATTGGAATGGTTTTGTTTATAAGCAGAATTGTAGATTTTGGGAGATATCCAGGAGATGTTTATCAACACCAATAGCACTTTATAGGTGTACAATATGTGTGGCATTATAATTGAATATAACACTGGTCCTTGCTTCTTCGAAAACGAAGATAATAGTGTAACTATAAATGGAGAGCGGTGTCGGTTTATGATTGAATTTTTTCTACGAACTGATCGTAAAAATAGAACTGAGATTTGATTTCAGCAGAATAGATCCACTGCCAATACAGCGAACAGACCTGGGGGGTCTCAATTACATTTTGTATTTAATTACACCTATAATTACACAATTACATGTAATTGTAATTGAAAAAGAAGTAAAAATCAATTACAATTACATGTAATTGTAATTGAAGTTTTCTTAAATTACAATTACATGTAATTGTAATTGAAAAAATCCAATTACAATTACATATATAATTTAGAAAATCGTTTTAAGAATTTTAAGTTTTATTTTATGGTTTTAAAAATGTAATTGAATTTTGTTCAATTACAAGTAATTATTTGTTGATTAATTACAATTACAATTACTTGTAATTAGTAATTGAACATTTTCAATTACAATTACATGTAATGTGTATTTGATTTTTTTCAATTAACAATTACAAGTAATTGTAATTGACATTTTTCAATTACAATTACATTTTATTGTAATTGAGTTAAGTCCTTACTTTCAATTACAATTACTTGTAATTGTAATTTAGACTACCTCAATTACAAATTACATGTAATTGTAATTGTAATTGAAATGTAATTGAGATCCCCCAGGTCTGACAGCGAATAATTTTCAGAAATTTAGAAACAAATTAAACAGCGCATTCAACACATCTCTCAGCATCCGACTATTTCCTTTGCGGTTATTAAAAAAAAAAACGAGTATATGTGAGACTAAGACAATCCTTGAACTCAAAGCCAACACTGTTGCAGAAATTCGAGAGCGGCAGTCACAAATGTTAAAAGGTGTGTTATGGAAAATGATATAACACGAGCCCATCATTGCAAGGCTAAAACCGGAGGTCAGTGATATTAGTTTTCGTATTAAATTTATAAAAATTTCTATTTTGTGTACATATTTTATAATCTAAAAAAAAAACGTTAAAAACCAAAACAATATTACAGGCGTTTCAGGCTGGAACTTTGGTTTGTTTGTCGTTAGCGATTTTAATAAGCGCGTTTTTATTACATCATTCTAGTCGTTCAGAGCAGAGCAGTGATCAATATTCAAACTTTTTAATTTATTAATTTTATATAAAAAGTTTTTTTTTTTTAAATTCACAATTATGTTATTTCCTTTCCTCTTTTCTTTGTTGTCACTGCCCTGGACTACAGAGCAACAATTATAAATACCCTGACTTTCTCACAGGCTGTTAAAGTTAGCCTTTTAGAGCACACTGAAAATATTATGTCAACCATAGTAACTGTGTTTTAAAGTTGGGAGGTCAATCTAACAATAATATTTATTTATGTTAATTAGTTTGATATGAAATACACAAAGATAAACATGTATCTATACTCCACATTTAAAAAAACGTGATCTTATAATCGCTCTCAAATCTGCCGGATTTTTGCTTCGAAAATGTAAATGTAAATCGTCAACTCGAAACATTTTTTTCTTTAATCTCTATTATTAAACTATTTACTTTTAGTGAACTGAAGTGCGTGAACATTTAACACAAGATTTGTATCCGTTGGTTACTTGTAACGAGACAAATTATTAAATATTAGGAAAAAAAAAAATAAAAAAGATATGCAGTCAAATACTAAAAAATCTGTGTTTGAACTTAAACCCTTTTAAAAGTCTTACATTAAGTATAAAATGCCAATTCACACTCACATGCAATGCGAATTTTCTTTTTTTTGTCAGCACACGCGTTCATGTTCGCAAAAAAAAAAATAAATAAAAACAAATTCTTTTGTAAATCAAATATTCTTATCAAAACTGTTAAATCAGTATAAGATTTATATAAAAGCTTGATGTTTATTTAAATTTTTCTCAATTTACTTAAAACGATGTCTTGTAATTTATGACTTCTATACATTTTTGTATGTTGCATGCTGGTCCTTATGTCGTCTCGTTAAACGTTTTTCATTTGTACATGCCATGTCTATTATGAATTCATAACACTGGAAGCAGCCAGCATAACTTAACAACGAGGGTATTTTAAAAAGTTGTGTTATTTAAAGTCAACATAACAAGAAACTTTATTTTGTGTCTTGTAGATCAAGTTTAATTTGCAGCATAATTTTCATAAAATCTAAAGTAGGGGGAACGCATATTTCACAAAAAAAAAATTACAATAATAATGACAATATTGCATTTCGCATATAACTACAAAAGCCTTTAAATTCATTTCTTTTTTTTAACATTTATATTTGTTCATCCCATATATACTTAATATGCTACATTCAAGGCCATTGTTTCTTTCGGGTCAAGGAACTTTTAAGTTGCTTGGTTATAAAGCTAAGCGGATCTTGTGACAAATAAAATCAGCAAACTTTGACAAAAGGCTCAAATTATAACGCCCATTATTTTTGTTTTCTTAATAAAAGCTTTAGATGCCAAAGCACTGGCCACAATCATGAAAACAACGGGACAAAAATTGCAAGATAAAAAAGAAAAACTAAATATTTGACACGACAGAAGGAAACACATAAAACAAGAAATTGTTGAATGCTACAAACAAACGAAATAATTTTAATAACCACAGAAACATTGTTTTCTTAATAATTTCTGGAGCTGAATAGAAAGGTGGTTTTACGGCTTTCTTTTGTAATTTTCGATGACGGTATAACGATTATGTATTTGATTTATTAATCACTGGCATTTATCAAACAACTACTGACAGACTGCGATAAATAAAAATAAATCTTTATTTAACTGTATTTGTTTTCCGAAGTTCTTTTAACAATTTCATGTAGCTGGTATTTAATCCCACCTAATACTTTAGAAATTGATTTGCTAGTGTCTGTGTCTTCTGTGTACAAGACATTTACAAAAAAAGAAAAAGAAAAAAATATAAAAATAATTTATACAATTGTAATTCTCCCGTTGTTTAGATGGTTAAACAAATCCTGTTTTTGTTTCGCTTTTCTTTGGCATAAGAAAAGTCATGTTTTGTTTAATACAACACACTCGCACTACTTTTATATATTTAAACACCAGTCTTTCTTTCCGAAAATATCTCTGCTCTTAACTAGTCTAGTTGTAAATACAGTGAACTCGCAATAACATAAACTAATTAAAACCATGCCAGTTTACTTTTGCAAGATGGTTCATATTTGCAAAAGGCATCTATGGTTTTTGCAAAAAATGAAAAGTTTCTTAGTCAACTAAAAAAAATTTATTTATTTTTGAAAATAAAAAACTTTAATGCGAAAAAAAATCTGTGGTTTTCTTTCATTATCTGAATACATTAAAGTCTCGTCAATCAACCACTTTACTTTCGGCCCTTTCCATTGCTTTAAAATGCATCTCACATAATCATTACTCCATATTATTTCTGCTTTTAGAGTTTTCTTTAAACATAGTACTGCTAGCAGGAATTCTCATCTTTTATATTCAAAAATCATGTGTGTAACTAGTAAATTTTCTATTTTAAGGTGCTCGAAAGGTCGCACAGTTTTTCTTTTCTAAAAAACTCTTTCCGATAAACGTATTTAATATCATTTCAACTGTTCATCCATACATGTAGACTTTTTCATCTCAAATCTATTCACTGAGTTAATAGCACTTTCACCTTCACATAAATGTTTTAAAATTACTAATTTCTATAGCCTTCTGGGGTGTACAAGGGTTTATATAGTTTTGTCATTCCGTTTGTAATTTCTAAAATTTTCATTTCCGACATATATGAATAGAGGAGTCGATTAAGACCAGACCGTCTGTCCGTGTGTTGGTTGAAATCAACTTTTAGAAGCAACCATATGCTCCTCAGATCTGTGTGTAGTCTTTATTTTCTGCAAATATTTGGGAATGAATCGCTATTGTAATTCAGTACAATCGCCCCATAACTTTCTGAGATATGAGCAAATAAACACGACTGCCTCTTTTTTTTCACAAAAATTAAAATTTTTCAGCCATAGAATAATTTTTAGGTACTTTTGCTACTTTTTGTAGATATAATATGTTTCTAGAGATATTCGTGAACATTTTTGGATAAATCGGGCTCTAATCGATAAAGTTATAGGCAAAAAATTTTTTTTTAAATATATACTCCAAAAACTTACAAACGAAAATCATTTTTTTTCAGCTCCTAAACAACCTAGAGATCCACTATTGGTACATCTGAAAGTACATAACCAGCGCAATATAAGAATTGTAAAAAATTAAAATTCTTGTTGGCCGCCACTACAAAATGGCGGACAAAAAATTTATATATGGGCCAAATCTGGTATTTAAAATTGTAACCTCTTGAACCCTCTCAATATTAGTATCAAATGAAAGGGCTTGACCAATAGAAGACAGTTTATTATTAAAAAATATAAAATCCAAGATGGCGTCTAAAACAAAATGGCGGATCAAATTTGTTTAACCCCATAAATATGGGTGAAATAACGTATGTTATTTACAAACAAAATCTCTTCAATGTGGCAGAATAGGGTGTAGATATGATATTACTCAGCAAGTAATTATAATTAGGGAAAGAAAGAGAAGATTTGCTTAGAATTTTACTTTTGTTGGCTGTGTGAGAATTTGGTGTGCTTACCTTTTTGTAGGGTGTTCACTTTTATGTGGTAAGTATATATTGGGGTTTATTATCTTTTTGTTGCAGGGTGCACTTTCTTAGGTTAGGTGTATTAACCGGTAAGTAAGTAAATTTTAGTTTTCTTTCAAATATATATGTGTGTTTATTTCAGCGAGCAAATAACAAGTAAGTATAGGTACAAAATTCATAATTATAGAAACCTTCGGTTTTCTATATTACTCATAATTTGAGTTAGTTTTTAAGTTACAATTTACGTTAAAAAAAAAGTGTTGGTAAATTCAAAAATTACACTTAGATTAATTTCGTTTGTTTTAGTTATTAAGAGGATTATAATACAAAGTAAATTGTAAATTTTAATTTCATGTACATACATATAATTTTCTTTTCTGTTTATTTTCTATTTATTTTTATGTGTCCAAAGTTAACTACTTTGGACAATGGGTATCAAATTAAAGGGCTTGACCAGTAGAATACAGTTAACTACATAAAAATTCGAAATCAATGATGGTGTCGGAAATAATAAGGAAAAATGGCGTAAAACATAAAATAGAGATCAAGCTACGATGTGGGATTATACCTATGTACATGGTGGTGAAGGGTATCTTACATGATTTTTTCAAAGTTTAAGGCCAATGTTTGTTGGTATGCATTTTTAGAAAATATCCTGTAATTTAAGCTGAATGCGACTACTGCTTAAACGTGTATGTCGAAAATTTTAATAGACATTTAAGGCAACTAGCTAATGAAATCCCTAAATAATTATGCAGTTGAATCAGAATTCAACCACTACCATATTTCATATATTTCATATATAAAATACTTTAAAAATTAACTGCTTTTTTTACAGCTGTTGTACTAAGTTAATATTTTTGGGTAGTCAATGTATAAACGAATTAAATTATGGATAACGAAATGGGATTTTAAAAATCAAACAGTTTCAGCGTATAACAAGGCATCATTATTTAAAATTTTGCAACTCATATTCTTAAGGATTTTTTTTAACTTAATATTTAACCAGTTGTTTTCTGTTTCCCATCACTTTTGTGCGAAAAGCCGCACACAGCATGCCTCGGTTGATTTCTTTTAGTCAAGAATTAAATTAAAGAATTTGTCTTTGCAATCACATTAAGGTCATTCCAATTCTGGAAGGTAGCAACTAAAAATTATAAAAATAAATCGTGATAATCAGTTGTAGAGATATGATTTTGGTAGCAATTGAAATAACTTCATAGTGACAACCAGTTTCTAGGCACAAATTTTATAATAAATTATTTTCGAATATTTCTCTTTTTTTTAAATTACATAAATCTCTGGTCGCATTTATCAAAGAGAAATAATGATTCTCTTTGAATATCGTTAGATTTTGCAAGCCATACTATTGCTTCCCTTTTGCTTTGGCAACTTTGCAGGACAAACAATTCTATTTGCGGTATCAAAAAAAGACAAACTTTTCTTTAACCTTCTATTACACTGCTCGACTAAAAATAATTTTTTGTCTTCCCCTCAATTATAACTATGCGGATAACTATATGGATTTTGATGCTGATTTGGCAAGAATCTCAAACTGATAATATTAATAAAAAAATAATATTAATTAAAGAAAACTAAAGTTGAATATCCGCATACAACGGAACAGCTTAAGCTACTTTTTTATTTTAACAATGTTTCCTTAAAAAAAAATTAAGAATTATTAACAAAAATTTTGTGTCATTTAAAATAAAAAAATGTAGCGGCTCTAAATATTTTAATTTTTTGTTGTAATTTGAAGTTATCTACGGGTAGCGACAGGGTGGGTGCTTTAAGCGAGGCGTTGCTACAAAATTACAATCTTGCAAATTTTTTTGCTTGTATTTGTTTTTGTTGTACGAAAATAGATAGAAGTAAAAAGTTTCCATTCATTGTTGCTACAAGTCGCTACAGTGCGACCACTCTGACGTTGTTTGCTGCATTACACATATTTGGTCAATATTGGGTACCAGCGGTAAATTGACAATAAAATCTACGTTTTTTAACCGATTCTTATGGTTTATGACTTTTTTTATTTTTAAGTGCAAAATGTTGAATATTTGTTTTATATTTTTTTTAATTTCATTTTTAAGTTGAAAAATATTACGAATTTTGCACGAAAAAAATTTTTTTCTCCATTAATTTCTGAATAATTCCAAAACGATAAGAGAGAGAGAGAAAAATTCTATCCAACTAAAATAAATACAGTTTTATTACACATCTTCTGGTGTTTTACTTTTGAAAATCGGTTGACTGGTTCTTGAGTTAGGATGAAATATGTCTCCGTACCTGACTAATTAAGGGGGAAAAATTTGCCACGCCCATAAAAAAAAATCCCGATCTGATGGAAAAAAAAAACAACAACGGATTTAAGTTCAGCGCATCAAAATCCATATGGTCCACATAATTTTATTTAATGGTGGATTTTTCTGCTGAGCAGTGTTATTTGATTTTAAGGAAAATTAAAAAATTTTAAAATCTTTCTCTATTTCAAAAATTTGTTTGTTGATAAAATGTTGGTGCAGACTAGTGTTTCGGATTTTCTTAACGTTTTTCTCAAGTCAACGTTTGTGGGTCTTGTAGAAGTTCTTAACTTTTTAACCTTAATGACATTTTGTTGTTGTTGTTAATGTTTTTTTCTAATTGCTAAACAGTTCATTTTAAATGTACACACAAGTAGAAGCGATACATTTAACAGAAAAAAGGGATTTCTATGGCCACCGTCATAGAAAAATTAAAGAAAAAAATTTTAATATCATGGTCGCTTTTTGCTTCATTTCTTTAAAGCTTTGAATATAAGTTAGGAAACGATTTTGTTTTATTTTTGACAAATGCAATGACAGAATTAATATATTTAATTTCCCTGTGCTGGTAAATAAGTCTACAAATAATTGTTATAATTAAAAAAAAAAAAATCAATAAAACTTAAGTAAACTTTATATCTAGTGGTTGTTGAAGCTAACTGATAACCACAAATGATTATTCAAATTATACACCTACAATTTTGCAAGGCAGAATTAATTTTTTTTATCATAAAATTCAGAACGTTGTATTGTTGATTGTTTTAAACGTTTTGAACTTTATTGCTTCATTTGGTTATGGCGTGTAAATGACAAATTTAATTGTTTCATTGCAAAGGTTTTAGTATTTTAAAAAAAGTACATCAGACAAACTGGCGGACATTTTGATTTAATTTTATTTTAATTGACTAAAAAAAAATTAATTGTTTAATGACATGCTGCCAGTGAAATATACACTAAGTAAAATGACATTAAGGATTTGGTTTAATTTAAGGAGATGTTTTAGTTTAAATAAGTTTCACTGAATATAAAGAGCTGTGCTATTTAGTGGAAGGTAAAATTTTTTTAAATTGTATAAAATGCTAACTTTATGACTACAAAACTGCCACTTATCAACAGAAAGGAAAAAGAACACACTCCGCACTTGTACTCAAAATACTAACATTGATTGATGTCAAGAAACGGACGATGTTTGTAGATATAAATGCTCGTATATTTTATAAAACGACGATATTAGATATCTACAGGGTGGTTCAAAATTTACCATGAAGCTTTAGAATTTAACAGTTTTTCGTTTTCACATATTTTTTTCAGACTATATGAATAAGAGCTGAAGAATAAATAATACAAAGTTTCACACCTGATTAAAGAACCAGAATAATAGATTTTTATTATTTAACCCTCTAACTGGCAAAACAGAATCCCTTAATTTATTTTATCGCGAATTTTACTAGGGGTAAACAATGGTCAAAAATTACGATTTTCAAGGTTTCAGGTAAAACAAAACAGCCCCTTAGCCGCCTGATAGATTTTTATTTTGCTCTCCTATAGGGTTGCTTACCAGTTTGAGCGTTAAAAATATAGATAGGTAAGAACTATGTAACTATATATTCAAAAGTGGTTTTTATTAGAATATAAGAAGAAAAAGTTGAAAATAAACTATAACAAGGCTTAATAAGTAATGAAAAGATTAAACACGACGGTGATAGGCGCCAAAATCATTTTTTGCAGTAGTTATGCAGAGATGCAAGTGAAATTTTTCACAAAAAAATTGTGTTCTGGACGTTTTGCATAACTTGCAAAATCTTCCGTCCGTATTCAAGTATTATTTGTAGACATTCCACTGCAGAGTTGACAAAGTTGATTGCTCATCATCTAGGCTCATATTGATTGACAAATTTATAGCATCCACAAATAAGTCCGTATTATCGCAAACCTTTTCAAAATACCAAAAAAATTAATAACAATTCATTACAAAAATATTAAACTATGTAAATATGGATAAAATACATTTGCAAGGTGTTCATCGATTGCTCTTTCATTTTCTGCACTTATTTGATGGATTTGTGGATCGAAATCAGTGTCTTTTAAGCTGTCGTCGCTGTCATAATCATCGTCATCTGCCTCCTCATCCGATTCAACAGAATTCATAATTTCAACGATTTTTTCCTCAGACAATAAATTTAATTTGTATAATTTTTTACGCTCCATTGCTATAAAAAAGGGAAACAATAGAAAAATAATATGAAAGGAAAAAAGTACACGTACACTGCTAAGCGCTCCTAAAGGGATGCATTACTTTTACTTACCTGTACGTTGTAAATATCAAGAAAATTACTGAACCATGATTTATATGAACTCAAAATAATTCTAACACTTAAAAAAAAATTCAGGATCACTTTGGTATATTAGAAATATAAATTATATTGAATTAAAACTCGGTTCACAAAAAAATAATTTCACGTGCTATTAAATTGAAATTCGACATAAAAATGCGTATAAATATTAAACCAAACGTCAGATCGGCTTGGTTGTTGTACTAAAAGCTTCGGTATAGTATTGCCATCATCTTTTTGTTTGGGTGAACTTTCATTGATATCCACCTGCCATATTAAAGTGAATTTTGTGATGCTTCCCTACAGGGATGCTTACCAGTTAGAGGGTTAAATTAGCCATTAATTATTTTAACCCAAAGAACATACGTTAATATTTTAAAGTAAGAAATTTGCCTTTTAAAACAATGATTCGTTGGTTTGTTCATTGTCACTATTAGCATGGCACCGTAAAAGTTTTGTAGCGAGTCGGTAGACCGCTTGTAATTCGTACTGCAAAAAGTTTATAATCAAAACCTTAAACTGTGTTAATGGTATATGTATATTAAATAAAATTAGTTATTTTTTTTTTCAAACTAGGGGTAAGTGCAAATACAATTCTAGTGGGGCTTTGCACCCCCCAGAATGGTCTTGTTAGGTTAGGTACACTAAAAGCCCAAAGCCATGACAGGTATACACTTATGTATGTCCAATTGGCATGTTGTGCGCTCCATATGGAAAATGGAATTCTCAAAGAAAAACCATAAACATAGTTTTCTATAAGTAATGGACAAGTCCAAGAACCCAGTCCCCTCAATGTAATTCCTTATGGATCTCCAGTTCGAGTTCCCCAGGTATTCCAAGTTCGGCATAGTCTCCAGTGTAAAATTTTCTCGTCTAATATTCTCAAACGCAGACCACGACATAGGTAATGTACCATAGTCTCATCCTCTTTATCGCATGCTCTACATGTCGTCTCCTCAGACAATCTCATGTGAGCTAGATGGGTTCTCAACTCCGTATGACCTGTAATAACACTGGTAAGTCTCCTAAGTGTTGGCCTACTCAGTCTTAGAATTTCCTTTGATTTTCTAAGATTTGGGTCACCCCATAGTATGTTTGCCATTTTACCAACATCAGAGCTTTGCCATTTTCTGACATGTTCCTCCATCGCCCAACCTTTAAGTTCGTCCTTGAATAGTCTTGTTACGCTCATGTGAAAAACTGAATAAGAGTGATTAAACCCATTACCATTTTAATGATTTTGTTAGCAAGCAGACGTTAATTGCAACCCATTACGAGTAGAGTATGGTACTTCATTACATATGAAAATGTCATTGGGCCTGTGTTCTTTGAAAATGAAGATGCTAGTGCTGTAACTGTCAACAAGGAGCGATATCGGTTTATGATAGAACTTTTTTTTGGTTCAAAATCGCTAAACTAAAGACGGTGGTCATTAAAGTGACATTAATTTTCCATATTTTTCGTAAAAATATTTCTATTTTCAACCTTTTACATTCTAACAAAATCAAGTAAGAGTGCTATGATCAGCCACGCCGAATTTGATAATACCCTTCAACAACATGTACAAAGTAATAATGTCTACATCGAAGTTTGACCGTGATTTTAAATTTCATGTTAAACGCTATTTTCTTTGTTATTGCCGACGTCATCATTGATTTTGAACGTTTACATCCTTAACTGTATTCTACTAGTCAAGCAGTTTAATTTGAGTCCCATGTTGATGAGGTTACAAAATTTGTCCGCTATATTGTTTCAGAAGCCATTTTAGATTTTCATGTTTTTGTTGTTAACGGTATTCTGCTGGCAAAGTGCTTTTGAGGGGGTTGAAGTGCATTTAATTTTTAGTTACTAGAAAAACATATGTCTGTATAAATTAATTGTATGCCATAGGGTCTTACACTAACTGGTCAAACTTTTTCTTTCGATACCAATATCGTTTTTCTCTGTTGTTCAGAAGATGAAAAACTCGATTTTCGTTTGTAAGTTTTAGGAAAAAAATCAAAGCATTCGTATTTTCGGGCTCAGTTAGTCTTAAACCAATTCGACAGTTTTTCGCGGCAGTAATTTTTGAAGGTATGGCTTGTATT
The DNA here is from genome assembly GCA_941918925.1 of Phyto melanocephala. NCBI lineage: Eukaryota > Metazoa > Arthropoda > Insecta > Diptera > Rhinophoridae > Phyto > Phyto melanocephala. Next base: position 134,140,397 of record OW799234.1, on the reverse strand, counting down.
CTAAAATATTATATATGAGGCCTTATAATTTAATATCTTTGTTAAAAATTATATATTTTTAAATTATTTTAGTAACCGATAAATAAAAAATTTTGTACACATAACCCTAGATGGATATCGTATCTATAAATGGTAATAAACATCTCTAAAAGTTAACCTGTTGTTTTTGGTAAAAATGTGGATAAAAGCAGAGTCGGTGGTGTTTGCTTGTTCATATTTCAAACAGTTTTGAAGCGATAGTGCTGGATTTCAATAGCGTTTCATTGCCGGATATTTGCAAAAGATTTATGCTACAAACACAAGGATGTAAGTAACATATGGAGCCTTCTAAAATATCCTCTTAAGACCTGAATAAGAACAAATTAATTTTTTTCGGTTTTTATATATTTATTTTACTTTTTAGGATAAAAATATAACAATTATTTGTTATTTTATTATTTTTTTTTATTAGTAGTAATGGAACATATATATAACAACTGTCAAAATGCTTAACGGTATGGTAATTTTCAAAACAGTTATTTTTTAAAATACATAGATATACAAAAATTTATAAAGCAAGTGAATCCAACCAACAAGTTCAGTTCAAAAATAAATGTTTTTTACTCATGATCATGGCCTACTAGAAATTTTTTTAAACGTTAAATCAAAATTTAAAAATAATGAGTGCAACTTGGTTTTGATGCCTGCTATTCATTTTTAGTAAAGCCTATAATCATATAAAATGCAAAAAAAGTAAAAAAGCCACATCAAGATGGCATTGCTTGAAAAATTGAGTCATAACTAAAGGTACACATATGTGTACCTGCGGTCTTAAGAGGATATGATTTCCACGGGCAGACGGACAGAAGGACAGACGGTAATGATCAACCAGCTGCCCTTGTCATAAGAATGACACCTCAGGTGAAGGTTGTAATACAGAAATACAAAAACGAAAAGGTTATTAAATTTTTAATTCCCATAGTGGATGATGGCTTATTTTGTAAATGTGGTGAAATTATAAGGTTTTCTGGTGTGTTGTATTGTCGTAATAACACATTTTTTTTTTAAATTTTTGAGAAGATTTTATAATAGGGTGTGTAAGTTTCAAGTATCACTTTCGTTTTCGAATCGCTACAGAAGGATGATAAAAAGTTTTTGCGACGGAAAAATTTTGAAACAAACATAGAGAATATGTGCCCTTTTTACACTTGATCACATCTAAAGCCTAACACGAAATGTGAAGGCCATACGCACATGTGCGTCTGACGTCATTAAAACGTTCAGCACTTTGGTTACATTTTTTAAATAGCCATAGTGGCTGCATGCGGTAAGATTTTGATATTACACGAAATGTATTTAAGTAAAAAAATGCAAATGAAATCCACGTGGCCGAAGTGAATATATTTACACTTGATGAGGTCAAAATTACGTCACAGTCACATGTGTATGTGGCTTTTTATATTTCGTGTACTACAGGCTTAACACAGACCATCAATTTTCTAAGATGTTAACATCTTTCCAAGTTACTTGTACTGGTCTATGTTTCAACATTTTTCTATATCTTAAACTGTTGCTTCTATTCCGCTTAAAATCTTTGTAAAACGTTAACATTGTCAAAGGCATGACCATACGTGTGTGTGTATGTGCCCATATGTTTGTAATGAAAAATGCGTACATACGTATTTAAATTAAAAGTTTTTTTATTAAAAAATTAAAAAAAAATTGTATTATGTCGTCCTTATAATTGGATTTGTTTCTGCATGTCAGGAATTAAGAGTTATTTGTGCTTTCTTTACTATTATATTAATATAATTCAATTAATGCATGATCTTACAAGATGTTTTAAGTCTAAGTCCAAGTTTCACAATTTCAATATTTTTCATGCGTATCTAAACGATGTTGATAAGTGTGAAAAAGGCTACAAAAGGTATGATTTCGTTCATTCAGTCTTCTCTAACTGTTTTAAGAATAACTGAATGAGTGTTTAAGTGGTCTTTAAATAAATGGTTTTTATGCTTTCAATCACAAAAAAATTATTTTCACGTTTTGTTTAACTAAAATTATAACAGTTGTGGTAAACAAATGATTTTTGTGGGAATTCAAAATTGGTGTCACAAATAAAAATAAGTAAAATAGTGTAGAAATGGCTCAAATTTAATGTCTATTCATTGCATAATTCACACTAAGTTTGAGATTTTTAATACCAGGCTTTGGTGGCAAAAGTTATTTCTATTACAATTCTTTACATGTAAATATTTTCTCAGTGACTGGGAAATATCATTTAAGAGGATTAAGTTGGTCCTTTTTTGTTGGGTTACACATTTGCTCATGCTGTTAGAAAAAAAATTCAAGGCAAATTAATCACATTTGTAGTTGAAAAGTACAACCCACGTATGTAGTTGTGACGTAAACCTTTAACATTTTACTGATTTCACTATTTAAGATCATTAAAATAATAAATTACAGGGTCCTTAATTTAAAAAGAAAAATATATCATTATAATGTGTATGGGGTTTGTGTGTGAGCATTTATCTTAATGTTGCAGACTTTATTTTAATAAAATATTCTTATTTAATTGATAATATGATGTATGTTAACATTTGCCATATCAATTTCTATTGTTCATAAATCATTGGTTTAGGTTCAATACAAAAATACATAAAAAACCGAAAATGTATCTGTGACAAAATGAAATAACTACTTAAGTTGACATAAGCTCAATATAAGATAATAACACTGTTGCATTGCCGCAATTCTAAACTACCCTCAGGCGAACTATCAACCATGTGGGACAATTTTACTTGAAATTGGAGCACAAAAACTTATCGGGGTATATTTTTGCAAACAATCAATATTATTTGGAATAATAATTTATTTAAACATGTAATTTAACTAAATATACGAAAACTGTTTTGCTTTTAAAATAATACAGAGCCAGATTCATAATAAAGTCTTTACCATGAATGACTACCTAAAATTTGAAGTGCAACATAGGAAAACCAAACAAATACAAATTGTAGCTAGACTTAACAGTGTATAGCAGTAATTCCCAAACTGTTTTCTGTTGCAGCACACCTTTAGCAATTGCAACATTTTGCCGCACACAAAGGATATTACAGGTTTAGAAATTATTAACCCACATATAACAGACTGCGTCAAATATTTCCGCACTCAAAGGAAAAAGATAAGCTTAGAAATTTTTAACCTGCCTATAACACAAATAGTTGCTGACTTAAATTTTATGTTTAAAATATGCTCTCATTATTTAAGTCGACTAAGTCCTTATGATCTGTGCAACTGAACTAAGTGCGATGCTCTTTATAAGGCCTGGGCTTAGTTGAGTCATACAATTGTTCACAACAATACAAAATTTTGTTAAAGTCTTTTTATGACCAGGTTTCATTTCGACAAAATGCATTGTTTAAATTATAATTTTGGGATGGGCGAAAAATTTATTGTTTTGTTTCAATTTGTTTACAATTTCTCGAAGATAAAAAAATTCTCGTTGTAAAAATTGCGTGGAATTAAAAAATTAATATAAAAGCGCACTGCCATGTACTACTGAATTATAAAATTTTACATTCAAATATATCAGTACACAAACTTTTATAATGAATTTAGCGAATATTTTTAAATTTGTTGAAAGAAAACTATTTGCAACATAATGGCGTTGGAGAGTGCAGGTTTTTGTTATCCAGCAAGAGTGAATAATTTGTCCCGGTTTCATTGTAGCTATATCGTCTTGACACGAACCATTAGATACAGCTTTGTCTGTTTGAAAGAGGCATAGAACGTCAGTAGAAAGTTTTTTTTTCATCTTTAGTGTCCAAAGATGGAGGCATATTTTCCAATGAAATCAGTTTAAAATCAGCTAAAGCCTACAACAAAATGTATGTCTTACTTTAAAGGGACTTGGATAATGCATTGATAAAATAAATGCATGCTTATCGGAAGTTGTTTACGGATATTTTTTAATTTTGTCAAAGCCCCACTAGCAGTACGTGGCCCACTTTTAGTAGATTTTTCTAAAGCACTGAACAAGTAGTAAAGTGGGTGTATATTGAAATCTAACAAACAAACAACGAATTCAAGCTTTTGTGAAATTCCATCTTCTGTTTAATTATTGGTGGGTTTTCCCATACTGTAGTCCTCAGAGTCAACTTTTATGTGACCTAACAACTTGCTTTCCGGCTCTTAAACAATCACTCTATGAGACTCCTTTTTCACTCTCGGATAGTTTTTTTTACTATTATCTTCCCATGTTAGTGCAACCTTTTTTCTGCCATCAAAAGAAAAAGCTAGCAAAAAATAATCATCGTTTTGCATACGACGAACTATCTCCCTGCATTTTAATTTTCCACGACATACTTTAGATTTATTCATAACAATTGGTTCTCCATTTTCATCGGCGGAACCTAAATAGTATAATTTATATTTGACTCATGTATTCGCCATTTAACCTAGGACGACATCTTGAATTTGTTTTCCATATCTAACTATATTTTAATACTCAAGCCCTTTCATTTGCTCCCCATAGTGGCTCTCTCGTTTGAATAGAGACTGAAAAATATCTATTTTCATTTGGAAATTTTAGGAAACACACCGCAGCAGTTGTACTTTGGTGCTTATATCTCAGTTGGTTTCAAACCCACTTGATAGTTTTCCTTAATTTCTGAGATCATGGCTTACAATTTGGTGTTTTAAGAGTGTTCAAAAATTGCTTAGGAGTTGAGAACGATTTGATATATTACAAAAAAGAAAAAAAATGTGTTTTTTTAAATATTTTTGCCTATAACTTTGCCGAGTAGTAAGCAATTTGTCCAAATTTTTTTATGAGTATCTCCAGAGGTATACCAAATTTATAAATAGCAACAGCAGTGACTATCCTAGAGAAATTTAATTTTTGTTGTAAAAATAAGCGAAAAAACAGAGACAGACGTGTTTATTTTTATCTTAGACAGTTATGGGGAGATTATGCTGATTTCCAATACCAATCTGCTCCCAAATATTTCTGATATTTTGTTTTTTAACTCGGGTCTTGGCAATGTCGGGTAGCTTCAAAAAGTTGGTTTCAATATAGACGGATAATACCTAATCGACTCCAGTGTGTGTGGGGTGGGAAATTAATATTGTAGAAGATTCACACGGAATGACAAACCTATATAAACCCTTTTACACTGAAGGGTGTCAGCAACAAATCTAAGCGCATATACATAGCTATCTAGCTGACTTTTGGTTTGTAGGTTAATCATTTCAAACAGTTGATGTAAATTTACAAATTCTAACTTTTAATACAGTTTTAGACACCCATGACAAACAAACAAACAAAAAAAAAAAAAAAAACAACAGCAAAGGCTTTTATTGTTAGTGTCGATGTTAGAATGATTGGCAGACATGTTAAGCCAATGCCACTTTTTACAAACAAACTACAAACATCTTCAACAAGTGACAACAACACTACCACACTTGCTACTAATAGTAGCACTTAATCGCACCATTGCACAACAATATATTGAAGGAACCCATCCGTTTAAGTATTGCCGTTACAACGTCATATGTTTTTTACTTATTTTTATTTATATTTTCTGTACTATATTGCGTGAAATATTAAATACTAGACAGCAGTATTACATTGTATGCTGGACAACAATGTCATTTACACTTCGATGCTCTCTGAAAAGCAAACTGGGTTGATGCTGTCATTTATTAAAAAACTGAAACAATTGAAACTGTTGTATGAAGAACTTATAGTTGCGAAATGTTAAAAAATTTACTAAAATCTTTTATATCATTCAAGAAGAAAATATTAAGAATTTAATTAAAATAATTAGGATTAAGTTTTGACCATTGGCCGATCGCTAATGAAAAAATTAGTAGAAACAGTTTTTAGTAAAACTGTTTTGAAATATTGTCAATTGTTGTTAAATTTTTATAATAATAGTTTTGGATCCTTTTAGACGAGCTTAAGATCAACAGTTTGCATAAAATAAATTCAAATGTCGTTTGTTTAGAATGGCATTACATAAGAAAAATTGCCCCGAGTTGGCCTTTTTAGTATTTGTTTTACCGAAAGATAAATTGGAGAATGACTCAAGTGATTTGTCTAATATTTTTTTATATTCGCATATTTTTTGCAAAATTTCTGTACAACACCTGTCAGATACGTCTATAATGAACCTGAAATATTTTTTACGAATACAATAGTAAATTTCTACATAATGTTTTCGAAGTGCCTGAATTTTTCTATTTTTTTCTTAAACTGAGGTTTGAGAATGCTTCTTTTGGAATTTATTTGTATAACCTAAAGTAGGAGTAACAACTCTATACAAAATAAACAGTTTTTGTCTCATATCTAGAGTACTGTAATACCAAAAGTCTTCTTCTTCATTTGTGGGGTATTAGAATAATAACCTGCATGGTTGAGCTTTAAATGTACTAGAAAACAACTGTAGGCATGGCATTTTCAACACTTCGTGTGTTTAATTTTTCGTTAATCTTATTCCAGCCAACATACTATACGGTCGAAGCAGAAGAAGTTATACGTTCATACCAAAAACTTTGAAATATTGAACAAAATTGACGATTCATTGCAATACTTGATTAGGAATAAATGAGAAGGCGTGGCATTTCCCATACAAAAACAAATGTATTTAATGGCATGTCTGTAAAACTATAATTGTTATAGGCTTTAAATTCTGTATAATTGGCTGCTGCGTTTTCTTTTACGCGCACAAAAAAACGAAAGGATCAGAGCAGGAAACATGGCACCCCATATACCACTAAATACATTTGATATCTTTCTGTGTGGCTTAAATAAAGTACGAGCCAGGGTTGCAAAAGTTGGTACAATTGTACTATTTGTGGTACAATTTAAACCTCAAAAGTACAATGGTACACCAATTACCCATTTAGTACAATTTACTAACTTTCTCAGTTTATGTTTTTCTATAGAATTTCCCTAGTTTATCGTCTTGATTGATTTACTATGGCAACTCATTTTTGCTATCATTTCTTTGTGATAACCCTACGTTGCCACAGGCAAGTATTTACTTGCAAGTAGTGTATACGTATTACTAACGAAAATCAGGAGAAATGCCAAAAAAAACACAACAATTTTTTGAGTGGCTACACAGCACAGTGCAAGTTCATTTTTAAAATGTCGTCAACAAATAAACTTCAAACAAATTTAAAACAAATGGCGCTGCTTCAATTGGTAATTAAGTGTTGTCAATAGCTACTATTGAACGTTACCTTTAGACATGTAACTTTTTAATATAATTTTTTTTATTAAATATTGATATTTATATTAAAACTTACATTTTAAATGAATATTTATATTTTTTTCTTAATATTCTTCATATACATATATACATATTTATTAAAAAAATTAGCTGAATTATTTACCACAACTGTACACGCAAAGAAAAAATGATTAAATGATACAGTTCAAACAAATGCTTGACTATCGTGACAAAATATATGATAAAATGAAACAAAAATTCCTATTACTTGTTTTCGACAACCAAATATTGTTTTAGAAAAAATAATATGACCGTCGTGATCATGTCGTAAACATGGTTTTTCTTTGCGTGTATGATATATTGTTGAGTTAACAAAAAAATCAGTATTAGACAACACTGTTTTTCGGCTTGTCACTTTACTTGCCGTAACTGTAAAAATTTTACTTGCTTTAAAATTTCTTCGCAAGCTGAGTCGCAGGTTGCCAAAGTGTAGTTGTGTTAGTTGTGTTTTTTTCACTTGCACTTGCATGTGGCAACGGTAGGTTAATTGCTTGCATTCACCTGTTTATTTTCAAACAACTTTTAGACTTTTGGTACAATTGAGGTCGAAAAAGTACAATTTTATGAGCTTCTTGGTACAATTTTGATGTTCTCATTTTGCAACCCTGGTACGAGCTCATAAGAGCAAAAATATTAGGGATTAAAGATGGGATACTATCACATAAATGGAATATTATATTTAATAATTGTGGCATACCTAACAATGGTGGTAAATAATATAAAAGTCAGTCTCCTAATAAAAAAAAAACATTTTTATAGCGCCAACAAAGTGATCCGGTTTCTGCCAATTTCTTTGTAAAATAAATATTTAATTTCTTCAGCTATTTCGCTACCTTAAATGAGATCTAGGTTCAGAAAAGTTAATAGAAGAAGAAGAAGAAGAATAGAAGAATAGAAGTTATCAGAATTTTCTACACTATAAATATATATTTTTTTTAAATTTATTTTCTGTTAGAATTTTTGGTTTATGGAGTTTCCAACAAAATCTGTCATCATCCGATCTAGGTAAACATTTAATTTTTTTTTGAGTATTTCTAATGAAACTGTTTACATTATACAGCTGGACAGCCTGCTAAAGGTCATTTAGCCAAACATTCAGCAATACTAATTTCTCTTTGATGACCACCCAAGTGATAAGGTTACAGCTAAAACAATATACCATACGTTTTAGTTTAAAAAAGTATTAACGTTTTTAACATTTTCACACAAGTTAGTATCCTTTTTACAATCTAAAGCAAGAGTAAATGAAGTGAAGCTAAAATCCTTTTAAAATTTTAATTAGAAAATTGAAATTTTTCAAAAAAATTCTGCAAAAATGTCGCTGATTGGTGTTCTCTTATATTGACTTTGATAAAGGTTCACATGAGAACTGGCTGCTGGGTGTAGGTTTAAAAGGTACAGCAATCATTAATAAAGTCCTGTCTATAAAAAACGAAATAAAAATATTTCTTCTTCAAAGCGTAACACATTCGACTTGTTTTTATTTGATTTTTTAAATTAAAGTCTCCAAAAACAAAAACGGCGACAGTGATGACTTTTCTCTATTGTTGCAGCACAAAAAAGTTGCAGTTATAGTTGCAAAGTGCTTTTAGCATATTGTGATTTTTTTCAATGTTTTTTTTCTGGGAATTTCAAAGCGGAATATAAATAACATATTCGTACTTCAACTAGAATACTATTTTTAAATGCTTTGTTAAAACCGACTTTAAATTTACAATAAATTAGTGCTTAAACAAATTAGTGTTTAGTTTTTTTTGTAAAAAGAAAATTCTCTTAAGTGGAAAAAGTTATAAAAAAAAATTATTAATATTTGTCGAAAACATAAAGTATTGCCTCAATAAAATCCTAAAAAATTAGAAAATATTTTTTTCAAATTCCTTGAATTTTTAAATTAATATTTAAATCACCCAATTAGAGAAAAAAAAAGTATATGATTAGAGTGGAAGAAAAATAATTTTTTTTAAACATTTTCATAGCTTTTTATTAAAGCCCGCTTTTGTTTTCAATATTTCATGAGAACTGTTGTCAAACTAAATATAAAAAATTCATAAGAAACACTTGTGGAATAATATTGCTAATCAGTACTCTGCTTATGACGTAAAAATCATATGAAATATTTTTGTCAACATTCAGGCATGTGTGTTAAGCTACTACACGCCAACAAATCTATGGTAACGACACCTAATCCGTTGCACAATGGACCATTTTGTGAGAAAGCGGTAAAAAATCTGGATTAGAATTTTGATACGCGGTTTTTTCTGTTAATTAGGTGAGACCAGATGCTATTAGTTTAAGAGAAAAAACTTTAAATTACAAGAACATTTATGATGGGTTTAAAATGTATTTTACCTTTTAGCTTATTTCTGGTACACAAGTGAAGTATTAAATCTTTTCAAAAAAGTTTGTTTAACACAAAGTCGTACATCAGAAAGTGACAAATTTTGGTCCACGTGTAATTTTTGTACGAAGGGCCGAATGATGGATTTTAATTTTTAGACAAAAAAATCAAAAAAAAAATTGTTTATTAAGTAGCAAAAATAGAAAACCACTGGTTTTTGTTACCCTTTAATAAAGAGGTTCTACTGAAGATGACGAAGGTTTCTATTTAAGTCCTAAATATCTATTAAAATTATTTTACATATGATCTTATAAAAAGTTAGTAAATTTACTATTGATGAAGCAACATAAAATCTTAAAACGATATAATAAGGATTGATCTAGTGTTTTGAAAAATGATTATTCAACAATTTTAGTAAATATTTTTTCCAAATAGCCTTGACTTGCATTTAAACAGAAGTAGTTTTGCTTCTACGTTTTATTCAATAGAGTTAGTTTTCCATTTTTGTCGTATAACGGACATATAGGGATCTGATGTACATAATAAGGTCTTGATTACCACAACAACTGGAAATGTTTATCCTCTTGATATGTGGATGGCTTATATCTGCAAGAGTATTTTCCGGTATTAAGGATAGCAATTTTTTTGGAGTATTCTCCAATTCTTTTTTGCTTTTTTATGATTCTGCTGCATTTTAGAACGTGTAATATAATGTTGAATAGCTTTAGTAGTTCTAAATCTCCACCTGTGATAGATGTTGCAGTTGATGAATCTGAGAAAAGTCTTCTTGCAGAATTTCTATCATTTGTGTTTCGTTATCCTTGCTCTGGCTGATTGATCATTAGGCCTTGTTCTAAATATTTTTTTTTCATTTTTTTTTGGTGGCCTTTTTCTTAAGTTTTTTTTCACTTTACACTTCGTTCATGATTTTGGAAAGGATAGCGATTTGTTAACAAAAAAATAAAATACTTCAAAAAGAGCATTAGAGAAAAAACACTTTTTTGACACGTTTACTCAAATTTTGCAAACGACTTAACTGATCTTGTGCAAGAAAAATAGCTCTGGTGCTCACGATCGGATCGGGCTGAACAATGGGTTATTGGACTCTAGAAAAAAGTTTGGACTACAAAAGTGTGATAATTTTTTTTACCTCTTGTGAACTTTAGAAGTTATGCTTTATTAAGTGGAAGAGTTTAGGAAATTTTGCATCTTTAAAAAAAATTAATTTAAAAAACATTTGAACACTTTGAGTTTTTTAAAGCACCAAAAACTTACAATTAGTTAATTATAAAAAATTTATTTCGTTTGAAAATCTTTAAGAACAAAAAAGTTATAGATGTTTAAGGATCACAACCTTACAAAGAAATTTCACATTTTTGAAAAATACTGAGAATGTCCGTTTTAAATCGCCCTGATTATGGTGATTAAGATGAAATAAGGTTTTGGTTTTTTGACTCCCAAAATACACTGTTATCTACTTTTAAATAAACTTTAAAATTTCACAATCGGTGAATATCAAAAAATTAGTTTTAGCCGCCTTCTCCACTGTGCGACGGTCATATTATATTTTTCATAAGAATATTTGGTTGTCGAAAAGAAGTGATAGTATTTTTTTTTCTATTTTATTATCTGTTTGGTTAGGAATTTAAATTTTATTATTTAATAATAATTCTTACTAAAAACTTCGGTACGGTTATCCTTCAAAAATAGACTATTTTAAGAAATAATTGCGGCAAAAATGGTTTTGATGTTCTGTTCTTTTTATTAGTTTGTTTTTTATTATTTGAAAAGTTTAAAATATGAAAAAATTAAAAAAAATTTAAGAAATAATTAAAATAAAAGGTAAAATCTAAGAAATATTGGTTTAAAAAAATTTAAGTTTAGGCCGTAAATACAATCAATATAAATAAAAGAAAAATATAATAAATCGCTCTAGAAAGAAGGATTGTTTATTTTATTTGTAGTTACAAGATGACAATTGCAAAATACATTCATTAAATAATTATAACTTAGAATAATTATATAATTCAGTCGCAATATGTTTATCTAATATTACTTTTATCACAACCATGTTTTTTCTCCACATGTATACAGAAGGTTTGGTAACATAAATTACTCAAACAGAGTGCACACCCCTTTACAGAAGTTCAATCAAGACATCATCTCATATTTTTTTTAATTTTTTTGATTGATTAGTAACTAAATTGATTCATCTTGAGCAAAGCAATGACATCATAAGCTTAAAATAGTATTATTATCTGATCATAAGGTATGCAATTTAAGTTGGTTGGCAATTAAATATAATAAAGTATAATGTAGTCCATAAAAAAAAGTGTGACAAATTTTAATAAATCAATCAATTAGATAAAGGTAACTTTAATTACCTTTTTTTAAGCCAAAAGTAATCAGGATAAAACCAATATGAAGAGCAGTTGCTAATTGGGTACTCACTTTATCTCAGAAACCATCCAGCTATTATTATTATTATTATTATTATTATTATTATTATATGTTTAATAGTTATTTTAGTTCTTATAAATATGCTAGATGCTTATTATGTTTTAACCACAGGAACAAAGAGCCGTTGTGAGAATTTTTATTCAATTTGGGAACTTAATGACTTTGTAATTGTAATTTGTAATTGTAATTTTTTATTTTATCATATTTATTGTAGTTTTAGGTTTACAAGATATAAAACACGTAGGATAATGAAACTCAAGCAAAATATTTCTCATACATTGAAAATGGTTAGTATTAAGAATATACTAAATCAGTACATTAAAAACAAAGTTACGCAGTGTAATGCCAGAGGTTGTCATAATTTGTCATGTGTAGATGTTTGTCATGTGTAGATGTTACGCAACTAGTTTTTATGTGGAAAAATTATATGTCTCTCTAAAAAGTTTCTCATTCCATGCATTACGAGAAGGATTACAGATCAGACTTAGCAACAATATACCTTAAACAATACACAGATGTATGGTGTTGAAAATTCATATATGTAGCAAATAAAGATGGCACGTCACGCTCACCTAATTCTTATTTAAGTCTTTTTCACAAATTCATATGTTTTCCGTATGGAAAATGATTTTATTTGTATATAAGACCCTATTTGTTAATATCTTTGTCGACTGGAAATACTGTGCAGATTTAGTGATGCCAAGTTAATTTATTACCTTTATTGTCCATTGCTATAAACAATACCCTTTTGGGCATAAATTTAGTCTTTTACTTTGCTCTAATAAAACTGGAAATCAAAAAGTTGTCTCTTTTTTTTTCCTTAGTATTGTATGTATTTCTAATTCTAGTAAATAATGATTTTAATTTCTTTTTAGCATCCTTTTTAGGAATATTATATGATATCAAGCATTCCTGCCTTATAGGTGGACACGTTCTTTAGCAGTTTTAATCTGAAGGATAGATTCAACCCCAGAGAGTATGCAACAGCAGCTGGCCTGGAATATTATCTGATAAATTTTCAAAGTACAGCAGTACGTATTAGTTATGTGAGTAGTACAACCACATCCACATCACTCATACGTATAGTAGCGTACACATTGTTTGCTTGAATTTTATTAAACACAAGATAATTATAGTATTCTAACCGAGTACGTAAATATTGAGACACACACAGTAATTTTTTTTCCTAAAGGTAAGTAGATAACCACGGGTATTAGCCTGGCGCCTTTGTTCTTTGAATGTTTAACACATTTTTTAAAAAAATGGTGCCAACGTCGATATTAGTGAATTAATAATACAAATATTTGCAAGGGTAAAACTGGCGACGGAGCGGAGAAGAAAAGGAATGGATTAGATGCAAAATGCTTTTTGAAACCCAAAGCAACGCGTCGAGGAAGGGAAAATATCTGTGGATAACGGCATGGACGCTCATAGCGTTTGGATCCATGACATATATGTATGTGCATGGAGAATGATGATCAGTATAATTGCAGGGAGGCCAGGTGCTGTTGCATACTATCTGGGGCTGAATCTACCTTTTAGCTTAAAATTGCGAAGGAACGTGTCTACATATAAGGCACGAATGCTTGGAATAGAATTTTTATTGCATTTGTGAACCAGTCGGCTTAAAAATGAGTGTGAAATGATGAAGTAGTATGTCAATAGTTATATGCCTCTAGAAATAAAGTGAGGCTGATTTGGGTTATGGGGAACATGGGCACTAGTAGAAATAGAGATGTAAGCGCTCTCGTGAAGAAGGCATCTGAAGCTATATTTGGTGACCTTGAACAGAGAATAGTTTTGGGAAATAGGCTAGTGGGGGAAAAGGAATTTTAATGGGTAACTCTCTTAACTTGCAAGTATAGATAAAGTAGGCTACTTGCAGACAGGCTATTGGATCTTTGCAGGGGTGCAGTAATAATATTTATGCGTTAATTACAGAATTTGCAAACACATATCATCTGAACAGGACTTAGACTATGGAAAGAGTATACTGAGACAGCAGCGTATTTAGTATGCTAATGCGCACCATTTACAAGCGGACGATAAGGGATCATAAGCAAGTACACATTACATATGGATGCTATAGGAAACCTCAGTCTGTTTGAGATGCTGCTGATAACAAAGGATTATAAGGTGAGCAGGCTCATTCATATAACCTTTTGTATCTTTATATATAAAGTTTCGCCTTCAGACTAGTCAAATCCTATCACAAGTGTTTTAAACACAATAACGTAATAAAGTGATATAGCAACTATTGTATTATAGAGATTAAATTAAGATTGCATAAACATAATTTTCAAAATAATAGTCTTCTCCAGCATCAAATTATATTTCACAAAGGAGGTCAACAAGTTTGAAAAGGTAAACAATAGCAACTGAAAAATAATTTACATTTTCAAAAAACAAAGAAGACACTGGTAGCAAAATTGGGGTAAGTACATTAAAAACAAAAATTATGTGCTGCATTGCAAAGCCATGCGAAACAAAGAAAATTTTAAATCTACAGTGTTGCTATGCATAGAAGCACGTTCTAATATTTTTTTAAGGATTTTATAAAAGAAAACTGTAATTTGTGTTATTAAAAGTTTTTTTTTAAATTTTTTTAACATTTTTATTTAATATTTTATAAAAAATAAAATTATTTAGAAAAATAAAAATGCAAAAAAAATAAATAAAAATGTCAACAAAAGGATGAATGTTAAAAACATAAGAAAAATGTATTTCAAATATATAAATGAATACGAACATATAGAAAAATGTCCTTTGATGGAAGAAGAAAAAAAGACAAATTCGAAAATAAGTACTATGATTCCCTAATTCTAATTTCATTGAATTGTAAAATAAATACAATTTCAAATTACATATGAGTAAACAGATAAAGAGTGCTGATGATGAAATCGTAGCTGTTTTCGAAAATGCATTCCACTCGGCTAATATCGGAATAGTTTTTCAAGATTCTAAAATGAAAACAATTTAGTTTAATTTAATTAAGAAAAAATATTTTAGGAAATTAAAATAATAGAATATATGAACTTAATTTCCAAAATAATTGAATAATATTTTTTATATTGTAATTTTAATATGCTTTAGTTTTTGTCAAAATGTTCTAATGTTTTTCCTGGCGACCTTAAGTTAGTGTTTCCCTATTGCATATTGAAGTACCTCAACACTGTCTAAGGTGGTATTTAAAGACGATTTGTTTACATACTGAATGCATAAACATAAGAACAATTATACACAGTATACATTTGATTTCAGTGGCTTCGATAATGTGGCACTACTGGTTTGCCTTGATATGAAATAACTTCAAACAACACTTTCACTCGTTCATTTATTTATTTTAGAAATTGTATAAATGCAAAATAAACGTGTATTTTTTTTCTCTCTTTTGACTTCGTGTCATAAGAATTGTAAATAAACTGCACAGAATATAATAATATTATAAAAATGTTTTTATCAACAATCACACTATAATTTTCTTCATTAAAACACCAAGTGGTGTCAAAGGCTGCTGAATATCATCATTGTGGTTGTAAAATATTGTACTTTTTTACGGTTGTGAGATTTCAGAAGGCTAGTAGAAAACAAAGATATAATAAAAAGTGATTTTATTTATGGAGTCATAATGCTGTTAAGGTGTCGTTATGCTGCAAGTAGTTTTTAGAATACCAAGAACGTTTGGAAGTTTAACTAAATTGAAACAAAGTTTAATACGAGGCTATTATATTTAGTTGTTATGAAAATTAAATTATGTTCAGTATCTTGTATAGTGAACATAGAAATTCTTATAAAAATTTATCTGATAATTGCTTATTAATAGAACTATTTAAAGACTGGTAAATATTGTGCGTCTCACTAAAATGTATATTAGCAATGAATTCCTACTAAGATACTTTATTACCAAAAAGCACTTCCTCAATCACTTAGTAAGAGCTAAGAAGTCATGCTTTTTATATGCGATGTCCCATTTCGTTGGGCCCCTTTTTTAATCCACGAATTCATATGTTATCCAAAACAGAAATAGCTTAATCATACCATCATAGCTTGTAAGGGAGAAGTATGAAAAAATACTTTTCATTGAAATAAATTAGTTCGCTTTTTTACACTGCTGCAATATTAATTAGTACACAAGGTACAATTTGTTGTCTCTTTAATTGATCCAATACGGTAAGAGAGTGAATCCAGCACAGTTTTAAAAATTCAAAAAGTTTTTAGGTGGGTTGATTTAAGATGACAGAGCAAATCATGAGTTAACAGATGTCTTATAAATTGTTCTTATTTTGTTTTTTTTTTTATTTTCGTAATATTCACCGCATGATGAGCAAACCAGATTTTTACTTTCACAAAACCTTAACGACTTTAGACTATCAATCACGTACTTATTTTTGGGTTAGGTGTATGAAGGCAGTATAAATAATTCTTACGATCATTATGTTTAGTAAACAATTCAATATTGTATCACTTTAAATTTTATTTAAATGGCTCAAGAACCATTAAGCTACACATCTTCTTTATTAGTTGGAATTAAAGACATTTAGAGACCATAAATTTAATCCAGATAAAAGGAAGACACAGTTAGTTTTAAAAACAAAAATATTTTAAATTTTTCCCAAAAAACATTTTAAAAATTTTTTTTTTAATTTTATTTGTAAATGAAATGCAATTAAACCCTTTATCGTTTTTCCAGTTCTAAACATGTACATAAATCGAGTTGGCACATTTTTTTTAAGTTCAAGTTAAAATGTTCAAAGGTTAAATGTATTTTTAGATTTAAATACGGAATATCATAAATAAACAAAAACGTTTTCATACAAGAACGCTACAAACAAGTATATAAATATAGTTGAACTTGAATTTAACACATAAAAAGAAAATTCCGAATACAAAATTAAAAAAACAAACACATATTAATGCGTCATTACACAAACAAACAGGGTGCGAGAGAACAATCTCAACCAGCTTTAATTGCTTTGTAAATGGTTGGGTAAAAGCCGGAATCAAAATAATTAGTATTTGAAAAGTGAAATTTTATGTTAAACTCACAAACAACCTACAAAGTTGAGACATGCATGCATCACTGCTGCCATTAAATAACACACTTTGCTACATGCATATGAAGACTAACGTACAAGGCAAATTTTCTTTCACTCTTATAACCCCAAAGCTGTTGGCAAAAGTAAAAACCACAAAAAAAAAACAAACAAAAAAAAAAAACTGAAAAATCTGAAAACACGTTAGAAAGTAGAAAACTTGCCTTGTCCCACTCAAGTTATTTTTTTTATTGTTTTTTGTTGTTTGATGCAAGATGTAGGAGCATGTGGATAATTTTCATCTTTTGTGTCTAAAAGAGAAAATATTTTTTGAAAGAAAGTAAAATTGTATACACCTGGGGAATTCAAATTACTTGAGGACAGCAAATGATAAACTATGCACGAGATACACAACAGTACACTGAAAAAAATACGCAATAAGAATTTGTTTCAAATTCTACTGCAAACGAAACTTGGAAAAGGGTTTTTGCAAGAAATCTTATAAATTAACTAGCTGGCCCGGCAGACGTTGTTTTGCCATATAAATTATTTCTAGGAAATTTTTTTTTAAGTTCAATAAAAATAACTTGCGTTTTATTTGTTTTCACTGCTACTTGTTGTTTCTCTTGCTGTAATTTATGCACTTTTTTGTGTGTTTATTTTATAATTTTTGGAATCGCAGTTTAGTTCATAAAGAGATTGTTATTTTTATACCCGCCACCAAAAACATGGTGTCATTGTCATTCCGTTTGTAACACATCGAAGTATCCATTTTAGACCCCATGAATAAGGGTTTGATTTGATGACGATCTAGCTATGGCCGTCTGTCCGTCTGTTGAAAGCACGATAGAGGTCGCACCGAAAAAGCTAGGGGGCTCAAATTTCGCCAGAATCTTTATTATAGACAAGGTTTGTTTGGTATTGAAAATGGGCTAAATCGGAATATTAGGAAGAGAGTTATAGCTCGAAAAGCAAGAGTAGGTCGAAAAAACCGTGTCCTTTGAACATCGAATAAAATGGAATTGTGTCCAAACGCATAAACGTAGACTCATGGAACTTCGAATATATATTTTCTGAGTAAAAACAATATTTTTCCCCAAAAATTGTCTAAATCTATGCATTAGGAGAGGAGTTATCGATCAAAATGTACGAAAATTTATACCGCACAGTGTATTTTTCGGTATATTTAAAAACAAAAAAGTCATAAAAGCAACAAAATTGGATGTACGACTCTGAAATTTTGCACACTTTGCTTTTTGGTGACACGCTTTCTTGTAACGGCAAATTAATTTGCCACGCCCGCTTTTACGCCCACCTCCCATATAACGTTTTACCTAAAATTCATACAATTTCTCTATTAATAAAGATATTGGAATAATAAAGGCCTATATTGAAACACCTCAGTTGTACTCATTAGCAAAAACAACTTTGACACGCCTACTATAACGCCCACTTTTCACGTTATCTACTGTTGATGAAATTTTAAAGCTCATAAAACCGCTAAAATTAGAGGTATGATGATGAAATTTGCTACATATATCCTTCTAATCAATGTTATTGTTGTGACAAAAAGCTTAAGTAACATGCTCACTTTAACGCCTGCCTCCCATAAAACGGTTTATCTTAAATTCATGTAATTTCTCTATTGTTGATTTAAAAAAAAAACACAAATTATTTAAGAAATTATTATCATTTCTTTTTATAATGATAATATTTGTATAGTTCAATTTTGTATGGAACATAATGTCGGTCAAATGGCAACACCCCCCCCCCCCCCCCTCCACGGCACCACTCCTCTATCTGATGGTCCAAATTTTCAATGACAATGTTGATGCTCAATTGTTGCGCACGATGATAAGTCGAGGTTGACTGCTCTTTTGCCAGATTATCGCAAAAAACAGCAATGGTTCCCATTCAACGAACTAAGAAGGCATTCAGAGATGTTCTAACATTTTATACAGACCTGTTTTGCAGAAATTTAAATATTTTTTACAATTCTCCCGATTGTGGACGAATTTGAACGATTATGTTGATCAAAAGAATTACGAAGTGCACAAAATGCATTTTGACTTGAACGCAAATTTTTATAAAAAACCTGAATAACTTTAACGCGTTGCTCATTTGCGTATCTTTCCACTTTTAAGTTGGTTTGAGATTCAGAAATGTCAAATGAAATGCAAAAAAAACTTATTGTTTGTGTGGCTCATCTTCAACATGGGCCCTTAAAATTTAACCATCCTCTATAAAGAAAGCGATACATATTTTATTGAAAAAAGATTATTCCATAGCGATTAACAAAATAATAAATATTGTGCTTTAAATGTACACAAAATTGGTGGTGGGTATAAAAGATTCGGCACAGCCGAATATAGTGCTATTGCTTGTTAATTACTAGTTTTGACCCATATAAATATAAATTAATTTATTAAATTTTCCTATATTCTTCGAGTCAAGCCCATATCGTTCCCCTTTTATTGTCTAGAAGCTAAAAAAAATTATTTTCATTTGTAAATTTTAGGGAAACACCAATGCATTTGTCAGTTTTTTTTACCAAACGATAGTTTGTAAGTATTCTGGTGTATGTTCAAGAATTCATTAGGATCCTTAATAACTTGATAAATAATTTTTGCCTATAACTTTGTTAGTTAGTAACCAAATTATCCAAAAATGTTGAGAATATCCCCGGAAACATATCGCACTTATAAATGGTTGTAAACGTTGTTATAAATTTACTTAGAGGCAGTAGTGTTTATTTGCTCATCTCTTAGAAAGCTATGGAGCGATCGTGCTGGATTTAAATGACGATTCTTTTCCGAATATTCTTACTAACATGTTGGGGTCTTTAAAATTTGATTTGAACAAAAACTCGTACAAACAGAAATGGGTAATTCGACTTCTTCAGTCATTAGTTTTCGAAAAATATGTACTTTATGGGTTCGTAAATGATTACTGTGAAGGGTATAATATTAAAGTAATATGTTTTAATACCGAATGCTGTGTAACGTAAAAAAACAAACCTAAACAGAGAGAGGGTGCGTAACAATATTTTTCAGTCTTAGATTTGGTGTTTAGAGTGTACTGGGTATACTTTTAAATTAAGGATCGATTTTCGATACTTTCAAAGTTCGGGTTCAGTTAGTATTTACTGAAGTCCTTTTATATATAACATGTAAGCAGAATCATTCAACTAGTGTAAGTGGCCTATAATGCTTGAAGTTTTACCTTTTTACATAATTATTTTGAAGTTTCATTTGTTTACTGAAATACGCTTTAGATCTGTAAGATGTTGATTGATTTTCTTTAAATTTAAAGTATCAAAACTGTTTGAAGTCTGACTAATTTAACAGCCCTTTCATTCCTCAAAACTTACTATAAAAATTTCTTTTCCTGTATGCAAAATTATCAACAAACAAATAGTCATTCTTTTAGAGAGCAGAAAAGCACGAAGATTCTATAAATTGTGTATTATTTTGTCAAACATTTCTGTTAATACCGTAAATGCACAAATTGTGCTGGTGCATTGTCTTTAAATGTTCGTTAGATAAATGCAACAGAAGAATTAGGAATTTAAAATTTAAAACATTCGCTTCAGTTTATTTTTAACATATTTATGTTAAACTGTTAATTAAAGCTTAATAAAATTCATAATTAAGCTAATAAAACCCATTAAAAAATTTCGAATGGATTTATGAAATGTATATAAATTGTCGTTTCAGTAGAATAATGTAGGCTTGAGCCTTTTTTTCGTAGTTTGCAGAACAGGGTATTCATCCTTCGAATTTATTAAAAACCATTCAAGTTATACTTTTATATTTTCTTGAATATAGTGTGTTAAACTATGTGCCAGCAAAGCACCAGGCGGGATACTTAACTTCTATTGCTCACCAATGCTTATGGTGAGTTTCTTTCGTCGGTTTTAAATTACAAGAGAATGTTCATGGGGTTAAGAATTGGTGATTTTAACAAACAACAAAGGTCGTCCAGGCCAGTCAAAAAAAGTTTGAAGGTCAAGAACTAGAGGCATTACTCTATTAAGATTGTTTTGAAACTCAAAAAGTACTATTATTGAATGCTACTCAAGAAGAAATTTTAAAAGGTTTGCAAGTAGTAGGGATGTTGGGTAATATAAATATTTGCGCTTCAAATATGACACGCTGTAGTGTAATAAATATATTTACAATCTTTTGTTAGCAATTATAGTTGACTAATTTTGTAAGCAGATGACAATATTTTTTTATTAACTAAATTTATGCACAACATTTGCAGGACTTTCTAACACTTGGAATTCGTAAGTTTGAAATATTATGGTTTAAATAGAAGGCCTTGTTTAATTTGTGGTTATACCTGACAATTGTTGATTGTTTTATTAATCTTTCGTACTAGGCAAGTACAAAAATACAATTTTAAAAATCAATCAACTGTCCTGATAGATTTTTCTTTCATCAATAATACAAGTGAATATTTAAATATAAACAAAATAACAAAAATAAACTTCTTAAAAAACACAATAAAAAAGAAACAAGTTGGCCGTGATGAATTTGAAAATGCCGTTTACCATCTTATACTTGTGTTAATTACTCACACAGTAGATTATCCATTTTGCTTTATTACTTCAGACGTTAGCTTGAATTTAAAAGGTTTACATAGTTAAATTTACTCTTCTAGTCACAAGCCCTTTTACTTAATAACCACCTTGATCGGGTTAAGAAAAAAATTATCTGTTAGTTTGTTTTAGTCTCCATCTTGGGTTTAGAACTTTAATGTGTTCTACTGTTCAGGACCTTTCGTTAGTCCACGATTTTGAGGGATTACATAGGGTTTAATAGTCTTGACCCATATTTATATATTGTAGTCAATTATGTATTAGCGCGCATAATGGGCTTAGTTTTTTTAGACCATATTTTTCTGCTAGTCTTGCTTTTTTTTTGTTACCTTTATTGATCTTATTCAGTTGTATAGAAACTAAAACATATAATTATCGTTTAAGATTTCTGGGAAAGGCACCAAACCATTGCTTTTTGGTGCTTATAACTCGGTTGATGGCAAACCGTTTTGTTATCTTTTTGCAGCAATAATACTCCAGGCTATGGCTTCTAATATCGTATTACAAGCTTGTTTAAGATTTTTTTTGGAGCCAGAACAACTTGATATACTTCAAAATATATATTTCTTTGTTGTTATAAGTAAAAAAAGTAACAATTTTTTCGATAAATTATTAAACGGCAAAAAAAAAAAAATATTAATTTTTGTGGTACAGGAAAATATAGAGGCAGTCATATTTAGATATTTGCTGATATTTCAAGAACTTATTAAAATGTTGTACTGGATTTCAATAGCGATTCATTACCGGATATTTTTAAAAATATTGATACAACAAAAAGTTCTGTGCGGGACCTTTTAAAGCTGTTTGGAACCAACACACGGACATATATACTAGCACTGCACAATCGAATCGAGTCTGAAGTGAATATATTTTAAAAATTACAAATGAAATAACAAAGCTAATCATATTTTTGGAAGCACAGGTAAGGAGTTTAAAAATTTCTATTTTTGCTAGCACCCAACCAAACCGCAAGACGTCATTTAATTTTAAATGAGTTCACAAGTGACAAACACTTCTGTGGAATATACATATTTACATAAGTATTTCATAGTTTATATTCCACTTTACTATTATTTTCAATATGAAAAAACGTTCGTGACTTATACATTACAAAACGATTTCATATATTCGTTTGATAAAAAAAACTTTCATTTAACAAAAGTGTAGTTAATAAAGAGGGTAGGAAAATGCTAAAAAACTAAACATATCACATACATGCTAAAACATGGAGATATTTTTAACTCCTGCTTCTGCACATAATCGCTTTACATTTGCACATGTCCAAATTGTATGTTTAAAAAATGTTGACATGGTTGGCTTACCAACACTACACAAACTACAACAATAAAGCAAAATAAACAAAATGTCAGTAGAATGTCTGGTGTAGAGCACTGCTAAACTATGCTTTGCAGAAGCTGAACTAAAGGGGACAAATGACTATAGGTCAAAGACTATTAAGTGCAAACAATATACAAGTATGACGTCTACTACATAACAACCATAGCTAGTACAGTTCTGAAATATTTAATAACTTTAAAAATATTACATTTTTGAAACAAGTTTTTTTTGTTTTTTTGTTTTTTAAGATTATATAAATCCACTATGTTCGCCTTGTGAAAAACAGTTTCAAGTCTGCATACTGGTATGGAAATGTCAGCCAACTGTTATGCATTAAATTTAAGATTGTTGGGTCTTTAAAAGTTTTAAAATAGAGCCAAGGAAAATAGTATAACTCAGTTGATCTAAACCAAAAATCTATTGTTGCAGTTATGTGGGAAACTAGAATTCATTTTACTGTAAACGTTAAGTGAAAGTTGTAATATAAAACAAAAATTTTTTTTCTGTTTTGTTTTCTACTTTTTAATGTGTTGAAGTAAAATATTCAGAATTTATATTTTGTTGTTGGCCAATTAAAGCAATTTTTGCTCTCAGCAATTTTAAAATAATTAAGATTAGTTTGTTAGTTTTAATTAATTTTTAGGGCAGCTAAGCAAAATTTCGAAATTTTTAGTAGAAGCAAATTTAAACGTGTTTTTTCTTTCATTTAATAAGTTTATTTAATAATAAGCTTATTTTATTAATTTTAAAATGACCTTAACAATGAAAAAATTGGGAATATCTTTTACAGAACAGTTATCAAACAACAACTAAGAGCGTTTTATTCAGCCGTACCGAATTTGAAAATAATCTTCAATATTATGTACATAGGTTTAATATTTGTTACGTTTGCATCTATTTTAAACGTTGGTTTACTTCCTTTAAATAAGCCGGGGTTCTATTATTGCAAACAATGATCAAGAATATTGAAATTTTCATCATAAAAATTATATTTATTAAAACAGACTTGAATATTACAATGGCTTCATAATTCACTATTATTTAATTCAACGTAATGTTCACTTATGCATGTCTTATGTACAACCAACTTCTACTTGCTATAGGCGCCTTATATTTATAGGGCCGTATTCATAAAAAATATTTAAGGCTTATTAAAGGCTTATTTGAGAGATGTTGTAGAGAAATTTGTCAAATAAGCCTTCAATGAACCTGAAAAATTTTTTATGAATACGGCCCTTAACAGATTAATAATTTTCCAAAGAATTTAAATACTATAAATGTATATACATATAATATAAAAACCTCCTGAAAGTATGCTACAAAGTGTGAATATCATCATATCTTTTGGGATGTCATAGTTGTGAAATATAATCTGTGTATATAAGAGTTAAAATGTATATTGTTACGGATTTATTTTAGAATAGCTTAATTTACATTATAATTTTATTGTAGTTGTACAAGTTTCAGTTACTGTAGTTTTGTGTTTAGTTTATTTCGCTGGTTGTTCGAACATGATGTTAAGTTGTTATTACGTGCAGCATACTTTTAGGCACTTTTATTATTTTTGCATATTACTTAACACTAGCATTACGTCTTAATTTAAATGTAACGGTTTTCGAATGAACTAGTGTGTACATACGAGAACTTTGTCGAATGTTACCGAACACCACTTTGTTATATAAATAGCCGAACAATATAGCTAACATGATCAGTATAACAGTAGAGCTTGTTAAGTGTGTGTCAAAGTGAGTTTGACAATAAAGGTGTATAACAATAAGTAAAGTGATATAAAAACAATATCTGAGAGTATTTAAATAAATAAAGTGCTCTTAATTTTATAACGAATTTTAACTGTTTTTGATTGCAATAAAAGAACTCAAAGTTTATTTAAAGGAAAAAAGCCAACGTTTGTAAAAGATATAAACGTAACAATATTAATTAAATGCAAACTAAAGTATTAAGACCTGAGCTAATGGCCTACATTAAGTCTCTGAATTAATTCTGTAGATTAAATTAAAAAATAAATAAGGCTAAACCTAATAAAAGGTGACAATTTTATACACCATTTTTCTTGAATTTATCTGACGCCATCTTTAATTTTAATTTAAGTAAACTGCCATCGTTGATTCAGATTAATGAAGTGAGACAATTTTGTTTCAAACGCCATCTTGGATTTTAAACGTTTTCATAATTTACTGATTAAAACAGATACTAACGGGGTTAAATGGGAATAAATTTTTAAATACAAGATTTCGCTCTGATATAAATTAATTGACGCAGTTTTGTAGTTCCATACCTTTTGTTATTAAAAAATTGATTTACGTTTCCAAATTTTGCGAAAGGACCGAGTGCTTATATCTCAGTTGGTTTCTAACTGATTCGTTAGTTTTTCTCAAAAATAGTTTTGCAGACAGCAGCTTCTAATTTAGTTTTAATAGCATGTTAAAAAATTATTTATCATCTTGAGAAACTAGATATGAAAAAATATGTATTTTTTGAAATAGTTTATGCTCACATCTTTGTCGATTAGCGATCTCTTCGTTCAAAATTGTTTACAAACAACCTTAATGGCATATGAAAACATTATTTCTTTTAGCAACTGAGCAGAGTAATGCTTCAACTTTATATGTTTCTGTAATCTGTTTTCATATAAATATATTTATTGCGGTTTATATAACATTTTATTTGCCTCAATTTGGGCGGACATCCAGGTGCGCTGTAACTAAAGTATTCCCAACTTACGCTTGGAAAAACTCAAATACAATACAAACCAATTCAATGGCAACATTAATTATGATCAAATATATGAATGTTTATTTTCAATATTTAAGTGCCTGTAGTCAGTTAAAATCATAGAATTGTAACAAAATAAAGAGAAAATCAAGCGTTTACATTCCAATACACAAAACTTGAGAAACAACAAAGAAAATGTTTCAAACAAAAGCAACTGCATCAAAATTGTTATATTAAATTCCAATCCATTTCTGAAATTCAGCAAAAGCAATTTAAAAAAATGAAGAAGAAAAATTGCTAAAAAGCAAAAATTTAATTAAAGCAAAGTTCACACATGACGGAATCGGGTTTTAGAAGGCAATTAAGTGAATGAAGTGTATTTTTTTACTGTTGTTAGTTTGTACTGTACAAAGAAAAAAATGTTTCATTCTTTTAATCTGTAATAATCTACTCGTATTTTACAGCAAAAATCTACTGAATTTTATAAAATAATATTAAAAAAAAGGTTTTTTTTTCTCCAGTCAAACAACTTTATATTGTAATAGAATACAAAAAATTATAATCGTAATTTATAGTTAATTATAATACAAAATAAAAATCATTGTTTTATTAGCCCTTACGGTAGTCATTTTGAGGGTTACATACAATAATGCACAAAAAAGAACTGTTATTTCGCAGTGTTTAGCGGCTGATGAACTTAACCAACATGCAGTTTTTTCTCTCATTAAAATTGTAATACCTAGTTGTGCTGAAATTGGTCCTAAAGGCCACGATTAATGTTCATGACCTCGTGAAACTAAATTAGACAGGGAGTCCTGGCCAATAGGGAGCTATGTCGTTAGTATGTGAACTCTTGTTACAAAATTCCTAGTGAGAAAATTTCATTCCGATCTGTTTCATTTACTGTTGGACTTGTGTGTGGGGGACGGGCCTGGTGACATCGGCTTACCTACCTTTTGATGCACCAGGCTCCCATTATTAAGAGGACATAAAGAATCTAATGGGTTAGTTACCACTTGTTATGGGCTGTGATGCCATCTCAAAGAGAACTGTATAGGGAAATTCGAATGACCGAAAGATCCCAATCCTAAACATAGGAGTTGAACCCACTACGAAAAGGGAAGCTAAGACACACTTCCAACACCCATGCCTAAATATTCATGTGGTTTGTTTTCCTTCTCTTTGGAAGAAAAAGTATTAGAGATAGAGCAAGATTAGCAAAGAAGGAAAAGTAGAAGAAATTTAGTAAAACCTGCAAAGAAACCGCCCTTAAGTCCCTATTGCCTTTCCACTGTAATACCTGTGATGAACCCAATGAAATTCTCTATTAACACTTCGAGAAATATCTTTTCGTCCAAGAAAGATTTTCAAGAGCACAACATTCACTGTACTTTGTTTATCTGCATTGTATGCTATGCCATGTGTGTGGGAAATTTGTTTTTAAAATTATTTTTTCGTTTTTTTTTCTGCACCTGAGGGCGTATTCTGTTTATGTTGAGCTATCATATCTAAGAAGTGTCTATGTTTGTTGAACATTTTAAATTAAGTATTGTCATGGTGTATTCATGGCAATATTTTTGAAAAAAAAAGCTTCAGGGTCAAGTACAAATTACAAAATTGTTGTTTGAAGATTAAAACGAGTGAGTGATATATATTTTTTTTCCGAATTTTACCTGCCCTGCACTAAGGTGAAGGTGTTTTTTCTCAGTTATTTAAGGCCAAATTTAGTTCCCAACTTTTTAAAAAAATTTTTTTTTTATTGAAAAACAATTTTTTCAGACATTTTTATATATAGAATATATAGTAAAAATGTGATTAAAAATTTGATGAATGAAAAGAATATAATTAGCCATTTATGCGTCAAATATGCTGGTGTTCAGTAAAACTATTCTACCAAATATATCTGATAAGTTAATTTTGTCTCCCTTATGCGTTAGCATTTAGATTGTTTTATTTATATTGAGGTCGTATTGCAAATGGGTAATGCGAAAGAAAACAAACAAAATGATTAATTTCTGTATGCCCATATGGCTCATCATGCTGAAGAGTATATCAATGGAATAGCTTTCACTGCTGTTGGTGGGAATGTACCTTAGTGTTATAAACGAATACAAAATTGCGCAACGAAAGTTATTATTTTAGATTTAAAGTTCAGTTCAGTGTGACAGAGAATAAATGTTGACAAAAAAATTAATAGATTTCATGCTGTTTTACGATTTGCGTTGAAAATAAAAACAACATGATGACATTTGTGTGGCGCTATTGCTGTTTAAGTTGTCAGCATTTAGGGTATTTTGAGTTAACAGCTGGATGTTGTAACAGCAAAAAATTGACAAATAAATAAATAAGCCGAAAGATATTTAGACAGAATTTTATTAGAAAACATATTAACAAATTTTTTTATTTTATTAACAATAACGTCGGAATTCATGACGAAATGTCGTATAAATTCTTTATAATGAATATTTTACAGCTAATTTGAATTTCTTTCAACTTACAACATTAGTTGTGAATTGTACAGTAACAATAAAAAGTAGTTGCTGTTAAAAGGGAATCATTATATCGCAGTGTATATTGTTAAATATGGAAGTTTGAATTTTAGCTTTTATTTGTTAGTAACTACATTTAATAGAAAAATTAATAAAAAACTTATAAATTATTAAATCTTATGCTCATAAATCATTTATAAATTCATTACGAGTGTGGAAGCGTGTGTGTAAAATGTTGTGGTTCTTAAATAAAATCTATGTAAGTCTTAGTTGTTCACTTAAAATTAAGGAACATGTGCTGAAGTTATTTCTTTAATTAATCAAAACCTCAAATGAGTTACGGCATTTGAAATCGAACAAAATGTAAATTTTCTAAGTTTAAATATTAAATAAAATCTTGTTTAATATTTAATACTTAATGCTTTCCAGGAGTTGCGAATAAAAAAAATCAATTTTAAATAGATCAAAAAATGTTAAATTTAATTGCAGATATAAGAAAATACATGTTTGTGATCATGACAAATTTAGAAATATATTTTAAAACTTTTTAAATGGTTTCAAAATTTAACAAACGGCTAAGAGAAATCTACGAAGGAAAATATAATCCTCAAGGCTTAAGCCAAAAGAATTCATTCTAAATGATTTTTTTCAATGCCTGTCAATATAACATGCATGTGTGTGTAACAACAAACTGATTTAATATAATGTAAATGAAATGTTTCCAAAATGTGTTCTGTTTGATATTTAGCACCACAAAAGTAAGTAATTAAAGGCTTACCATTGACTGTAACGCTATAATCATAGTTTTCGCTGAAGAAAAACGAACCAATAATTTCATCACTTCAGATCCAGCATTTCTTTATGTTGACTTAGTCACTAAACTGAAAGTATGTTTCATCTGATGCCTGCACACTCACCGGAGCTATATTCCGAAGGTGGTCTTACCACTTTTTTGAGTTTCTGACGCTCAAACTCCGCCACTGTGTGTCATGTTGTGCAAAATATTCAGAACCACAGGTGACAATCTAACCTACATTATACTCTTGGTTAATGCATATGCATCTTGCGAATCAGCTCGGGCTTTATAATCCCTTACTATATTCTTCGTTTTGTTGATCAGCGATAGAATATAATTGGCTGTCCGAAAGAAGCTGAACAGTTCACCAAATAACTACTACTGTTCGAAAGGCAATAGTAGCCGAGGTTATATATGGCTGCCTGAAGATATTCTCCATTTCTGCTGAGAAGGCAATAGCACCCCGGAATAGATGATCGAGCATTAGACATTAAAGTACCTCCTATTGCATATTCATACCTAATAAGTTTGATGTATCAAATATGACAACCCCAAATATGACTTAAACGCCTGTGTTCTGTTTTCCAAACGAAATTAAATCACTCAGAGTTTTCGTAATATTGTTAGAAACAGCGACACTACAATAACAGTTCCGGGAGGTTTAATTTCACTCAGACTATAGGCAAAACTGTTAAAAGTCCTCGGTTACAGTTTGATATTAATTTTAGTAAGAATAGTGTAAAAAGGAAAAGATATTTTCAAAGATAAACTGCTAGTTGTTCATGAAAAATCAAATAAGTTTTTAATTTTCAAGAGCTGTCGTATGAACTTTAAAGTTAAAAAAATCTTTTTTAACCAGAAAGAACTTTTTACTTAAGATGAGGTTGGTCATTACATTCTTCTTATTAGTATTGCTGTTTACCATTCAGACTGATTTTACATTTAAAAATATTTTTTAGGAATTTTCTAAGTACAGTTTTCCAAATTTGTCACAGTCATTTATAATGTCTTTTTTTATTTTACGTTTAGCTTATTACCACTTCTGCTAATACGCGAAAGCTATCCACTTTGAAAAATGTCTTAATGATGATTTTGTCTTTATTAACGGAAAAAGGTTCCTCTGAATTAATTTTGTTTGTATTTTTATTACTCCATCACACAATACAGTTGTAGATAGTAGTATCATTTTCCCTATTTAGCAACGGCTAGTTGGGATTAAAAAATAAAATATTTCCATGTATTTCTAATAATAAGTTTAACAATAATAAAAACAATTAAGAGTGCTTTATTCGGCCTTGCCGAATCTTATATTCCCTTCACAACGTGTAGTCATGCAATAACAATTATTTGTATCACCATTCATCTCATATGAAATACGTAAATATTTACATATAAAAAACCATCCCATTGTAAAATTATAAATTGAGTTTACGTATGTATGTATGTATGTTAAAAAAAAATAATAAATAAATAATAAAAAAATTTTTTTGGCTCAGCTAGGATCCGTAGTTAAACGACAAGTGTTCGTGTTTTAACGATTACATAATTTGTCGTCACGATGTGCATAACGGTCGTGTAGATGCTCCATCGAGTAATGACAAAGAATAGTTTTGAGACCACTCCGATGGATTAAATGGTCCAGCCCTAGGACATCGTAATGTCAAATCGATCACGTTTTCTCCATATATTTGGGTGATATTTGGATTAGTCCTAGTTCATTACAGAGTATACTTTACATGTGCTTTATCTGCAGGGATGGTACATCAGTTTGCTTTTAGTAAATATTGCATGCATGTGTGTGTAATTTTTTAAATCAATAATTATCAATGGTTAAAATACAAAGGTCTAAATATGTGTTAATGTTTTAAACGGCCAGTTTTTTATTTGGGTTTGTTTGTTGTTGTCTTTGATAGTGACTTTTTATTTAAAAATAAATTTTTCTTAAAAATTAATTTTTATATAAAATAATACTTCAAGAATTTAATTCAATTACCTGACAACGTAGGGCATATTTAGTTTAAAACGAAATTATTACCTTTCATCTAGCTAGAGGTAAATTTAGATTGAATTCACATATTTACCTTTTTTTAAAAAACATAGAAAAAATACAAGCACATGTATGTGCAAACCTATGTATGTGTATCACAGTTGAGAAGTGTGTATCGTGTTGCATATATGCGTTACTACACTCAAGTAAGAACGCACGTGTACGTTTTTTTTGTTGATTTAATTTATGGAAAAATATGAGAAATACCGGCAGAGAGAGCGAAGAGAAGCGTTCGCGTATAAAATTGATTATATTTGTATCATGTTACCTACTACTTTGTGTACTCGTAGTAACACATAGTAAATGATGCCCTGGAAAGCTGTCTTAGAAAACCTTAAGAAAATTGTAATTCAAAACAATATACTACTGTGTACGTTTGTATGTGTATACAAGACAGTGTACAAGTATTTGTGTGTTCAATCAGCTTAATGGCTTATTTACAGTTCAAATTAATATGATTATTAGCAGATCGTTTTAATAAAATTTGTGCCAAATTGTGTATGCAAAATCGTTTCAGCATCTCAATATTGGCAGTAGTTGTTATGGGAATATAATGATATTTATTAGCAGTATCTAGCGAAAGTTATAATAAAAAAAATTCCATCACATTTTGGAGATAAATATACAAACTTAATGGCTGCTTTTACCATGTATGCGCCAGCTGTTGTTCGTTATGAAATAAGAAAAACACATCAAAGTTTTCCTTCAACGAGCAGTTAACACATAAATTGAGAAAAAAATCACATAATTTGGTAAAAAAAATTCGTAATTTATTTTTAGTAACCTTGAGAGTTTTACCGTTAATGAAAGTAACTGCTAAAATTAAACGTAACTTTTTTTTTGCCCAACATAAGGGTGTTTTTTGTTATATTTTTATTAAAATCAATGGCTCTTAGAGCAAACCATTGGCCTTCTGAAAATAAAAATGTTGACAAACTACGTGTAAATTTCCGACTGCGTATACACAAGATTTTAAAAGGCGACAGCTATGTTCAATAATATAATTTTCATGATTCGAAGATGTAAGGCAAACATTTTTTTTGGTATGGTCTAATGTATGTACATATTTCGTTGTTATTAGTTAGATACTCTCATGTTCCATTAACGATTTCTTTAAACACTTCTTTTTGTAATTTTTAAATTTGTCTTAATCCTTAAATATTTACATTCTTAACAAAGAAAGTATATCCCTCTTTAATTGTTTAGCAGGGTATGCTAAGTAAACTGACTTGTTTTTAAGCATAATTTTAATCTTTTATTACTACAACAGCACAAAATAAAATATCAGAGATTTATAAGTATTATTTATCTTTGACACCATTAATATTTCATTTAGAATAAACGAAACATTTTTTAGCATTTTGAAGCGGCACGGAAGGGAATTATTAAGATACAATTTAGAAGGCTTATTATTAAAAAAATACTTTGAAAATTTATGATAAATATGTGGATAAAATCTAGATGGCATATAATATTAAAACACAGTGAGATGGAATGTTAGATTCGTCTGTGACGAATTATAAATACCTTTTACCAAGTACGTAGTGCCTGCATTTCTTTTTTTTTTACCCTTCACCTGTGGCGAATTTGTAATTTTTAAAAAAATAATTTTCGACCCCATCTATATATATAAAAGTGAAACTCTGTGTGTGTGTGTTAGCTATAGACTCCGAAACTGTAAAACTGATCGGACTCAAACTTTGGCAAGTTGTTTTACACATACCAGGGAGTGTTTATGGGTGGAAAAAAGTGGACGGGGCCACGCCCATAAAAAATTAGTTATCATTTTTAGCTACTTGCACTTGACCGATTTTTCTGAAACTTTGCGTATTGAGCTGTCATGACTTTACAATTTCGTGATTAGAAAAGTGGGCAGCGCCACGCCCATAAAAAAGGTTATAATTTTGAGGTACTTACACTAGACCGATTTTTCTGAAACTTTGCACACATATTGGGCTTTCATGACTTAACAATTTTGTGATTAGAAAAGTGGGCAGTGCCACGCCCATAAGAAATAAATTATCATTTTTAGCTACTTGCACTAGATCGATTTTTCTGAAACTTTGCACACACATATTGAGCTGTCATGACTTTATACTTTCGTGATTAGAAAAGTGGGCGGGGCCACGCCCATAAAAAAGTTTTATTTTGAGGTACTTGCACTGGACCAATTTTTCTGAAACTTTGCACACATATTGAGCTGTCATAACTTTACAATTTCGTGATTAGAAAAGTGGGCAGTGTCACGCCTAAAAAAAGTTATAATTTTTATCTTCTTGCGCTTGATATTCAATTAAAATTTAGAATGCATTTTTAATCATTAATGGGCGTAGCAACGCGCGCCGGGCTTTTCTAGTAAAATATGTTTTCTGAATGACCGTCTGTCAATGTTTTGGTTAAATTGAC
The DNA here is from genome assembly GCA_941918925.1 of Phyto melanocephala. Classification (NCBI taxonomy): domain Eukaryota; kingdom Metazoa; phylum Arthropoda; class Insecta; order Diptera; family Rhinophoridae; genus Phyto; species Phyto melanocephala. The sequence continues at coordinate 134,106,874 of OW799234.1, read as the reverse complement.
TTTTGGAACCTCCAAATGTTGAACAGATCTGTATGTGGCAATAATATTTTAGAAATATTTGGGAATCAATCGTTATTGAAATCAAACACAATTTTTTTTTCAGCTATAGAATAGTCCATGGATGAGTTTTTTTGTAGATACTATATCACTCTCGCACAATTTGTAAAAAATTTTGAACAAATTGGTAACTATCCGCAAAGTTATGGGAAAAATTAATTTAAAAACAATATATATCTTTCTTTTTACTTAAGCTCCCCAGCAAAATAACACATTACAAAATCATGGGTTGATAGTACTAGAGAACAGTACTTCACTACTTATAATTTGGCATCTGAACTCATTATTTTAACACGGTTCGCTTGCAAATACAAACTCATATAAGTACTTTTAATGGTCGCTTATAAATAGGGACTTAATTGAGTGCTTACTTTTATAGCAATAAATAAGTGCTTGATTTTGATAACAAAAATAACCCATTAATATTATGGACTTTCAGAAGTCGTTCGGTTTTTTTTAAGGATAAAACTTCAGTAAGATTATTCTGCGATACGTTAATTTGAAACTTAACAATCAGTGAAAATCTATAAGTCATAATGAAATGCTTTACGGCTGTTGTCAAAATAATTATTACTTATACATAAAGCGTGTTAAACTAAATGAGAATTATAAAAAGTTATGTATTCGAATAACTTCTAGCAAATTTCGCAACAAGAAATTGATTGTGTGTATGTAAGCAAAATATCAAGTCATTACTAAAAACTTCTTAGTAAGATAGACGAGTCATTAAAAAGTATGTTTATGTTGCAAGTCGTTACCTTGTTTTGGCTGAGTCTTTATTAATTTTAGGTCACACTAAAGACATCAAGCTGCAAGCTTAGTTAAAACAAAAAAAAAATATATTTCTTAGAAAGACTGACAAATTGATCGAACATTAACGGAGATATAAACTCGGAGATGTAGACAACGACATGTATGAGACACTATAAAAAAATCCAAAAGCCATAAGGCTGCCGCTGCAAATAAAGTGTACAATAAATTTATATATGAGTGGGTCACATCTTGTAATTTAAGATATACTCCCTTTGACCCACTCAGTATTGACATACGAAAGATTTTGAACAGTTAAAAAACAAAAAACTATGAAAAAGTTTAAATCTAACAAGCGTCTTAAATAGAATGACATATCATTTTTAAACCACATTAAGAGAGTATGAAATAACTTGACTAGTAAAAGAATTTACTGAATGAAATTGTGAAACCGTAAGAGCCGCGACTGCAAAATAACTTCCAATAAATTTATATATTGGCAACATCCCTCCTTTAACCCGTCAATGGTGGCATCAAATGAAAAGTAAAAAAATTTAAATCCAGGATGAAGTCCCTTATAGATTGACAGATACATGGGTCATATAGGAAAAATATGGACCCTTTAATGTTGGAATCAGATGAAAGCGACTTGACAAGTAGATTAGAGTTTCATCATGTTTTTGTTAAAAAAGTATTTCTTTAACAAAAAAAAAAAAAAAATAAATAAATAAATAAGAATATTTCTGTGGCTTGGAGCTAAAAGGGCCAATGTCACTTTTCTGCTCTTTTGAATTAATCATTGAATTCGATTTGTTTTCTTGCTCTTTTTCATTATGGTAAGACAGCTAAGGTCATACTTAACCCAGAACAGCTTCATAGATAAAATGCTGGCCAATGACACTATGAAAGCATAAATAAAAGTTAAACTTCAATTCAAATTTTCTCAAAAGTAAATATTTTGACATTGGCCCTTTTAGCTCCAAGCCACAGATTTAACAATGCACTAAACTTTTTTATATATTTAAGTATTTATTTCTGAGCAAATTGTAGAATACAAAGAAAAGCAAAGGCTTGTTGTCATTGTTTTGGTAAATGGAAACATTTTTATGAGGTTGGCACCGAGTTTTGAACATGAACTTGCACAATCTTGCATTGATCTCTGCTAAATGAAATAAAATGATTTTTGGTCAAATTTCATATAATTTCTTAGAATTCTAATTAGCATTAGACAACATTAAAAGTAAATGGAGTTTTGCATATTTTGTTCAAAAAGTTTTTTACAAATTTTTCGATTTAATTTTATTTCAATACCACGCTGCAACTTAGGCGAATTTTATCTACTTATGTTTATTAGTTAAAGAGAGAATAAAGACAGAGGAATATATGCAAAAGGTCGCAATGACAAAGACTTTACAAAAGATTTAACTTGTAGGATAACATTTTGCATCGATTTTTGTGGTAACCTACATAATGACAAACTAATGCTGTCGAATCTTGTAGCAATCAAGAATACAAAAATACCCAACAGAGCATGACTCATAACTTATTAAAACGAGGGTAAGGTTAAGTAGTTATTAAAACGTGTTGTATTCATAAGTTGAATAATTATATTTAATAAAGTAACAATATAAGAAAAAGAAAAAAAAGTGAAACTAATTAAAAAGTTTAACAGGAACATTTCCACCCACTGGATATCCCTATGGAATTCAGGGAAAAATAAGTTAGTAACACAAAACGTTTTCTGGCCCATAAAGCGGTGGTTAGAGAAATTTATAAAACAATAAAAAAAGTTATAAGTTACTGAAACTTAAGAAGTTTTTTTTCCACATATTTTATACCTTTACGTCATTCTTGGTGAACACTTCAAAATATTTCAGTTTAAATGTCATAGTTAATTTATAATTTAAAAAAGACAAATTAAAAACCCTAATTTTGCTTTAACACATAACTTAAGGGTTTAACAAAAATGTGTGTGCCGTCATTTGAATACTTTATCAAAAGCTATATGAGCCATTATTAACCGGGCTGTTGGTTTGGAAGGGTTATTGTAGTGGATGGATTTTAGTAGAGTAACGTTAAACACACACTGGGAAACTTAACAAATATTTTTATAAATTTGCAATTTTAGTTGATTTGGCAATTTTCAATTTAATAAACAAATAAATAGTCTTTTAGTTATTAAAAGGATCAAAAGCATTTGCACAAGACCCTGAATACATAAATATATCTGAATAAAAAACAAGTAAGAGCACTATATTCGGCTGTGCCGAATCTTTTATACCCACCACCAATTTTGTGTACATTTAAAGCACAATATTTATTATTTTGTTAGTCATTATGGAATAATCTCTTTATAATAAAATATGTATCACTTTCTTTGTAGAGGGTGGTTAAATTTTAAGGACCCATGTTGAAGGTGAACTACACCTAGTCTTTAAGTTTGTTTTCTGCATTTCACTTGACATTTCTCAATCTCAAACTTACTCATTTTGATCCGTGGAAAGATACGCAAATGAGCAACGCTTTAGAGTTATTCAGGTTTTTTATAAAAATGAGCGTTCAAATCAAAATGCATTTTGTGCACTTCGTAATTCTTTTGATCAACATAATCGTTCAAATTCGTCCACAATCGGGAGAATTGTAAAAAATATTTAAATTTCTGCAAAACAGGTCTGTATAAAATGTTAGAAAATCTATGAATGCCTTCTTAGTTCGTTGAATGGGAACTATTGCTGTTTTTTGCGATAGTGTGGCAAAAGAGCAGTCAACCTCGACTCATCATCATGCCCAATAATTGAGCATCAACATTGTCATTGAAAATTTGGACCATCAGATAGAGGAGTGGCGCCAAGGATGGGGGGGCCATTTGGCCGATATTTTGTTAAATACATAATTGAAACATACAAATATTATCATTATAAAAAGAAATAATAATATCCTAAATAATTTGTGTTTTATTTAAATACAACATCGGTCCTTAAATGAAATGAAATTCAATGAAAGTGTGTTAAAGTAGCTGTGTCAATAAAGTTTCTACTAATAAATACAACTTAAATATTTCAATATAGCCCTTTATTTTCCCAAAAACTTTGTCAATAGAGAAATTGCATGAATTTAAGGTAAGCCGTTGTATAGGAGGTAGGCGTTAAAGTGGCCGTGTCACCTAAACTTTTTGGTAGAACAATAACATTGATTAGAAGGATATACACAGCAAATTTGATCATCATACCTCTAATTTTGGCGGTTTTATGAGCTTTTAAATATCATTAACGGTAGATTACGTGAAAAGTGGGCGTTATAGTAGGCGTGTCAAAGTTGTTTTGGCGAATGAGCACAACTTAGGTGTTTCAATATAGCCCTTTATTAATCCAAAATCATTATTAATAGAGAAATTAGAGGAATTTTGAGTAAAACGTTATATGGGAGGTAGGCGTAAAAGTGGGCGTGGCAACTCAATTTTCTAGCACAGTAATAACATTGCCTAGGGAGATATACGTAGCGAATTTGATCATCATACCTCTAATTTTGGCGGTTTTATGAGCTTTTAAATTTTATTAACGGTATATAACGTGAAAAGTGGGCGTTATAGTGGGCGTGTCAAAGTTGTATTTTCGAATGAGTACAACTGAGATGTTTCAATATAGCCCTTTATTATTCCAAAATCTACATAAATTGAGAAATTATATGAATTTTGGGTAAAACGTTATATGGGAGGTGGGCGTAAAAGTGGGCGTGGCACATTGATTTTCCGTTACAAAAAAGCGTCTCACCAATAAGCAAAGTGTGCAAAATTTCAGAGTCGTACATCCAATTTTGTTGCTTTTATGACGTTTTTGTTTTTAAATATACCGAAAAATACACTGTGCGGTATAAATTTTCGTACATTTTGATCGATAACTCCTCTACTAATGCATAGATTTAAATAATTTTCAGGAAAAAATATTGTTTTTACTCAGGAAATATATATTCGAAGTTTCATGAGTCTACGTTAATGCGTTTGGACACAATTCAATTTTATTCGATGTTTGAAGGACACGGTTTTTTCGACCTACTCTTGCTTTTCGAGCTATAACTCTCTTCCTAATATGTGATAATATGTGATATATATGATGTGTTACAAACGGAATGACAAAATGAATATACCCCCACCATTTTTTTGGTGGCGGGTATAAAAACATATTTTAGCTTATAAGCTTGTGAATATGCAAAAAAAAACCCTTTTTGAAATATTTGATATTTTAAAAGCACTTTTATTTGCTTTCCTATCGCTCAACTGCACCAAAAAGTCACAACTCAAAAACCAGCATTTTGTTTACATTTAGATTTTATGTTTATGAAGTATGTATACTATTCCGTAAGTAAAGATTTCTATGATTTTATTTTTTGTAAGATTTTTTGGATTTGAAAAAATTTTATTTCGCATATAAAAAAAATATGCGAGTTTTGAGTTGTGACTCTCTTGTTGCATGTGAGCATTATGATGCAATAAATACAAATTGAAAGAAAACATTGATAGAAAATTGATATTTTCCTTTTTTGTTTTCATTTTCAAATAAATACCATCATCAGTCGTACAAATAAACTGAAACGAAATACAAACTACAAAAAGAAATATAAATAAGTTGAAATTATATAGGCGGCTCTAATGCGTTATATTCACCTGCTAACATCACCTTTAGTTTTTTGAAATGGTAGATTATTTTTTCAAGTTAATTTTGAATTTTTCCTATACAGGGTTAGTCTGAAGTGTTATCTATTCAAATAACTGCATTTTCTTTTTTTTTTAATAAATTTTATTGATTTAAACTAATAAAAAGTGTGGAAGTAAACAGGACTTAAGAATCCATTCAGTGCAGTTTGATGTGGCCACCCCCAGCCTTTACTACGGCCTTAAAGTGGTTAAAGCAATCAATTACATGATGTCCTGAAATCGACTGATGTTTTATACTATCGATTTCTTGATGTATTACCAACGACATGTCTAAATTACTACTGCTACAACTCATACTTATATTGCTATTAAGTTTAATGAAGCATGCATGTGATACATGAGGTGGCTTCACACTTTTTACCCTTCAGCATTGTATCAACACGTTCATAATATAATTATTAATAACAAGACTGACTATTTTCCATTAGATGTGACTTAGATTTAGATGTGGTTTATATATAACTGGAGAAAATTAAATTTTTTGTTCATGTAATCGGATTTCTTATTTTTTATTTCGTTCTCAATTACGAAGATTTTCCTTTTTTAGAACTCAATTTACAAATGAAAATATCTAAAAAACTTTTATAATCTTAATCAGGAGTAGCGAGCGTACATTTAAATTTCTACAACATTTGTTCATCAAGTTTCTATATTCAAACATGCATACATACCTACCTACATACATACATACATACATACATACATACATACATACATACATACATACATACATACATACATACATACATACATACATACATACATACATACATACATACATGCTTACATACTACAAAGTTCCCATATATAGAGACATTAACCACTACTAGTTGTAAAAAGGATTACTTTAAGTTATAGTGAAGTAATAGATTAAAATATATGACTGTATTAGGTGAAGTCAAGCTTTTGCAGCCTTTGCAAGAATCATATGTAGCATATTATTAGCATCTAAAGCAGTTTATAAACTGAATGTTTTTCTACATTGGGGTTATCAAATTAACCTCTACCAATTATCAACAGGTTGTGTGTTACGTTTAAAATATTGGCTCTGTAAAACTCAAGTGCGAACTTCGTCACCAAAAAGCGCTTCTTGAAGCACATACTTAGTGATTAACTGCTTTCTGGAGCGCTTGTTAAAGGCTTAATTTTTATATGCAATGTCCCACTAAACCTGAACAACTTGATCATGCCTTCCCTCTACGGACTGCAGGAAAAGCTAAATATAAATATAAATATAAAGAAAATATTAATAAATAAATATGACTACTTTTTTGCAGTGCTGTGATAATAAGAGGTAAAGAAAACATGCTTTTTATGTAAACAATGTAAGCATTTAAATTAATGAAAAATATTAAGGGAATAAAGCCAGAACTCCTGACAAAAATCAGAGAATATTTAGTGGGACCGTCATCTGACGATATTTCAATTAGAGTGAATTTTATTTATTTTGAACAAACTGTTGTCTGAAATCTCTGCCACTCGAAAGCAGTCAGCGGAGATTAACGTAAAATAACAATTTTGATAATCACACAGAATTACGTATGAGTCATAAATTCGACAAGCCAAATGAAAGAAAACATGCCGTTTATTAGCTGCTTTTGATATTAAGTTTCCTGCCGGTAACTAAAACAGGCATATTTCTAAATCGACTACTCTCTACAGTATGTATGTAGAAACTTGATAACGTTTCAAATAAATATTTTGCTTAAGTTAAAGTGTACCATCGCCACTTTAAAGGAATTAAAAATATTTATTTTGTGATTAAGTTTCAAAAAAGGTAAATCTTTGTAAATAAGAATAAAAACAAAAATTTGGAAATCTGATTATATGAACTAAAAGTGTAATTTGATTTATAAAAAAGTGCGAAAGAATTTTAACATTAAAATATAAAATTTGACATAAAACATAAAAAACTTTATTTAAAAAGAATAGAAGTTTAGGCAATGAGCGCATTTAAGATTCATTTCAGCCTAATGAACGGCTTTTACCTTTAATTTCTAATTAATTTTATCACATTTCGGTTTCACTTAAAATTATTCTTCAAATGCCCACACGCACATACTTATGTTGTTGTTGCTTAAGCATTACACACCATTTAGTACCTAATGATTTTTGACCACTCCAAAGAGAGTTACTTCAAAGATGTTCATTAAGAATTCGTTTAAGAGAAATTTTCTAACAGAACCAAAATTTATAAATAAATTTTCTAGTCTATGTTCTCCTTGCAACGCATGGCGTATACGAGTAATATAAAGATTGTTTTAGAATTTGAAAATAATTTGCATTTAAATTGCTCATTTTGGAAGATATGTATGCATGAGTGTACGATTCGTTCTGTTTGCACAAGTTTGCTATTTCCAAAAGTATTTGAGTGCAATGGTGTTATTCAATAACATACTTGTTTTGTGTTTTCTTTTCTCAGTGCTTGTCAAGCCTGTGGTGTTCAGTAACATCATACTCATATTATCGAAAATAAAAACAAAAATGGATAAAAGAATTGTTTATTATAATTGTTGAGAAAATCTGAAAATAAATTGTTTTTATTTTAAAATAAGAAAAATTCTTAACCGATGTGTTTCGGCAAAACATGTGTACACATTTAAAAAAATTATATATTTTTTTTAAGTGGTGATTCAATTTAGAGGAACTATGCAAGTGTGTATGTATGTATGTGGATATGTATGGATGTATGTAAGCTTGTATCAACATATGTATTAGTGTCTGACCTCAACTTATCTAACAAAATGTTAAAACTAATGCTTCCTGATTTTTATATTCATTTTTATTTTATTTTTATTAAGTTTCATTACTTTCATTTGTTCGCTCAGAATAAAAATCGTATGTAATGGTTTGTAATTCTTATGAAAATTTTCAGTTTTGTTGAATATCTTTCCTACAATGTTAAAGTGTGTGCTGATGACTTTTAATACTTAAAAGTCTTCAATTTTTATTGAGCGATAATGTTTAAAAGTCTTAAATTTTTATTGAGCGATAATGTTCAAAATTTATAGAACTTTTAAATGAAAAGACAGAATTTAACCACTTACAAATATTCATATGCAAAGTAAATGTAAAGCAATCGAATAAAATTTAGGGCATTAAAACAGTAACTTAAAGTATTTCGATTGTAGTCCGTTTTAATTTGTGCTTTAGTTCGAAAGTTTTGATTCACGCTTTATGTTGTAATGGTGGCAACAGCGACAACGGAAGCAATAAAAATTGCTCAACTTACGTAAACAGCAATTTATTTACAATTGACATAGATTTAAGGAATGCGATGGATTAGTTCTTTTAAGTCAACTCCACATACACACAACAGAAAAGTATTCAACATGACAAAATATGTTATTTAATATTAAATACATGCTGCTTTGCTAAAAAATCCTTCGTCATTGGAAGTTTTTGTTTTGCCTTAAATAATCACTATTTTTTTTTTGATCCGTTATAGTTGTCCAACTGACTATTTCAAATTTTATTTCAAACTAGTTGACCCGATCGGCGTTGCTGGCCCTAAGGAAACATTAGTGTTGTACTACCACACGATTTAAATCATTATTAACATAGGTTTTTTGTATATATCTTTGGAAATACATAACCGGCTTAAGAGTTTGATATCACGTTTTGAAAAACAAGACAACGGCTTTCAAAAAAAAAAAAAAAACAAAATAAATATATTTATATCTCATTGGTGGTGCAATATGAAAATTGGATTTTGCCACGCCCCTCCGCCCGCAGACCGAAAATCGAAAACCAGACTTCACAGTGTCACCCGCCTAAATATTCTGAAGGTTCCCTGAAAATTTCATCAAAATTTTTTTTAGCTGTTTTGGAGTCCATATGTTACGTACATCCTGTTTTATATATATATAGAAGAAGAAGATAGAAGATTCTATGAAAAAGTTTTTTTTAGAGAAATTTCTTTTTGTAAAATTTGAGATTTCTGAAGAGGCTGCTCCATACATCTTGTCGTAACTTTGGAACAACCTACTGAATTTTGTTATCAAATCCCTCATAAAACATTAAATTACGCCAGATTTAAGTCTTTGTTATATAATTTTTTGAATAAGTCATCGGTTTTGGAGTTATTAAGGAACAAGTCGAAAAATTTTTAATTTTTTTTTGGTTTAATTTTCTAAATCAAGAAATTATTAAAAATTGAAAAAAAAAACCAATAATTACCACTACTTTTATTGCCATATCAGAGTCAATTGGTTCAAGATTTAAAAGCCGCAGATTATCGGCAACGTTTAAGTTTTGCTCCTATTTTTCTCAGTTAAACGGAAACGAAATCAAATTTACTACAAATATAATAATAAATGATGAAGTTCATTTTAATTTCCATAACTGTTTTAATAAACTTCGTAACTAAAATCTAAAAGCTATTCACCAACGCCAATTACATTCTATTAGGTGTACAGTATGGTGCGGCTTCTTAACTGAAAATACCATTAAAAAATTAAGATAAAAGTGCTATAACCAAAAATAGTGTGAGAGAGAGAGAGAGAGCGGTATGGGACTCTCTTGAAGACATACCTGAAATGTGATTTAAATAGAATGGAGCCACTGTCTACACTGCACGGGACATACAGGCATTTGATGGAAATCGAAAACGAAGCAATTTTGAAAGTTCGTTTTAATACTCTATGAATAAAATTCTTGTAATTTTTGTTATATATCTACATAAATATTTCTATATTTGAAAAAATTTTATAACAAAAATTACAAAAATTTTATTCATAGAGTATTAAAACGAACTTTCAAAATTGCTTCGTTTTCGTTTTCGATATCCATCACATACCTGATAATGGCACTTTTAAATAAATTTGTTAAGAGCGAATAATTTCCAAGAAAATTCGGGAATTTATGGGTTAGCACGTTAACCAGATTCGTCAGCAGCCGACTATTTTCTTTTTGTTTATTTGAAGAAGTTAACAACACCGAGACAACACTTGAACCCAAGGCCAACATTGTTGCAGAAAATGGAGCCACATATTCCAAATAGTTATACATATACTTAGGACCATTATTACAACTTGCCATTAGTTAAAGCTATAAGTATATATTTTTATATATATAAAGGTAGGATTTTTTGTGCCCGACAAAAGGCTTTGTTTTATAACAGCTTTCATTTTTTATTGTTTTTAAACAATAATATTTTTTTGTTTAATAACAATAATAATAATAATAATAATAATAATAATAATAATAATAATAATAATAATAATAATAATAATAATAATAATAATAATAATAATAATTAATGAATAAAAAAATATTAATGAAGGCTTTTTAATAATTTTAATTTATTTTTAAATTTTAAAAATTGTATTAAATAAAAAAAAATACATAAAAAAACTTAAAAAATAAGAAAATATAAATAAATGTACAAAGAAGTTTATTAAATGTGCAATCGACACGGTGACTTTTGGCGCACCTTCTATAAAATTAATAAACATTTCATTTTAATCGAAGTACTTAAGTTTGATAAAAATTTTGAAATGTGGAAGTTCTGTTACTTTTGGAATCGTTGTCCTTCTTAACGTTTTGTGTTTCCATTATAATTCTGAAGTTTTTTAAATATGTATCATTATTATTAAATAATAACAGCGGTTTTAAATATTTTTTATTTTTGATTTCTTTAGTAAAATTTTGTACAAATAGTAACTTTACATCGATGGATCGAGTGCACATACTTATAAATAATTATGTACATTTAACCTCGGTTATGATTCATTAAAAATGAATGCATAAAATATAAAACTAATTGTACAGAGGTCTCAATATTTTTCATTTAATTCAATTTTTATTTTAGAGTATACTAGCTGACCAGGCAAACGTTGCTTTGCCATATAAATTACCGATGCAAGTACATAATAAAAAAAAGTGGGCGTTAAAGTAGGCGTGGCAAAAAAACTATCCTATTATTCGATCAGAGTCTAAGTTATATATAGTAATTTCAAGGAGATCGGTCTAGCAGTCTGGTCTACCTGAGGGGGCGTAAAAACAGGCGTGGCGTTGAGTGGTATGAAAAATAAATGTTGACCAATTCTCAGATCTACCCGATATGCATACAAAATTTCATGAAAATTGGTCGAGCCATTTCGGAGCAGTTTTATCTCAAACACCACGACACGAGAATTTTATATAAGTATTAGAACCCAGCAAAATAACACATTACATTATAATGACTTGAAAGTACTAGAAAACAGTTGTTCACTACTTACAATTTGGCATCTAAACCCATTATTTTAACACGGCGATGTCATTGGAGGCAAGTACTTACCACCCTCGCTTACAAATAGGGACTCGTATAAGTACTTATTACGGTCACTCATAAATAGGGACTTAAATAAGTACTTACTCCTATAGCAATATATAAGTACTTGATTTTAATAACCTAAATAACTATTTATGGACTTACAGAAGTCATTCGGTTCTTCTAAGGACTAAAACTCGGTTAGATTATTCTGCGACACGTTAATTTGAAATTTAACAATCAGTGAAAATCTATATGTCATTGTTAATGAAGTGCTTTGCCGCTGTTTTCAAAATAATTATTACTTATACCCTAAGCGCGTTAAACTAAATGAGAATTATAAAAAGTTATGTATTTGAATGGTTTCTAGTAAATTTCGCAGTAAGAAATTGTATTGTGAGTGTATCTAAGCAAATGTCTGAAATCAAGTACTTACATAACACATTATAAATCAAGTCATTACTAAAATACTTCTTAGTAAGACAGACAATATGTAGTAGTCATTGAAAAGTATGTTGTTTAGTAAGAGCAAGTCATTACCTAGTTTTTGCTGGGAATATATTAAATTTTAAATTTCTAAGTTTTTAAGTTAAAAATAAAATTGTATGTCAAAGTTCATATTTTTTTTTAAGTGTCCGTCCTTCTTTCCACTTCCAATATAATTCGCATTTGTACTTAAAATTTATCCACTTCATGACCCCATAAACACGTTTAAAATATGAAAACAAAAATAGCAAACAAAAGCTAAAATCATAAGAATTTCGGTATAAGCCGTTAATAAAAAAGAATTTCGAACGAAGCGAATTAATACAATCATAAAGACACAATTTTAACGACATTTTAATTTTATTGATCGCAAATTCAATTGCGTCTGTCTAGACGAGCAAATTTTAAAACCATTTAATGACATTTTATTTCATAGTCATTTGGAGCAGAATATGTTGGTGTGCATGTGTGTTCTTTTTTAATTAAAAATCATGTTTTTAATTTCTTATTAGTAAATATATTATGAACGAAAATGGACTGGTAAATAAGAAGTAATTTGAGTATTCAGTTGACAGCAAATTGCGCTAAAGCCAAAAAATTAATGTAGTAATTTGTACATACGTATGAATGTACATTCAGAGATAAGCCATGGTTACGGTGTGACAAATACAGTCATACTATATTCTCTACAACAATGTGGTCATGTACTTTATCAGAATAATCAAGTTATTGTTAAAGTTTTTTATTTGATATTTACTATTCATGAAGTCTTCGATATGGTTGTCTTCAATAATAAGATTTTGATAATTACGGCAAACAAAAACCGAATTATATTTATGTGAGGTAGGGTAACATTGGATATATGACACGGAGTGGCAACACTTATTAGAGTACAACTCTGCTATTGCAATTTTTTTAGTGGCGAGTGAAGAGTGGCAGAGAAAAAACGAACACTAAATAACTGACGGTATTGACGAAACAAAGAATATACAGTTGCAGTTAAGCCCTTCCACAGAAAATACAATAAAAATCTTAAAAGTTATAAGCATGGAATCGTACATTTACAAGCAAATCCTACTTTTACAAGCATTAAAAATGCTAGGGCTTAAGCTAAAAGTTCGAATTGTAAAAATAAAACAAAAAGTAAATTTGAACGTCCAATTTTGGATCGATTTTTGAAGCACTGTTGACCGTATGTTAAGCGTCAAATATTGTTAGTTTATAAAATTGAGCAAGTGACTTCATGTTTAGAAATTGCCAACTGATATCAAATTGCACAAACCTGGAGTCCAACTGAAATTGCTATTTCTACGAATCGGATTATCACAAAATTTTTACTTCAATACATCGATAGTTACGGCAGGCGTCTGGCACGCAATAATATCCTGTTTAAACAACGTCTCGCCCGAATCAATATCGTTCATATTTTAAAACAAAAAATAATTGATCATGATGCAACAGCGTGCCTATTGGCCACAAATAAAGATCCGGTAATTTTTTTTTTTGTCAAACAAAATAGTTATTCTGCCATCGTTGACATCAGTGTATAAAGTACACAAGATGGAGTAGTTTTTGTTGGTATTAATGGAGGCTGTATCTTGATCTCATTTATCTTGATCCACTTGCAGCAATTTTGTTTATTAAAAAACCGTTTTGATAAAAATTATGGCTGAGCACAGTTTTGCAAATTTGTGATGAGCAAATCGATTAGGTAGTGTCAATCTGTCCATGATTATTTGTAAAGTGTACTGATCATCTTTTGTCATTAAATTTTGTTTGGCAGTTAAATCTTTTGTAAATTCTATCGGGCTTGAAACACCCTAAGAAAAAACTTATTTTTTGAACGAGGGTTTTATCTTAAATAATTTATATGTCACACTAAAGCATAGATCATCACTCTGCGCCCTCCAGTGCAATTAGTTTTCATATACACAACACCAATGTTCACAAACCACGCTGCAAAAGCCGTAACAAAAGTGTGAGAGTAAACATATATTTACCTTTCTGTTGATTAAAGAGAACAAATCTGAGATTTATGCTGACCTTAATATTGGACTGCAAAGATATCTTTTGCCTCGAATATGTCGAATTTTACGCCGGTAAAGCATATGTGGAAAGCTTTTCGTCACAAATAAATTTAATTTGAAAAATCTTGCCGTTAAAACACACTGATTACCTACCAAAGCATATGGTGAATGTGTTTAAACTGTTAAAACGTAATTATAAAGTTGTGCGATTCAGAAGTGATGATTTTGATACGGAAGATAAAGATCGCCCAGACCGGAAGAAAAATTTTAAGACAAAGAATTGGAGGCGTTACTATATGAAGATAATCGTCATAAAAAGCAAAAGATTGCGAATTTAATAGCAGCCACTAAAATTGCAATTTTAAAACGTTTCTGAACAATAGTATTCATTCAAAATCTTGGTATACTATACGAATTGAAGCCAAAAAGTAGAGAGAGACAATTTTGCATGTCAACAATGCTGCTTGAATGCTATTGAAGAAAATAATTTTTGCCCCGCAATAAAAATTGGACCCATAACGACAACCTAACGTGTGATAGATCGTCTGCAAGTTCCAGCAAATATTAATGGGGATAAAATTATGCTCTGCATTTGGTGAGATCAGAAGACTTGTATCTATTATGTTTAAATACCTGCTGAAAATTATTTTGAAAGAAGTAGTTACGAAGTTTTGCCCTACCCGCCCTATAGTCCATAATTTACACCATCCTACTACTATTTATATGTTTCGATCAATGCAGAACGCCTCTTTCAGATACGCATAGTATCTGCAATTATGTTGGTGCCTTCTTGACCTTAAAAGATGAGTAGTTTAACGGGTGCGGGTTTCATATAATTCCAAAAATATAGGTTAAGGTCATAGCTAACTTTGAATAGACTTAAATATGTTGTACAAATATTCCAAAGCAAAACCTAAAATCCTTAAAAAATCAGGCATTTTTAAGATTTACACCCAATACGTGTTTAAAAGTTTGCTCTAGCCAACTGAGTATAAAATTTAATTGCTAAAGTTGTGTTGTACACATACAAATAAACATGTCATAATACGTTACAAAAATAAACAAAGAAAATATTTTATATTTCCATCAACGTCAAAAAAAAAAACGCAAAAGCAACGGAAAGTGTCTTAAACGTGGTCATAAATAAGCAGACGGAAGCGGAAATATCACTAAAAAAGAATATGTACAAGAATAGAAATTGTAGCATATTTTTTTTTACATTTACAAGCATGTTTGTGTGTAGTGTTCTCACTCATACAAGCAGAAATCAAAAATAACTTTGTACTCACTACGAACAATATGATGTTTGTTTATATTTAATAGTTAAGTTTGTGATTTTACTTGAAATACATTGAACTTTTTATCTATTCTGTTGGCTTTTAAGACCTTTAAATGACTATGGTCTGTACATCCGCCATTTGAAAGTTCGTTTGTAAAGCATGTTAATTATTTTTTAAAAACAGGCCAATAGCACTTCTTATTCTTTCTTTTAATTTTGAAAACAGGAAGTGGTATAACATAAGATAAGGTTAATGAAATATAAAATCAGTGGACATCCTTAATGGTGGGTATATCAAATTCGTTATTGCCATATTTGACACTTTTGCTTGTTATTATTATTTATTTTTACGTTTGTTGTTTTGTATTGTTTTTTTTCTTTTCTTGCAGATATTCTTTTTATTATTTAAAAGACCTACAAATAGTAACGTACATTTGTACACACATATTTTTGAAAAGTTTTCTTATCGCCAGTCTTTAGGTTTCTCTACACGTGTTACCAGTGGACTTCAATATGGCGTTAAATTGTTATTATTTTTCATTTTTGCAGCAGAGACACTTAAATGTTGTCTCTTTAAACTCTAAATACGAAATTTCCATTTTTTTCCACTAGCTGCTTAAAAGTGTCCTTCTGACAAACTTTTACGATATTTATTAATCATCGAAAATAAAGCTAATAAATGTAAATAAAAAATATTATTATTAAAATGTAGCAAATTGTTTTTTCAATAATTTTATTTTTGTATAAGTATTGACGTTTACATACAAAAGGTGTTAGCATTAAATTGTACTACTTTAACGAACTTTATTTCGTTTTATCAATCTTTATAGCAGTAATAAAAACACAAGCGAATCTTATAAAATCAATGTTAATAATCAAACATTTTTCCCAAACGTGGGATTCGTAGAGTAGATTTAAATAATTTTGAAAAATTGTTCAAATGATAAATGGTTCATCGCCAAACCATACTGAACAGAAATGTCAACACAGTGTGTTTACTACAACCACAATATTATGTCTTTGCAAAAATAATATTTTAACTGTAATCATTTAGAGTGTAAAACAAAACAGTGCAGTTGCAAAGCAAACTAGTTATGAAAGTTGTTAATATTATTTTGTTTTCAAGGTTTCTTCTTCTTGTTGAATGGTAATTTGCGGTCATAATATGATAAATGCATGATCTTATCATTAAACGTCTAATGCCAAAATAGCATAAAAAATTATATGAATGACTCACCAGAAAACAGCATTACAACAAAACACTTCTAGATTGTCTTGTGTACTCAAGGCGAATTCATAAGGTGACTGCATAACTACAATAAACAGAATAAAAAAAATAACAGGCATAAATGCCAATATTAAGGCGAATTGAAATACGTGTTTGTAAATTTTTGACAACAAAGACTAATTTGATTTAATTTAAATTTAATTTGTTTGAAATTATTTAACCATTACCAATTATTACCTGGAAAAAAAGGTTTGTATGAAGGTAAGTGTTACTAGAATTTTATTTGCTTAATGATTTAAATTAATTTGATTTTGTTTAGAATACCCAATATTATGTCTCATGCTTCTGCTATTGGCGGTGGTTCTTTGGAATTGCTGGACGGCAAAAACCTTGCCTGGTGTTTCTGCTTTGAGAAATGTTAAAGAAAGAATGGACTACGCACTACATAAAATTAATTTAATTAAGGATCATTATTAAGAAGCACCTTTTTATATATCTTGCCCTGCCCATAAGGAACGGTTATTAGAACCACCATATACTTATATGCATGTGTGTTGTGTAATGTATGTTGTAGATGATAAAAATTTATTTATTTGTTCAATAAATGTAAAAACTTACATACTTTTCCAACTTTTATTTCTAACTAACAGACTCGGCGGGCGTTGTTCTGCTCGAACGTTGGCTAAGTCATCCTTGTTCCTAACTGAAGACATACGAAGTTTCATCGAAAACAATTCTGTAATCTATTTTAAAATTTCATCTAATACGTAAATATTTTCCAAAAAAATTATGATAAGATGCAAAGTTAATTTGCCTAGGCAAAGTTTGGTCCAACGGAGGGGTCGGACGATTTTTATTAAATGACCAATTTTGAGTCATAGGAGGAGTCAGTTGACAATAATTAGCAGTGGTAATAAATACATACTTTGAATATAAGATATACAAAATAGTTCATTTGTGTACATAACCAAACAAAAACGGTTCCTTAACAACATTTTACAAATAATCATCCATAGACAAGCCGTCCACAGGCAAATTTTGATTACTATCCTCTTTAATCAATGGTAAGGCTCAGCATTAGGCATTAAATGCATTCTTCGTCCAACCGTTTCAATATCTGTTGATAAAAAATGATCAATGCAAATACATGTGGGATCTCATTCAAAACGAACCACTCGCTCTCATACTCAAGGAGAATGAGACCTTGAGTGACTTACGTTGCTAAACTTTGAATTAATCGCTAGAAGTTAGTCCTGTTGCGGTTGCCAAACGAAGTAGTCGGAAATAACCACGTAAATAAAAAAATAAAGACATTTTTCCATGTAAACTAAGGCTTGGTTTTATTTAAAAGGCAATATAAATCCTACATACATGTGTAAGGTTCAAATTATTTTTTTACAAATTTCACTCCACTTTGATTGAACACTGAAACATGAGCCATTTTCTGGCGCCATTGTCTTTTTGCATATTCCACAGTTTGGCATATCACACAACTATATTTCACTTTTTTTACCCTTTTTTTTGAACGTATTATTATTTCTTTAATTCTGCACCCTTTTATATTGTTTTTTTTTTTTTTTAATTAGACAAACTTTTCCACTGTTTATGTTTATGTTTATATTTTAAACGTATTTTTAATTGAAATATAAAAAATTTTTATGAAAAATTTTCAGTTATTATTTTTAATGACAACAAAATATAAAAACATAAACATTGTATGAAATCAAGGTGAATTCGTCTGACAATTATGTGCGGAGAAAATAGAAGAAAAGAAAATGAATCAGCTGGTCACCTTTTCAATCTACCTTATGTGTACAGATTAAAACAAGTAGCTGCTTAAACTTATATTAAGATAAATAAAACCTTAACCGTTCAATACAAAATTTATTTTAAATGCCTAAATTTATTCAAGTATTGTTCAATTTAATTAAGCATTGTAATGAATTTTGGCATACCTACAATGAAACCGAAACCATTTATTATATTTAAAGCAGAACATATTTTTATATATGTACATAAGTATGTGCACTTACCAGAACTTTCTCTTGCAGATTGGCGACAATTTTTCATTATTTCGCTCCTTGAGTAACAATTATATTAAATTTATTCTTAAAATTTAATTTTCCAGTAAATGTCATTTAAACAACTGACAGAAATCTCTTTGTTTTTTGAAAATATTTAATACCAATTAAAAAATTTAATCAAATTAATGAAAACTATAACTAGAATTCAAAAACAAATTAAAAATTCAATTAATTAAACAAATTTTAGCAATATTTTTTTCTGTGTACCTATGTATAAGTTTATTAACTTTTTCCGGAAATGATTCCCACAAAGTTTTTTTAGTTGCTCTCGTTGACTTTTTGGTGCACTCACGCTTAAAATCAAACATGTAGCGGGAAACCGTTCCTCTAATCTCAATTTCTTTTTTTACAAGAGCCCAAAACCTTTTCTCATATCGGAAATTGCCGCCCGTGGTACAAAATTTATATTATTGTTTAAGTGCCACTCAAGAGCCTTTTTAACATAGTAATGTAATGCCAAATCGATCCAGGTAAAATGAAATTCCTTCGTCAATCAAAAAACAGGCGAATTTTTTTACTTTTAAGTTCTTTATGGCATTGCTAACTGCAACTTTTGGCGTAGAATACGTCTTACGTTACGGTATAGGGAGTCATGTCAGATTGTTATTGTTGTAATCTTTATTTCATTGATTATGAGGAAACGGCGAAATAACTTTTTTTTAAAATTTTTTTTGTAGGTAAATGATGATGTTATCTTTCGTTTGATATACATTTCGTATTGGTTGATATCTTTCTAATATTTAAATTCCTCAAATGAAAATGGTTAAAACACATACACTCAAACATATATGTGGTGTTTGGTTGAGTGTTTGAGTTTGTAGCGTGAACACAAACTATGCTGCTGTTTCAGTGTGGACACAAACCTTCGGCTATTGTTTTGATTGATGAAATATTGAAAGCGAAATATATGAGCGATACATTTAATTTGGTTTATATTCGAAACGATGCTCCCGAAACTATTGATAACACAACCATTGACTTAGTTTTTGCGAGAAATTTGAATGTTAATTTAAAAATATATTTATCCTATTTTTCCTACCATAAGCTTATGTATATTATCAAAAGTAACTATCAAATAAATAAATTCATTTGCTTATCTTATTTATCATTTATTGTTATATATGTATGTTTTCTGTCTTATCGGATGGCGTATTCTACGTTAAACTTAATGCCCGTGCCTCTGACACAGCCTGCAGGAACAGTCCGTAGCCGTAGGTCTCGGACAACTGTCTGCTGTTTTTTTAAATCTTCTTACGACTTCAACTCTCCGTTAGCTTTGACTCTGCATATAAAACAATCAGTGCATTTAACTTTAGGTGCTGCCTTTCTGACAAAAGTGTTCGGTGCCTTTTGAAAGACTTGTTCGACTTCATTGCCTTACCAATATCTAGTAGACCTTTTTTTCTTTCTGATCCAGGATTTCTTTCAAAGTTTTTGTTTTATAGCTTTTGATGCAGTGTGACGATAAAATTTAAGATTTTGATTTTTTTTAAATTTAAATTATTTTTCACGTAATTTTTCTGCTGTTTATTTTGATCGAAATAATAGCTTAAAATGTATGATTTATAGAAGATAATATTTGACATATTTTTAAGAGCGAACGTGATTAAAAATTATAATTTGTGAAAACGAGGATGAGTTATGGCTGGTGTAGTGTATATAAGCTTTATCTTATTCACTCTTTATTCAGCATGGTAAGCGAATAAAGTCTGCACTGCTTACAAATATAAAAAGATGTTTGTGTGCACACTAGGCTTTTTATATTTCTGTTTAAAAACAGCAAAAATTGGCACTAGCAGGGTGAAAAAAAAAATCTCATGAAAATAAATAAAATACTTCATTAAGTTGCTATTCTAATTTTAGCGTTTAATTATAAACGCTAACGAAAAAGGCATAACAAAGCAGAGAAACAGACAAAGAAGGACACAAAGAGGCGTTTTACCTTGAAAAGCTGAACTAATGTTAAAAAAAATTACGCACAAACTTGTTTTCTTTTTTATTATTTTACTAACACGAATACTAATCCACCGTGAACAACTTAAATACGAACCTTTAGTATAAAAATTAGTTTAATGATTTTTTTTTTAGTTTTAATGAGAGAAAAGCAAAATCAATATTGACTTCAAGGCCGTGGATATTTTACTCCACACTACAAAAACAAACTTTAATAATTTTTTGTGCCACATCTTTATTCTTATTCTGACATTCGAATCAGTCAAGGTTTTAAGACATTTTTGATAGTTGGATTTCTATAGGATTAAGGGAAAATATGAACCTGGTTACATGATGTAAAATGTGTGAATATCTTTTAAAAATAAAAACGTAACTCTAAGCTGTCAATAGCCAATAGTTGTTTTTAGCTGGGACACTAATGCTTTTGTGTACAATTCAACTGTAACGTTCATTTCTAAAAACTCCATTATCATGTTAAAATATAAAATTTTCATATTCGTTCCAAGTGGTTTGGTTTTTAGTATTTGTGGTCGTACTAAACAGAGTTTATGCTATTTATATATTTTTTAGTGTATTTTATCATCAAACTCAAATGATTAAGTTTAGCACAGTTTGTAAAAGGAAAATTAGTTCTGTTTCAAATATGCAACTTTTAAGTTGTGATTTTAAAGAAGTAAATGAGGAGTAATTATTAAAAAAAAAGCAGAGTGTTACAAACTTTTAATTAATTACTTAAGTTTAACTTAATGAAATTTAATTAATTTATTAAATATTAGTTTAAACAGTGTGCCCAGCATTAGCACACAATTTGCTCTATAACTTTTTTCAAATTAAACCTAATATTATTTCCATTCTCTGTTCGCACTTGCGAACGCAAAAATTACTCATTTTGATCAGTAATTTTTCCTACTTTACTGAACTGTTATGTTTAAATTTTTTACGCAGCAGTTTTGTATATATTTTTAGCTTATATAAATAAGAAATAATAATTTTGTTAATAAAATATTTTTTATGTTATTTGCGATTTTTCTACACCACCATTTTTAGTGGTTTTTAATTTAACCCATCATGTATATTTATTGTACAAAAATTAAAATTTTAACTATGCAGTTTTTACAACAACAAATAAACAAAATAAAATCAAAACAAAAAACTAGAAAAAATTTTAACACAGTTGTTGTACCTTACAGCAAATATTGCACATTTAAAAACAAGATATAAATTAAACCGTGGTGATTCTGACTTCCAATATAATAAACGAACAATACATTGGCTTGTCGTTGGGCTGATAATAAAAAATTGACAGTTTTGACCAAATTGAGCCATTTCACTCGGTAAAAAGATGGAAGAAAAATTAAAAAAATCAGAAGTTATCAGCAGACTCATATGTATTTTAATTATAACCAAGGTATGGATGGTGCTGATTTGCATGACAATGTCATTGAAAATTATAAAATAAATATCCGATTTAAAAAGTAGTATTGGCCGTTTTTAATTTTAGTTTAAAGCTAATCGGTTGTCAACTGCTTTGTTTCAAAGGAAAAAAACTTTGCTACAAAAAAGCTTCCGTGTTTAAATAGCAAAAGAGCTCTTGTTGTCATCTAAGCAAATAGAAAAGTCTCCAAAATTTTTACATCGCAACTTGCCAAGAGTCATCTATCTCCCGTAAAGCAGATAGATGGAAAACCTAGACGTTGCAGATTAAAAACCTGTAGAAAGTGTAATATACATTTACATCCTAAATGTTTTGAGAAGTACCATAAGAAGTAACTTTTCCACTAAATTTAAAAACAATAATTTCATCATTTTTCTTAATAAATATATTTAATAAAATTATAAGAAATTATTGTTAATTGTATTTATGCATATGAAAAAGAAAATCAAATGGAATTTTTTAAAACAAAAAATAATAATGTTGCATTGCGGCCGGAGTTCGCGCTTGCGAACACCGATTTCTGACGATCTCCGTGGGGCTAGGTGAATTTTAATAACAAATTTGAATTCAGTAGCCTCATGTTATCTAGAAACCTGGATTTTAACGAATTCTGACGACTTTTATGTTTCGCGGCTGGAAATGGGTTAACACTTAATCAATCAATGTGGCCTTTCTTAAATCGTCTATATATTACACTTAACATGTCTGCCGACCAACCAGCCAACCAAAGAGAATATTAAATGTACTTAAACTACAGCATATAAGACAAATGTAATTTAAACTATTATAAATAAAACTAATAAAATTAACATGTAAATTTATGTAAATCTATAACAATATTAACCAGAAAGCTGTATATGTGAAAGCTTTGCTTCATAAATTTATTTCTGTTATTTAATAAGTCCTTAAATTTTCACCCCAATTCTAAATATTCCCAGGGAAAGGAATCCCCGGGAATACATTTTTCCCGCGAATAAAATTCCCCTATTCTAAACAGTCGGGGAAGGGAATAACAAGGGAGAGAGAATTTTACATTTTCGAAGTCAGCTGTTTGCTTTTGCTGTTTTGTTTTGACAAAATATTTGCTAATAATTTTTAGCGTAAAAAGTGAATATTCGTAAATAATAAAAAAAAATTGTTAAAAGTGAACAAAAATGTTAGTGTAGCGTTGATAATAATAATAGCTGAAGCAGAAAACTCTGAAGCACAAGAATAAGCAAAAGGTAGAAAGGAAAATGCTAAGTGTCGCCAGCAACCCACTTGAGTTGCCGCACACTTTGTAAATTTTACTTTTGGAAAGTTAGAAAAATATTACAGAGTAAATAAACCAGCGTTCAAATATCTGTTGGACGTGTTAAGGTATTCAGCCCAAACGTAAGTCCTTTGCAACTTCTCCAATCGTGAAATTAAGTGCGACTTTCCGCTTCTTTGCTGAAGGTTTGTACCAAACGGGTATTGGTAAAGATTACGGTGTGTCTGTGGCTCAGTGTAGTGTTAGCAAAGTTCTGGGTGAAGTTATTAATATATAAGGAATATCTACGCCCAATGTAGATAACTTTCTGCAGAACTGAAGTGCAAAAACGGAAAGCTGCGTTAGCTTTTTATGTGAAGTATGGCATTCCAAACGTTATTGGATGTGTTGACGGAACTCAAAAAATTAAAGGTATGATGCCTCACATCCCGGAGCGTGTCACGATTCATGTATTTGGAATTCTGGCGAATTGCGTGCTCACCTTGAGCAAGAATACCTTAGAGGTGGCAGCAATTATTGGCTTCTTGGTAAAGTTTTGAATAATAACAGACAATTCATAAATTAAACATGCATTTTTTTGCCCACAGGATAAGTCTGTTGAAATAAAATTCAGTGTTGAAATATGGTTGAACGCATTAATGGTGTTTTAAAAAATAGATGGAGGTGCATTCTTGGTGCTAGATAGCTGCACTACGCTCCAAAAAAGGCGGCTAAAATAACAAAATTTTGCTGTGCGTTGCATAATTCATTTTAAATGCAATGCTGAAGTAAGCGATGTAGAAAATTTAGATTATTTGAGCGCTCAGGATAATGATGTGGTGTCCTTAGACTCACCACAATATTTATCCATTGCCCAAAATATTAGAAAATATAATAGAACAATATTAGAAAAAATATTGCGAATAATCTCTAATAAATTTCTGTAATAAAGCCATTTCTTATATATGTATGTGGTATATACATTTTTTTAAATAAATAGGCATAACATTTTCTTATTGCTCTTATTTGACCTTTATTTTATAAAATTTTTTAATTGATTTTTCAAGCTCGAGGTCTTTATAAATATTTGTTGATTTATTTATTATTACACAAAGGAGTATCGAAATATTGAATAATAAATAAATCAACAAATATTTATAAAGACCTCGAGCTTGAGAAATCAATTAAAAAATATAACCTTTTATTAAAAAAATTTTAAAAACTTCAAAAATTGAAAAAAAGATAAATAAAAATTAAAGTTATTTTAAAACTAAAAAACAATTCATTATTCTGCTTCCTGTTTGTTGTTTTTGCCCTAAAAGTAACAATAAATTACATTATTTATCACAATTTTTATAAAAAAATATTAAATACTTACATTTTTGTCACAACTCCCTTTAAATTTGTTGGCGGATTTTTTCCCAAAAATTGTTATTACATTCTCCCTTTAATTACCTTTCATAATACCTACTTTTTTCCCAGGGAACAATTTCCCAATTTCGAAGTTCATTTAGAATAAGGGAAAAGGGAAAGGGAACAAATTTCCCCGGGAGAAGTTATTTAGAATAGGGGAACAGGGAATAGGGAAATAATTCCCAGGGAATTGTTATTTAGAATTGGGGTGTTTATTTAGTGTCGACTTAGACTAAAATATACTCTGTGTGGGGTAAATTTTTCTACATTTTGATCTATAATTTTTTATAATATACACATTTAAGCCAGTACATTAAGAAGCATTTGTATTTTGGTTGAATGTCAGAAAGACATTTTTAACATCTACATATATATGAGTAGCTTTGACAATCTCCCAATTGGACTGCTTTAGCCTATTTACATAACCAACATTTCTGATTTATCAAAACTATTCTGGCAATATTAACTTAATTAACCTAACTTTTGCTGTTCGAGCTCTATCGTGTTTTAAACAGACGACAGATCTCTCTACGTTGTCCGAAATGAAGCCAGTACTCATAGTATAAATATATGTATTATTGAGGGTTAAATTCTAGATGCAACTCTGCTGCTTAGCTGTCAATTGACGTAGAAAAGTTAGAAAGTAATGCTATAAACACAATCAAGACCACCGACCACCGACCACCGACCACCGACTACGAGATGTCAAAAATAGAATACATGCTTGCTTATGAGAATAAATCTTTTAGCCGCTACACGACTACCGACTACACGGCTACTTTTGTAGCCCGTAGCCAACTTATGCTAATTTCTTTTTTTCTTGGCTACAAAAAACAGATTAGTGATGCCAATACAATAAATGCATGAAATGGTGGTTTTAAAAACGCAATATATTAAATATCGCTATTAAAAACGCGAAAAACTATTATAGTGGCACCATTGAAAAATAATAATCATCTGTTCATTATGTGTTTATTTTTTGTAGTTAGTGGTTGGTAGTCGTTAAAAGAATTAAGTAGCTGGCGACTTGGCTATTTTTGTAGCCAGCTACTTTTGTAGTCGGTAGTCGATGGTCGGTAGCCTTTGATTGTGTTTATAGCTTAATGTCAGTGATTAGTCTTAGTAGGTGAAGCAATGAAAAAAGAGGTAATTGAGTCGTTGAGGAGAACAAACGTCACGGCCGCAGTAATTTTAAGTTAAATAATATAAATCTATTATTACCATTATTCTAAGTTATTTTGTTTAATAAATCGTTAAATTTTAAACATGGTATGCGAACAGTCGGAGGGTGAAAGTGAGTTTTAGTGAAAGGACCAATTTATCCAATATGTTACAAATAAATTGACAAAGCGAATACAACCCCACAGATTGGTTTCAAAAACTGGCCTCACATAATGTCATTTTTTATCTTTTGGAGTAATAAATAAAACTCGCTGTAACAACACTTTTATAACAATTTTTCTTTCAAAATTTAAATTACGAAAACTCACTCGAATGTCAGATCTAAATTGTATGAAAAATTTTGTTTTTAATTTGCCAGAAAATTTTATTCAAAAAAGGATTTCTTATATCTATTGATTTACAAAATTTTACATTGAAATTGTACAAGGACCCACTCACCATACAATCATGGTAAACTTTTATTTACGTTGCTCTTATTGCATGAAAATACTCTTTGATTTCCCTTTTATATTTTTGTTTTAAAAAAAATGAAATTTTCTCATACTGTGTTGTTCTGTATTTTTATTTTATCAACCATTTATTTGGTTGCCAACAAAACCGTTCGAGTACCTCTCAGAGGAAATGAATATTAATGTAAAATATTTCTCATAGTTAGTAACACAGCAACGAACTTTTTGTGAGGATTTAAATTGCTGCTGAGCGTGTAACGCCACTGTTACATTATATCAGGTAAGACAGACCGTTTGTATAAGTTTTAAGAAATTATGTTAAAAAGTAATGACTTCTGAGACCAAGTTCTTGCTGGTTTATTAATTTAAATACAAAATAATTTCGCTAAGTATTTCCTTTATTTTATTGAAGACGCCGGTCCGCAAACGATCTGAACAATTAGCAAAATACTGATTGTACTTAGTTTAAGTAAACATATATATTATTTAAATTGTACTAAATTTATTCGGTTTATAGATATTCAATGATTCGGTTTAACTCAATAAATAAGTTTCCTGTTGTACTAAGCTGTCATATACGTACATGCACATGCAGAGCAATCAGAATTGTCGATTTGATTTTGTTTTCATAATTTTTTTTAAAAATCGAAAATCGAAAAACAAAAAAAAAAAAAAAAGGAACGAATCTAAATGTAATGAACTTGTTGATTTTCCTTATTGTTTTCAATTTATTGTTTGAACATTTGGTGAACGCATAATGGAATTTTGCGGGATGTTGAATTTTGAAACAATTGTTTAAGAGTGATTCTGATGGAAAATATAA
Organism: Phyto melanocephala; assembly: GCA_941918925.1. Lineage (NCBI taxonomy): Eukaryota > Metazoa > Arthropoda > Insecta > Diptera > Rhinophoridae > Phyto > Phyto melanocephala. Next base: position 134,079,510 of record OW799234.1, on the reverse strand, counting down.
AGACGACTTTTTTTCGCAACAAAAATAATTTCCTTCAATCCATTTAATCGTGAAGCTTTGTTTACATAAGGCATATTCATAAGGTATATGCAACCCGACAACAAACACAGCAATTAAAAACACACATTTATTTTGTTTTTGTATATATGCCTGTAGATGTCACACAATGTTTTTCTTTTTCCTTAATTTTGATAAATTTTTAAAAACTTCATCGTAGAAACTTTATATTCTCGTTTTGGTATTTTTAAAAACGTTTAAAACTAAAACTGAAATATTTATTGTAGACAAACAAAATATTTTGACGAATGCAGAAACGCTATTAAAAAAAACTTGGCACTTCTAGTAAATATTCTAAAAAAAAAGCAATCAGCTGATTGGGTACGACTACCTTGGTCGCTTGCATTTTAAATTCAAACAATTCAAATATTTAATTATAAAAATGCTTAAAACATACATGTTAGTAATGCATGTTTATTTAGTTTTTAATGATTTAAGTTTCTTTAGAATATTTAGTTTTAGTAATAAATCTTTTTAGAAGAAGTTAAAAAAAAGATTTTTAAACATTAAACGATGTTATATAAATTTTCAAGTATCAGTTGTCGGATCAATTTTTCAATATGATGCAAAAATTGTAGCTTCTATGAACGGCATTCATTTCAGGAACATGATAACGGAGTTCCCGTAGCTTTAGCTGGATTAAATCAATCTGGATGACTTATAAACAGCGCCACCTACCATAGCGCGCATTATACTACAAGTTATAGGAAGGCCTATAAGACGTATGTTTAAAGCAATGGAATAGTTTTAATTTAGTTTATAAGGTACGTTGTGATGGAAATGATATTAAGACATTAAATATAGTGGTGCATACTTAGGTACGACTAAAGATAAACTAAGAAAAAGAAAACCAAACTCATTGTGATAATATAAGTTCACAAAAACAACATAACAAGAATTTCATAAAAACAATTCCACGAAAATTTGTTGAATAGAAAAATATTGAATTTGTATGGGCGTGGAACTGCCCACTCATCGAATCATACAATCGCATAAGGCAAGGGCAGTGTGTGTGCCAGCTTTCATAAACTAGAAATATTTGAATATTCTGGCCAAAAATTTAAAAAACATAAATGTGAACATAAAGGTAGTTGTGTTTTTGTTTGTTTATTTCTTGATAACACTGATCGTCAAAAAAAAGTCGGGAGTTCGAACCTTGTTATGTGATTTTAATAAAAACATATGATCTAAAATAATTGTGAGTAAAATTGACATTAGTGCATCGATTTTCATCACTTTTGTTTTGTTTGCTTCAAATCTTGTTATTGACTCACTACATCTTATACTTGTGTTATCTATTTTTATTATTTATCTTATACATCATATAGGAAAATTGAGGATTTTTCATATCCTAAAGCTAACTTGAATTGTATTTAACCTTTTTATACTTAAGATTTTTATACTTACCTTAACATTATTCGTTCCAATCGGTTTTCTGTAAAGTTAAAAGTTTTTTGTTTATTTTATATTATTTATGTAAATTTGAAAATTTTCTTATACTTTATATTTGAATAAGTTAATACCTATTTTGATAAACACTTGCGATATGTTTGAAAATTTTATTAAAACTGTTTACTTGTATAAATACACGTATGCATAGAAATAAATAAGACCTTAAATTGAAATTAAGTAAATAATCTCTTATTTATTTCTCATCCTCAAACCCAAATTGTAATTACACAATAAGTACGAGAAATTATAATTTATAATCTGTAGTAAATAACCACCCAATTACCGGACAGATTATTTAATATTTTGTGTGTGGCCCAAACACACAAAATTACAATTTGATATCCAGTATACCTAACTTTGCAAATACTTAATAACACCAAAAGGTTGATGTTTTAATATTTCAATAATTCAGATTGAACAAGCCGTTAAGGTGGTATAGTAAAAGTAAGTAGTAAGTAAGCATGGCCAGCTTGAACGTAAAAACTGAAAGCGAATTTGAATTAAACGAGTTGAGATCACTGCATTCCATATATTTATTTTCAGTGACCAATTTTTTTGCAGACCAGTGTTATTAAACGCAAATAGATTCTCGAACATATTCATCCAGATAACATTGATACAGCCCCTTTGGTTTATTGGGAGCTTTAATACACATTAAAGAGGGAGCTTTTTACTGTTTCCGATGAAAGCAACGGCGTAAGATTTGAAATATTGACTGCAGACAAGCTAATGACGGCTGTGAAATATTAATCGCAGCTAATACGTACAACTCTACAAAAAAATGAATAAAAACTGTATAAATTAATACAAAATTGAACAAATTCAAATTAATCGATAGTGTTTCTAACCAACAAATATATTTATATTTTGCGTTGTTTTAGACATTTTTATTTGTTGAAAATTAATTAGCGTTCTTTGTCTAAAAATAAAATACGAAATATTTTTAAATTACAAATAGACAAAAATAAAATGCACTCACGCTTGGCAGCAAAAAATTAGTGCATATTTCTTCTAATTGCAAAAGCCCTAATAAAAGTGAGTTCGGGTACTGATTTCAAAGTCTTAGTTTTACTCTACGACAGAGGTAAAAAAGCAGCAGATGCTATTCGACATAGCGCTCCTTCAGCATATACAGGCGGGAAAGGGTTATTTGTTTTGCCTTAAGTGAGGGTGAAAAAACAAAAGGCAAAACAATTTACTTAGTCTTAGCTAAAACAGTATATGAAAGAGAATTTCTTAAGTACTTACCGTTAACAGGTCTGTAAAAGACGAGAACTTAATTAAACCCATAACGATGTTTACGAAAATGATTATTTATTTTTTTTTCTTTATTTTTTTTTGCTTATTCTTGATAATTGTGATAAAAATCTTAGCTACTGACCAACATTCACTTCTCCTCTAGTATTCTTAGAAATAAAATTTATTACGCTAAAACGCCTCGCTTGAACGTACACTATTGTCTGTGTAGCCATACCCAAAGTTTTTATTGTCATTATTTATTTGCGAAAATAAAAGAATAATTTAATAAATCTATTGATTTCACTAATTTGTTTTCATTATTTTATTATGCAAATTTAAATGACATTTTTGTGATTTATAATTTATTATTCATCGTTTTAAAGTGTGATAAAACATAAAATACAAACCGATTTAAATACCTGCACAAATAGTGGCTATTAGATTTTCTAATTATTTTTAATCGAATTATACAAAATTAAAAATTGCATTCAAAAAGCGAAAAAAATGCAATTTATTAGATCCTAATCTGTTTAGAGTATGAGGTGTAGCATTAGCTATGATTAACTAAAAATATTAAATAAAATTTTTAAAACATAAAAAGATGGAATTTTATAATCCTTTAATTTGAAATGAAAAAGTCATATTAAGGTTTTTACGAGCCAAATGTCTAATTATTTAAATAGTTGCTTCTGAATTAAAAATTGAATAATGCTACATAATTAAAGTTGATTGACAAAAAAAATCATGGTTAAAGATACTAAAAAATGGCATACAAACGAATTTAGATTTGTTTAAAATTTAGTATTTAAAAATATACCTCCTTCAACCCCCACAATATTGATATTAATAAAAGGCCTTAAACAGTAGGATTCAGTTAACTAAAGAAAAAGTTGAAATTCAAGATTCCATTCCAAATAAAATGGCGGAAAATTTACAAAAATTTAAATTTAACCGCAACAATATTTATTTTGTCCTGTTAGCTTCGCAAATTGTACAGCAAAATCGCCTTTAATATTAAATCTAGACTACGCACAGATGAGGTCATTATACCTACGTATATGATGGTGAAGGTTAAAACTTATACAGCACGGCCGAATGTAGCACTTCTAAAGGGTTCGTCAAGTAACTTTTTTTGTGGAAAATGCTATAAAAACCACTACTGAATATTTTCTAAAATTTATTTTTTTATTTGAAAGTACAATCCTTCCGGTTAATAATGGAAAATATTTTAATTAAAAAGGCTGCCACGGCTGACGATGCAGTAGCCTACATGATCGGTCCAATTTTTAAGCACATTATCGATGGTATGCAGCTGTATTTCACCAATGGCTTCACGAACATTATCCTTTAAATCGTCAATTGTCTCTGGCTTGTTGGCGTAACACTTATCTTTGACGGTAGCCCACAAATAATAGTCCATCGGTGTCAAATCACAGCTCCGAGGTGGCTAAACGACATAAGCTCTCCGGCTGATAATGCGATCTTCAAAAACAGAGTGCAAAACATCGAGTGTAGCTTCGGCTGTGTGGCACATAGTGCAGTCCTGTTGGATCCAAATGTTGCCAATATCCTCCTTTTCAATTTTTTTGAACAAAAATTCGTTCAACATGGCCCGACAACGATCGCCATTGACTACAGCCACTCCTTGCTCATTTTCAAAGAAAAATGGTCCAATTATGCCTCTGGCCCAAAATTCGTACTAAACAGTGACGAGTTTTGGGTGTATCGGCTTTTAAATGTATGCGTGTGAGTTTTCTGTGCCCCAAATGCGACAATTTGATTGTTTACATACCCGCCAAGATCAAAATTTGCTTCATTTGAAAAGATGGTTTTTTTTTTGCAAAATCGCCATCTTCTGTAAGTCGATCGCAGGCCCACTTAGCAAAGCGAAAACGCATTGAATGGTCAGTTGCTTCAACTTCTGAACCAATTGGACTTTGTATGGCGTCATACCAAGGCCTTTATGAAAAATTCGTCTCATTGATGTCTCCGAAATGTTCAATTGTTGAGAACACCGGTGAATTGATGTTGATGGCGCTTCCAGCATGTAGAAAAAAACGTTAGATGGCGAACCCTTTATTGTGTTTTTCATTTTTCATATTCTTACATTGAGTTTTAAGGAAAAAGAAAAACATGTCATTAATTTAACACAAAGAGTCGTTTAATATAGTATTGATATTGATAATTGTGATGTCAGGTAAAGCTAGTTTTCTTGTTTTTCATCTCGTTTTACAAGTTCTTTATTACAACGTCAAAATTACTATGTTGAATAAATTACTACTGATACATTTAATAAAATATATTTTGTGTAAAAGAAAAAAAACTAGAATTAGTCTAACAGCTAGTATTAAGTCAAATTAACGCATGCGTCTATGCTTAATTTTGAATGTAGGAAAAACATTAATTTATACGAACATAAATAAGTTTCAGCAATAAAAATAAAAACAAACAAAAACACCGTAATAAAATTGCTGGCAGACCTGGGGGGTCTCAATTTCATTTTGTACTTAATTATACCTATAATTACACAATTACATGTAATTGTAATTGAATTTTTTCAATTACAATTACATGTAATTGTAATTGAAAAAGAAGTAAAAATCAATTACAATTACATGTAATTGTAATTGAAGTTTTCTTAAATTACAATGACATGTAATTGTAATTGAAAAAATTCCAATTACAATTACATGTAATTGTAATTGGAAAAAAATCCAATTACAATTACATTTAATTGGAAAAAAAAATTTTTCATTAAGTAATTTAAAAAAAACAAGTAATCATTACTTTTTTAAGTATTTATTGTCAAAAAAGTATTTAATTACAAAAATTATCAATTACATATTATATAAGCCAGTCTTTACCATTTAATAATTTTCAGTTTAAAAATGTTACGAACACGTCCGAATTGAAATTTCAATAATGATCGAAATGAAATCGATCGTTTTTCATCACATACCTGATTGAAAAATAATTAAGACAAGGAACCAATTTAAAAAAGTTTATTATTTGCTTTAAATAACACAATTTTTTTTCATATAATTTAGAAAATCGTTTTAAGAATTTTAAGTTTTATTTTATGGTTTTAAAAATGTAATTGAATTTTGTTCAATTACAAGTAATTATTTGTTGATTAATTACAATTACAATTACTTGTAATTAGTAATTGAACATTTTCAATTACAATTACATGTAATGTGTATTTGATTTTTTTCAATTAACAACTACAAGTAATTGTAATTGACATTTTTCAATTACAATTACATTTTATTGTAATTGAGTTAAGTCCTTACTTTCAATTACAATTACTTGTAATTGTAATTTAGACTACCTCAATTACAAATTACATGTAATTGTAATTGAAATGTAATTGAGATCCCCCAGGTCTGATTGCTGGCTAGATATTGTGTCAAATTCTTCTGAATATAAAAATGTTAGTGTTTTAGCGTAGCCATAAAATTTGTATTTGCCATCTCCGCATATGGGGTTCTTATTTCGATTATATTAAAGCAATAGGTAGGACTTACTTTTATACTTCTTCGTCAAAAGTGTGCCAAGGGTATTGTATGTAGCTTTGCCATGCAGTTTGTAATTTCTACAATATTCAATTTCGTCCTCACCAAGTATATATATTTATTCAAAGAGGAGTCGATTGGGTAATATTCTTCTGTCCATTTCACAGTGTTTTAGTCGAAATAAAATTTGATAGGCTGCCAAAAATTGCACAGACCTGTGTGTGTGCTTGTCTATGAACAAGACTTTCTCTGTTCTCCTTATATTTTTGTCATAAAAATAATTCGTTTTAAGCCATATAACAATTTTCCAAAACATTTGCAACTGTTTATGGATATGATATGTCACAAACGTTGATAAATCGACTACAAATGGAACAAGTTATAGGCAATGATAATTTAAAAGTTGCAAAAGATTCTAAATTATTTTTAAAAACGTTGATTGCACCAAATGGCAAGCCATGGCCTTAAAACTAGCTCTAAGAAAAAAACTACTGAATAAGTTTCAAACTGCAATAACTGAGAAACAAGCACAAAAATACAACAGTTTCTTTGTTTTTCCTACAATTTATACAAAAAATATTATTTTTTTCAACTTTTATACAACTAGGACGGTCATCATGGGTTTTGGATGAAAAGGCTTTACTTGCAAAATATAAAACACTATAGAATATTAACAAGTTGGAGCCCTATATTCGGCTGTGCCGAATTTTTGATACCCAATACTATTTTTGTGTACTTTATAGCTGTTATTAACAGTATTCACTATAGAAAAATCTCTGGTCGTGAAAGAACGCTTCTCACTTTTATTTTCTAGCATTTTAATAAAATCAACCGGAATGCTAAATATTTGAAATTTCATCATCGTATTTATAATGTTTTTCGGTTTTATGAACTTTTAAGTTTCACTGATGGTGGTATAAGTGAGAAGTGGGCATTAAATAAGGTGTGTCAAAGTAATTTCTTCTAATGAACTAAACCCACATATTTCAATATTGAGTTCTTTATTTTTCCAAACTCTTTCTCCATAGAGAAAATATATGATGTTTAAATAAAGCGTTATATGGAATGTAAGCATTTAGGTGAGCATATCACCTTAGTTTTTCGTTTTTTCAAATCTATTTACCAAAAAGAAATGTCTTGATAATTTCAGAATAGAACATCTCGTTTTGTCAGTTTTATTACGATTTAAATTTTATATATACAGATAAAGACAATAAGCGGTATAAATTTTTGTATATTTTGATATTGATCCCCTTTCGTAATTTAGCAGTTTTCAGTGCAAAATATTTTCTTTTACTCAGGAAAACTGTTTACGAAATTTTATCGCTCTACATCAGCGCATTTAGACACAATTGCATTAAATTCGATGCGGGAAAAACATTACTTTTTGACATACTATTGCATTAAGAGCTTTAACTATCTTCCTAATAAACAAATTTAGCCCATTTTCAATAACAAATATTCCTTATCAATTAAAAATATTCTGCGAACTTTTCATCTTCCCAACTTTTTCGGACGGACAGACGGACATTACTAGATCGTCCTAAAAGGAAACCAGGACTGAGAAAATATATAATTTGTGGAGTCTAAAATTTATTTTTGTTAAATTTAAAAAAACGCATTGAAAAAAAGGAATATACCTCCAAACCATTTTATGGTTGTGTATATAAAAATCAGCCATGGACGCTCTATTAAATGGCGTTAAATAAATTTATATGAGATAATTCTATTATGTAAAAATTTTACCTATTCAAGCCCTGCAAAAATGGTATCAAATATTCCTATACAAAAGTAAAGATGGCGTCCGAAAAACAATGGCTGAAAATATGTTTTTCTTAATACCATTAATATGGATATCAATTGAAAATACTTGTGGTAGAATACAGCCAACTACGTAAAAATTGAAAAACCAAAATGGCTTGCTTTCTCTAAACCCATAAATAAAAATATAATAATTATTGTTCAAGATGTATAAAACTCGGAACGGCCAAAAAAATGACACTTTTTCTAAACTTTTGAATTCTCAGTGAAACGCTTAATAATTAAAATAATAAATATTTCTAACTTTTTCTGTAAAATATTTTTTCAAAATTGTTTTTAGCTTCTTAAAGACAAGTAAGAGTGCTATAGTTGACCTTCACCATAATATGCATATCGTAGTCTTGCTTCAATTTATAGTTATATGCCATTTTCCTAATGTTTCGGACGCCATATTTGATTCTGAATTTTTTTCTTAGTTATACAGAATACAGTTATTCCAATAGTCAAGCCTTTTTATCTGATACCCATACTGATTGAGTTAAAAAAATTTCCGTTTTTTTGTTTCAGATGCAAGATGGCTTTTAACCTTTTCCATGTTTACTGTAATCTACTGGAAAAGCTCATTCGTTTGATGCCATTATTCAGGGGGTTGAAGTGGTTACATTTTTGATTACTAGATGTGCCCATATAAAAATCAATTATACGCCATTTTTTTTTAATGGGAGTTATCTTGAATTAAAATTTTTCTTTACTGTTCTGTATTTCCCTCGTCAAGCCCTTTCTTTTGATATGCATATCATTCCTCTCTGCTGTCGAAAATATGAAAAAATTCAAACACTAAAGTATTTGTATCTTTGTGCTTATATTATAGTTAGTTTCAAACCGACTTGTCAAGTTTTCTCGGCAATACTTTTTTGTGGCTACGATTTGTATTCTGTTGTCTTTAGAATGTTCAAAAACTAATCAACAGTCCAATAGTTTGATACATTTAAAGAAAATTTAAATTTTTCAAAATTATTTTTTTGCCTATAACTTTGACGGTTAATAAACGATTTATGCAAAAAATTTTACAAGTATCCGTGGAGGCATATCATATTTATAAACAGTAACAAACGTCTCTGTGAATTGACCTGGGCCTAAAAATTTTTGATTTTTGTGTTAAAGAACAGAACAGAGAACAAAGTCGTGTTTATTTGCTCATAACTCAGAAGGTGATGGGGTGATTGTTTTGGATTTAAAAAAACAATTTATTGCCGGATATTTGCAAAAAAAATACATCACATATAGATCTAACATGTAAAATGTGAGCGCATCTAAAAGTTGATTTTAACCAACACACGGACAGACGGATAATCTGACATGGCTCCATCGACTTCCCTAGTCATAAGCTTTTAGAAAATATCTATATACTTTGTCGGTTTGAAAATCAATGTTGTATTTATAGCCTTCGCACCACAGGTGAAGGGTATAAAAATAATAAATCCTATTATTATCAAAGAAGATTAATGAGGTCATCGTATCTTATCAGCTGATTAATTTTTTTTATTACTAACCAGTTGTTCAAATTTTTTTAATAACTTAGATGCTGTTTGACAAATTTTCGTTTTTTTGTTTTTTGTCTACAATAAATAATAGGCAGTTGCAGCTGGTGTAAAACGTTTTTTCAAATATAAAATCGAATATATAACAAGTAAGAGCACTATATTCGGCTGTGCCGAATCTTTTATACCCACCACCAATTTTGTGTACATTGAAAGCACAATATTTATTATTTTGTTAATCGCTATGGAATAATCTCTTTATAATAAAATATGTATCACTTTCTGTGTAGAGGGTGGTTAAATTTTAAGGGCCCATGTTGAAGGTGAACTATACCTAGTTTTTAAATTTGTTTTCTGCATTTCACTTGACATTTCTCAATCTCAAACTTACTCAATTTGATCCGTGGACAGATACGCAAATGAGCAACGCTTTAAAGTTATTCAGGTTTTTTATAAAAATGGGCGTTCAAATCAAAATGTATTTTGGGCACTTCGTAATTCTTTTGATCAACATAATCATCCAAATTCGTCCACAATCGGGAGAATTGTAACAAATGTTTAAATTTCTGCAAAACAGGCCTGCAAAAAATCTTAGAAAATATGTGAATGCCTTCTTAGTGCGTTGAATGGGAACCACTGATGGTTTTTGCGATAGTGTGGCAAAAGAGCATTCAACCTCCCCTCATCATCATGCCCAACAATTGAGTATCAGCATTGTCATTGAAAATTTGGACCATCAGATAGAGGAGTGGCGCCAAGGATGGGGGAGGGGGGCGTTTGGCCGATATTTTATTAAATACATAATTGAAACATACAAATATTATAATTACAAAAGAAATAATAATAATATCCTAAATAATTTGTGTTTTATTTAAATTCAACAACGGTCATTAAAATTTAACCACCCTTTGTAACTTCGATAGGCTACTAAAATGCTTTTGTAAATGTAGTCTTTTAGTAAAAGTGGGCGTTAAAGTAGGAGTGTCAATAAAGTTTCTGCTTATAAAAACAACTTAGATATTTCAATATAGTTCTTTATTTTCCCAAAAACTTTGTCAATAGAGAAATAACATGAATTTAAGATGAACCGTTATATGGGAGGTAGGCGTTAAAGTGGGCGTGTCACCTAAATCTTTTGGCACAACAATTACATTGATTAGAAGGATATATGTAGCAAATTTGATCATCATACCTCTAATTTTGGCGGTTTTATGAGCTTTTAAATTTCATTAACGGTAGATAACGTGAAAAGTGGGCGATATAGTAGGCGTGTCAAAGTTATTTTGCGAATGAGTACAACATAGGTGTTTCAATTTAGCCCTTTATTATTCCAAAATCTTTATTAATAGAGAAATTATATGAATTGTAGGTAAATCGTTATATGGGAGGTGGGCGTAAAAGTGGGCGTGGCACATTTATTTGCCGTTACAAAAAAGCGTGTCACCAAAATGCAAAGTGTGCAAAATTTCAGAGTCGTACATCCAATTTTGTTGCTTTTATGACGTTTTTGTTTTTAAATATACCGAAAAATACACTGTGCGGTATAAATTTTCGTACATTTTGATCGATAACTCCTCTCCTAATGCATAGATTTAGACAATTTTCGGGGAAAAATATTGTTTTTACTCAGGAAATATATACTTGAAGTTTCATGAACCTACGTTAATGCGTTTGGACACAATTCCATTTTATTCGATGTTCGAAGGACACGGTTTTTTCGACCTACTCTTACTTTTCGAGCTATAACTCTCTTCCTGATATTCCGATTTAGCCCATTTTCAATACCAAACAAACCTTGTCTATAAGAAAGATTCCGGCAAAATTTGAGCCCCCTAGCTTTTTCGGTGCGACCTCTATCGTGCTTTCAACAGACGGACGGACATAGCTAGTTCGTCATCAAATCAAACCCTCATTCAGAATGTATATACTTTATGGGGTCTAAAATGGATATTTCGATGTGTTACAAACGGAATGACAAAATGAATATACCCCCACCATTTTTTTGGTGGCGGGTATAAAAATTTTTGCTTGAATTAAAATATATATATTAAATTCAAAGAAACAAATTATTTATGTTGAAGCTCTAAACACATAGACGCCAGCAGACTTCACAACTTCATGGCTTCAAATGCTGCCAACTTCAAATGCTGCTCTGAAGTCAGCTTCATAATTATTTTGAAGACAGCAACAACATAATAATCAGCTGATGTGTATTTTAGCAATACAAATTTCAGGGATGCCGCATATATATTTTATAATGAATAAAATTAAAGTTATTGATAAAAAAATGTAATTATATCACGAAAACTATAAAAACACATACATTTGTTTCTTTATTGTATTTTTGTAATGTTCTTTTATGTTTAATATCAAAAATAAGTTTTTGTTATTTTTTTTCCAATTTAATATATGTAATGGCAACACTATATTTGTTCTTGCTGCCCGTCAAAATAGAAAATAGCCTAAGTTGGCAGCAGCAGCAAATGCTGTTGTGCAGTCGTGCTGCTGTGCTGCCGTCAAAATAATCGTTTTCATTTAAACACATGGATTTTATTTTTGACATATTGCTGCTTGCTGTCTGCTGTCGTCTATGTGTTTATAGCATGATAAATATATACAAAAATGTGTTTTTGTGTTGTTGTGTTTGTTGCCGGGATGCATTATAAATATTATAAATATGAGGAAACTATTAAAAACATTTTGTAAAGCAAAAAAGTAATTAAAAAAATAAAAACGTACAAATATCTTTACTTACACAAAAATTGTATACAATAAATTCGTAAAAATCTTAATTCAAAAGTTCGTCTTTAACTTAATGTTCGTTTAACATTATTTGCTTTAATAAGCTTTTAGTTTTTTTATGTTGATCAAAAACATAAAATGTATTTGAAATCAATTTTAAACAAAATGAAATAAAATACATTTAAACACATTTTAAATTTTATAAACACTGTAGTTAAAGTATATATTTTCCCACTACTACAGAACAGATATTTTATAAATGTTTCTGAACAAAAAAAATATGAAGTTAGTAACACGTTTTCCTGTTTATATTTACAGACAAAAGATATGCAAGAGACATCTATCTGTTTTGCATCAACTTCAAATTTACGTTTAAAATATGCGCGGTCGTGTCTGTATGCAACATGTAACGTATGATCCACTTCTGCTACAGACAATCACTTCTGTTTTTTTTCACCTTTAAATTTAAATACTCGCATTTTTTGGATTTCGTGCAAGTAAAAGTTATTCCATTGTCAGTCATAGTAGATGACAAAGCTATTTAAATTGAAATAGACTTGAAATAAAAAATCTTTGCTAAAGAATAGACGAGCAAAACAAGAATGATTGGAAAAACTAAAACAAACAACAAGTGTTGTATCCCAGCAAAATTAAAGCAACAACATAAACAAATTTCTAAGGAAATATCAAGGCCTTGGTTTTGGCTTACAAAACTGCTCAGTATTAGTGCCTTATAGATGTGAGTTGAAACTAGAGTACACAATGAACGTTTGAAGTTCATTACCAAAGAACTTTAAAGCAAAAAAGTATTTAAAAAATAATTTTTAAAGTATTACATTTGAACTTTTTAATTTGTATTATATTTTTATATTAGGCTATAAGTTCTATGTGATAATGACAGAATATCTAGGAAAAGTTAGTCATCCGATACTAGCTGAGTGGAATGCATTTTCGAAACCAGCTACGGTTTCATCATCAGCACTCTTTTGATCAGAGCTACAAATGTTGTGTGTAAATATCAACTATTTAACTCAGTATTTATTGAAATTTGAAATATAGAATTATTTGTTCTAATTGATTTATGTATTTCATATAACATTGAGTTAGTACGAAATCTACCAACATCACATAGAACTTATAGCCTAATATAAAAATATAATACAAATTAAAAAGTTCAAATGTAATACTTTAAAAATACAACAAACACAGGGCATGGTGTAAAAATAAAAACATTGTTCAACTAATACCATCTTGTTTAGAACACATGTGACATATAATGAAACTGCATAATTGCAAAAATTGCTTTAGCGACATCTGTGTATCTGTAGCTAAAGGCAACTATTAATTACCTGTGGTAATGACGTGCAAAAAGAATACAGGAAAAACAGATGTTGGTAGATTTCGTACTAACTCAATGTTATATGAAATACATAAATCAATTAGAACAAATAATTCTATATTTCAAATTTCAATAAATACTGAGTTAAATAGTTGATATTTACACACAACATTTGTAGCTCTGATCAAAAGAGTGCTGATGATGAAACCGTAGCTGGTTTCGAAAATGCATTCCACTCAGCTAGTATCGGATGACTAACTTTTCCTAGATATTCTGTCATTATCACATAGAACTTATAGCCTAATATAAAAATATAATAATTTTTGGAGTTTGCTAAAAAAAATCCCAACATTATTTTGAACAGCAAGAGAAAACGTTAATACCCAGGCAATACCGAAGTGTAATTACGGGAAATTCAGAAAGTGATAAAGATTCCGTATTAGTTGAGATTGCAGAACACTGAATTTACGTTTAGCGAGTTTTGTAATTGGTCGCAAATATTAAATTATATTTTAAAGTTTATTACCATCTGATAACCGTTAGAGGGAAATATGAAGGAAGACGAGAATCTTAACCCAAATAAGAGACGATCGAGAAGCGCCGCCATCATGACAATGTTGGTGTATTTTGTTTTATGTTTTCAATTAAATAGAAAAATATATTTTTAAATATTATATAAAAAGCAAAAAAAAAAAAAATAAACGGACAGGTGTCTGGTACTTTCTTTTTATACCCGCCATCAAAAAAATGGTGGGGGTATATTCATTTATTCATTCCGTTTGTAACACATCGAAATATCCATTTTAGAACCAATAAAGTATATATATTCTGAATCAGGGTTTGATTTGATGACGATCTAGCTATGTCCGTCCATCTGTCCGTCTGTTGAAAGCACGATAGAGGTCGCACCGAAAAAGCTAGGGGGCTCAAATTTTGCCGGAATCTTTCTTATAGACAAGGTTTGTTTGGTATTGAAAATGGGCTAAATCGGAATATCAGGAAGAGAGTTATAGCTCGAAAAGTAAGAGTAGGTCGAAAAAACCGTGTCCTTCAAACATCGAATAAAATAGAATTGTGTCCAAACGCATTAACGTAGACTCATGAAACTTCGAATATATATTTCCTGAGTAAAAACAATATTTTTCCCCGAAAATTATCAAAATCTATGCTTTAGGAGGGGAGTAATCGATCAAAATGTACGAAAATTTATACCGCACAGTGTATTTTTCGGTATATTTAAAAACAAAAACGTCATAAAAGCAACAAAATTGGATGTACAACTCTGAAATTTTGCACACTTTGCTTTTTGGTTAGGCGCTTTTTGGTAACGGAAAATCAATATGCCACGCCCACTTTTACGCCCACGTCCCATATAACGATTTACCTACAATTCATATAATTTCTCTACTAATAAAGATTTTGGAATAACAAAGGGCTATATTGAAACACCTAAGTTGTACTTATTAGCAAAAACAACTCTGACACGCCTACTATAACGCCCACTTTTCACGTTATCTACCGTTAATGAAGTTTAAAAGCTCATAAAACCGCCAAAATTAGAGGTGTGATGATCAAATTTGCTACGTATATTCCCCTAGGCAGTATCATTACTGTGCCGGAAAATTAAGGTGCCACGCCCACTTTTACGCCCACTTCCCATATAACGTTTTACCTAAAATTCATAAAATTTATCTACTAATAAAGGTTTTGGAATAATAAAGGGCTATATTGAAACACCTAAGTTGTACTCATTAGCAAAAACAACTTTGACACGCCTATAACGCCCACTTTTCACGTTATCTACCGTTAATGAAATTTAAAAGATCATAAAACCGCCAAAATTAGAGGTGTGATGATCAAATTTGCTACGTATATCCTTCTAATCAATGTAGTCGTTGTGCCAAAAAGTTTAGGTAGCACGCCCACTTTAACGCCCACCTCCTAACATTTTATACAGACCTGTTTTGCAGAAATGTAAATATTTTTTACAATTCTCCCGATTGTGGACGAATTTGAACGGTTATGTTGGCCAAAATAATCACGAAATGCACAAAATGCACTTTGATTTGAACGCCCATTTTTATAAAAAACCTGAATAACTTTAAAGCGTTGCTCATTTGCATATCTTTCCACGGATCAAATTGAGTAAGTTTAAGGTTGAGAAATGTCAAGTGTAATGCAGAAAACAAATTTAAAGACTAGGTGTAGTTCACCTTCAACATGGGCCCTTAAAATTTAACCACACTCAACAAAGAAATTGATACATATTTTATTATAAAGAGATTATTCCATAGCGATTAACAAAATAATAAATATTGTGCTTTCAATGTACACAAAATTGGTGGTGGGTATAAAAGATTCGGCACAGCCGAATATAGTGCTCTTACTTGTTTTTAATCGAAAGGCTAAGGGACAAAAACTCGTAAAAACTTTATCTTTGGTACTTTTTAAGATCTAATCTAACTTTTTGACTAATTAACGTCCGAAAATAATTTGAAATTAATTTTTCATTTAAAAAAAATAAATAAAAAATCACAAAATTTTTCGCTTTACAATAATTTGTGATAAAAAATATAAAAACTAGGTACTTTCAGTTTATCGGGAATAAAACACAAATTTATCCATGGATTTTCATGTTATAAAATTTATTTTATTTCTAATAAATGCAGTTTTATTATTAAATACCAAAACTTTATTTTGCTTTCTATTTTTTTAAAAAATATTTCAATTTCAAAACTTTTATAATTTTACAAAAGAAAAAAATATGATTTAAGTGAAAATATTAAAAAGAAATAGTATTTAGCTAAAAAATTTGAATTAAAAACTGTAATACATTTCAACTACTTTTATTTTATATTCTATATTTGTTATAAAAAATACTTTTGGTGTAAAAGTCCCTTTATAGTGTGAGATACCAAAACACCACAACACGTAAAGGTATCTGAATTCCATACCCGTGCTCTGTATTTAGATATTAGTTGTAGACGAATGAAAGCCCCTCCTAAATTTCCTCGTGTACGTTGTAATCATTAGCTCGTATTTTTACCGTAACTGAATAAAGGCTTCCTGCATTTTCCTTATATTCGTCGTAATACTAACTCGTAATCTGTCGTATTCGAATACAATGCATGTAGAATTTTCCTTGCGCGTTTCTCGTTTATCATTAACATATCGATTTATTTAAGGTTTTATTACTACCAAACTGTGTTTCTTTTTAAAAACCTTACTAACAACTTTGTGTTTTATTCTGAAAGGAAGCAGACTTTTCATATAATAACCCATATAAATGCTGGGCCTTACGTAAAAGGGAAAATAAAATCGCACCACAAAAAACTTCTGCCAGTGATGTTGTAGAGTATAAGCGGATCACATTTTCTTTATGCAAAACTTCATATACATCAAGCCAACTATTTTTTTAAACTTATTTACTTGATATTTTAATTCATGGACTAACAACATTATCTGTTGTAAGATGATCTATGATTTTTTTTTTAAATATATCAGAACACCCAATACTAACTTCATCTACATGAGGAACAAATCTTTTTAGGTTATTGAAACTAGTTGCCAAAACTTTTGCAATATCTACAAAAATGCAGAAATAAGAAAAAGAAAATAGTGCGTTAGATTACAAAAAACAATAAGTTTCTTTAAGCATTTTAAATTTCTTATATTATTTTCAACATCTTTGTTATATAAAAACGTAAAATCTATTTCAAGCCAAAAAAAAAAAAAAAAACAAAAACAAATAACACACTAAAAAGTCTTTAATACTTCACGAAAGTCAAATTTAAACCAGAAAAGAGAGACGAACTATATACACACATGATTTATATTGTCACAAAAAAAAACTTAAAATACGAATACGAGCTACACAAAGGAAATAATCAAGGTCACTGTTTGACAAGTAAAAAGAATTGTCGAAGGAAATTTAAAAATACAAAAATTTAATTTAATTGTTTTCAACTAAAAGCTTCTTTAAGGTATACCGAATCACCGAAAATATTGTGTATGAATGATAATTATTTTGATTCCCAGAATATTACTCATACGCATGAGTACGTTCGTATATAAACCCAGCAAGAAAATCTATGGCAAAAAAGTGAATTTGCAAGGGTTCAACTGGTGACGAAGTGATTAAATTTAGGTGAAAACAATAATAATTTTAACATTAGCGTGTCATTGTAGATCATGTGTTTACATAAATATTTTAATGAACTGCACTCTATTTTAACAAGTGCACAGAACTCATGCATAAATGGTGAAAAGCATCCACTGTTACATGAGTTAATTTTGTTCGTTTACATGAATTCTATAAGATATTTTGTATGAAGTTGCATTCATTTTTAAACACATCATTTATGACAAATTGCTTCGCATTTCAAGAGTCATTTAGAAATATTGCTTCTACACAATTAAGTTAGAAATCTTTAAAATGTAATTCGCTTTGCACTACTTCCAATTTTTTTTTTGCCGGGAAGACAAGATTGCTATGCTCGGTCATGCAGAATGGATACAATGACTTCATTGTAGCCTATACTATATTGCAGATTTAATATTGCTTTAGTATTTTCGAGGCCATCTTTGATTGGGATATTTTACAAAGTTAAGTGTATTCTACTAGTCCTTTCATTTGAAGCCCATATTGATGATTTTCAGAAAAAATTGTTTTCCTTATTTTGTTTTAGATGCCATCTTGGAGTTAAATCTTTTTAAATTTTCTCGTAAATTCTTCGTGGGATTGAATTTGTCTTAATAGTAGCCTTAATATGAGGGGATAGGTGGACCGTGAATGGATTATTTGGATATCAATTTCAAGTACATTGAAAGTTGTTAGTTGCTAAATTTGACCGACATATACAAATAAATCTACGCCATTTTTCAGTGGCGGCCACCATGAGCTTATAATGATTCTGTGGCTTGGAGTAAAAAGGGCCAATGTCAAAATATTTACTTTTGAGAAAATTGGAATTGAACTTTAACTTTTATAGGTGCTTTCATAGTGACATTGGCCATCATTTTATTTATGACGCTGTTCTGGGTTAAGCTGTTTTACCAAAATGAAATAGAGAAAGAACACAAATCGAATTCAATGATTAACTCAAGAGAGCAAAAAAGTGACATTGGCCCTTTTAGCTCCAAGCCACAGAAAAATCATATGTGTATTTTCGCTGACCAATTGATTTCGGTTTGTAGCCACATTAAAAAGTTGAAAATTGTCGATTTTCGTATGTAAATTTAAGAAAAACTGCCTTAGTAATTCCATTGTGTTGCTTATATCTCCGTTAGTTTCATACAGATTAGTTGGTTTTTTGTTTTTTCCTGGGAATTATTTTCAAATCTGCGATTTGCAATTTGGTGCTACCAAATATAATTTAGAAGTGTGAGAAAGTTAATATTTTGAAAATATATATATTTTTCCTAAATCATTTCCGCCTATAACTTTATTATTTAATTAATAAAAAACTTTAAAAAAAATGTTTTACAAATAGCACTAGATACATATCATATATATGTGTACATATATATAAACGTGCCTAAAAATGATTAAGTTTTGTGGTAAAAACTCAAAAAAAAAATTCAAAGTTAATCAGGTTACTGGCCCATATCTCAGAAGGTTATAAGACAATTATGCTTGATTTTAAAACAGATTAATTACTGAATATTTGCAATAAATTAATACCACATACAATTTTGTGAAACATGTATGGGCTTCTAAAAGTGTGCTTAAACTATCACACAGACAGATGGAAATCGCTAAGCGACTCTACTATTCGTAAGCTTTCAGAAAATATATTTGTAAAAATCAAAAATGGAATGACAAATGCGTATGTACCCTTGACGGCTTTCAATAAAACCATAATTTTTGATTATGATTATCTTAATTCCAAAATATTACTGATACGTACACGCGTTAAATAATATGATAAATAGATAAATAATAAATAGTCACTTACGGTCATACTAAAAACATGAGCAATGAGTGTTAAAATTTTGCAAGTGTGTTACTATAAAAATAAACAAGACATATATGGGCATTACCATGTCATCCTACGAGACATTTGTACTCCTATAAAGTTGAGTAATGTTTGCAGAAGAAACAGTAACTGAAACAAAATTAGATCTTAATGTTCCATTGAAAGGGTTATTTATTAAAAAAAAAATAATTATATTCGAATTATTGCTGCCTAAAATAGGAATATATCGTACGCGACATAAAAGTGATTTTGAGGTAAATATTGAAATATGGAAAAATCTGCGAATCTTGGGAGGTATTTTTCTTTTCTTTAATGTCTTACACTAAACCAAATATTTTTCATTTAAAATCTATCATTCTTAATTGAAAACAAGCTTTAAATGATTTTATAATAAATTCAATTTAATATCGTTCGTGACATATCGTACGTGACAGATTTTTCACTAATAGTATTCTTAGGTAATAAAATTTATATTATGTTAAAAAAAAGTTAAATTCTAAATTAGGTGCTCTTGCGATTGTTTAATACGAATGACGGAGACAAATAATGTTTTTCCACTATATTAATGTCATTAAAATAACATTAAAGGGAAATAAAAAAAATACCGCTCTTTATTTTCCTTTTTATACCCGCCACCAAAAAAATGGTGGGGGTATATTCATTTTGTCATTCCGTTTGTAACACATCGAAATATCCATTTTAGACCCCATAAAGTATATATATTCTGAATCAGGGTTTGATTTGATGACGATCTAGCTATGTCCGTCCGTCTGTCCGTCTGTTGAAAGCACGATAGAGGTCGCACCGAAAAAGCTAGGAGGCTCAAATTTTGCCAGAATCTTTCTTATAGACAAGGTTTGTTTGGTATTGAAAATGGGCTAAATCGGAATATTAGGAAGAGAGTTATAGCTCGAAAAGCAAGAGTAGGTCGAAAAAACCGTGTCCTTCGAACATCGAATAAAATGGAATTGTGTCCAAACGCCTTAACGTAGACTCATGAAACTTCGAATATATTTCCTGGGTAAAGACAATATTTTTCCCCGAAAATTGTCTAAATCTATGCATTAGGAGAGGAGTTATCGATCAAAATGTACGAAAATTTATACCGCACAGTGTATTTTTCGGTATATTTAAAAACAAAAACGACATAAAAGCAACAAAATTTAATGTACGACTCTGAAATTTTGCACACTTTGCTTTTTGGTAAGAGGCTTTTTTGTAACGGAAAATCAATGTGCCACGCCCACTTTTACGCCCACCTTCTATATAAAGTTTTACCTAAAATTAATATAATTTCTCTATCAATAAAGATTTTGGAATAATAAAGGGCTTTATTAAAACATCTAACTTGTAGTCATTCGCAAAAATAACTTTGACACGCCTACTATAACGCCCACTTTTCACGTTATCTACCGTTAATGAAATTTAAAAGCTCATAAAACCGCTAAAATTAGAGGTATGATGATAAATTTTGCTACGTCTATCCCCCTAGGCAATTTCATTGCTATGCCAAAATATTAAGGTGCCACGCCGACTTTTACGCCCACCTCCCATATAACGTTTTACCTAAAATTCATATAATTTGGAATAATAAAGGACTATATTGAAACACCTGAGTTGTACTCATTCGCAAAAATAACTTTGACACGCCTACTATAACGCCCACTTTCACTTTTGAATTGTGTCCAGACGCATAAACGTAGTCATGAAACTTCGAATATATATTTATCGAGTCAAAAGAATATTTTTCCCTGAAAATCGCTTAAATCTATGAATTAGGAAAAGAGTTATAGATAAAAATGTACGAAAATTTATACCGCACAGTGTATATTTCAAATTTAAAACGTAATAAAACTGACAAAACTATATGTACGATTCTGAAATTTTGCAAACATGGCTTTTTGGTCAAAGTCTTTGTTATAACGGAAAATAGATGTGCCACGCACACTTTTTTCTTTATATTTTTATAAAAATATATTAGTCATATATATTAGCATTTATTCATCTTACACTGCGCCATTTATTGTACTGTAGCTAAATATAAGATAAAGATGATAAGATAGATGACTCTACTAGAAACTACTAGATGGCATGCTAACAACTTATGCTTATGTTCTCCTAAAGTTATGCTCTATTAAAAATGGGAATTTAGGAAAATTTTGACTTAAGTAAAAAAAAATTGTCTCTAAACATTATGAACAATTTATTTTCATGTACTAATGGCGAACAAATTTAAAAATTATACAAAACTTATTTCGTTTGAAAATCTTTTAAAAGCTAAATGTTATAGAAGTTTAAAAATCAAAATCTTACTAATAAATTTCCCGTTTTAGAAAAATGCAGAGAATGTATATTTTAAATCACCCTGTGGCCCTTAAAATTTAACCTTAAATTCACTTTCTTCTTCTTAAATTCATGTAAATTCTCTATGAATAAAGATTTTGGAATACTAAAGGACTATATTGAAATATCTAAGTTATGTTTATTAGCAGAAGCTTTATTGACACGCGTATTTTAACGGCCACTTTCATTGAAAGACTAAATTTACGAAAACATTTTACTAGCATACCGAAGTTATAATGGGTGGTTTAATTTTAAGGGACTATGTTGATTTTGAATAAAATTATTATGAAATTATTATCATTTATTTTTATAATGATAATATTTGTATGCTTCAATTATGTATGGAACAAAATATCGGCCAAATGGCCCCCCAACCTAGGCGGCACACCACGATCCGATAGTCCAAATTTTCTATGACACTGTTGATGCTCCATTGTTGGGCACGATGATGAGTCGAGGTTGCTTGCTCTTTTGCCACGTTATCGTGAAAAACAGCAATATTTCCCATTCAGCGAACTAAGATGGCATTCACAGATGTTTTCACATTTCATACAGACCTGCTTTGCAGACATTTAAATATTTTTTACAATTCTCACGATTGTGGACGAATTCGAACGATTATGTTGACCAAAAGAATCATGAAGTGCACAAAATGCATTTTGATTTGAACGCCCATTTTTATAAAAATCTTTAATATTTAAAAGCGTTGCTCGATTGCGTATCTTTCCACGGTTCAAATTGAGTTAGTCTGAGATTGAGAAATGTCAAATGAAATACAAGAAAAAAGTTGAAGTTTAGATGTGGTTCACCCTAAACATGGGCCCTTAAAATTTAACCACCCTCTACTAAGAAAGTGATTATAGAATAGAATAGAATAGAATAGAATAACAAAAAGGGGAAAAGCTTAAGTTTGGTAAATTTCGTTCTCACTCACTACAGCAAAAGATATGAATATGTATGTGAAGTTTAATTCACAAAATCAAATTTCGTATAAACTTGTGAGTTAAATAGATGATATTTACATCCAACACTAAGACATTCCGATCAAAGAGTGCTGATGATGAAACCGTAGCTGGTTTCGAAAATGCATTCCACTCGGCTGGTGTCGGGATTAAAACTTACTTTTCCAATATATTCTTTCATTATCACAAATAAAAATTGATTTCTTCATTTAATGATTAGAAATTTAATAATAAAATGAACTAGAACCAAACTAAAAATTAATAAAGTCTTTATAAAGAGATTATTCTATAGCGATTAACAAAATAATAAATATTGTGCTTTAAATGTACACAAAATTGGTGGTGGGTAAAAAAGATTCGGCACAGCCGAATATAGTGCTCTTACTTGTTCTTATGGATCTTGTTAATTGTTGTTGCTACCTTTATTTTAAAGCATATTTGCAATTGAAAATTATTTTTATATTTCAGTCGCTAAAAAAAATAGTTGATTGCAATTGTTTAAAATAAGTCAAAGAGATTATCAGATTAAACTCTTATTATTGCTCTTAAAATTATTAAATAAGCTTTTTATACCTGCGCATTTTTCTATGCATTTTTTTTTTATCAATAAACTTATATTAGAAACTTTCAAGCGTTTTTGTTTTTACAATCGTTGTTGACATATTCATGGAAATGTCCATATAAAACTCAAAAGTTATTGATTTGCAAACAAAATTTGTGTTATAAATTTTTGATAAATTTAAAGAATTTTAATGTTAATAGAATTTTAATGAAAGCAATTGTTATCAAAAACTAAACAGATAAAAATATTTTAATAAAATAGTATGTTAACGCTTATTTGTTGACGGCATTAATACTTTTAAAGGAATAACTGCAACATTCAGTGGAACTTGCTTTAAGGTAAAAAACCGTACCAGAGCACAAAATATTTTTTAAATAATATACAGTTTTTGTAATTTTTTTTTATATTTTATATTGCGGTTGTACTTCGTGCACTATCATCAATACATACATACATACGTACATACAGACATATTTTAATAATTAATTTTCCTTTCAATATTTGTTAAAAGCATAATCGCATTAAGTTTGTTCTTAAATATTTTCCTCTGTCTTTTATTAAAGTCGATTTCTCTTAAATCTCTGTCACGTGCAGCTGTTATTTGTTGAGCAGGACTTTCAAAAAAAGTCAATGTTTAGTTTTTTTTTTAAACTTTCTAGTATTAATTTTTGGTTTTGCTTTCTAACAGCACTTGTTGTGTCCTGACACATACGATATCTTCGCCCGTCAACTTTGAAAACTTCTGCATCATATTGCTTCTTCAAACGTGTTGCAAAGGTGTCATTAAAAACCATACAACTCTGTGGACATAAACTTTGTTGGCATGCATGCTTGTGTAAAAGAAATGTGGTTGTGTGGGTACTTATTTGTGTAATTTAGTTTAAGAATCGTAAGCAACATAAATAATCTAGCTTGCAAAACATAAGTGCTGGCGATTTTTTTATAAATTATATTAAACTCGTCAATTCTACCTAATTTTTAATTATTAAGAAGTGGGCATGTTTTTTCTTGTTTAATCAGAGTATTGTCTGCTGAAAGCTTTTCAAATAACGACTATCCTGTGATTTTTTTTAATGTAGTGCAAGAACATCTTTAAATAATTTTTGTATCGCATATGAACTAGGGAGATCTACCCGGTTTTAAAACCGGGTTTACACCGCTGGAAACCCGGTTTTTTCTTCTTCAGCAGGCGGTTTTTTCCAAATGTTAATTTTTTCGAATGTCGAATGGACCGGTTTTTTATTCACAAAAGCCAGTTTTTTTGTTAATTTTTTAATTTAATGTTTATATATCTTTATAACCAATCGTACTATACTACTTACATTAAACAAGTTTTTTTTTCAATTGTTTATTATATATCGAGACTTTGTTTCTGACACAGAAGTTAGTATTTGGAAGACACCATGCTTTAAAATATGTAAAACCCAAAATATAGCAAAGTGACACAAAGGGCATTAAAAGTCAATATATAGAATATAATTTATGATATTTTCAAGCTCGTGCGATTTTAGAATATAATTTATGATATCTTAAATTTTGTGTGATTATTGAGATTATATATATAGCGAATTTCATGGATATAGAAACACATGTAAAAAAGTTTACTCTCAAACTTTATGCGACTCATAGTTTCTCATAGCCTTAAGAATTTCCACTTTAAATACTGGTTTTTTTCCTAGGACTATCTATCAACGAAAAATATGAATATGTTTGTTAAATGCTTGAATATGTTTACTAAATATGTTTTTAGATAGTAAAAGTATTACAGAATTAAAAAAAAATTAGTTTAAAGTTGTTATTATCAATAATAATATTCACATTTTTATAAAATTGAAATTTTTCTATTACAATTGTGATAGAAATAAACTATGAAAAATGCATTTAAAGTTTTAATTTAAATTGGCACATATCAAAATTTTGAATCAAATTTTGAAATAACTTTCTAGCGTATTCACAAACCGCAGCACGTATATATATCTGCCACCTTGCCAGAGACTTTAATACACTAGAAAATTACCTCCTACAAACTTACATAAAATTATAGCTTAACACAATTTATTAATAATACGATACATTAATGTGACATCAGTTTTTTTTTTTTTTTTTTTTGAAAACTCGCATGTCACATGTATGTGACGCTGATGGCGAACGTGTTAGAATAAAAAGTGACAAAGTTCGAAGTTGAAAAGAAAAATATATAAATCACAGTTTCGCTACAATATTTTGTTTCATGAAGCAGAAACAATGACAACTTTAACATGCTGACAAAGTTAATGTTAGTAAAAGCTGACGTGAACAATAAACTGATTTTTAAGTATTTTTCGTTAAATTGTAAATAAAATAAATAAAATGTAAATTTTAAAATAAATTGTATTTTTTTTAAATATGGCAGCACCAAAAAAAAAAAAAAATAAAAGACCGACTATTTATAACAAATTAATTAGTTCTTTAAAAACAAAGTGGCAACGACAAACGAATAGAAAACAATTCATTTAAACCGTAGAAAATTTGGTAACTTTTAATTTATAAACCTCACGTTAAAAGTTAAGAGTAGAGTGATCTTCCCTTTAACATATCGAACACAATAATAACTAAAAACAAGTAAGAGCCCTATATTCGGCCATGCCGAATCTTATATACCCTTCACAACGTGTAGTCATGCAATAACAGTAGTTTGTATCACCATTCATCTCATATGAAAGACGTACATACTTAAAAAACACATACATATATAAAAACATCCCATTGTAAAATTATAAATTCACGTATGTATGTTAAAAAAAATATAAAAAAAAATTTAAAAAAAAATTTAAAAAAAAGTTGAAAAAAATAACTACAATATATATAATAAATATAAAACAAAAAAAAAAAATAATAAAAAAATATTAAAAAAAAAATTAAAAAAAAATAGAAATAAACATATAAATAATATATTAAAAAAAAATTAAAAAAAATAAGTAAAAAATTTAAAAAAAAATATAAAAAAAATTAAAAAAAAAATTTTTTTGGCTCAGCTGGGATTCGATGGCACGTTTTCTCTAACCAGTATACACGTTCGTATGCATGTTGTTGTTGTAATGTTGTTTTTGTGAAAAAAATCGAGGTGGTCGTGGATTTTTGCTCATATCTCAGTTGGCAGCTTTTAGGTAAAAATTGTAGTTATAAGAATAAAAAATAAATACCAATCATCTGTCTCTCAAAATTGTAATTTTAAGTAACGAATTTTAAATAATGGCACTTAATATGTGTCAACTTAAAAACAGAGGAACAAACCAGTTTATGTCTATAAGTGTCTGTCAGGGGTATAAAGCAGAATTTTCAACATGTAATTGAATACAAATTTAAGATATTTTCTGCCTGGCCTTTAAGTTGTATTTAAAGTTTAAGAAGTCATTTTAAACATTAAACTTTAGTTAATTTTAAAAACATAACGAACAGTGACTGGTACAGAAGGATAACAGCAATTTATAAAAGGCTTGTTAAAAGGCCTCTTTATTTGGCTTGTAATGCTTGTTTTTAAATTCAACTAATAAAAAAAAACAAATTATTCAACCATTTTAATGAGTCCTATTGCGTTTTTAAATTGGCCAGCCAAACAATATCAACTGTTAAAAGTTCATATTTAGACATCATTTTTATTTAATTTTTTTACAATATTTTTGCTTTTATCATTAAGGAATTATATTTTATATTTTTTCAATTTTTAAAAAAGTAACGCTTTTTTTGAAATTCTGAATTTGAAACTATTCGAAAACCGGTTTTTGAAAAAAGTCGAATAATCGCTCACACTAACAGATACATAAAGTTATTAAGAAAGGTGTTGAGAATGAAACACCAAAGACTACCATAAACAGACAAATTTTATTAGTCTCTTAGGGGATGGAGTTAAATGTAATTTATGTTCAAATTCTACTTGCACAGTAAAAGAAGATTTAAAATAAAATCAGACTAAACCCTTTCTTGAAAATACATACATAAGTTGTCTTGTTATAAGTTTTTAAAAGAAAACTGAAAAGTGCATAGAAAGTGTCTAAACAAAAACAAAAGAGTCTGACAATTTGTTGAAACTAAATGGTTAAAAAGTTTGAAAGACAAGAGTATGCTTGTTCTAAAAGAATTTATAGCCCTCCACAGTCATGTTTATTATACCCTCTATAATCGTGAGTTGCTTTGTATAAGAACTATAATAGAAACCAAAAGATATAAAAAAAATTATCTTGGGTAAAACTGTTTTGATTTTTCTGCCAAATACTCTTATGTTACAGCATAACATAACCTACAGTGTAGCAAACTGCTTGTGTTTTTTTTTTTTGGAAAAACATATAAATTTAAATTACTTGTTATCAAAGTTCTAAAATCAAATTAATTAAATTTCAAAAATCTCCGGCCTTTTTCAGCAGCTTTTTTAAAAACAATATACTTAGGTATTAAATAACACAGGAACAACCTCTCTTCACTATAGAATTAAAAAAAAATGGAAGCAAGTCATTTTCACACTGTTAACAAAAAAAAAAAAACGGTGCGGTTGAGCAGATTAATAAAAAAAAGTGACCTAAATAAAAGTTCAGCAAATTTAAAAACAGGAAACAAAATTCCAACTTATTTTTTTTCTTTTTGGATCAAAAAATGAACAAAGAAAAATACTTTATTTTTCTTATTCATTGATAAAGTTAGACGATTCGTGAAATAAAATCTCAATAAAAATGACAAAATGATGTACGATGAAAACTTGTTCAATGGCCAAGTAAAAGTGTAGTACAAAAGAACGAAAGTATTTTTAATTAAAAAGAAAAAAGAAGTCTGTTGGGCCAACTGCTGCCAATAGTGAATGAAAAAGTTTGAACAAAAGTTGAGAGCTACCCAACAACATTTTTTTTTTTTTAATTTCTGTAATAGGTTTTTATAACTAACAAAAATAGAGAAAATTGCCCTGTTGGTTACTTGCTTAGTCTATACTTATTGATATGATTACTTTAAATAAGAAAATAGATTCATGCTCGTAATCAACTTTTTTAGTGCTGGTTGGAGGCTGACGAATTTTGGCGCAACTCAAAAAAAACTAAGTGGTTATATAGGCGAAAAATAACTAGTTCATGTTAATCTTTATTTCTTCTTGATAATTTGCTAGGTAAATTAAGATTTTGCTGGGTATGATCACAAGGACATTCTCTAAGTTGAAATGGTATAAGTCAACTACGTAGATATAGATTATGGATTTCAATTTCACTATTTATTTATTGCGGGCAAATTTCATTTTTCAATGTCACTTTTAATTTACTTTTTTTTAACGCGTTACGTAAAGAAAGTTTACGAAAACATTTACATAAACAATGCGATTATAGTCACTTGAATATTCCCTTAAATTTTTGTAAACCCAAATCACTGCTGATATTAATTGCTGTATGTAATGAAAATCTATCGTGGTATGCTAATTTTTTTATTTCAAAATTAGCATGAATTGGTGAAGCCTTTATCAGGAGAAACATTTGTACAATGCCGTTTTCTCAACGTGCTAGAAACATAAGGATTTATTAAGTAAAAAACTTTTTAACTTCTTTAGGAAGGAAAATTTTACAGATTTTTTGTTGTAAAGTCTAACATATTCCAGAGACAGCATTTTTTACCGTTCGGTACAGGTTTCCTGTTATGGTCTAATAAATAAATTTTTCATTGCAATTAATCATCTGTATTCAATAAGGATTTTGGATTATTTTGTTTAAGCCATTTCTCGCACGATTCATATTAGAGAAATAAATGTGACTAAGCAGCTACTTTTTTTTAATATTAAAGAGATAAAACAAAACTTTCTGCTTATGTCATTTGATTTTAAGCAAATTCTACATATCCGAAACAAAAAAAATTAAGAGCATTATACTCTTCAATAAATGTCAAATAAATACTCTTCAAAAGGAAATATAAATTCTTGAAATCAAACATCGCATTCAAAAGATACACCAACGCAGTTAATCCCGTAGTTGTAGGTTAAACACCCAATAAAATGGAAAATTTTGGAACAAGAGTCGAGGAATCACTATAACTGAAATACAAACGCTTATTGGCATAAGCATATAAAATCTGCTATTTCATGAGCATTTATTTTCTTAAGAAATACGGTTTTAAAATCAATGTTAAACAAACGACCGACTAAAAGAAATTTTTATTGTTGTCGATTTTGAAAATTTTTTTATAATAACTTAAATTTTTGGTGTAAACCGAATATATTTTAACTTTACTTTCAATAAACCAGGGTTCATTTTATTACCAAAAACAATAATTGAAAGTTTCGATTTGAAAGTATAGACTACTTTATTGAAATTGATCACAATAGATTAAACCAAAACGGTAATTCCTTTATTGTTATGTGTCTTGTTGTCGAATGTAATTTGATATACACACAACGCACTCTGTTGAAATAAAGCCCTATCATTTGCTCATGTGCAACTATTTACATATAAGCACTGCCATAATGGTAAGGATCTACAATATTTTATAAACTTTAACCTGCGAAAAATTTACATCAGGCTTAGTTTGTAAAAATATATATTAACAGTAACTTTATCTCGAGTAGGAGTGCCGAGGGCAGTTTGTTCTACTAGAAGGTTAGGTTAGATCCGGCAGCCGCCCGAAGGCATAGCTCACTTGGATCCTCCGAGGGTCCGTTGTGATACCGTAGGCCCGTTTGTATATGTCCTCTGGATGACGTTCATCAGCCATCATGCCCTGTTTACAAAGGTGTGAATCTTTCCCAGATCAACTGCGGAAAGACAAGTTTTACTAACAAGTATTCGCTGACCTAGAATCAGGTCCCCGAATGCAGGACAATTACAGAGAAGATGTTCAGTTGTCTCCTCCTCTTCCTCGTTACCGCAACTTCTGCAGAAGTCGTTGTAAGGGATATTCAGCCTTTTCACATGTGTACCTATAGGCCAGTGTCCGGTAATGACCGCTATGAGGTTCCTAAGGGGGATTCGAGGCATATTCACTGCATATTGCGTCCTATGCACAACCATGTCAGGCCAGATTTTTCTGGTCTCCAAACAAGTGGGTTGTCTCGCCCATCTTTCCTTGGCATCCAAATAGAATCGATGCGAGATTAGCTGCTTACCCTTCGATAAGGGAATACCCAAAGCACAAATGGATTCAACCGAATCTAAGGTAGTTCCGGGTTTTGCAAGTGCATCAGCTCTATTATTACCATCAATATCCCCATGTCCTGAAACCCACACAAGGGTAACCGTCGAATGTCTCGCTATCTCTTCAAGAGACACCCGGCATTCCTGGGCAATTTTCGATGTGCTGTACACACTCTCAAGAGACCTAATAGCCGCCTTGCTGTCATTAAATATATAATTATCCCTGCTAGATATTCCATTATACTGAATCTGTTCTGCGGCTGTCTTAATAGTCATTAATTCAGCCTGTATCGCGCTACAATAATCCGGTAGCCTCAGGGACAATTCAAAACCCAACTTGATCGAAAAGATACCACATCCAGTTGCAGTATGTGATTTCTATCCGTCAGTAAATATCTGGATGGCATTCTCCGGAGGTTGGAAGCCGTTGTCGTATTTAGATCTCTCCGGTATATTCGTCACGAAACCCGGATCGAATACTGGTTCAGTTACCTTGTAATCAATAGGAGAAGCAATATTGATCATAAAAAAAATTCTTGCATGTCCATAATTCACATACTTCCATGCCCTTGTGGCATTCAGCCTCAGTGCGGTGTCCGCAGCCATCTTCTTAGCCAGGATGTCTGGTGGTAACCAGTTCAAAATAGTGAACAGTGCCTTAGATGGTGTGGTCCTAAGAGCACCTGTTATCATAATCGCAGCCATTCTCATAATACGTTAGAATCTGTCCTGGTGGGTTCTCTTCTCTTCAGCGCCACCCACTAGACTGCCGCTCCGTAATAAAAAATTGATCTGACGACAGAATTGTATAGCCAGTATAAGTTCCTGAGGTTAATACCCCTTGTTATACTAGAAAGATTTAAGAAATATTATTTAAGTGTTAAGCAATATTTGAGTACAAGAGCCCATAGGAGTTACTAGTATTCATAATCTGAAATTTGCTGTGAATAAATTTTTATTATAAAGGATGTCTTAGTGAGAATTATTTTTTTTTATCTAAAAATAAAAACATGTACTTTTGGGATAGTTGTGTTTTTTGATTTGTAATTTACAAAGGAAACATATTTCGATTAAGAAAAGAATAAAATATTCTATTGCCCCCACTGTCCCTTCTTTTTTTATAAAATTTTTCATGACTTTTTCACACAAATGTTATGGCTAGTGACATCATCCAGCCCATGGATCTTGAATTCAAACTTAGAAAATGTTTGTGGTTTATTTAAACAAACTCAAGACTTCACGTACGGTATTAAATCATATGATTTTGATGGCCAGTTGGTATCATAATTACTTAAGATTTTTATATAATTTCTTCAAGAAATCGTTGCAGCAATATATGTTTTTTTTTTTTAACCGGCTAGGTAGGTGGCGTCGTCCCGCTAAACCTCATTTCGTCCGGACCCGTGCCATCCAGTTCAGGCCACAAAACTTCGTTTTCATGTTCTCACAATGAATGCTGTTCTCAGCCACTACATTATCTGCCTTTATTTCATAAATATAAGTTCTAATCACGCCGCCTAATCAAAATCCGCACAAAACAGTTGCTCGTTGAGATTATATCTATTTCTCGTGGATTGCATGAGGATTTGCTAAGACTCAAATTTGAAAATTTTGTGTTTTTATAAAGCCGTTCATAAAGAATACGCTTCATGCGAGAAGACAACTTTTTTTCGAAAAATTTACATTTACTTCACTTTGCTTTTTTATTCATTGAACGAATTTCCAACACTCTTCTTAATCTGCTTGTCTGAGGTGCTGAATTTTGTACGCATGAAGGTTGCATTTTTCTTGTTTGTCAAAATTCCCTGCGTAGGGCTTTGTAAAATTTTAAGTTTCTAAAAAAGGATGCCGAATTGAATTAAACAACAATGTTTTCAAAAGGCCGACTAGCATGTTAATCCACAGGAGTCTTTTTGTTCATAACCGATGCAAAATTTTGACTACTATTTGAATAATTGATACATTAGCTAAAATATATATGAGAGTCCTTGACTGAAAATCCTTCGGAGCTTGCGTACAGTCTCATTATATAACCCATTATTATTTCGTAAAGCGCTCTTTTTTAAATAATTGCCATAAACATATGTAACAGCTGATAGTTTCAGGGTTGCCAGTTACAAAAAAATTACACTTCATTTAAAAAATGCATTTTTTCTGAGACGCCTTTTGTTTTAAGTTTCTTTTTAAGATTGTTGTAATTTTTTACCTCAAGGACATAAGAGAGATATCCGTACATATGTTCAGATTAAAAACAGCTCTAGCTTGTTTAAAATATAAGAAAGATTTACTTTAAGAACACCGTTCCAGTAATTAGCGTGAGATTGCAGCTTTTACAATCCCTATGATGCCATTACTGTAATAAATTTAAGGTACTAAACAATTATTAAGTTTTTGCTAAGAAATTGTTTATTGCGAAATTAACATAAAAGTATTTTCATTGTATATATTTTTTTTTATTTAACTTACGGTTGCAAAGTTGTAACATAAATTGTAAAAGGATTACTTACCACTACATTTGGCAAAACAATTTTTGTTTTGAGATTTTCTTGGAAAAATACTTTATATTTGAAGGTACACAACGAATATTAGACCTGTTCGGTAATATTTTTTTTAACATATTTTCAAAATCTATTAGTCGAACAAAGTTTGTATAATACATCTAAGGGTGATTGTAATTTGTGATTTATCTAAAGCAAAATACGAACAAATGAAATCAAATATTGCCAGCTGACATGAGTTATTAATATTAAAGTATGATGATCAATCACGCTTATGGGTTTTGTTTAAAAAACTAATTACTTTCAATAACAATGATAACATTAAAACAAGTGCTTAATTAATGGAATTAAATAAATTCATTGTTTTTTTTTAAGATATCGATTTATGATAAAGTAAATTAATTGTTTTTTTAATCTAAACTATTAGCAGTCGGTAAACAATAATTATTGACATGAGAACTCAAATGGCCAATTGCTGGTATCTCCCATCGTGCTGGCAATCAATGTGGCTGACATTAATACGCTATAAACATTTTCTTTTATTTATAAAATGTGTTAATTTTAATTTTTTTTGTTTGTTTTACAAATATTACAATATTTTCTGTTCATTATATTCTTCTTTAGTAAGTAGAACACTTGAATGTTTTCACTTAGTTTTGCAGTATATTATTTTTATTCTAATATTAACATCTTTATGAGTTAAGTGTCAAATTTTTCAAATAAAAATAATTTTTATGAATAACAAAAGAGTAAAGTTTGCAACTACAACAGGATTTATCTACCGAATATAAATTCAGTTGATATCAGTGATGACCTTCGTCTGTGTTGAGTTAATTTCAAAAAGTCTACTAAAACAAAAAAGAAAAAAAAAACCCAAACAAATGGGACATCAAATACTTAATACATACCTACACATTGACATACATATAGAGGTATGTAAGTATGTCTATTAGGCTCTTGTTAGTCTATTTGTGATGAAACAAATTACATAAATAAGTCAATAAGAGATGATAAAATTAAACAAATGATGATGAAATTGCATACACAAAGATACCGGTTTTTTTGGTTTCTTTAAAAGCCGACAACATCTACAGACCTTTTGTCTGCCATAATTATTACATGTTAAGAACACATTTGTCAGTAGCCTGGTGTG
Source organism: Phyto melanocephala (assembly GCA_941918925.1). Classification (NCBI taxonomy): domain Eukaryota; kingdom Metazoa; phylum Arthropoda; class Insecta; order Diptera; family Rhinophoridae; genus Phyto; species Phyto melanocephala. Next base: position 134,045,235 of record OW799234.1, on the reverse strand, counting down.
CGTTAGCCTACGGCTTTGTTTTCCCTTTTTTTGCAAAAATTTTTGTTTGCCATTTTAAAATTTAACTAGTAAGGGGGCGTTTTATATTACCGCCATCTTTAGTTTTCAATTTTTACATAGTTTTCTATTAGTCATAGCCATATTAGTTTAAAAAAATTTCCCATCTTGTTTCAGATGCCATCTTGGATTTATATGTTCGCAATACAATCGGATACGCCATCTTATGTTCTAGGCTTCTCATAGTTAACTGTAATATAGAAACTGTAAGCAATTTTCAGACAAACAACAAAGTAGTTGTATTTTGGTGCTTATATCTCAGTTAGTTTTAAACCAACTTATTAGTTTTTCTAAGAAATCATTTTCGAGACCACAGTTTCTAAATTGATGTCTTTTTCGTATCCACAAATTATTAAGGAGCTTTAAAAATTTGATATATTTGAAAAAATATATATATTTCCAAATAATTTTTGGCTATAACTTGCCGATTAGTTACCGATTTGCTTAAATTTTTTCACGAATATCTGTAGAGCGTAAAATATCTATAGATAGTCACAAGCGTCAGATCAGTCAGATTATCCTAGGGCTGAATAATTTTATCTTTTGTGGTTAAAATAGGGAAAGAAAGAGGTAGCTGTGTTTTCTTGCTCATAAATCAGAGAGTGATGGGATAATTGTGCTGATTTTCAATGCCAATCTACTTCAAAATATTTTTTTTTATTTTGACATTACTTTCGGGTCTTAGCGATGTATGGGAGCCTTAAAAAAACTGATTTCAATATACATACGGACATATGGACTAACGGACATAGCTCAAGCGACTCCTTTGTTCATACGCTCTCAGGAATTATATACTTTGAAGGGTCAATAAATGACAAACCTAAAGAAATCTTACACTCCCTGTGAAGGGCTTAAAAAAAGTACATGTTACCGAAACTCTCTTTTATTTAATTTGGCGTTTTTATTCGATTTCTGTTGCCTCTGTTGTTTTAGAACAGAAATTGGCGAAATTTTGATAATATATGATTATTGGGAAAAACTAATTTATTTGCCAATCTTTTATTAATATTGAGTTTAATATCAAAAAATTTTAAACACTTTTATTATCGTGTTTTTCTTTCTTTTTTTTTCGTGCTATTTGTCCCATTCATAAACTACGCAATATGAGAATTTTTATAACAAATAACTGGTTAGACAGAATTCAAAAAGAGGGGCATTAAAAAGCATAATTCCTTAAACATTTATAAATGTATGACCAAATTGGCATGTCGTGCTCTCTAAGAAATGATCTGGAATCATACTCCCAAACTCATCTAACATTTCGGACAGGCCAGTAACTCAGCCTCTTAAATATACGTTTTTAGGAATTGTCAATTTGGATTCTCCAGGAATTCCAATTTCGGCATTGTTACCACGTTAAAGTTCTCGAGTCTAATACGCCAAACGGCTAGAAATTGATAATCGGATAATTTTTTTTTTATGCTTCACACGTCGTTTTATTTGACAGTCCCAGGCGAGCTCAATGAGTTCACATATCCGTGTGACCTGCTATTATACTAGTGTATTGTGTTGACTTGATTAGTTTTGGAATCTCCTTTTATTTATAATGGTATGGGGTACGCCATAATATGCTCGTCATCTGGAATGAATGTAAAAATATTTTGCTATCTGAAATGTTTCTCCCTCGCTCAAACTTTAAGTCCATTTTTGAATTTACGAAAGACTTTAGCATTTTTCAAGGTGACAGTATTTAAAAATACTCAGATTTTGGATAGTTTGTCAGCTTCTTCTTTTCCGACTATGCTGTATGACCTTGTATCCTTATTATCTTTAGATGTAAACTATTTGCATGTGAAGTTTTTTCCACTTTGGCACGGCACAACATTTCGAGATTAAACTTTTTGATTCACTATAGTCTTGCTAATTGATTGGCTGTATGAATCGAAGCCTTTACTTCTGTTTTGGTTAATGTCATATAATTCCATTTCTGTTCAGTCACCAATAGTCAATCCGTCTGTATAAATATCTATGTTTTGGATATTTCTTATCATAATTACTTCTTCACATGCTACTTCATCCAGTTTTATGGCGATGCAGTTAACACTTTCATATTTCATTAGGATTTTGTTACATGTTACCTCTGTGATATTTACCAGTTATTTACTCATTGCCATTAAACTAGTACCGACCATGGCTGCTTTATTTTTTCTCCTGTGCTTTAATCGGCGGAATTGTTAGTATATTCTTAATAGCCATTTTTGATGTGGTTTTAATGGCACCATAGATACTATACTATGGATCTTTTGAAGGGTTTTAATATTAAATTTCTTCTCTAAAGATGTTTATCATACTATTGAGCCATACCTTAGGATGCGTCGAGGTATGCTTGTATATTGCGATTGTGTCATTTTTATTTTACGTTGTATTTTAATGATATCACTCTTATACCAAGTGCCTTAAACCTTTTAGCTACAATGAAGTACTACACCTTGATATTTGACATTTTTATTGAGCTTTGTAGTCTTATAGCAAAACAACCGAAAAGCTGTACACTGGTATCTTCCTCGTTAAATAGCTGATTCCATCTTTTCCGGGTTGTCCAGTTGTAGCGTATATTAAGAGTATCTGTTGCTTTCCTGTGTAAAAGATTAGGATATTTTTCCCCAATTAGTATTGCAACTTCTTATGCATAACAGATGGGATTGAAACTTTCGTTCGACAGAATTCTCTGTAGATTATGTATAATAGTTATTTACAGCAACAAAGATGAGATACTTACCAGCGGGTAGGTATTTTATTATTATTTCCTTTGTCTCGCAATTTATACAGCTGTTCCTTTACATGGTTTAACTTTTCAAAGGAAACAATTTGACTTGAAATGACTAGTTGTTGAAGGCTCCTTTTATGTCTATAAAAACGTCAAAAGAATTTTTCTAATAAAAGAAATAAGAATTAGATTGTTAGCGACTATACGTACATGGAATATAACAGCAACCTTATAAATTGTTTTTATTTTTGGGGGCAAGTAATACGCTCAATCTCTATAAATACAAACAGAAATGAAATTCATTTTAATTATTTTCTATCGATTATAGTGCAAATCTAGGGATTACTGTGCTAGTGTGCAAGTATTTTATTATGGTTGAACGTCACATCAAATAATCAATAACGACCGCCACACACAACAACAAACAATAGTGTTAGTATGTGATTATGACTGATGCAAAAAATTAGGTTTTTATTAGTACGAGTATTTGTATTTTTATTGGACTGTACACAAGTACTTAAATGGTTTATGTTGTAATAAAATGCAGTATAAAACTTGTATGTGTGGTAGTCGTATACATACATACATATGTAACTACAAGGCAAATTTATTACATAAAATTATATCGAGGCATAAATAAAAAAATGAGATACAAACCATGTCAATATAATATTTGTGTGAAAGTAAGTGTTTTATTAATTGAATTAAATATGTATATGACTATAGTTAAACTTTATTGCTTCTATTTTGCAATAAACTTTTCTGTTTAATTTTTTTCACTTCTCTATAATTATTTAGTGATGTTTGTGTCATACATATTCATGTTTTTTTTCTTCTTTCAATACCTAAAAATGGTATTTTAAAATGACAGTTGGTTTAATTGTTCAGTCGTTAATAAAATTACAATGGACAAATTAAATTGCATTTGAGCAGCAAGAAAAAGTTTTATTTATAAAATAAAAAACTAATAGAAAGCTTGTATAGTAAAATTAATAAAGTTGTAATTGTCGGAGTAAATTTCAATGTGCAGTTCATGTGTAGTTTTATAAATCAACTAGCATTTAACCCGCTACTTCAATAGCGCAGCTTTTACTATTTATTGAATACTCAAGTTCTATTTTTAATTATTAAATATTTTTGGTTCAATTTTGAAAATTTGTATCTCTGATTCAATTTATTTAGAAAAATAAATCGTAGAGTACAAATATATCGGGCACATATTTCCTAACTAAAAGCAAGATCAATGCTACTGAGTTTCAAAAATTAAGATTCATATTTTGCAGAAATTACTCCAAAAATAATAAAAGTAACATTTTTCCCTTCACTAAAACTTCCACTGGGTTTATTATTACCTTCATTCAGAATTCTACGTACACAAAATATAAAAAAAAATACAAAAAGTAAGGAGTTAGACCTCGGATCAAAAAACACTAATTTTAAGAATCTGTGTTTACAACCGTAACAATACAAAGAGTACAAAAGAATGCCAAAAGCCTTTTTTGTGTCTCCAATATTATTTTAATTTACAAATTGAATCAACAATCCTTTATTTCACAATTCTAGCTTCGCAAACGTAGAATCTATAAAAAGTACCATAAAAATTTAAAAAAGTACCTTTTTGGTCACCTATAACATTTTTAGTCTCACCTTGTATCAATTGTCACTAATTTCAAAATTCTAGCTTCATAAACGTAGAAAATACAAAAAGTACCATAAAAATTCAAAAAAGTATCTTTTTAGTCGCCCATAACATTTTTAGTCTCACCTGGAATCAATAGTCCTTTATTTTACAATACTACCTCTATAAACGTAGAAAATACAAAAAGTACCATAGAAATGCGAAAAAGTTCATTTTTGGTCCAAGTTTCAAGTTTAAAATTTTCAATTATCTATGTAACAAAATATTTTAATAGACATGATTTAAAGTCAGTAAATATACTCTTTTTTGCATATACGTAATTATGTTCTAAATAGTACCAAACTCTTTTCCCGATTTTTCCCCTTTCTACCCTGTTATGAATGTGTTTCAATTTTTACTAAATTACATAATTTTTTATGTCTGGTGAAATCCCAATTAAAAATTTTGTGAAAATTGGCCCTCTAATTAGGAATTACTTATATTTGCCGGAATTTTTTCCTTTTTGGTACCTTTTTCTTCCCCAAAAAAGCTTCCAAAAATTTCACCTAAATAATTGTCAAATTTTGTCCCATCGAATAATATCAGAAAAGTTTCTTTTAAAAAAAGTACCAAAAAAGGGACTATTTTTATCCCTTTTAGATGTGATTTTGAAAAAAGTGCCGAATTCTTATTAGTGTTTTTTCGCGGATTATTTAATACAGTTTAAAATTTTTTTCCTAGCTTTATGTGTTTGGAAGTTACATAGGGTACCAAAAAAGTACCAAATTATAGTTTTTACCCGTTTTTTCCCCTTAGGGGTTGAAAATTCAAAAAAAGGTCAGACACCTGTCAGCTTATTTTTTGTACAAATTACAATACTTTTTCAATCTAGTTTGTATCATTTTTAGTTTAGCAGATATAAGATTACCGATCTTAACCGTTTTTACCCTTTTTTACCCCCTTAAGGTACGAATTTCCAAAAATACCTTCTTAGTGGAGCTATACAATAGGAAGAGATTGTCCAAATTTCATGTCTCTAGCTCTTTGCGTTTGGGCTGTGCGATGATGAATCAGTCAGTCAGTCAGTCAGTTTCGTTACTCTTTTATATAGATAGACTAGTTAAATCCGGTTTACATTGCTGAAGCCAACAATTGTTGTTAATAAAAAAATTAGTTCATTGTTCTTTAAGAAATTTCTTTAATATTATTCCTACTGACATGCTATTTTTTTTTGGTAGATAATATCACGCAATATGAAGTACTTGGTTGGTGGACCTGGTTTTGAAGTGTCTTTATATCAAATTTCATTAAAATCCATGCCGCAGTTTATTGTCTAATTGAGTTCAGAAAGACACACAGCATGACAGACTAACAAAAAGTTTTTTGTTTTTTATTCGTGATCACTATGCCTTTGGTGTGATTTATGTTCAGATATTCTTGTTTTTAGTTTATTTTTAGTCGTACCTATATACACTTTACTACATTTCGCACTATCGTTACCAACTCAAGATATCTTATGTACTAAATTAGATCTATCCCATTTTTTTGTTCTGCTTTTTGTCCTACTAAATAATCTACCTATTGCATTAAATGTTTTGTAGGCCATTCCACATCTATCCGAGTCAAAAACTTTAGATTTTTTTAACCTTTCCGATACTCCCGGTACATAAGTCAATGACTTATAAATTTTCGACTCAACAATATTCCTTGAATTATTATCATTTGTATTGTCAAATTTACCAATTAATCTAAAAATAGATCTAATTGAAAAATCATTATTCGAAAGAATTTAAAAACAATTTCTTTATTTTTTCTATGAAAATAATATTAAATTTCTACCTATTCTTATTACTAATGTATCTAAAAAGGAGACTTTTAAGTCTTTCTCTCTCTATGGTAAATTAAAGAATCTAACATTTTATCAACAGAAAATTTAGAGATAACACAAAATAAATCATCTGCATATTTTATAATTAATCTAGGTTCTACACTCCATTTACCAATAAAATTGTCTAATAATTTCTCCATAACTATATCCGCAACAATAGGAGAAGCTGATGAACCCATAGGAAGTACCTCTTGCTGTCAAAAAACTAAATAATTATTCAATTAATTTAAGGTACGAAAGGACATAACTCATTAAAGTAGATTTTACAATTTATAACGTTTTTACATTTTCATATTTACGCTTGATTGTATACTTAATCCTACTATCTCTTGTAGTTCTGTCATTAAAAAAGTTTTTTTATCTATTTGACGAGATTACATTTTCGTTGTCAGTAAATTGTCAATATAATCTCAAGTGCTATAAATTATAAACAATAAACTAAAGTAAAGTGGTGGCTTTAAATATTTCCTGAGAGTATAATAGGGTGTAGTATACTGCATTGGATGAAAATCATTTCTATATAGTTTTGATTTTCTTTGGTAGTGATATTGACTTTTTATCTGATTTTGTAAAAAAATTTATATTTTCAGTTGTTCACACTAATCATTTTTAGTTCATTTCTACTATCCAAATTTATGCTATCAAAAGCTACGTTCGAAAACAAAAGAAACAAAAAGACATTCTATTTCATATAAATAAAAAATAGGAGATAAAAATAATATATTTACATCCAACACTAAAATACCAAATATTTAAAAGTGCTAATGATAATAATCGCAGCTGGTATCGAAAATATCTTCCACTGGAATATCTTCACCATTATTGAAAATAAAATTAAATTTGTTTATAAGGCAAATGAACCCGGAAGCTGGAATTTATTCTTGGTCATTCCTAAAATTAAAAGAAAGTTGAACAAAATCGTTAATACACCATTTGGTGACTGCAAATGCCAGAGATATAACAAAACTGTAAGAGGGCGACCGCTGTGTTCGCTAACTATTCACTTTTAAACCTGAATGTATAACTCTTATAAATGGTGGTTAAATTTTAAGAGGCGATTTTGAATGTGAACCACACCTAAACGTCAAGTTGTTTTTCTGCATTTCATGTGACATTTTTAAATTTTAGACCAACTCAATTTAAACCATGGAAAGATACATAATCGAGCAACGCTTTAAAGTTATTCAGGCTAATTATGAAAATGGGCGTTTAAATCAAAATGCATTTCGTATACTTTGTGATTCTTTTGGTCAACATAATCATTCAAATTCGTCCACAATTGGGAGAATTGTAAAAAATTTCAGCAAAATAGGTCCGTATGAAATGTGATAACATCTGTGGATGCCTTTTTAGTTCGTTTAACGGAAAACATTGCTGTCAACCTCGACCTATAAACGTGCCCAACAATTGAACATCAACATTTTCATTGAAAATGTGGACCATCGGATGAAGGTGTGCGCCGAGGTCGCGGCTTCCATTTGGCCGATATTTTTACCATGTTTAATTGAACCATACCAATATTATCACAATAAATTGAATATGACAATAATTTCCTAAATAATTTGTGTTTTATTCAAAGTCAACATCGACCCTTAAAATTTAACCACCCTTTATATGGCGCATTTAGTTACTGGTATTGTTCGCCCGAAAGAGAAAGTGCTTGTCGCCGACAGTTGTGTATTTATTCAACTGTATTGATTTATAATACATTAACACATACAAGCTAATAAAGCACATTCTAAATACATGCTTTTTAATAGTTTGTTGCCTGATATCATCTGCTACTACTAATAAGAATTCGCTTTTATCCAAAAAAACACAAAAACAGTTGTTAACAGACTTTTTCATTTAATTAACTTGGATTATGAAATGGTTAATACAACAAGTTCTTTCTACAAAAGTAAATGTAATAATAAGTAATTGAAAATTTCTAGTTTGGCTTTTGGTTGGGTTGATTGGTTAAACAATTTTCCATTATATTTAAGAACTAAAAATAACAAGAAAATAATAGCCTTAATTGTGTGTTGTCTATTTATCATGTAAGATGCCTAAATTTATTAGATAAATATTTGTATTTATTCAAGTTATTTTTGTTGTTTGTGGGTTTTGCACTTATTTTCAGCCATTCAAATACAAAACTTTTTATAATTCTCATTTAGTTTAACACGCTGAGGGTATAATAATAATAATAATAATAATTTTCACAACAGCGGCAAAGCATTTCAATAACAAAGTGGTGACTTATAGATGTTCTCTGAGTTTTAAATTTCAAATTAACGTAGCGCAGAATAATCAAACCAAATTTTCGTCCTTAAAAGGGCCGAACGACTTCTGTAAGTCCATAATAGCAATGTGTTATTTAATTTACTGACGGATCGAAATCACATGCTGCAACTGGATGTGGTATCTTTTCGATCCAGTTGGGTTTGGAATTGTCCCTTAGGCTACCGGATTGCCGTAGCGCGATACAGGCCGAACTAATGGCTATTAGGACAGCCGCGGAACAGATTCAGTATAATGAAATATCTGGCAGGGATATTTATATATTTACTGACAGCAAGGCGGCTATTAGGTCCCTTGAGAGTGTGTACAGCACAGCGAAAATTGCCCAGGAATGCCGGGTGTCTCTTGAGGAGATAGCGAGACATTCGACGGTTACCCTTGTGTGGGTTCCAGGACATGGGGATATTGATGGTAATAACACAGCTGATGCACTTGCAAAAGCCGGTACCACCTTAGATTCGGTTGAATCCAGTTATGCTTTGTGTATTCCCTTATCGAAGGGTAAGCAGCTAAATCAGCAGGAAATCAGAAAGATCTGTCCTGACATGGATGTGCATAGGACGCAATATGCAGTGAATATGCCCCGAATCCACCTTAGGAACCTCATAGCGGTCATTACCGGACACTAGCCTATAGGTACACATGCTGAATATCCCTTACAACGACTTCTGCAGAAGTTGCGATAACGAGGGAGAGGAGGAGACGACTGAACATCTTCTCTGCAATTGTCTTGCATTCGGGGACCTGAGACGCCAGATTCTGGGTCAACGAATACTTGTAAGTAAAACTTGTCTTTCCGCAGTTGAACTGGGAAAGATCCATACCTTCATAAACAGGACAGGATGGCTGACGAACGACGGCCAAAGGACATAGACAAACGGGCGATGGTGCCTACGGTATCACAACGGGACCCTCGGAGGACCCAAGTGAGCTTTGCCTTCGGGCGGCAGCCGGATCTAACCTAACCTAACCTAATGTGTTATTTAGGTTATTAAGAGCAAGCACTTATTTATTGCTATAAAAGTAAGCACTCATTTCAGTCACTATTTATAAGCGACCGTACATTCAACTCATTATTTTTTAATGGGAGTTTTTGCTGGGCTCATATTTATATATTTTTTTATTAAAAAAAAAAAAAAGTGGGAAAAACCAAATGTTGTTAGAATTCCAAAAAAGTAATAATATATCCTTATCAGCGTTGCCGTTTTTGGTTATTTATAACCAAAATTGGTTACTTTTTTGCCAATGTGTAGATGTGTATTTTTTTCCTTTTTGGTTACTTTTTTAAAGCCAAAAATTCAGTAGTATTTAATATGTTTTATTTATAAATCATGTTGTTATATGTACGTTTAACATTGCAATGTTCTCATTTAAGTGACAATGTTTAGACAACATTGTTAGCACTTGAAACCCTATTTCTTTTAGCAAATGATCAAATCTGGAGTACGAAAAAATACATGACTTTTTTAAAAAACAAGTACAAATACAAATATTTTTATATTGTATTAAAATTTAAAATAAATATGAATTTTATTTTAAATAAAAGCTTTTTATTTATTTATCGTTATTTGTAATAAAATTACATTTAAGTTTTTTATGTTACTTGATACGTAAGACTTGAATTTTTGGTTTATTTTTAGTTCATAATTCATTCGTAAAGTACAAATATTTTTTATAATAAAATGTAAAACCAATTTAAAATAAATCAAATATATTTTAATATTGGTTACTTTTTTTTATTTGGTTAATTTTTAAAGTAATTTTGGCTGTAAACTTTTTTTGGTCGTGGCAACACTAATCCTTATTATAATAAAAGAAAATATGTCACGTTATAATTAAGTTTCGTGTTTTTTATATTATGGGAACATTTTAGAAGATAAAAACAAAAAATACCATCTACGAACAATTCTCTTAATTTTTCTTTTAGAGCAGGCTTATGTAGATACACTCTAAATTTTTTACCTCTTAAACCACAAACTACGTGCACTTCTTTTTTAACATAATTTTCGTTGTTCATAATAAAAGTTCAAGAACTAATTGAAAATAAAAAAGAATTTTCATTATGATTAAAATTTTAAGCTTAATAAAAACATTTTATATTGTGGCACATTTTCAGGGGGCTACAAAATTTAATTATTTCAATATAATGTGCAAAATTTTTTCTTCTATTTTTTAGAAAATTAAGTTAAAAATCCTATATACAGTCAAAGCAATTAATATAATATTATGTTCTTCTATGAATCGATAATAAGCTTAAATAAAACCAAGTTACAGTGCTAGATTCGACTGTGTCGAATGGCCAAGGTGCATGTTTTATATGTGCGTTACAAACATTTCAATAAGTACTATAAGTACAGAGACAATCGTGACACAGAACTGATTTTTAAGATGATTTCAACATACACATGGACAGACAGACTTAGCTAAGTCTATTACTCGATCTATAGGGATTAAGAATATATATGTATTATTGGGTCTAAGGTGAGTGTTTTAGATATTGGAAGCGGAATGACAAACTTATATATCACACACTCGCGTGAAGGTTGTAAACAACTGAACGCAATTTTGATATTATACTCTCTAACATCATTCTGGGTGTAGAAGTTTGTCACATAAAATATTTTTCTAAAGTCCTATCTATGAACCATCAATAATTACAATAATAATACTCTTAATCTTGGTACCTTTTGTAGTCCATCCGTCTGCCCATCAGTCATCTGTCTGTGGAAAACTTTCTTATTGAAAAACTATAAGGCCCCACCACGCTTGGTTGAAACGATTGTTGTCGCATCCCATAATTACCCCTAATTGAATATACTTGGTAGTTTATAGTCTCTATCAACTACCCTGTTCACAAGATAAAATAAAAATGATCACTAATATTTACTTCTACTAATATTAAATATATGTAACATATTACTAGGAAAAAATAAAACAAAATTCCTCTACCAAGTTTGGTATTAAAAATAATGCTAAGTTGAACAGTTTATTCTGGCTTGAGTTCAGAAATTTTAAAAGAAAAAATGATATTAAAAATGAAGTTTTGCGCCTTAAAAAAATTTATCAAATAATTTTTAAATACTTATATATTTGTTTAGTTGGTTGGAAGGAAAAAAGATAAATTTTAATAACGACAAATTAAAATTTCAAACTCTTAACCCGCATTCAAAAGATGTTTGCCCAATGTATTAAGTACCCACTGTTACAATGTTATACGTAAAATGTTCAAAAAGTTATGAATGTGACTTCGTTGCATTGTATAAATAAATTTATTATCCATAAATTAATTAGAAAAATAAATTAATCATCACTCAAAAAGTTTTTTCCAACACATCTGTTTGTGTTTTCAAAAATAAAAGACGACAATGAAAAAAAAAATTAAACCATAACAAAAATAACGAGTGTAATGAAACACGTAAATAATATAAAGAAAAACATCGGTGTTACTAAATAGTAACATTTAAATAGAGCAATTTAAAGAGAGAACACACTTTCTTATAAACGTTGTTTCTTAACACATAACTAATCTTATTACAGAATAATAAAAACTAAAGTATCAAAACACAAATTTTTCTCTCAATGCAAGTTTTTCTTTGCTACAAGTCTACTACCAAAGCACTCAAACATGTTTTAAATGTTCTATTTCAGTTTTGGTGTTCTATTTCGTCTTTGTTCCAATTGAGCTTTATTTTATTTCAACCCTATTCCATTCCATTTTTGTTCTATTCATTAATAGTTTTATCGTTAAGCAAAACACATATTATTGCAAGCAGCGTTGTCAACTCGGTGATTTTATCACCGTTTTTGGTGATTTTTAACATTTAGAAAGCGGAAAAATTGTGAGTCAGTGCTTGGTGATTTTTTTTTTTAGTTTTTAGTGATTTTCTTTTTTTTTTCGGTGACACCAAACACTAAAATTGAAATTAATTAATTGAAAAAAATTTTTTGTAAGTGTAAATTTATATACATACTACCAAAATGTAACTTATAGTACAATTACATGCAACTCGGCAAGAAAATAATATTACACTAAAAATTTAATTATTTATAAGATAATTGATTGCCAAGAAAGTTTTTGTTTCAAAATGTCTAACTTTATACATATGTATATGCATTTGAGGTGAATGTGAATAAAAGAAATTCCTCTTTCTTTTGAGATCATCTTATAAATGATTAAACCTTAAAGCAAACTTTTAGCGTCCCACAACTTTAAACGTTTAAAAATTTTACCAGAAAACCTTGAAATTTTGAGTAAAATTAACATAATTAATGTTAGAAATGTTTTATCACATACAAAAGAAGATATTTTACCGTTACCAATGGCAAAATATTGAATCCAGTCGATTTTTGGATTGAAGTTAAATCGTACAAAGATGCAGTTAACTTAAATCCCTTTGAAGCATTAAACTTAAACGTTAAACTTTTGTCGCTCCCATGAATGTGTTTAAATCTAAAATTCGCAACCGAATGTCTTTAAATTCAGTTAATGCCTTACTTCACATTAAAAATGGGCTTAAACGGGAAAATTCCTGTTGTGAAACCTACCAAATAGCTGATGAAGTAAATATTCTGATTAATAGCAATGATATTTATAAAGCATTACAATTTGAAATTAAGACTATGTTGTGGCCAGATGATAGTGATAATAATGAAGAAATAATAGACTTTAACATTGATATTTGATATTATTTACACAGAGAAAAGCTTAAATCCTAAAAGAATTATTAAACTGCAAGCTTATTAAAATTTTTCATAATTTTTAGTCAGAAATAGTTCTATTTACTTACTCTAATATGTAATATAAAAATATTTAAATATTAAATAATAGTTGTACTTATTTGGTTAATAATTTCTTTAATATTTTGTACAACAAATTCACATATGTTTATTAAACGTTTTATAAATGCATCAGGTATGGAAAAATTAATCCTGTCGTTATTTTTTCTAAATGTTGAAATAAATTTCTTACAATGCATCACTCCTGTGATATATTGTGAATTGATAACTACTTTAATAATTAAATATTTTTGTTATTTTTTCCAATGTTTTTGTTTATTTTTAGTTACAAATAAAAAAATGTCTTATTTGTAAAGAAATTTATATAAATGTATAATTTTATTAAATAAATAAAAAAATAATTTACAAATTATAAATTTAGTGCTTTTTTATGAGAATGACGCGTTTTTTCCTGGGTTATGGTGCTTTTTGAAATTTTAAAGTTGACAACGCTGATTGCAAGTATGTATTCAGGTAATAATGAGAGCATATTATGTACACAATATCTCAAATTTAATTAGATTGCTTATTAGCCATTTTTCTTATGTTTGTGCAGATCTTTATTAAAGAAGTAGATTCGGTACAAGTTATATTATGTGCACAAATTCAAGTTAACCCCAGAAAATTGTATACAAATTTACTGCAACAAACTGTTGTTGTTAAGTATGTATGGATGTGTGTATACGTATTCATAGTGGGTGTAATGTAAATAATATAAAATATCCTTTTGATTACAATGATGTTGCAAAATCTATATTTTGTATATCAAAATGAATTATTAATTATGTTTAAAAATTTGTTTATTAATTAACTTTACGTTTATGCCGTTGTGTAAATAATACAGTAACTTAACCAACCTGGAACAAATTTGTTCGAAAATACATGTAAAGGGTCCGCCAAATAACTTTTTTTTTTTTTTGGAAAATGCTGTAAAAAAAAATTGTAGCTTTGGCTGTGTGGCATGTAGCGCCGTCCTTATGAAACCAAATTTTGCCAATATCCTCCTTTTTTAATTTTTGTGAACGAAAATTCGTTCAACATGGCTTGAAAACGATCGCCATTGACTACAGCCACTCCTTGCTCATTTTCGAAGAAAAATGGCCCAATTATGCCTCTGGACCAAAATCCGCACCAAACAGTGACTCGTTTTGGGTGTATCGGCTTTTCAATGTATGCGTGCGGGTTTTCTGTGCCCCAAATGCGACAATTTTGCTTGTTTACATAACCGCCAAGATCAAAATGAGCTTCATCTTTTTGGCAAAATCGGCCAAAGTAATGTCGCAATATTTCCCAGCGTTGTTCAAGCGTATACAAAACCATATTCGTTCAGCGGATCTATCAAATCAGACATGAGCTAAGTGTTACCATTCACGAAATAAGCCCTAGTTGAAAAAAAAAAACGTTTGATGGCGGACCCTTTAGATTTGAATATTACAACTGATTTTGTTTGCATAATTTATTTCAAAACGTAAAATATTATACTTTTGTAAGTTGCAACGTTAGGAACGCAAATATAGCAAATTTAATGATATTTAATGAAGATAATTTTTAGGATAAATAATATTTATAACTTGATACATTAGTTGTTTGGTTTGTGTTGAGTTGAAGAACTACAATATCAATTATTATTTATTCTAATTATCATACAAATATAATAACTTAAGCCCACTACACTATTCTAATGAGTATAACGTCATATAAAATCGGTCAAATAAACTAAAATTGTATAACATCGTAAAGACTGTACACTTGTATTTCTCTATTAATAAAAATGTTTCTAAGATTTTTTGTTTGCTCAAAATTGTGATTTTACAAACCTCCACTATACAATTTGGAATTGAAAATTAATGGTTTTTTAATCTTAATTTACAAAAAAAAAATATGTCCACCAAACATTTAAAAATGTTTAATATTTTCTCTTGAAAATTAAAATGAACTTTTACTTCGTTAAGCAAGCTAATTCAATAACAACTCAAGCCAATGTAGAGTTACTCACAAATTTTAAAATATTTAAATGAAATCTGGCACATTCTAAAAGATTGCCTTGATAATTGATCTAACCCATATTCACACAGATATATGCAACGCAAATTGTTACAACAAGGCAGTGCCAATTCGTTTACCAGGGATGGAAAAGTTATTATAATATGTTTATTTTAATAAAAGTTGATTAAATAGAATATATAGATTTGTAAAACACACTGTAAATGCTACAAGGCAAACAAATATACATAAATTTCGTACATTTATTATTAAAAAGGTACACTCAAATTAATTGTTTAATTCCGAAATCAAGGTGAATTCAGCAAATTTAAAAAAATTTTTTTCACATCAGCTGAGCTGTATAAATTCGCCCTGTATTTACACATGAAAATAAATGCCTGAAATTGGCAATACACTCCCACTTCTTCACTACTACACTCACATTTGTAAACTTTCCACTCAGATTTCAACGATATTTGAAAGAAAGTAATTTTTTGATGTTTTCGGAAAGTGAAATTAGTGAACATTGTTGCCTACTTAAACTACTTACATACACAAAAAACTAGACTTGTGGTTAATTAGAAATTGTAAATTTAACTTATTTTGTATAAATATGAAAGGATTTTTAAAATGTTTTCTTTAAGTATTCATAGGAAATATAATTTATGTTTTTAAAACAATAATAATTTCTAACTTGCTAATGTTTTGCATGTAACAGTCTTGGCAACTCTAAAAATATGAAAAAAAATTGAGGTAAATTTTACTCACGAAAATACAAAGTATGGCAATTATTGCAACTAATCGCATCGACAGAATTTTTAAAATGAACTTTAAATTTCCCTGGGTAAACGAATAAGAAATTTTAATCAAAGAAGTCTGTTTCATTGAATACAAAATTTTGAAGAAAGTACTATTATGTGTAAACGAAGGGTGAGATAACATGTTATAAAACACTTTTGTAAAATTTCAAGAGCATTCAAAGTCAGCTCTTAACAGTTTTTTTTTAACAAATAAGTACTCGGTAAAGAAAATACAAAGTGTTTGACTCTAGTTCTTAATAAATAACACTTAAAATGTATTACCACTTAATTTCTAACAAAATAAACAATGAAATCAGCAAAAGCAAATATAAAGATAACGCTGAATGCATCATTCCTAAAGAAAGTTTCAGAGTATAGCTAATTATGTACTATTTACACAGATTTTTTCAATCGTAATTCAGTTCTGGCTAGGTCAAGAGCTAGTGAGTCATATCGAATTTCGTATTAGGGTAATTATGTCATCGATTTCCATCTGACTGTGAAAGTTTGCGTGTCACTCCTGCTGTGGTTAGTTGTGTGATATTGCATAACTGTAGTACAGTTTGCGGACCATTTTACAGTTAACCAAAAGCTAGAATTTAATGAAAGATTATTGTTATTGTTTGTCCGACAAATGTAAAGGTCGAATATTGTTTAAATTTTATAAACAATGAAATAACTTTATACCTATACCCCTCCACTCTATAAGAATCATAACAAGTAAGAGCACTATATTCGGCTGTGCCGAATCTTTTATGCCTACCACCAATTTTGTGTACATTTAAAGCACAATATTTATTATTTTGTTAATCGCTATGGAATAATCTCTTTATAATAAAATATGTATCACTTTCTTTGTAGAAGGTGGTTAAATTTTAAGGGCCCATGTTGAAGGAGAACCACACATAAACAACAAGTGTTTTTTGCATTTCATTTGACATTTCTCAATCTCAGACTAACTCAATTTGAACAGTGTAAAGATCGCGTTAAAGTTATTCGGGTTTCTTATTAAAATGGGCGTGCAAACCAAAATGCATTTTGTGGACTTCGTGCTTCTTTCGGTCAACATAATCGTTCATATTCCTCCACAATCGGGAGAATTGTAAAAAAAATATTTAAATTTTTGCAAAAGAGGTCTGTATAAATGTTAGAAAATCTGTGAATGCCTTGTTAGTTCGTTGAACCGAAAACTTTGCACTTTTTGCGATAGTGTGGCAAAAGAGCAGTCAACCTCGACTCATCATCATGCCCAATAATTGATCATCAGTATTGTAATTGAAAATTTGGACCATCAGATAGAGGAGTGGCGCCAAGGATGGGGGGGGTTCATTTGGCCGTTTTTTTTTTAAATACATAATTGAACCATACATATATTATCATTATAAAAAGAAATTATAACAATTTCCAAAATAATTTGTGTTTTATTTAAATTCAACATCGACCCTTAAAATTTAACCACCCTTAATAACTTTGATATGATAGTAAAATGTTTTCATAAATTTAGTCTTTTAGTGAAAGTGGGCGTTAAAGTAGGCGTGTCAATAAAGTTTCTGCTAATAAATACAACTTAGATATTTCAATATATTTAGTCCTTTATTTTCCCAAAAACTTTGTCAATAGAGAAATTACATGAATTTAGGATAAACCGTTATATAGAAGGTGAGCGTCAAAGTGGGCGTGTCACCTATACTTTCTGGCACAACAATTACATTGATTAGAAGGATATATGTAGCAAGTTTCATCATCATACCTCTAATTTTGTCGGTTTTATGAGCTTTTAAATTTCATTAACGGTAAATAATGTAAAAAGTGGGCGTTATAGTAGGCGTGTCAAAAATGTTTTTGCTAATGAGTACAACCCAGATGTTTCAATATAGTCCTTTATTATTCCAAAATCTTTATTAATGAATTTTAGGTAAAACGTTATATGGGAGGTGGGCGTAAAAGTTGGCGTGTTACATTCATTTTCCGTTAGAAAAAAGCCTCTCACCAGAAAACAAAGTGTGCAAAATTTCAGAATCATAGATCTAACTTTGTCCGTTTTATTGAGTTTTAAATTTAAAATATACTGAAAAATACACTGCGCGGTATAAATTTTCGTACATTTTTATCTATAACTCCTTTCCTAATGCATGGATGTATGAAATTTTTGGGAAAAGATATTGTTTTGACTCGAGAAATATACATTCAAAGTTTCATGACTGTACATTAATGCATTTGGACATAATTCCATTTTATTCGATGTTCGAAGGACACGGTTTTTTTGACCTATTCTTGCATTACGAGCTATAACTCACTTCCTAATACTCCGACTTAGCCCATTTTCAATACCAAACAAACCTTGTCTATAAGAAAGATTGCGGCAAAATTTGAGCCCCCTAGCTTTTTCGTTGCGACCTCTATCGTGCTTTCAACAGACGGACCGACGGACAGACGGACGGGCATAGCTAGATCGTCATCAACTCAAACCCTGATTCAGAACATATATACTTTATGGGGTCTAAAATGGATATTTCGATGTGTTACAAATGGAATGACAAAATGAATATACCCCCACCATTTTTTTGGTGGCGGGTATAAAAATATTCTGCTCTGTTAAGTCTAAATAAAAAATATTTTTTTTTCGTTGATTAAGTATACTTTTTGGTAAAGAAATCTGTTTTTATAAACGGTTAAGTGGTGCTGTTGGCAGGAAACATTAAGTATGCCGAATAAAACCCGTAAAAGTTTAAATAAAAACAAAATAAATTGTGTACAATGCAAAGCACAAGTACTGGAAAGTGATGAGGCCTTGCAATGCGATGTTTGTGAAAAAACTCTACACTCAATGTGCAGTAGATTAAACAAAAAAGAATTCGAGAAACTTGTAAACAACCCTGCACTTGAGTACAAATGTCATTTTTGTGCGCCAATAGATGATGTTTCAGTATATGCGAACGACTTAAAAGAAATCAAAACAAAACTAAATCAGCTGGATGATATAAGAGAAGCAATGAATTTTATGTCATCTCAGTTTGATTCTTTATTAAAAGGTGTTACGGAAAACAAAAAAGAAATAAAAACATTAAAGAAAGAAAATCTAACACTGCGTGAAGAGGTTAATAATTTAAAATCAACAATAAAATTTTTAAATGATAATAGAGTTAAAAATGACTGTATTATTAATGGTGTAAAGATGAAGGAAGAAACTAAACCCGTGGATGTTGTTTTGCAAATAGCGAGTAAAGCTGGAGTTGATATTAGTGAAAGCGAAATAGAAGAAGCATATTTTATTAATCGGAGAAATAAACAAATCAAGGATGATACCAAAACTGTTGTTGTTAAGTTCATAAACAAAAAAAGTAAGGTGGCGTTAATGAAGGAAAAATCTAAATTAAAAGGTTGTGATGATTTTAAAACAGTTTTTATGATTTCCTGTGCAAAGAGTCTGTTCAGCTTTTAAGTCATGCAAAATCACTAAAAAGTGTTGGTTTTGAGTTCGTTTATGCAAGAAATGGAAACGTTTTTGTTAAAAAAAATGAAAAAAGTAAACAAATTTGTCTGAAAACGATGGACGATGTTGATAGATTGCTGAGTAAAAATACTGTTGGTGCGAGAAGAAATATTTTAGCTGCTGCTAATCTATCTGACGATGAAGAAGAAAGTGATGATAGTAAATTTACGTCTCCTAGCTAAATGTTTATTTTTTTTTATATTTGTGGTATTATAAATTTGTCTTCACATTATTATAATTTTTATTTTTTATGAACAATAAGTATTTTTCTAATTTCAATTCATTTATATGCTTTCTAAACAAATCTAATTCAAAATTATTTAATATAATATCAATAAATGCAAGAAGTATTTCATCAATTAGTAAATTTAATAAATTTCGTACAAATTTGGGCCAAATGTTGATAATGCCAGATATTATAGCTGTTCAAGAAACCTGGTTTGATGGAAAACTTGTCAACTTATACTCGATTGATGGATATGAGGTTATACATTGTTGCAGATGTGATGGGTATGGCGGAACTTCTTTATATGTAAATAAACAATTAAAGTACAGCGTGTTAGCAGTCAAAAGTACGAATTTTTTAGAAATGATATCGATATCGTTACCATCTGTTCGAATTAATAACAGACCGCTTGTAATAACGTCGCTATACAGATCACAAAAATGTTCATTGTTGAATCTTTCAGCATGTATTGAAAAATTACTTTTTGAAATACAGAATTATTCCTGTATTATTGTTGGTGATTTCAATATTGATTTGGTGAACGTAAATTTTTCTGGTCGATGCCTGATTGATATGTTTTCTGAATTTAATTTCACATCTAATCATAACTTAATAACCAGACCAAGAAGTAATGCCTGCATTGATGGTGTTTTTAGTAATTTTTCAAACGAAATGTGTATTAGTTCGATTCAAAATCAATTATCAGATCACAATTTTATATTTTGTAAATTAAAAACTAATTCTCATTGTTCTGAACACATTGTTAAACAAATTCACATGATTGATTACACGAAATTTGGTTCATTTATTGATGACAACTTATATATTGATAATTCGTTAAATTCATCTGATCAGTGTGCAAGATTAGTGAATAATCTTTCTTTGGCTTTAAGTCACAGCACTTCTACAAAAGCTAAAAGAGTCAATATGAGACATAAAATTAGCCCATGGATATCTGAATCTCTTATTTCGTTAATAAATTTAAAAAACAAATTATTAAAAGTGAGAAGAAAAGATAAACACAATGCGTATATTGCAGACCGGCTGAAGCGTATTAGCAAAGTAATTAAAAATAGCAGCAATGTTTTAATGAATAATTATTATGAAAATAACATATCTAAATACAGTAACGATCCAAAAAAAAACCTGGAATTTTATCAATAAGCAGCTTGGCAAAAATACGAAATCTTCTACGGATTTGGTGATATGTAATAGTAATGTTATAACTCGAGATGATGAGAAAGCTGAGGTATTTAATAATTTCTTTCACGACACTATTCAAAACCTGAGAAGTCTAATTCCCCAACATGTAGATGATAATGTTAATATATTTGGTTCTTTAGTTCAAATTAACGGATCTTTTAAGTTTAATGCTATAGGAAAAATGCATATTGCAAATATTGTGGATAATTTGGCTATGAATAAGAGTCCTGGTTGCGACAATATTACTCCAAAAATGCTTTTGGTGCGTAGAGATAGAATATCTAAAGTAATCTCAATAATTTTTAATAAAATGATCGGAGAAGGGAAGTATCCTGATGTATTAAAAATGCATAAGATAATTCCAATACCAAAATCTTTAGCAGCAAACAAGATAGAGAATTTTCGGCCAATATCTGTTTTATCAACAATAGATAAAGTTATAGAAAAAATTATTTTTGATCAATTGTCTAATTATTTGGAAGATAATGACATTTTATTTGAACGGCAATATGGATTCAAGAAAGGTACTGGGACAGAAGAAGCAGTTGTTAATGTGGTTGAATATGTTTGCAAAGGACTTGATGCTGGTTACAAAGGAGTTGCAGGATTGTTTTTTGATTTGTCAAAAGCATTTGACCTAGTTGATCATAAGATACTATGTGAAAAGCTTCGATATATTGGGTTGTCTCGAGATGCAATTAATTTATTTAAGGATTATTTAAAGAGAAGGAAGCAATTTGTTCAAATAAATGATTCAAAAAGTAACGTGTTGAATGTAATATGTGGAGTTCCACAAGGAAGTGTGCTTGGACCACTTTTATTCAAAATTTATATAGATGATTTAAAAAATATAAATCTTAATGGGCACTTATTTATGTATGCAGACGATATATGCCTATTTTATAAATATCAGCATGAAAAAGTTCTACAGACACAGGTTGAATATGATGCTGCGATTTTGTCGGAATTTTTAAGAGTAAATAAATTATTATTAAATGCTGAAAAGACTAAGTTTATAAGATTCAAACCATATATTTATAGAAGTGAAGATCTTATGAATGTACATGTTGATGGTAATGTAATATGTGAATCAGAAAATGTGAAATATCTTGGCATTAATCTTAGCCACAATCTTCTTTGGGATAATCAAATAAACAGTTTAAAAGCGAAGATTTCTTCTGGAATTGGTATTCTTTATAAGTTTAAAAACAAACTGAATTTTAAAACGAAACTGCTACTTTATCAATCTCTAGTTCATTCGCATCTAACGTATTTACCCATAATTTATGGTAGTAAAACAAATACTAGCCTAAAAACTTTGCAATCAGCTCAAAATAAAGCGCTTAAAATTGTATTTAATCTCCCAATAAGATTCTCAACAGTAAATCTTTATCAAAACTATGCAAAAACAATACTTCCAATAAGAGGACTTTATAAACAACAAATACTGTTGTATGTTTTTAAGTGTATAAATGGAATTGGTTCACACGGTTTAACTTTTCCCCAAAACATGTCAATTTCACGAATAACTACTAGACATTCGCAGGACTTAAATGTTGTATGGTGCCGCCTTGAGCTTACTAAGCAACGCATTAGCTTCAGTGGTCCTAGTGAATATAATGGATTACCACAAAGTTTGAAAAATATTTCGGTGTTATCAACGTTTAAAATTAAATTAAAACAATATTTGTTAGAAAATATAGAAATACTTCTCGCATCCTAAATTAAATATATGTATGTATGATTAAAAAAATATATTTATATTTGCCTATACAAATTTCAATATTTGAATTTAATTTTTTTTTTCCTATATTATGAATAAATAAATTGTTGCCTTTTAGCCTCTATAAAGCCAATTCGGCGCTGAGGCGCAATATGATTATTGTAAATATATTATTTATTGTTTTGTAAATAAAAAAATAAAAAAATAAAAAAAAAAAAAAAAACAAAAAAAACCAATTTACTTATTGTAATGACAGCACACATTCAGGATTATGCTAAGGGGTACTTGTTGTCTATAAACTGTGAATTTATTAAAGGTGGATTTTTTTCTCTTTTTTATTTAATAAGAAACTGGTTGATAACTTTTTGGTTTAATAAAAAAAATCTCTAACAGCGTTTGTATGTTCATAAATGTAGTAAATTCCTATTATTGCAAGGGAAATTAAATGTGTTGGCTGCAGACTTTCGTAAAGACAGTCAACTGCTTGCAGAACATCTCTAAGTGCAGAACATGCTTGATAAAACTTTCAACTTTTAATTTGGATTTACATTTTTAAACTTTCACCAGAGAGCTGTTCGGCATTGACATGCTATATATTGTGCGGAGGTAACAAAAATACTAGTTTAAGTTTATGCCCCATCAAATTTATTTGGTATTCCGTTTTTACTCAAATTTTAAATACTTAGACATTTATAGCTTCTTGACCCTTTTTTGTAATAACTTGGTGTATTTTTACATCAAACCTGTGATTATTTATTTAGTATAAAATGAACCATATTTAAATATGTTATATATAAGGCATTTCATATCTAAAAGGATGCGCAAACGTGTTAAAAAATAATCCTAGGGCTGAAGATTTTTTAATATCAACACCTTAACAACAACATATAGATACAAATGTATTTGTTATTTAGCGGATTTTCGTTATTGCTCACGTTGAAAACAATTGAATAATTTTTATTGCATTTTTATTTGCCGCATATAATTACACTTTTGTTTGATGGCCACATTACAAAAAGTAAATAAACAAACAAATAATTGTAATTATTTTACTATAATTCAATTTGTATTCAACATAACCTGTATCCAGTGCAGTGCTTTCTTTGTTAAGTTAATTTATGTCAAGTTGGATACAACAACCACACAATGAAGAAAAAGTATTTATTTCATGGTACAAGTTAAAACAACTACAATAAAC
The DNA here is from genome assembly GCA_941918925.1 of Phyto melanocephala. Classification (NCBI taxonomy): domain Eukaryota; kingdom Metazoa; phylum Arthropoda; class Insecta; order Diptera; family Rhinophoridae; genus Phyto; species Phyto melanocephala. The sequence goes on along the minus strand of OW799234.1, from coordinate 134,021,280 downwards.
AATTACCTTTTGTTTCTAAAAAAAAACTGTTCACCATTATACTTTGGTCCCGCAACCATTTTAATAATTTGAAACAAATAAAAAAATGTTTTTGACATATAATTCTCCACCCCCCCTGCACATATGCTTCTGCTGTAAAGTTACTTAATGCAGTTTTATGACAGCATTGCTTTTATTACATAAATAAAGCATTTCATTTTCATTTCTCTAAAAGGATTTTTAGGTAAAATAAAGCAATTAAGTTTCAGCGTAGATTTCAAGAATGAAAACTTTATAAAGATTTAACAATAATAAGTTGAATATTAAGGAGCAGCTGAATTAATTGATAGTAAAATTTACCCAGTTTTAAATTTAAAAATACAGCAAAATACTCCCAAGCTAGAAAACAACATTTAAAACAACGTGAACTCCTCGCGGTGATATTATATGTAATGTCGTCCACAGAAAAGTCGTTAAACATGGCAAATTTAGGTGCACTCACCCGAAGACGTCTATGATGTCATCGACATCATGTTTTCTCACATAAGAATGACCGGAAAATTAAAGGGTAGCTTATTCGACATGTTCATTCTGTCAGAAATGAATATGCGAACAGCAAAACATTATAGTGTTCTATATAAAGCAACTGTAGTCAAAAGTACTAGTTATTACATAAAAGGTAAAGCATTTATATACAACTGATTGAGCTTTATAGATTTTTTAATTTAAGGGGATGTTTTTTCATTATTTATTATTTTATTGAATGTCGTTTAGACAGTCATTAAAAACTTAAGAAGGAATCAAACAAGTGCTATATTCGGCTGTGCCGACTCTTATATACCCTTTTAACATTAACCTTTTTAATAAGACAATCATATACTGCAACTGTGACCAAAACTTATTTAGGAAATCGATAGTTTGAACTCTTAATTGAATAATTTTCCAACATTTTTTTCACCGATATATTTGTTGTTAATTATCCCATTGAACCAAGATTTTTTGTAAATGTTGGCAGAGGTACACATTTTACACGTAAGTACGTAACACACGTAAGAGTTCCATAAGAGTTGCAAAATTTAATTTAATTTGGGTTAAAAACAGAGGAAGTCGTGTTTTTGCTCATAGTATACCCCTATAACTGATTTTGAATAATAAAATTCTCGAAAGCATATTTGATAAATTGATATCACATAAGAGTCTGAATTATACGCGGGAAATTCAAAAAGTTGATTTCAACATGCATACAGACGGACGGATGAGCGTGGCTTAATAAATTCCTCTATTTATAAGGATTCGGTTTATTGAGTCTAAAATAAATATTGAAACGGAATGACACTTAAAAACAACGATGGGCCATCTATCAGTTTAAATTTGAACCAGCTGTTATTGAGAATCTGACAATACTTATGTCATTCTATTCTGTCACCAAATTCAGCATATGATCTCAGCAACGTTGAAATTTATCCAAAGGGAAGACAATTGATTGGAATTTGTCGTATTTGGGGCTCAGAAAACCCAAACGTGGCCTTACAGAAGCCAATGCACCCGTTATTAGTGACTTTTGTGCAGCTTGTAGATCGGAGACATCATTGGCTCATACTTATTTGAAAATCAGGACGGCGCAACTATTACGGTTATCGGAGACACCTATCGCACCATGATAAGTGTATTCTTTGTACTCAGTCTTCATGGTATTGCATACGACGTTTGATGGCCGTTTAATTACCCGAAATGTTGATGTCAATTGGCAGCCAAGAAGCTGAGATTTGACACCCTTAGACTATTTTCTGTGGGCCGCCGTTAAAGACGAGTGTTATGCAGACAAATCAGAGACTAGGCCAACAGTCGTGATGCCACTGCCGCGATACAACCCTATACACTCGAAAAAGTGCTTGAAAATTGGTCCGATCGAATAAAATCCATGGCAGCCATATAGATGAAATATTATTTCATTTCTAATCCCATGAATTTTACTTCACAACAGCAAAATAAGTTTTGAAAAATTTTAAATCGTTTTTGTTTTATTGTATTTAAAATTTAAGCTTTTAAATGGCCCACCCTTTATATCCTTCTACACTTTCGTGAGAAGTTCATAAAAACAAAAATATTGCATTGCCACTTTTTTATTTTGTGTTTTTGTATTTATAGGTTTTTTACATCCTTCACCTGTGGTGCACAAGGGTATATATAGGTTTGTCATTCCGTTTGTAATTTCTACAATTTTCGTTTCCATCCGCATAAAGTATATATTTTCTGAAAGCTTATGAATAGAGGAGTCGATTAAACCCTGTCCGTCTATCCGTGTGTTGGTTGAAATCAACTTTTAGAAGCAACTATAAGTTCCTCAGATTTGAGTATGGTATCAATCTTTTGGAAATATCCAGGAATGAATCGCTATTGAAATTCAGCACAATCGCCCCATAACTTTCTGAGATATGAGCAAAAAACCATGACCACCTCGTTATTTTTTCACAATTACAACAACAATAAGTAACAGTGCTATATTCGGCCGTGCCGAATCTTATATACCCTTCACAACGTGTAGTCATGCAATAACAATTGTTTGTATCACCATTCATCCCATATAAAATACGTGCATACGTACACGTTAGAATAAATGTGGCATCGAATCCCAGCTGAGCCAAAAAAATTTTATTTTATTTTATTTAATATATTATTTATATTTTATTATTTTTTTTTATTTTTTTTTAAATTTTTTTAAAAAAATTTTTTTTTAAATTTTTTTAAAATTTTTTTTTGTAGTTTTTTTTATTATTTTTTTCTTATTTTTAATATTTTTTTTTTTTGTAATTTTTTTTGTTTGGTATGTTTTTTACATGTATCTATGTATGTATGTTGTTGTTGTAATTGTGAAAAAAACGAGGTGGTCGTGGTTTTTTGCTCATATCTCAGAAAGTTATGGGGCGATTGTGCTGAATTTCAATAGCGATTCATTCCTGGATATTTCCAAGAGATTGATACCATATACAGATCTGAGGAACATATAGTTGCTTCTAAAAGTTGATTTCAACCAACACACGGACAGACGGGCAGACGGATAGACGGACAGACGGACAGACGGTCAGGGCTTAATCGACTCCTCTATTCATAAGCTTTCAGAAAATATATACTTTATGGGGTCGGAAATGAAAATTGTAGAAATTACAAACGGAATGACAAAGCTATATATACCCTTGTGCACCACAGGTGAAGGGTATAACAACGTACATATGTACTGGTTAAAGTAAACGTGGCATCGAATTCCAGCTTAGCCAAAAAAATTTTATTTTATTTAATATATTATTTATATTTTATTATTTTTTTTTAAATTTTTTTAAAAATTTTTTTTTTTTTTTTTATTTTTATTTATAATATATGTTTTTGTGGTATGTTTTTTACATGTATGTACGTATTTTATATGAGATGAATGGTGATACAAACAATTGTTATTGCATGACTACACGTTGTGATGGGTATATAAGATTCGGCACGGCCGAATATAGCGCTGTTACTTGTTTTTTTTGTATTTATTAGATATAAGAAATTTTTAGTTCAAAGGTACTTCACATTTTCTCACCGAAATTTTATTTGTTTTTAATTATAAAAGTACCCCTCTTCTTTAGTTATTGGCTTAATTTTGTTTGAGTGGTGTAGGCTAGTGAAACTGTTCTAGTTATTAAAGTTTATTTGCCCAATATCAATTTAAAAAGGCTTTTAAATATGGCACGTAATAAATTAGCTTTAAAATTTGCACGGAATTGGCAAAGAAGAGGTAATTATCTCGAATTTATTGTAAAAAAGGCAAACGGGTTGCTCTATAGATACTAGCGGAAAACAGTTTAAATTTTTATAATTTTTTTTGGTATTTTATAACTGAATTTCCTTTAACAATGTTGTTCAAGTAAAAGCAAGTTTTATACTCTAAATCAATATTTATAAAATTTTAGTAGACATAAAGACTACTCTGTAAGCACAGAGAGAAACCAAAAACATTTGATTTTACGCGAAAACTTTAGACAAAGGAAGCAATTTCGAGTTCAGATCATTTTGTCTGCAAACAATAACAATAACTTTTAATTTTAGTTTTAAAACGGATTTAAAATACTAAAAAGTACTTCCAGTAAGTGCTACAACTTTCTACGTGTAAATTGAAAAATTTGAATCTTCCTTGTAGTGTGAGGCATATGAATCTTTGCACAAAAGCAAATGACATATAAAAAAACAATCTACAGAAATTGTTTATTTGTATTACTTGAGGGAATATTGTCTTAATGCCAAAACGTGCTGAAAGATATATTCAAATTTCTTTAACTGAATACAACACAACGTTTTACAGTCAACACGTTTTAAGAGACATAAAAACGAATTTCTTTTTTAACACCAGCGGCATTTTTTGCGCACATTTGTTTGGTGCTTTTGAATGGAAACTTTGTTTATTAAATTAATAAAAAAAAAACATAGACTTTTAGGAACAAATTTTTTGGATATTTTTGCCACTGAAATTCTTATTTTGACACATGTAAAATATAATCAGCTTATGCGGTTTTTTTTTTGTTTACCACAATTTTAAAACAAAATTTTTATAAGATTTGCTCTACTCTACTACACTATATATCAGTATTATCTGTGCTCAAATTGACTTAATTGTCTGTCTGTCTTTCTGTCTAGGTTAAATGTGTCATTAATGTTAAGGTTATAAACCTTGTTGATTTCGACTGTAGCTTATATATAGTTTCGTCTGTATTTCTTAAAAATTTCCTTCCAAAGTTGGACAATATTTTTTAATGTTTAAGTCGACAAAAATTTTGCCACAATAAAATTGTGTGTAAATTAAGATTTCTTTGATATATCTTACGAAAATCGCTAAACAGGTTGCCTTAGTCCCCCATAACTTTTTCATTAATTTGGATAATATTCGCTCCAACGAAACATGACTGAGGTTTATCCAACGTAACGCCATTTCGCAAACTTTTAGTTTTATATATCTTCGTTTAAGAAATAAGTACGCTTTGTATTTTACAACGAGAATGGCACAAGGGCATTTAGTATTATTTATTCTACTCATCTTCTTTGAAACGGGAGGTTTTTTTAAGACATATAGAGTTTTCGATAGGAACTGTTAAACTAGCTGTCATACTAATGAAGAGTTTTTTAAAGTATATTTTAGCAAATAACCATGAAAAAACTTACACCAGAACAACATTTACAAATCGAGGAAATTTGTTTTATAAATTAGCGCTGATAATCAACTGGAAGTTGAACCACATTTTTATCATCAAATCATCTTCACCGATGAGGCTCAAGGCTTATGGATGGCAGATTTGCCATATTTTGAGAGAGTACAACCTACATGACTCTTGATACATTCCGAAGAAATCTAATGCCAAAATTTTGCTTATTCCATTGAATTTTTGTTTGTTTGTTTTGTTCTTCGCAGTGTGGTAAAAAATTAAGAAGTAAAAGAACGAGCGAAAAAATTTTGGTAAATTTTTATATAAAAAATATGTTGTATAATGGAAGGATGAAACTTATGTACCGACAGACTTTTCATAGCTTCCTGTGTGGTAAGCAATTTTTAGTTATGGCAAAATAAAAGCCAGTCAGTTGTGACATCAGGCATGATAAATAATAAAAAAATGCATGATAGAAATATGTACTTTTATATGAAAAGAACTGCTCTTACCTCTCTTAAAACAGCCTTCATACTTTTGGCTTGATTTCTAATCATGAAAAGGCATCCCAGTACCACCTCAGCCAAAAAGGTAACGGGTGCAACCATTAAATCTTAAATGGGGGCATGTACGCAAAAAGTTGATAGATTTATAAATAAAGAGTAATATATACTTTTATGTTTAATGAATTTTTAAAAATTTTCTTTTTTAACAGTTCGAGTTTTATTTAACTTAGTATGAATATAAGTTTTTTCTGGCTCACTCTTTACTTTTTGTAGTAGTTTCATTATATTTATATTCAGATGTCCGAATCAAAATTTTCAAAACAATGTAAATTCTTAAATAGTTATTTTACAGACATCCTGAAGGTTTGCTTCAAACTGTGAATTGTTTTTAATTTCAATGTTGGCAAAATTGTGAAACAAGATCTAAAACAGATACAAATGCCAATAGCAAGTAATATCTAAATTAAATTTAAATCTTATTAAATTAATTCTGCAAGAATTTTCTATTATTCTGTTTGCAAAATAAAATTTTACTGGTATTTTTTGTTTATTTCTCTCACGTATTTTTAGTATTTAATAGTCTGTATAATATTAAATAAATTAACAGCAATAAAAACAGTTGTTTTTTTGTATTGAGCTTGAGATCATATTCAGGAAAGAAGATCTACACCTTCTTCTACATGCTACACAAAGGAGTAGCGAAATATTGAATAATAAATAAATCAACAAATATTTATAAAGACCTCGAGCTTGAAAAATCAATTTAAAAAATATTAAAATTGTAAAAACAAAAACAAATTTTTTTTTTTTTAAAAAGGCGGGAAAATTTTTTTTGTTTACATTTAAAATAACAAACGAAAATTCAAATACATACATATTTATATCAAAAAATATTTTTGTCAACAATTTTACAAATATATATATATATATAAATATATTTTACAGATATAATAATAAAATATATATACAACAAAAGGGTCTATGGGATCTCCAGCATCTCCTATTATAGCTGATATTTTTATGGAGAAATTATTAGATTGTTGTATTGAAAAATTCAATGTAGAACCAAAGATAATTACGAAATACGTTGATGATTTGTTTTGTATTGTTCCTAATCATCTTATTGATGAATTGTTCACAACTTTCAATTTATTTCATGATAATATAAAATTTACTATTGAAAAGGAATGTAACTCAAAAATTTCTCATTTAGATACATTAGTTATAAGAAAGGGTGAGAATTTGTTAATAGATTCGTACCAGAAGCCGACGTCTTCTTAAAGAATCATTAATTATTATTCTAAGCACCCAAAGAGAATGATTATTAATACGCCAAGAAATCTAATTGAGATTGTTTTGAAAATAAGCGATAAAGCTTTTCATAGGAAGAATATAGAGCTTATAAAAAATATTTTAATTAATAATAGTTATCCGCTCCAGTTGATTTGTAGGTTAATAGGTCAATACAGGAAACAAAACAATTTGGACGCAAGAACTGTTATCGAGCCTAAAATTCATGAACCAATAGCTTATGTTCATCTTTTAGCTGAAAGAATGGAGAAATCTAAAATTTATGACAATAAGACATATGTATATAATGGCCCACAAAATGTACAACACATTAGGTAGTTTATTTAGTAAAACGAAAGATAAATTAGATAAATTAGAAAGGTCTAATTTAGTTTATAAAATACCATGTAGTGGTAATGATAATGAAAATTTTGATAAGGTATATGTAGGTACAACAAAAAACAAACTAAAAACTAGGTTAGCTGGACATAAGTAAGTCAGACCAAAAAAACAGGAACACAACAACTGCACAAAAAACTGCATTATCATTACACTGCACTAATTCTAATCATCATCCCGATTTTAAAAATACAACAATTTTAAATATGGAGAATAATTACAGACATAGATATTTATTGGAAATGTTACAAATTATAAAAGTACCATATACACAAAGGATTAATTATAAAACAGACACAGCAAATGTTGCACAGAACTATAGGCCATTAGTTAATAAGGTCTAGAATTATGTTAGTTTTTTAGTCAGTTAGTTTTAATGTAATATATTATATGTATCTGTATTTTTTGTTTTGTATAATATTTAAACAATTTCTGTAATTTGTAATATTTTATATGTATTTGAATTTTTTGTTTTGTATAATAATTTAAATGTTTACAAAAATAGTTTTCCCGCCTTAAAAAAAAAAAAAAAAAAAAAAAAAAAAAAAACATTGTAAAATGTTGACAAAAATATTTTTTGGTATATGTATGTATTTGAATTTTCGCTTGTTATTTTAAATGTAAACAAAAAAAAAATTTTTTTTCCCGCCTTTTAAAAAAAAAAAAAATTGTTTTTTTTTTAACAATTTTAATATTTTAATTGTTAATTGTTGAAAATTGTTAAAACTTTTCCTGAAGAAGCTACCCAATGTGGTAGCGAAATATTGGAAAATAAAATTATAACTATTTTTTATAAAAGAAAGTGATCTCAATCTCAATACAAAAAAAAAAAACAATTGTTTATATAAATTAAAAAGATCGAAAACATTCATTTATTATATTAACAGCAATAACTAAAGCCTTTAGGAATTGTAAAAGTCCACATACGCATGTGGCATGTGACGTAATTTTGAGATCATCATAAACCATAAATGTATCCTCTTCGGCTACATGTGTTTCAATTGCATTTCTGGACTTAAATACATTTCGTGTAATATTAAAATCATACCGCATGCAGCAACTACGACTATTTGAAAAAATGTAACCAAAGTGCTGAAGATTTAAATGACGTCAGACCCACATGTGCCTGTTTATTTTACATTTCGTGTACCATAGGCTTAACTTGAATTATTGAGAAATTTTCGGGTTTTTAATTTGTTGCAACAAATTACTGTATTGAGTAGTGCGAAATGCTAAATAAATGAACTTTCATGGTAGCTGTCATAAGTCATGACCAATGTCACATCTTAAGACTTTCAGTAATTGAAAAATGTTAAAATTCAATTCAAATTTAACCATTAAGTCATTGTTAATTTAGGTTTACCAGGATATCTTTCCTAATAACTCCTGGTAGGATTCTAAAGAAAATTTGGCTTTTGACATATCTGTAATTTATCATGTTAGTTAAGAAATAACTATAAGTCATTAATCTAATCTTTCAGGCTCCGACACCGTGGAGTTACCAACAATAAAAGCACATGATAAATGGTGTAAAAAGATTGAAAATAGTGAACTGAAAATGACCATAAATCGTTCGATTCGTAGGCTATTTGTATTTGCTCTCACGTTAATATTTGACCAATGAGGTCACATGAATATTTATGAACATACGTACAAGTGTACTTAAATGTATATCGATATGTTACATTAAAGTAACATTCAGATAAAAATAAGTTTTCTTAAGGTTTCTTTAAAGAAATATTTGAAATTAATTTTGTTGTATAAAAAATCTCTTACGTTTCCTTTAATATTTGTTTAAGTATTCATTGTCTCTTAAGTTTATGTACAAACTCCTTATAATTCAAATAACTTAGTCATCTTTACACATATTGTTTCATTTTTGATTTAATTTTAATGATTTTGCAGCTTGTTTTTTGAGGGTAACATGTGTAAGCATTAATAGAAATTAGTAAAGCCTTTTATCTTAAATAAACAAAGGAATAATATAAATCAAAATGTATTAATGATTAAGCCTAAAATAATTCTTTGTAGTAAATCAAAAGCAAGCGGCACAGTGGGGCATAGACAAAAAAATATTAATTTTAGTAATTTCTACTAAACAATCTGGCGTTTTACTAGACTACAAATGTCTAACTGTATGAACATGTAATATATTATGTATGTTCTTTTAAAAACAACTCAATTTTGTTGTTGTTTTGGAAGAGAGAGATATCCTTATAGGACATTTGCGACTTTATTACATCCCGAAAAAATCACTTAAGGCATCATCAGCCCATTTGTTTGCAAATTCGAAACCGGTATTATCGTAAAAGGCAAACACTGCAGGCAAATTATTCGTGATTTTTCATTCTCCGTGTCACTGCAAATCATTTGCAAGAGAAATAGCTGCAATTAGATGGTGTTAATTGACCTACACTCATGAAATCATTACTTTGTTAAGCCAAACGTTTAGTGACTGAGTTATCGCAACCAATGGACATATGAATTGGCTACCTCGTTCTTGCGATTTAACAGTTTTTAACTACTTTTTATGGAGGTCATATTCATGGCCTCTGCTGATAAATCACGAACTATTGATCACTTAAGCAGATAATACACGGCAATGTTTTTATACCCTTCACACAGTGAAAAAGGGTATATATAGGTTTGTCATTCCGTGTGAAATTTCTACAATTTTCATTTCCGACCCCATAAAGTATATATTTTCTGAAAGCTTATGAATAGAGGAGTCGATTAAGCCCTGACCGTCTGTCCGTCTGTCCGTCTGTCCGTCTGACCGTCTGTCCGTGTGTATGTTGAAATCAACTTTTTGAAGCCCCCCGACATAGGTTGGACCCGGGTAAGGTATTAAAATATCAGAAATATTCGGGAGTAGATCGGTATTGAAAATCAGAAACATCGGTACATAAACAACTGAGATATGAGCAAAAACCCACGACCACCTCGATTTTCTTTTCATAAAAACAACATTACAACAACAACATACATACATACAAACGTGTATACTGGTTAGAGAAAACGTGGCTTCGAATCCCAGCTGAGGCAAAAAAATTTTTTTTTAAATTTTTTTAAAATTTTTTTTTTTTAATTTTTTTTTATTTTTTTTTTATTTTTTTTTAATATATTATATATATTTTTATTATTATTTTTTTTTATTTTTTTTTTTTTAATTTTTTTTTTATTTTTTTTTTGTTTTATATATATTATATATGTATATAATAATTTTTTTTTTTTTAATTTTTTTTTTAAATTTTTTTTTTTTAAATTTTTTTTTTATTTTTTTTTTTTTTGTTTTTTTTAACATACATACGTGAATTTACTGTTATTGCATGACTACACGTTGTGAAGGGTATATAAGATTCGGCACGGCCGAATATAGCGCTTTTACTTGTTTACATCTGACTTGGCAAATTGGTGTCCACATACAATTGTTTATGTTTTTCAAAATTGTTATTTAACACTCAACCACCGCTGACTATTTTCTGGCGTCAGAGGTTTCTAGTAACAGACGATGTCAGGTGGCTTATCAGAACAAATTAAAGCACGATTTAATTAAAATGTTGTCATCTGGTTTGCAAAAGTAATGTTTTAATGCCAACACGCGACATGTACGTCTTTAGCAGTGGGGAATTTTGCAAGTCAGATGTAAAAAACATACCGTGTATTATCTGCTTTAGAAGCCAACATTTGGCGCACTATTGGTGACAAGATTGTATGATTTTTTTTTTAAAGTTCATTAATCGTAAGCTATTATTATTATAATTAAATAAAGTATGTAGGATAATTTGCTTATTTTCCTTTATTTTAGTTGTTATTAGTTTTTTGGTGTTCATTACAATTCATTTTATTTAATTTAAGTTCATTAAAAATCAATACAGTTTGTATTTATTTTAAGCTAAAAACTAATATACGTAGGTATTTGCCGCTTTAGTCTGTCAATTTCAACTTCACTTCTTCAACTGTCTTAAAAATCTACAACCAACACTCAAAATAAGTTCCTACTCGTTTATCTAACATATATCCCGTTCTCTTTGTCCTCATCGACTTAACCCTTTTCTGTCCGTCAATGTCACTCTCCTACAAGTATAATGCAGTTATAATTTTAGGAACTCGTACGATAAGTAAATATAGATTCAGAATATCACAAAATATTCATTATTATAAATTTGGTATAATTTGACTTTAATATGACCTCATATATCGTATAAAATGTACCATAAAACCCTTATTATTGAAGGCAAAAGATTATTGTTTATTGCCTGTGGTTAAAAGTGCTGTATTCACAAGAAGTGGCAAGTGTCTTATTTCCATAATGTCATAATTTCTCATCAATTTTAAAATGATTAAAAAATATTGCATTGAATATTGCAAAATTGTTAAACTTTTTTTTTAATTTTGACATTAGGACAATACGAAATATATTTAGGACATCTTGTGCATTCACAAATTGCTTTCATTTATCATTTTAATTTTTTCAAATTTATACTTTAATGTTGTGTCTACCCAGCGAAAAAAAACTTAGGGTTCATGCATGATTTTAACACTAATGCTCTAAACACATAGACGACAGCAGACAGCAAGCAGCAATATGTCAAAAATAAAATCCATGTGTTTAAATGAAAACGATTATTTTGACGGCAGCACAGCAGCACGACTGCACAACAGCATTTGCTGCTGCTGCCAACTTAGGCTATTTTCTATTTTGACGGGCAGCAAGAACAAATATAGTGTTGCCATTACATATATTAAATTGGAAAAAAAATAACAAAAACTTATTTTTGATATTTAACATAAAAAAACATTACAAAAATACAATAAAGAAACAAATGTATGTGTTTTTATAGTTTTTCGTGATATAATTACATTTTTTTTTATCAATAACTTTTATTTTATTCATTATAAAATATATATGCGGCATCCCTGAAATTTGTATTGCTAAAATGCACATCAGCTGATTATTATGTTGTTGCTGTCTTCAAAATAATTATGAAGCTGACTTCAGAGCAGCATTTGAAGTTGGCAGCATTTGAAGCCATGAAGTTGTGAAGTCTGCTGGCGTCTATGTGTTTAGAGCTTAACGTGTCATTTAAGATCATGTATTCATACTACACTTCATTTCAATAAGTGCATGCACGCAAAGAAAAACCATGGTTACGACATGATCACTACGGTCATATTATTTTTTCTGAAACAATATTTAGTTATCATTTAAAAATAGTATGATTTAAAAAAATTAATTTGACAAAAATAACATTATATTCCAAATCGTTAAAAATTAAAAATAATCATTAAATAATAAGTGAGTATGATTACAAAATAATCAATCTATGATTTTTCTTTAATAATAACTTGATTTCAATTGTTCTTCTTCTTGCTGAATAAATTTTTATTATTTTAAAAGTTTAAAGAAAATTTAAAAATAAACGAGAAAATGTGAAAAAAATGTTGGTATAAAAATTGCAATTAAATTGGTAAGTACAATTAATATGTGTATGTTACAGCAAAAGACAGTAATTTGCCGTAAAAAAGCAAAGATTGTCGATTTCAATTGTAGTCATATCTATGATTATTGATTGATGATTAAATTAAACATAATAATGATAACTGGTAATCATTATATGTTTTAACCATAATCATACAATTCAATCATAGTCTGTAGGGTCTCTTGTGGATTGGTCTCGCTCCATATGCGGCAATTTTGCTTATTAACAAACCCGTTAAGCCAAAAATGCGCCTCATCGCTGAACACAATTTTGCGATAAAACAACGGACGTCCAGAATGCGCTTCGTCAAGAACAGCCGCGGTGCCCATATGCCCGAAATCATTTTCAAATGTTAATGTCACGTATTGATCTTTCGAATAAAAAAAATTTTTTGATTACAATTTAATTTTTTGTGTTATTTTTTACAATTTCAAGTTCTATCGGGCTTAAAAAAACACCCTTTACAAGGTGAAAATATTTCATGAGTTAATGATGTTCTTAAACAATAATCCTATTCGTTTTAAGGAGGCATAAATAATGCCTTCTCTTGGACTATTGATTTAAAAGTCATAATATATGTTCTTCATTTCGAATATTGGAATATTGTTTTGCTGGGTATGTAAGTATATTATTTATACATGTCAAGCTTTTATTCTAATAATAGAAAAATAATAATAACAGAAGGAAAAGAACAGTTGAAAACCATTATATGTACCTGGTTTGCTTTGCATCTACCCTGTTGTTGCACCTGACATTTTATGGTTAATTGTCGTTTTTCATAAACTGGTATTTTTGGAAAGAAATAATTCTCAAAATTATAATAAACATGAAAAATTTACTGATTATTTACGATATTCTTCCAATAAATTTCAAAATTTTGTTTATTGGTTGTTAGGTGTAGGCTGGTCTATTTGCATTGCACTGGTTCTTATGCCAGATCATCAGTAGACCTTTAAACCACAAAATTTAGAAAAAAAATTTAAAATTGTTACAAGCGTTATTTCAATTTTTTATAAACAATATTTTTTGAAAGAAAATTATATCGAAGTTTATATAAAAATTTAAAATAAATTTCAATCTTAACAAAAATAGGAATTTTGTTTTGAACCTTAACAACTAAGAGATCCTTCTTACTTATATATGTATGTGTGAGGTAAATTTGTATCGCTTACATTAGCGTTAGTATACCCAAGACTTAACTTAGATGAATATAAATGCTTTCAAAAGATTTTGTTATAATTACAGTGATTTGAAATCATCACAACTATTTGTACAACAAATAAAGAGTTTAAGATAAATATGTAAAGACTGCAATAAATTACAAATACAAAAATAACTACAAAAGGGGATTAATGAAAAAGGGTCATACAATGTTCGTCCTTGAAAAACGTGTAAATTTTAAAACAATAAACATTTAAAAGAGAGAATCATTCTAAAACAATTGAGACACAGAACAACAAGACGTCGACTGCATTAAGAAACTAAATGCGGATTATTTAAGGAAAACTTAAATTAGCAGTAAACAATTTGTTGACATCATTGCTTAATAATGTATTCAATTAAGATCGTTGTCTATGAACTGAATAACACACAAGATAAGATAAGACAATTTAATATAAAAATTGTTGTTCTGTGTAATTTGTAAGGCAGTACTTAATTATTGGAACATTTTGATGCAGTAAAATTAATATTTCATTGTATATATTTCGTAGCAAATCTTTGAAAGCGCTAAAAATGTAAATAAAATAAATTATTATATTGATGCTTGTTAATGTAAAGCTTTGGTACTTTAGTTCTGCTCTAATGCTGAACAACAATTGAGAATGTTTTCAAAGATACTTATTACATCTGTTTTGTATCACTAATTGCAAGCAATAAACAAAATATTTACTAAAGATTTTGAATGATGGAAGAAAATTGCTACTACGACTCGAAAATGTCTAAAAGTCTTATTTCCCTATTTATTTTTTTACGCATACATATATACACGTGCACTTAAGGTGTACTTTATTCAGTTGTGTAAAGTAATTTAGCCATTTCCCAAGGATATAAAAACATTGTTAGTCTTAAGACACTTTGAACAATTTTAAACATCTTGCTGACTAAGATTGTCTACTGACATATTTGTAATAATTTATATAAGTATCTGATCTACATACCTTAACAGATGTTTTCACAAAGCCTTGAACAATATGGCGGAATAAAGACGTTTTAGCAGAATACAGCACGATGTAAACAATTTTGATATCTTAGATGTTAATTACCAAAAAGTGCTGAACTTAAAATTTTTCAAATAAAAAATGGAGGCAAAAACAAAATGGCGTTTTACATATTTTTCAAAAAAATTAATCGACGCGCAGTTAACCCATTAACCGGCAAAATAAAACCAAAAGCGGTAATTAACCATTTCTGATATAATCATGAAATAAATCTACGATAGTACCGGGTGTTTTTTTTACAGGTTGGTTTTTCGAATAGAGATAAAACTGGCATTTTGTGGTCAAATCTGGACACTCTAATGCCATTTATGTTCAGTTTGGTTTGACATTTCATCACGAACAGGTTGACAAAAGAACAACGCTTGCAAATCGTGCAAATTTATTTCGAAAATAACGGTTCAGTTCGCGAAGTTTACCGCAAGCTCCGTCCATTTTATGGTCGACATAATCGTCCATCAGAGCAATTAATTCGGTTAACCATGGATCGTTTTCGCACTACGTTTACTCTATGTGATAATACGCATCCGCAGAGACGTCGAACAGTGCGCACCGAAGAAACAATTGTCGCTGTAGAGCAAAGTGTTGAAGAGGAACCGAATGAATCGATTCGCCACCGTGCACAGCAATTGGAGCTTTGTCCATCAACTTTATGGAAGATTTTGCGCAAAGATCTTGGCTTGCGACCTTACAAGATCCAGCTTGTGCAAGAATTAAAGCCGCGAGACCATGTAATGCGTCGTGATTTTGATGTATGGGCCAAAAATGAGATTGATCTCGATGCTGATTTTCATCGCAAAATTTTGTTCAGTGATGAGGCTCATTTTTGGTTGAATGGCTACGTCAACAAGCAAAATTGCCGCATTTGGAGTGAAGAGAATCCACGTGCGACCCTTGAGACGCCATTACAAAAACTGACTGTTTGGTGTGCTCTATGGGCTGGTGGAGTCATTGGGCCATACTTCTTCCGAAATAATGCTGGAGAGGCACTTACGGTTAATGGAGACCGGTATAGAGCCATGATAACCGACTATTTTGTTCCCGAATTGGATGGCATGAATGTGGATGAGTTGTGGTTCCAACAAGACGGCGCTACATGCCACACAGCGCACGCCACAAACGATTTATTGAAGGAAACATTCGATGAACGCATAATTTTGCGGAATGGACCTGTCAATTGGCCACCAAGATCGTGTGATTTGACACCATTGGATTATTTTCTTTGGGGATATGTGAAGTCGCTCGTCTACGCCAACAAACCAGAAACGTTAGGGAATTGGAAGCCAACATTCGTGGCGTTATTGCCGACATACGGCCCCATATGCTCGAAAAAGTGGTTAAAAACTGGACCTGTAGAATTGGCTTTATTCGAACCAGCCGCGGCGGCCACATGCCTGAAATCATATTTAAACATTAATGGCATAAAATTATCCTTCCAATAAAGCCAAATTGATGGTCATTAAAACGATTTTCTTGTGTTTTATTTCAATTCGAAGTTCTATACCACTGAAAAAAACACCCGGTAGTAGACCCACATGTAGGTTATGTGGACCAATTAACCTACAAAGAGCAACCTGTACTGTTAAACTATGAAGTTTAAAGTACTAATGAACTTTGTACAAATAAATGTTAGAGTTAAGATAGCACTGACTGCAGTTAACAGAATTAAAATATTTCATATAAACCATGTTACAATAGAATCTAACGAATAATGAAATATCTACTGGTAATACTTTGGAAAAAAGTGGGGTTAAAACTTATAAAACTTCTATACAAAGTTATACTTTTAAGTCAGCCTGTTAGTTTAAATCCAAAATAGCAAGTGAATAATATTTTGAAAATTATTAAAACTAACAAGCCAAGCGAAATACCATTTGTTAAAACATACATATAAGCAAAGACGAAAACTATTACTTGAACTGAATAACTCATGTCTTTTTATTTCTTTGCTAACGAAGAAGGCGTAATTAATAAAAAAAAAAATTATTAAATTTTCGTAAAAAAATCTAAAAACACTAATTTCTAAGGACTTGTATTCTAACCTTAAGACATAGAGAAGAAGAAAAAAATAAAGATAAATGACCTGATAATTTACCACACCATTCATATGTTGGTAATTCATGGTGAAGGTCGACAAGCCAGCAGCTAAATAAAGGGCAAGTTCAACAGCATTGAGGTTAAGGCAACAAACAGCACAATATCACACATTCATTTCTTTGATCATGTAACATAGCGGTCTTTGGTTCATAGTATTTATTTTGCAAAAAAAAAACAAAAAACCAAAAACAAATAAATAAAAATACCTGAAATGGAAAATAAATAAGAAAAGCCCAACACAAGGATTCGAGAAAATAATCTGTCTTAGTAAGAACATAATCTAGAAGGCTGGTAAGAAATCATTAATGTATGTATAAGTTTTCATTTTTTACTTTATTTATTTGTTTGGAGCAACAAACTTTTGGGTTTTATACCTAGGGGACGAAATTATTTTTTCTCTTTGAAAAACATTTCATGGTATCGGCATTTACACTGAAGTGTAAACTTTGTTTATCTCTTAATTTAACTCTAAATCCTAGACACTTTTTTGCTGTTAAATTTTATTTAATTAGGAGCAGCGAATAATTTTGCTAAATAAAAAAATGTTGAAGCAGTTTTCTAACATTTATACATCTGCCCTATTTTACATGAAAATCTAAAAAAAAACACAAGTATTTTTGGTATACAGCAAATGATGGGAGTGTGTTTAAATAAAGAAATAAAAAACACAAAAAAAATATTTGAAATTACATTTAAAAGAGTTTTGTAAATTGGACAATTATTTATTGAAAACAATAGGTTAGGACTTTTCGGTTCTCCGGGTTTGCATGTATTTTCAGTCCCGTCTAGAGTCCAATTTACATAAAATGACTAAACAATTGTGGGTTTGTTTCAGTTCATACATTTTCTTTATTGATTTTGCTTGTATAAAATTTTAACTTCGTATAGCAAGGCTTTTTAGCTATTTTTGTTGTAATCCAGAATCTAATCTCAGCCCTATAATTTTCCTAGACATTACTTCCAAGAAAATTATTCTAATTATTCAAGAAAATTATTCACTTTGTCCTGCGTCGGCGCCCTTTCAGATGTAATCCTTTAAAAGGCATGTCGAATGTAATTCTCCTCACGAGCTGACTGTAAACCGGGGCCCTACTATATGTGTACTGAAAATCAGTAGTTTCAATCCCAATTTAACTACTAGCACTGCTTTCAACTTAAGTACTTTAGCACATCAACAGAAAGTTTTCATTTGTTTGCCGCCACCGCTATATTTAAACCGATAGCGGTCGTTGCAGTTACAACTCCCATTTGTTGGATGCTGTTTGATCTCTTGATCGATGTGTGTGTAAATTTTCTGTCTGTTTCGTTTTACTCTGTATTGTGATATATAGTTATTTGCCTAAGTTAAGGGCTGATTTTTTCATCTGTTTCTTTTTGCGAGTTGTCTCTTCCCCCTTCTGTATCTCTGCTGTTATCGCAGTACTTGTTAACATCATTGCTCCTGTTGTCCTCGCTGCTTCTGTTGTCCTCTCTGCTCCATTGTACTGACTGTATCAGCCAGTGCTAACCCACAACCTGCCTCTTGGCTTAAAGTCTAATATTCGAATTTCTCCACCCACCAACGAATTATCAGAAATAAAATTTAAAATAGAAATCTGAGGGACGTAATCTGCCTCAATTCATGCATTTAACTTAACTTCTCATAAAATTGCAAAATTATGGTAGTGTAAAAAAAATCAAAGCAGTGGGCGTGGCACTTTTTATAAAAATATGTAATAACTAGTGCTAATTTAAGAAATTAAATTAGTTAAGGTATTACAAATTTATAATTTAAAAAGTAGGTGCAACTTCCCAAGCAATATTGATATATAAAATCTAATATTTAAGGTTTTCAAAGTTTAAATATGTGTGTTAGATTAATGGAGGTTAAAGATTTCCCCTTATGATTTATTTTGATAGAAAACTGTGTCACCATTACATTAAAGGTCTATAATGCGTTTTTCAGATTTACGTAAAATGCAACGAGTAATAACACAGAAAGAAAAATGATGTTCTAACTCCAAGAATTAAATTCTTAATTAAAGCCGAAATCGTGCTTAAGTAATAACTGAAGTACTATTTATATCTTATTTTCTTAAAACAAGTACAAAACAAGATTGTTTTACGAAATCAAGTACAAGACTATTGAAATAAAAATTTATTTCTTAAATTAAGTCTTATTTCTCCCAAATTATAAACAAAGTTATATTTTTAGACATTAGCTTAGATAAACACACTCTATACAATTTCAAGTATGTTTATATAATTCTCAGTTTGTTTATCATATTTTAGCTATAAGTAATAATACATACGACAACAAAGCTTTAGCAGTTTCCGAGTTAACTAAGCTTTCATGATTTGTCCGTTAGATTTCTATTTCAGTTTTAATGAAACGTATCGCTAAAAAAATGCCAAAGGGTGAAAAGTGAAGATACTGTACTATACAACGATCAAACCAAGTTAATAATTCTTGAAATAAGCGCATCTTTTGATTAATTCAATCTAGTTTATACTGGAATGAATCTTTTTTTAAGCTTACGTCAAGTACGGCTTCGGGCTTAAATCACGCTAATAATTTTTAAAATCTTTTTTGGCTTAACTATTCCTAAAATTAAGAAATTTGTACTTGACGCATTCGTTCTTAAATCAAGCATTTTATATTCGGTGTGAGAAAATCTGTACTTACCGTACTTCTGACACCGCTACGGATTGCTTTAAGTACGGATTATTTAATTTGTTTTTTGAGTGAACATTTTAATCCTGCCTTTCTTTAATTCATTCTTTTTCTGTTGTATTCAAAATTAGGAGAATCATGTGTATATAGAAAAAAAAATTTATAAATGGGCCTGGTATCGCCAACATAGAGAAAATTTCTGCATGGGGTATGAGAGCATAACTTAAGAGCGTCTTGACGAATTTTCCTGGCTCTTCTTATGTTGTATGTACAATTACCAGGGCATAGCTGTTATGAAAAAAATAAATAAATGAAGAATATGTTCGTGGTATCACCAGTTCAAGGAAATTTTAATTGCAAATATTATTAAATTTTTTATATGAAATCTATATATAAGGGAATTTTTGAAAAAACAAATTTTATAAATGTCTTTATTTACCCGTGTGAAATCGGGTCGCGTCTTTAGTAAACAATAATTTAAAATCGTTTCAAAAATGTGTATCTTTAATAAAAAATTTTTTATTTTTTAAATAAAAAATATTATTTTAAGCATGAAATTTCTTGGAATTTATGAAAATATGTTAAAATAATTTATGTTTCTTGTACAGTTTTACGCATCAAAATTTTTATGCGCTGTGATATTAAGGTAGATTTTAATGAAAATGACTGGATTTAGTACAAGCACTTAAACATTTATCGCAAAAGTTTAGCTAAATGTTATGTAAAATCATAAAAAAGAATATAATAAATAAAGAATTACTTAAATTATCATAAATTTTCCTCTGAAATCAATGTAAATTTAACACGATAACAAATTGTTAACAACAGTTTGTTAAATACTTACTTTTAGTAGAAGTCATTAATAATAAATTATGTTTAACACAAAAAACGACTTTGCACCACAGCAGCAATGGCAAATGTGTGGCTGTATTGAGCAGTGACGGTTTCGGAGTACCCACAAAAAATACATTTAAAATTTTTTTCGAATATGAATTCTGGCAATCACGTTGTCTTATCAAAATCTAAAGAAGAATTATCAAATAAAATATTTGCTCGAGCATATATACTATTCGCATTATGGTAAAGTAAGGATTGGAACCTTAAATTTAATTGAATGTTAGTATGAGATTCGAAAATTCCAGAATTTATCCAAATTTGCGAAAGAAGATTTCTGTAGCGATTTCTCAATCAATCCTTTTATGCAAATAGTTACACTTGAATTTTATGTTGTAGAATATTAGAGACTTTATTTAATTAAACATGCTCGAATATTACTTATGGATTATACAAAACGCAAGCTCTTAAATCAGAGTACATATTGTAGTTTTAAAGCTATTGCAAACAATTTTATGCCTAAATGAGACAAATTCTCTTAATTTTGAGTGTATTTGGACCGTGATGTCAATTAATCTCTATGTAAATATTACGTGAAATAAATATTCCGACTAAATTTTAGAAAAACCCAAAATGAATTTAACGCGTATTAGAGTGTTGTAATGTAATTTTTTAAACTGTATTAAAATTAGTCCTAAACATGAGAAATAAACACACTCTCAATCTGTTTATCAAATTTTTTTACAATAAACCTATAATTGGGCTAGTAGACTACTTTTAATACTTTCGGTATTCTTAGAGTTTTTTTATGTTTAACACACGGAGCGACAAAATCACAATTTTTTTTAGGCAGGCAGTTACGGAAGGTAAATAGGGGGAAAGCAAAATTTATATTCAATACTTTCATGCAATTTATTCCGTCAATAAATGTATGAAATTTGCAGACCTGAATTAAACACTTTTCATTCGAACATGAATATATTGCTCGTAATAATAAAAAAAAGTTTTACTTCTGTTTGTTGTATAATTTACAGACTTTCAACATTTCAACTTTAATTACTCCCAAGTGGGTTTGTTAATGGAATAAAGAAGAGATTCTTAAATGATTTATATACAGGACCCAGACAATCTAAAAAAGGGCCATAAAGTTGTTCATAAAGTTTACACACAGCCTAATAAAGTTATTTGATTTAAGTGTTCATTCCTTATCTTCCTTTTTTTTCACACACTTTAATGTAAGATTTTTTCCAATTTTTTCTGTCAGAATAAACAACGAAAAGCTTAAGAAAGTTTACTATCTTTAAAAGAGTTTTAAAATAAATAAAAGCAGACAATGCAGGATTAATTTAAACAGTATTGGTTTTCATTCAAGGACTTTTTAAACCACAAGCAGCAAAATACTACTGAACGCACACATATGCACATATGTATGTGTA
Source organism: Phyto melanocephala (assembly GCA_941918925.1). Classification (NCBI taxonomy): domain Eukaryota; kingdom Metazoa; phylum Arthropoda; class Insecta; order Diptera; family Rhinophoridae; genus Phyto; species Phyto melanocephala. The sequence continues at coordinate 133,999,216 of OW799234.1, read as the reverse complement.
TACACATCACATATATATAAGCATACATATATACATATACATACATACATACATGATGAAATTAAGAACAAAACGTGCAAACGCGCATATGAGTACTTCCTTGTATCACAATTTTAAAAAGTAGGGCTGACTATTTACACACAAGTGTTGCCAGGAGTAACAAACGAAAGACGGCTAAATATAAATTAAAAATAGAAAACAGCTAAATTGCATTTAGAATTTATGAATTCTTCATTTATCATACTGCTGTCATATTCATATTTTATGAAATTAATTATTAATGAAAAACACAACTCGAAATATGAAAATTATTCTTCTTTGTATACCGTTTCTTTATAATTTTATACGCTTAAAAGACCTAAATTATAAACAATAACTGGATACATTTTTAAATCGTTTAATGCTAACCTGGCAACACCGATTTATACCCACAATTTTAATTTTATCAAAGATGATGAAGCTTGTAGGTTTTCATGTTTGTATTTCTTAATGCTTGAGAATCGGTTATCCAATTATACAGAAACGCTTAAACGACTTTCAATGAATTGGGATATACAAAAAGCAAATCAACCAGTATTGCCAATATGAATAATAGCTGGAAGATATTAATACCTAACGAATTTGATATGTGGCTAAACGAATAATGACGGGCTTAGGTTAAGCGTTAGCCCAGCCTTCACTTTACGTAAGACATAAACAATATTAGCGCCTCCTTAATGACATGTTCCCGATGAAAAACTGAATGCGCATTTTAATATAATTTGAAGTGTAAAACTATGTGAGTTTTATTTTGTTAAGCGCTAAAACTTATTCTCCACTGGCATGCAATTCATAACACATACTCAGGAATTTAATAATTTTTTTTTTAATTTATTTTTTATGATGAGTACAACTTTTTACTAAGAAATACTTGAAAAATACTTGGTAAATGAAATTATGGTTTCTTTTATAAACTTGCATGCATTTGTTTAATTAAATAAAATATTTTTTTTTGCAATCAAATGTATGTAAATAAGATAATAAGTGCGACTATGCATAGTTCTTTCTTAAATTAACAAATTAATTTATTTAAGTTAAAGCAAAGTGGTCCATATATATTTTACTGCATTCTACTTGTTAAGTAATAAAGTTAATTATTTTGTAATGATTAATGTTTTTATGCTTTTCTTAAATCATAATAATTTTGCAAAAAATTACTTAATTCACAATCTCCTCAACATTTTGTATCGTCTCTCGAAATACGGCTTTTGTTTACTTGTGAAAACAATACCTTGTGGTGTTGAATGTATTTTGATTATCTTTAGGGTCAGTTAATATTAAACGTCAAGCAAATAAAAAACAAACAATGGAAAAGACGATTAAATCTTATATCTGTAGAGTTGCAAAACAAACCTTTTAGTTAAAAGCGTTTCTTTTTAACTTGAGAATAAAAAAAGATTTTATAGTTTTGCTAATGTCGAACAGAATTTTCCATTTCTCATCCCTGTATGTGAGTAAATTATTAAACAGGAAAATGTTGACAAAGGTGGTGAGTTGAAGGACATGTAGTTGTGCCCGGAAACAAATACGGTGCGGGTGCATTACGACCGTGGAAAGGTACTAGAAGTATGTTTTTTTATAAAGACGTTTGGCCAGAAATGAGTTAAGAACTGTTCCCTGGTAACAAGCAGCGAGAGCATGTTGGGTAGGATATTTGAAAATCGACCAAACGGTTCGAAATATAAAAATGTTCAAGCAATTAATTTGTGCCACAAAGGAATAACTGTTTAAGTCAACATAAGCTTAAATTGAGACTATAATACCATTGCAATAACGCAATTTAAGACTTCCCTCAGGATAATTTTAAGCTTTACTGGAATTTATAGCATAAAAACTTATGACCAATACTTTTTTTAGTGAACAATATCATTTGCAACAGTAACTTCTTTTTTACCTAAATATACGAAAACTAATATGCTTATTTTATAAATTCAGCGCGAATTCTTTATAATTGTCTCTATTTTTCAATTTATAAAAATTAACTTAAAAGTGCTTTTTTGAAAAACTAATAATATGACATAAGCGGTTTTCTTTATTGCCACAGAAATTCAGCTAAGTGCCCCCATATATTTTTAACATAAATTGTCTTTCACCGATTTGAACTGATTTTTCTCCAGATAAAATTGCTGCAGACCAAACACCTTTAGGTATTTCAACTAAATTTGGTGCAATAAAAATCACAAAATATGTTTCTCAAAAATAGTGGTCACGTTAGTTTCGGCAAATATTTGCCAAATGTAGCTTTTTAAATGATATTGTAGTTGTGCCAAATTTTTTATGAAAATTTCCAACAAAAATCGTACAATACTGCAAACCAGTGGTCAAAAAGTAAAGGGTGTCAACGAGTAAGTAAGAATGCGCTTTTTAGGTCTTGTTTCATAAAACTATGCAATTGGGGGCTCAGTATATCTTCATGCAATTCATGAGAAACGAATGCAGCTTCCTAATGCGGATTTGGGTAAGATGGCGTGATTGCGCCTTACATGTTTAAAGATGAGGCGACTATGACCGGCATTCGATTTAGGAACAAGATAACGAAAGTGGCCTCAACTAGATGTCACGAATCTGGGCGGAATGTAGTTTCAGCAGGACGGCGCCACCCGATCTTATTCACCGGGCGACTCACGCATTATCACCGTTACCAATTGAGTTCACCGAGTGAGTTCGCCGCTCATCGTTACTGATCTTATTCACCGGTCAACTTACGAATTTTCACCGTTACCGATCCCGTTTCCCGAATGAGTTTGCCACTTCACCGTAAGCGATCTTATTCACCGGGCGACTCACAAATTATCCCCGTTACCGATCCCGTTTACCGAGTGAGTTCGCTACTTCACCGTTACCGATCCTATTTACCGGGCGACTCACGACGCATCCCGGTTACCGATCCTGTTCGTCACCACCTCACCGCTACCGATCCTATTCACCGAGCAACTCACACCACCTCATTATAACTGATTCTGCTGCCGAATGAATCTGGCCATTGCCGATCTAGCTCACCTAGCAACTCTGGACATATAACCATTGCCACAAATAAATCGTTGTACTTAATATCTTATTAAATCAAAACGTATAAATAAAGAAAATTCTATTGTCATACCCGAATAAGGGTAAATAATTGGTCATTTATTATACTTACACTTATACACGACTGAACTACCTCAGCCTTTGACAGCGTTACAAACTTTAAACAAGATTTAAAAACATTATCTTAATTATAATTCACAGAATTAACGAAATAATAGTTTAAAATCATTATGACTTTTTTCAATTTATTAGGTTAGGTTAAATAGAACAAGCACCATTAAGCCTTTGGGATGCGTGAATGGAGTAGAAAGAATAGTGTAAAAGAATAGAAAAGAACGAAAATTAGACCAATCCAGAATCTCAGGCAGACCACTACACTACTGACTAGCCTACTGGGACACCCTTTCTAATTTATTTCTGTAAATGAAATTTTTAAAAATTAATTAAACGAGAGCTCAACAATCATACCAATTCAAATACTTACACACATCATTGTTAGCACTTAATAACATTATTGTCAGCCGGTCGGCATTAACATTTTTGTCAAGATTTATTAATATTCTTTTTGTTGTCATTCCTCTTTTAACTTGTATTATTAATTTGACTCATCAACAACATGCCATTTATTTGACAAATTGCTCTTAAAGATAACGAACAAAAAAACATCAACTGCTTTCATACAAAATAGCATTTAATGCAAATTGAAATCATTATGCATTCTGGCAACAAGCTGACTTAATGGTTGACTATATAAGATTATAACATGTTGCGTAATAACAGGAGACAACAAGCAAAAATAAATCTTAACTAATTTACGTAATGCAAGCGAAAAAATGTTATGAAATAAACTAAATTAGTATATTAAAGTATCGTTTTTGCTGGATAAATAAATTTGGAGAAATTTGTAGGAATTTTTGATTGATTTAAGACTTAAATTTCTAAAACTAATTCCAATGCAATTAAATTGTTTGCCACGCAATATTTAATTTCAATTAAACACAAGCATAAAGAGTGATCTTTCCGCTTTCAAACCTTTCTTCTCACTTGTTGCAAAATAGTTTTTTTCTGTTTAAATTTTTACACAAATCTAATGCCCTCTATTAACAAAACTCAAAAATATTTTTGTATTTTATATTTCTAAGCTTTTTAATTTATCCTAATAAATGTCCCTTTAATTTATTCAATTAAATCTATTCTGTATTTGAATTAATAACACCCCAACATAAATAAATATTATTTCAAATTACTGTTGGTGAGAATTCCTGTTTTAAATAATAAAAAAAATGTATTGTGGCATTAGTAATTATGCGGATATTGAAATTTAATTATTATCAAATAGTCTCATTATAACTATGTGAAGTATATTGTAAATTGTTTATTATTTTCATAAAATTCAGAGCAATTAATTTGCTGTACAAATTTATAAAAATAACAAATAATTTATTTGTGTTAAAAATTAGGATTTTGCTTATGAAGTGAATGCGAATTTATGAGTATTTTGCAAATTGCAATTGTTATTTTTATTTAAATCGACTTTTCAGTCAAGAGTTTATATATATGGGCATTTCCATGTCATCGTACGTGACAGTATCCTATAAAATGGAGTAAGTTTTGCAAAAGTAAGAGTAACTGAAACAAAATTAGATCTTTATGTTCCATTTAAAGGGTACTTTATTAAAAAAAATAATTATATTCGAATCATTGTTGTCTAAAATATCCAGAAAAATAAGAATATATCGTACGTGACATAAAACAGAAGTGATTTTGAGGTATAAATGGAAATATGAAAGAATCTGCGAATCTTGGGAGGTATGTTTTCTTTTTTTAATTTCCTACACTAAACCAAATATTTATCATTTCAAATCCAGCATACTTAATTGAAAACAATCTTAAATGATTTTATAATAAATTGAATTTAATATCGTACGTGACAAATTTTTCCCAAATAGTGTTCTTAGGTAATAAAACTTATATTTTGTTAAGAAAAAAAGTTAAATTCGGAGACAAATAATGTTTGTTTTGAAATAAAAAAAAAATACCGCTAATTGGACTCTATATTTTATTTTTTTATGGATCTTGTTAATTGTTGTTGTTACCTTTATTTTAAAGCATATTTACAATTATAAATTATTTTTACAATTTAGACGCTAAAAAAAAATTTATTGTAATTCTTTAAAATAAGTCAAAGAGATAATCAGATTAAACTCTTATTATTGATCTTAAAATAATTTAATAAGCTCTTAGTACCTGCTCCTAGTAAAATTTGAGTGTTTTTTTTATCAATAAACTTATATTGAAAAACTTTCAAGCGTTTTTATACCCGCCACCAAAAAAATGGTGGGGGTATATTCATTTTGTCATTCGGTTTGTAACACATCGAAATATCCATTTTAGACCCCATAAAGTATATATATTCTGAATCAGGGTTTGATCTGATGACGATCTAGCTATGTCCGTCCGTCTGTCCGTCTGTTGAAAGCACGATAGAGGTCGCACCGAAAAAGCTAGGGGGCTCAAATTTTGCCAGAATCTTTCTCAGAGACAAGGTATTGAAGATGGGCTAAATCGGAATATTAGGAAGAGAGTTATAGCTCGAAAAGCAAGAGTAGGTCAAAAAAACCGTGTCCTTCGAACATCGAATAAAATGGAATTGCGTCCAAACGCATTAACGTAGACTCATGAAACTTCGAATATATATTTCCTGAGTAAAAACAATATTTTACCCCGAAAATTATCTAAATCTATGCATTAGGAGAGGACTTATCGACCAAAATGAACGAAAATTTATACCGCACAGTGTATTTTTCGGTATATTTAAAAACAAAAACGTCATAAAAGCAACAAAATTGGATGTACGACTTTGAAATTTTGCACACTTTGCTTTTTGGTGAGAGGCTTTTTTTAACGGAAAATCAAGGTGCCACGCCCACTTTTACGCCCACCTCCCATATAACGTTTTAACTAAAATTCATATAATATCTCTATTAATAAAGATTTTGGAATAATAAAGGACTATATTGAAACACCTAGGTTGTACTCATTAGCAAAAACAACTTTGACGCGCCTACTATAACGCCCACTTTTCAATTTATCTACCGTTAATGAAATTTAAAAGCTCATAAAACCGCCAAAATTAGAGGTATGATGATAAAATTTGCTACGTATATCCTTCTAGTCAGTTTCATTACTGTGCCAGAAAATTAAGGTGCCACGCCCACTTTTACGCCCACCTCCCATATAACGTTTTAACTAAAATTCATATAATAACTCTATTAATAGAGATTTTAGAATGATAAACGGCTATATTAAAATATCTAAACTGTACTCATTAGCAAAAATAACTTTGACACGCCCACTTTTCACGTTATCTACCGTTAATGAAATTTAAAAGCTCATAAAACCTCCAAAATTGGAGGTATGATGATCAAATTTGCTACGTATATCCTTCTAAGCAATGTCATTACTGTGCCAAAAAATTAAGGTGCCACGCCCACTTTTACGCCCACCTCCCATATAATGTTTTAACTAAAATTCATATAATATCTCTATTAATTGTAACGGTCGTTTTTGCAATGCAAATTTATGTCATGCAAATGTTGCCTAAATAGAAAATAAATTTTAAATACGTATAGTGGTATGGCGTCCCAAAAGGTTTGTTTAACAAACATTAAATAAAAAAAAAAAATCAACGTTTTGTTTATTAAAATTTACGTTGAATTATAAAATTTTAATACATAACTAATTAATATTTCATCGTTCTCAAACCATGATCAAACAAAATTCTATACTAATAGTTTCAAATCGATACATTTCTTATAACGCAGTCTGAAATGGGTTAATCATATTAATAATGTTTATATAATGGTTTTATAGAGCCACACTATATATTTAGTTGCAATATAAGTAGCTAAATATATATATTTCCTAGAACAGATTTGTAGAATTTAAACATTTTTGCTTGTATTTTTAATCCTAAATAGATAAATGTTGAATACAAGAGTCACTTTACCTAAGTTCATTCATGCAAAATTACATACACATAGGCCAACACTGTAATACTACCCCATTGCTACTACTACTCCCATTTATTTCAACCTGCTTTCGTTAAGTTTTTTTTTGTCTGCACAGTTAAGCAGTACAATAATCAATTCTAAACTTTGGCGTTCTTTTTCGTATAAGCAATTGGACTGAACACATCTACATTTGTGCAGTAAGGTATTTAAATAGTTTAATTTAATAAAGTGCAAGTGAACATATTAATAGAACGCACACGTGGATTGAAATATAAGAATCCTAGTGTAATTTTCCAACATATTGGCATCTAACTTTGAATCTAGTAAATTTTACAATTTAAAAGTAGAATTTTACCTAATTTCAACGAAACAGGTAATATAAAAATGCTTAGTAAAGAAAATTTAGTGAGTTTAAATCACGTTTTTGCATTTTGAACAGAAAATTATTGTCGACTTGTCTGTGGAAAGTTTTTTTATGGTGCGAAAGGCTTGACGCCTAACCTCACCTTTGGAACCTAACCTAAAAATTAGCAAATCATTTACGTAAACTAAATCTACAGGGGATGATAATGTGAACATTTCGGAGTGTCAGCTTTACGTAGTTTTAAATAATTTTGATCATACACACCATTCACCAATAATTTGCGATTTTAACAATTTTATGATCTAACGTCCAACGCTAAGCAAGTTCAGATGAAAATATTCGGTTAAACCACAATTGACATCACCTTATCATCAGTGAAAGGAAAAAACTACAATTTCACCTAGCATTGCACAAAAACCAGTTTTAATAATCCTAATATGCAGTTTTTAATAAACCCCTTATCCTAACCTATAAACTATGTGCTAATACCTACATACCTACTAATATTTCCCTGAAAGAAATTTTCGACATGTAAATTAATAGTTTCGTCGTCCAATACAGCTGCCTTAACAATCTATTAAACATAACCTAAACATCCAAATACCTTTTCAATGTGTTCTTACTAAATATAAAATTTATCAAACAACATGTAAAATACTAAATTAATATATGTTGCTAACGTTTTAATTAATTTTACTTATGTCTAAATTTGAATTGTACCTCAACTTAAGCTAGCATACCAATATAAATCATGAATTTGTCAGAATAATAACCCGATAACAACAAACAATTGTAGCTATGTATCTATAGAAGTTTTTTTTTATATACTTATCTAACCTACATACATATGTACAGAATTATATAAAGTAAACGTTCTTCTAACAATTACTTTACTAATACATTGATAACCAACGGGCAATGCAAGATTACATTTAACGAAACTTTAACCACTACATACAAAAACCTCATCATCGTGTTCCTGCTGGAGGCCTTCATCAGATCATCATGATGCGGTAAGTGCAGTCATAATGATTTTCATATTTATCGTCTCTGTAATTAGCAAAAGTCAAAAGAAGCAACAATCAATTTATATTTTCTAATTTTTAAACTGAAGGCCTAACTATATTATGCTTTTGCTGGCTTAAGCTAATGTCAAAAACCAACGAAAAGTCTGTCAAATGCTTAAGCAAATTTTTGAAGACTTGTCGGTGGATATATTGTACTTTTTAAACTTAAATACTTACTATGATTAGTTGCAAATATTTGTACTTTTGCAAAAGCTGTTTTATTTCTGTATATCCTAAATATGTAGATATTGTCACAAAATTATTATTTAATGTGTAAATGTAAAAATATTTTACTATAAACTATAAAATTTATACATTTTTTCACTAATTTAAAAAAAACAAATGACAACATTAATAAAAAAAGTGCTAAATAATGCAACAGTGTGTACATATCAAATGAAAATCTATTTTCGTAAGCAAAGTACGATCAGATTCGCAGTTTGCTTAAGCAAATGACACTTGACGAAACTTGACGAAAAGTTTCTTAAGTACAATATAGTTGCATACATTTAATTTTGTGTATCCGCACATTTGCTTAAGCCAGCAAAAGCATAATATAGTTAGGCCTTGAGCCTTTGGTTGAATTGTAAATTTATTAGTTATTGTTAATTATCTCTGTCCACACCTGATTCTGATTTTTTTTTAACATCGTCCAATGACCCTGAAAAAGAGTGGTACATTGAAAATGTAAGATTAAATTGATTACAGCTTTATATATGCATTTTGCTAATGCAATGAGAGTTTAACAGCGAAAAGCTTTGTATTTTAAAATAACTACTCTCTTAAGGAAATCTTTAGCTAGTAACGTTCATGTACATACGATAATTAACAGTGTTTACATTTGATCTCATCTAGTGCAGCTTTGTCTGCTTGCTTTGAGTTCTGATTTGTTTATTTTTTTTCTGCAAACTTTACTTGCGTATGTAATTATGATCAAATAATAATGATTATTGCTTCTCTTGGATTTTGTCTGTAAAATTTTGTGTTTTTGTCAAGTATACAGTTTATATAAACAATATTAACCCATGGAACTCATGTAATTTATGGTAATACATTTAATTCCTTGATCTTACATTTATTTTATAATACATAAGTATATATACATATATAACTGAAATGAAAAAATATAATTAACTGGATTTTTGTTATATAAAGCTTTCAATTTATAATAATAAATATATTTTTTTTTATGTGGTACATTTTAATTTCCCAATGAAGAGTTTTACGATCAGTATGAACTGCTAAGAAATATGTTAAGGGTGTTTTCCTACAGCGGAAGTAACGTGGCTATGTAAGATCAATAGATACGTTTAAATATGGGGTTTCAATTAAATTTTAGCCATTGAAACATAGGTAGGAGTGGGTTATGAGGCTCTTCCTCTCTGTGACACCTAAAAGCGGTTATTTATAGGATTAAATTTGCTAACATCATTTTAATTTCTTAATATAGTTATGACTAGATAGGAGCATAAACATATTTTAAATATCTAGTCATTCTGGCCCCAACATCTTAACGTAATTGAAATAAACAGGGAGTCTATAATAAAAAGTATGTAATAAAATTGAGGGTTATAGGAAAGGACCGAACCCCCCCACACCACTGTTGCTAGCTCATCAAAGGCTCCCGCAGTCCTATCCCTATAAACTTCCTGTGTCTGCAGTTGTGTCTCTGTCACAATGGTAATGACATTTTCCACCGTTTTCAGATTTTTTTTGTGTAACATGGTCGCCTTGCGCTGTACATTACAATGTCGCTTTGCACTTTATATGGAAACCATAACCTTCTGGCCAATTGTGTTTTGTGCTACCCGTTACATGTAAACTTAACAATTTCTGAAAATTCAAATTGTGTTTTTCACGAACTTAACGTCACTTACATTACATCGGGCATTACAACTTACATTACATCTGGCATTTTAGATTTTTACATTACATAATAGAGATTTTGGAATGATAAAAGACTATATTGAAACATCTTAGTTGTATTTATTAGCAGAAACCTTATTAACATGCCTACTTTAACGCCCACTTTCACTAAAAGACTAAATTTACGAAAATATTTTACGAGCATATCGAAGTTAAGGGTGGTTTTATTTTAAGGACCGATGTTGATTTTAAATAAAACACAAATTACTTAGGAAATTATTATTATTTCTTTTCGTAATTATAATATTTGTATGGTTCAATTATGTATTTAACAAAATATCTGCCAAATGGCACCCCCCCCATCCTTGGCGCCACTTCTCTATCTGATGGTCCAAATTTTCAATGACAATGTTGATGCTCGATTGTTGGGCACGATGATGAGTCGAGGTTGCTTGCTCTTTTGCCACGTTATCGCAAAAACCAGCAATGGTTCCCATTCAACGAACTAAGAAGGCATTCACAGATTTTTTAACATTTTATACAGACCTGTTTTGCAGAAATTTAAATATTTTTTACAATTCTCCCGATTGTGGATGAATTTCAACGATTATGTTGATCAAAAAAATTACGAAATGCACAAAATGCATTTTGATTTGAACGCCCATTTTTATAAAAAAACCTGAATAACTTTAAAGCGTTGTTCATATGCGTATCTTTCCACGGATCAAATTGACTAAGTTTGAGACTGAGAAATGTCAAATGAAATGCAGAAAACTAATTCAAAGACTAGGTGTAGTTCACCTTCAACATGGGCCCTTCAAATTTAACCACCCTCTACAGAGAAAGTGATACATATTTTATTATAAAGAGATTATTCCATAGCGATTAACAAAATAATAAATATTGTGCTTTAAATGTACACAAAATTGGTGGTGGGTATAAAAGATTCGGCACAGCCGAATATAGTGCTCTTACTTGTTATTTTTACAGTCGTTGTTGATATATTCATGGAAATCTCCATATGTGTGCATTAGACCCTACCGAAAAAAAATTCGACGTGCACAGTCGACTATAAATGTATGCCCAGGACAACTTGAAAGAATATATTATGTGACACTTACCGAACTAACTTTTTATACCATAGACAGACGAAAGCGTTAATTTGCGTTAGAATCTCACTAATGCAAATTAGAATTTTACTGTTACAGACGACAGTTTTTGCATTAAGTAAACAGCTGCTTGTTTCTCAACTCATTTTTTTACATTAACATCGAGATCAAATGGATAGAAGACAAAACGTACGATTAGCAGCTATGCTGTTGGTGAAAAAAACCTATTTATTTGAAAGAAAGCTGAAATTACTTTTGCTAAAACTGCTTCATAATAATTGTTAATGCACTAGAAATTACAAATCTGAACATGTTGCTACAAGTTTGAATGGCAGAAGGAAACTCTGAAATTAAAGAACGGGAATTGTGGAAATTCGTATGTTTAATGGTATCTTTTCATGGAGGTTATAGTGCTTACGATGGACAATACCATATTGAGAGAAAACTTTCGCCTAAACAGAAAGGCATTAAAAAAAAAAAAATGTAAAAAAATCAATATATCGAAAAATTGGATTCCAATATGAGACTTTGCATTCCACTAAAAAAGAGAGTGGCAATAGAATTGCTCGCATTGGAATCGGCAGCGCAATATAGAACAGTCGGCAGTTTATTTGGTGTGGGACGGTAAACAAAATTAAAACAACTTACCTTTGCTGACACTGAATCCTTTTTAATTTTACATTTTTGATTTTTTAATCTTTTTATTGATTGCCGACCGAGTTGCCACATTGAAATAGCTAAATTCAGTATAAATTCAATATGATATAGTGAATTTACGATACACATTGGGATGGGGATAATTCATAAGTTAATTTGAATTAAGACTTTTAATGCAAATTCACGCTGTCGTCTGTCTATGGTATAAGAAAAACAGGGCTGACAGCCTTAAAAAGACATGGCAGCAAGCAAAATCTGTATCTCATAAACGGTCCAAATATAGAGAATTCATAGAGTCAGTACTTTATGTTGTTTGTGTAAATAAACGAAAAGAAGAAGACTGTATTCTACTGGTCAAGACTTACAATTGAACTTAAAAGTGAATTCGATAATCGTTCTTAAATATTAAGAAAAATATCCAGGGAGTTACACTTTCGGGCTCATAATAATCTATAGTTCTTACGTTAAAAAACAGTTTTTTATAATATTTTTTCTTAACCTATTTTCGCCTTTAACTTTGTGAAATTAATGTTTACGTTTTTTTAAAAGCTTTAGAATATTTCAACATTGTTTAGTGTTTTATTTTATATTTTCATCTTATGGCAACCCTGGAATAAATACACAACTAATCAATTCCTAATGGTCATCCAGTGTCTACAGATATTTCCGAGGAGTCGTTATAAAACTGTTATGTGATTTCCTATTTCTACAGTATTTCATAATAATTATATTAAAGGACCATTGGAAACATATTTACTTAATGTTATTATAAATTTAAACTATTGAATTTGCTCTGGTAACATTTGCTTTTTTACGAAGTACAAACAAAAACTCATAAATCCCTACAGTAACCATTGACCTAGTGCCTCATTAAGCATTTCTCTTCATGTCTCATTTGCTGGTTGCCAATTAATTTGGTCTCTTTGTAAAGAAATTTTACAGAAATTCCCAAAACAGGTTTATAACAAAAGAAACCAAAAGTTTTTGGTTTTTCTTTCATCAGACGAATATTCCGCATAAACTTACTGTTACAATCAACAATTATGAGTTTTGATGAGTTGTATTTAAAACTTTAACATTTATGTTTTTCAAAAGTAGGCGAAGTAATTGTTGGTTGAATATAAAGAATAACTTTTGTATCTTTAATGGCAAGAAACAGATGGTTGATTTGGTTGGAGACGCTAAAAAAATGGCAGTATAACTTAAATGGTTCCCAACTTAATAAAATCTTAAATGTTACTCAGGAGAAGTCTGTGATTACGAATTTTATAGCTCTTATTTTGGTAGAAAGGTAAGTGAATGGTTTAGGTAGCTTGTAGTGTGACACACCAAACATTACTAAATACCACAACGCGAAACACATAGACGACAGCAGGCTACACAACTATATATCCACCACTTTTGATGGCTGCAATCGTTGCTGTGTAGTCAGTGTCTTAGTTTTACAATAACAAATAGTCGTGGTGGCGGCGGTTGCAGTGTAAACAATTTAACGGCGATAAATGATTGTTTACTGTAGCTCATAAATATGTAAGTAAATATATAGTACTTTTTAATTTAATTTCCATAATTTGGTATAAATTAATAAATTTTTTAAATTAAACTATTAAATCTGCAATAATAGTCTTTGTTTCTGAGCAGGGCATATTTATTCATCAGGTAATTGCATTTTTTCTATTTATAGACTTTGACAGCCGAAATTTAAAATAAGTGAAGAAAAATATGATCTGCTGACGAAACAAGACTACCTGATGGCTAAATATGCCTTGGTTTCTGAAATTAAATTTTTTTTGCTTTTTCTAATAAAAAAATTAGTCAACTTTTATTCGACGATATTTTTCATTCACGGCTTTTAAAACTTAATATGAGACGTTCGTACATAGGCGCAAACTATTTAGTCTAATAACAATTGTTCTGGTATGGTAAGCATAGTGTGCAGTCATATTTATGGATTTATTTCGTGTTTCTTTAGAGGTTTAAAAAATTCCAAAATATTTTGGTATTATCTAGTTGCATTTATATTAAATGCATAGTGTGAACCGTGGCTTATTTTGTTTAACAAGCAGTGAAAACGAGCAATATATGAATATGTGTGATTTTGCCTTGATTTTTGGTATATTCTAAATGTTGTTTTAGTTTGAGTGTCAAACTATACAACATAAATGTCAAATGTGTTTGTAAAGTGTGTAGCTACCATTAACTGAAATTATATACAAAACCCGGATGCGTGTAATGCAAAAGGAAATATTTTATTGACAGCTATGCCGCGACAATTAACCGATTGCCTTTGCTCTGTAACAATAAACAATTAACTAGATCTACAGCTATTTGAAGCCTCCAAAACAAGAAATAAGCTAAAGTCACTTAAAAAAATAAAATCGCTAGATGAACCTGGAAATAACTAAAATGGCAATACTATTCAACAATTAAGAAGTAACAAAAAAAAGCAACAACAGTTGTAGTGCAGCCAACTTCCATACCAAAAGCCTTGTCAAAATTGGATTTTCCAATTGCAAAGCAGTAGTTCGGTTTGTTTCGTACAAATCATGGTACAATCATCAGGTAGCCTCACTAAAACACCTGATTTTTCTTTCTCTACCTTAAGGTTTAACTAAAATTTCAAATTTTGTTAATGTACGTGTACATATATTCTACCGTTGCAGAACTGAGGCTACCTGATGATTCTACCATAGTAAAAATTCTATGAACATGACAATTTTTGACAACCAAAGAACGCTCACCGCTCTTGTTTAGGTTTAGTTGTAACATGCTTTATTGGCACTCTCTGCACATTGCTTAGTAAAAATTTTGTTTTTGTTTTATAATTTTTTCGACTACTTTTTATTGATTTTAAATACCGTGGACAACCTCTTCACTGTAAAAATAAAATGAAAAATAAAAATCATTTATTGAAATACTATGCTCGATTTGTTTTATCATTATTAAATCATTATTTATGCATGTATATGTGTATTAATTGAAACACCTTGAGGATAAACTACACACGCACACACACTTACACATACGTACATTTTATTTAATGCATATTTTATTGTTAACGATTTAACATTTGTTTTCATACTTTTGCTGCAAGTTGATAAAAAAAAAACTATATGATAATGGCAGAAATAAAACAAATATAAATAATGTAGTTGGTTGAACAGAATATTTAATACTTTTAATAAAATAAAGGACTTTGACTTAAAATTGACAGAAAACTGTCTATAAAAAGTATTTTTCAAAATATTTTGCAATAATGAAAAGAAGTTTTTTAAAATTTATTTTATACAATTTTTTATATGTAACGAATTTGTTTTAAAAATTTCTATAAGACAGCAAAGTGCTACAAAACACTTTGTCGTATGTTTTTTTTTTAGAGCAAAAATGTACGATATTTGTTATCCATCTTTCAAGCCTGGAATTGAAACCGTGAAAAAAATTTGCTGTACAGTCAAAGTAACGATGAAGCCATACTTATGGACAAGCTTAACCCTTTCGTTTTATGATTTCAGAAAATCAAGATTTACTCTTTGGATACAGGAGACATTTTCTTTATGGCATATGTCTACTTGAAAGTATTACGTTTTAAAAAGCAGCTTACATTTAGTTATTACACAAAAACTTTCAGCAAGAGCTATTTAATTGTCATAATGTTTAAGACTAAATTTATCAATTATAATTATTTGTTTTTCCTACTATTCGCATAGATCACTTTGCTTAATTTGCTTCTGCTTATATGTAACAGTTAGCGTATAAACAGCATTTTCCCCCATTAGAGCCTCTAAATATTAATAATTTTATATTAGTCGCCTGTGGTCCCAAGGGTACATATAATTTGGCATTCCTTTTGTAAAAATAAATTTTATGAATATGTATGAAATTATTGTACTCAATTTAGCAATGTTGGTATGTTGGTTTGACCTTGTGATGGTGGAAATCTACTTTAAGAAGCTCTTCTTATGTTCCATAAACATTTATACGATCTTTTTTAAATATTATGGAATAAATAACTTTTGAAATCCAGCATAATGCTCGCTAACTTTCTAAGATATAAGCAATATAATACGATTGCCTCTCCTTTCCTTTAATATACATATAATTTTATCTCATCCATTAGATAACTTATAGACGCGGTTCTTACTATTTTAAAACAAGATTTGTTTCTAGGGATATTTGCAAAGATATGAGCAAAAAGTTTTTAAAAAATTATGCATATTTCAAATATATCAAGTTTTTCAAACTTATAAATAATTGTTGGGAATGCTGGTAACACTTGGTTTCAAAACGCACACGTACAAACTATTGCTGAGAAAATTAAAAAAATCGGGTAAAAATCTTCAAAGACATAAGCTTAGAAATACAGCTGATTTGATGCTTTTTCTAAAATTTACAAACGGAAATTAATTTTTCTAGCTTCTAGACAACCGAGAGGGTCAACATAGACACCAAATGAAAGGGCTTGACTAAAGGGTGTTTTTTTAAGCCCGATAGAACTTGAAAATGTAAAAAATAACACAAAAAATTAAATTGTAATCAAAATTTTTTTTTTATTCGAAAGATCAATACGTGACATTAACATTTGAAAATGATTTCGGGCATATGGGCACCGCGGCTGTTCTTGACGAAGCGCATTCTGGACGTCCGTTGTTTTATCGCAAAATTGTGTTCAGCGATGAGGCGCATTTTTGGCTTAACGGGTTTGTTAATAAGCAAAATTGCCGCATATGGAGCGAGACCAATCCACAAGAGACCCTACAGACTCCATTACATCCAGAAAAATGCACCGTTTGGTGCGGTTTTCACGCTGGTGGCATCATCGGACCTTATTTCTTCAAAAATGAGGCCGGAGCTCGCGTTACGGTCAATGGAGATCGTTACCGCACCATGATCAATGATTTTTTGTTTGAAAATATGGATGACATTGATCCGGAGGAGATGTGGTTTCAACAGGATGGCGCTACGTGCCATACGGCGAACGCAACCATCGACTTATTGAAATCAAAATTTGGCGATAAGTTGATTTCGAGAAATGGACCTGTCAATTGGCCTCCAAGGTCGTGCGATTTGATACCTCTCGATTATTTCCTGTGGGGCTACGTGAAGTCACTGGTTTATGCTGATAAACCAGCAACAATTGACGCCTTGGAGGCCAGCATTGTTCGTGTTATTCGTGACATACGGCCAGCAGTGCTCGAAAAAGTGGCCCAAAATTGGGCGTCCAGAATGCGCTTCGTCAAGAACAGCCGCGGTGCCCATATGCCCGAAATCATTTTCAAATGTTAATGTCACGTATTGATCTTTCGAATAAAAAAAAAATTTTGATTACAATTTAAATTTTTGTGTTATTTTTTACAATTTCAAGTTCTATCGGGCTTAAAAAAACACCCTTTAGAATAATTTAATACGCTATAAAAAAATCTAAGAATCCATGAAAGACGCCACTACTAAATGGCGTTAAATAATTTTTTTATTATTAAAATCCATACTCAAAATAAGTATCTAATAAAAGGACTTGACTAGTAGAATGCAATAAACTATGAAAGATTTAAAATCAAAGACGGCGTACAAAATAAAGTGGTAGACATATGATACAGCAATTATGGATTTTATCCCTTTAACCAACGGGTATTAAGTGAAAAGAAAAATACAAAATAGCAAATAATACTAAATCTAAAATCTAGGCTACACCACGATGAGTCACAACACCTGTGAGCATGATATTGAAGGGCATTATCAAATTCAGCACGGCATATTAAAGGACTCTTACTTGTTTTTTTATTAAGTTTATAGTAGATCAAGAAATTGTTTTATTTATTTATTTATTTATTTATTTATTTATTTATTTATTAAAGTCTATGGAATAATCCTTACAGACTAATTTAAATACAATTTATACAAAACATAATTAAGAAATTACAAATAATTTAACAAAAACAAATATAAATGACATTTTTATATATGAAAATTAAAATATAATAAATTTTTAGGTTATTGTATTTAAGTGTAATATAATATCTCTTTTCACGATTTCCAAACTTTTATTAAAATCTATAAATGGATACAATAAATTGAATTCATCACAGATTCTGCGAAATGGATCAAAATAAGCATAGTTTGAGCTGTAATATTTTATGCTTAGGATATTATAATTTCTTAATGATCGAAGAGGAATATGTAAATTTATTTTGCTAAGAAGAAATTCGGAATAAAGACTACCGTTCATTAATTTTAACAAAAAAGTAACATTTAGCATATGTCTACGACTTTTTAATGTCGGCAACTTAATAAGGGCGAGGCGATGTTCGTATGATGGCAACCTTATGTTAGGGTTCCAACGCAAACCGCGAAGACAAAACAACAGAAAATGTTTTTGAACTGACTCAATTTTGTTAGAGTATACTTGATATTGAGGGTCCCAAACAACAGATCCATATTCAAGAATTGGTCTAACTAGGGTAGTAAACAATTGCTTTGTTGTATATGGATCGGAAAACTCCTTAGCCCAACGTTTTATGAACCCAAGTACTCCAGTAGCCTTATTGACTGTTAACAATATGTGACTTTTAAAGTCTAATTGTGTATCCAAAAGAACGCCAAGATCATTAAAATTATCAACCAAATCTAGAACTATATTATTCATAATATAGCTACCATTTATTCGACTTGATCTTGTAAAAATCATATATTTACATTTTTTCGCATTAAGATCCATTAAGTTAATGCTACACCAGGTAGTTAAATTATTAATATCATTCTGCAAAAGAACTTGCTGATCAGAGTTGTTAAAGGAAATAAATAGTTTTACATCATGCATACATTAAAGTTTTTGAGTGTTTAATTGCAGAAGGAAGATCATTTATAAATAGTGTAAATAGGAGGGGCCCTAGGTGACTACCTTGAGAAACACCTGATATTACATTTATACAGTTTGAATATGAATGACGAAATTTAACAGATTGTGTTCTGCCTTTTAAGTATGAACCAAGCCATTTAAGAAGCGATAAACTAAAACCCATCCGATCAAGTTTAAACAGCAAAAAATCATGATTAACTTTATCAAATGCCTTACTAAAATCGTTATATATAACATCCGATTGCATGCCATTAACAAATCATTCATTTACCCAAGTTGTCAACTCTAGAAGATTCGTAGCTGTAGAACATGATTTACGAAATCCATGTTGTGTTGGAGATAATATAGATGATGCGTGATGCGACAGTGTATCATATATAAGTTTTTCAAATAATTTTGATATAACACTTAATTTAGCTATGCCTCTATAATTTGAAATATTAGCTTTAGATCCAGATTTAAACAGTGGAATTATAAACGATTCTTTCCAAATTGAAGGAAAATAACCCGTCTTAAGAGATATATTATATATATGAGTCAATGGAATGTATAGTATTTGTGCGCATTGCTTTAAAATACAACTGGGGACGCCGTCTGGGCCAGCAACGTTTGACGATTTTAGCTTAGATAGGGCGTTTAAGACGGTTTGTTGGCTAATGGATGGTATAGAAAAAGTTGTGGATTCAAGGATTGTGTACGAATATTGATAGTTAAAGGATGACGAAGAGTAAGTTGATGCAAAAAAGTCAGCAAACATATTACTAATGGACTTATCATCCGAAGATTCTGAAT
Source organism: Phyto melanocephala (assembly GCA_941918925.1). NCBI lineage: Eukaryota > Metazoa > Arthropoda > Insecta > Diptera > Rhinophoridae > Phyto > Phyto melanocephala. The sequence goes on along the minus strand of OW799234.1, from coordinate 133,979,429 downwards.
CACCATATTTCATAATCGAAGGATATTCAGCCGATCGTCTTTTAGAATTAACGAAATTATAAAATGATTTTGGATCCTTTTTGAAATTATTTCTTATTTCATCTAAATAGTTTTTATAAGCTAATTGATTAGCAATAGTATATTCAGATCTTGATATTGAGTACTTTGCATAACACAACAACGTTCCATATTTTTTATAACTTTTATACAATTTATTTTTCCTGTTTTTAAGCCGAGATATAAATTTTGTGTTCCAGGGGGGACCATTAGCTTTAGATGGAAACACTCTAGGTACAGATGCCAAAAAACATTCATTAAGTATATGGTAAAATGTCAGTAAACAGAGGTCCAAATCATTTTTACAATTGTTTAGTACACCTATCCAATCAATTTGAGACATTTGACATTGAAGGTTCACGTAATTTGTGCGTTTAAAACAAAATATTTTATTGCGCTGAGATGTGTTTTTCATTTGGATAGGATAGGAGCATAAGCACGATATTTCAATTGTTGGGTGATATATATCCTCAGGGTTAGAAATTGGGGGATGGCGCAGTACAGAAAAGTCAGATGAATCGTTCACAAATATAAGATCCAACATTCTATCATATGAATTTTTAATCCAGTTGACTTGAAAAAGACAATTATTAAACAAATTATTAATAAACTCTGCTGATGAATCCGAAGAGCGAGCTGGAACTAAATGATTAGAATCCGGAGAACCAATCCAATCTACAGATGGCATATTGAAGACACCAATTACAATTGTTAAATCAGACGATTTTAATTTTCTTAAAATTATATCAACAGCTTTCAGATGATCTTCATATATAGAGGAATCCGAATGAGGCGGAATATACGAGCAAATAATATATATAGATTTATTATTAATTTTTATTAAAACACATATAATTTCAATATGCAAAAAATCATTTAAAATAATTTCTTCAGATGAAAACTCATTTAAAACTGCATTTAATACACCACCACCGATTTTTTAACTTTATTATCAGCTTGTTCGCCACCCTGTTTTTCATCAGATTGTTTTTTTTTTCAAATTTTTTTTCCTCGGATTGTCTTTTATCACATACTTTTACACAACTTTCTCTATCTTTTCTAAAAATTTGATACTTAGGACAAAAAATTTCAGAGTTATTGACCTTTTTACTGAGACATGTCTCGGTGAATACAATTATATGGTTGCTTAAGCCAAAGCTGTTACAGTAAACGGATTATAGTTTAGAATTTATGCCTCTTACATTTTGATAAACAATGGAAATTAGTTTTTTGGAATTGTATCTATGGATTTTGGAAGGCGAGCCATATCATATTCTCTATACACAAATTCTCGTATTAAAGCATTTTTAGGCCAAAAGGCACGGTCAACAATTTTTGGGAATAAATCTTCAGGAACTATTATTTTGAAAGATGCTCTATTTCTGGAATTAATTTTATAAACGATAATATCATCTGCAACACAGTTTTGAATGTTTGCCAACACGTGGTGCTTCATCTCATCTGTGGTTGTATCCTGTGCAAAACGAGTAGCGAATATAGTTTTTTTCGGTGGAATTGTTCGTAGTTCTCTAGGAGCGGATGATGATGCAGTGACTCCTATATGATTTGCATTTATATTACCAGCCATTGATGTATGCGGCTTAGGAGATGACTCGTCAAAATTAATCAACCGAGCAGAATTTTGAGCACCAGTACTTAGATTCTGCCCATTAGCAAATGATGATGTATTAGTAGTTGAAGGAATCGAAGAAGCATTATTAAACGATAGAGGAATAGCAGTTACAGGCATGAATGGAGTCTCAGTAAGCAAATTAATGGGAGTCTGAACATCCTTAGCAGTTGTAAGTATCGGAAAAGCAGTATTTGTATTTGAAGTAGGTGTCGGTTTATTAATTAATATTTCAACATTATTCGCGGGTGGATTATTATTAGCAATTGTAGTATTCGGAAAACCAGTATCATAAGGATTATCTTTATTTAAGAATCTCGGTGATTTACGACGATTTGGAGACGGTGGTTGGAGTTCATCTAATGACTTAAAGTCATCAAATAACTTTCCATAAGAATTGAATTGCTCAGATAAGTTACTTAGGTTCTTCCGAATTTCCATAAAATTTTTTTTTTTGCTTTGAAAGAAGCGGTAAAAATCGGCACCAATTTTTTGACATTCATTACACCGCCAATGCAAGTTCTTATGCTTTGATATTGATTCAGCCACTAAGACAGTTAAGCCACTACACTTAAAATGACATAAACCATGGCAAAGCCAGCAAATAATCATTCTTTCATCATGATCTTCCAAAGAACAACCTTTTTTTACACATTCCATTATAAAGGGATTTATTTAGTTTTATTGGGAAAAAAAATTCTATAAAAGTGGCAGCACTGTTTAATTGTCAATTTACTTATTGTTTTGTTATACTTAAAATTGTATGCACTTGTTGTTGTTGGTTGCTATTTTAATTTTCTATTTCTTTTTATGCTTTGTACTGGAGTGTTTCTTTTGATTTGAGCTTATTGTTTTTAAATGTAAATTGTTATTGTTGTAAATCACTGTCTTTAGTAAGAAAAAATGTTTTTGATATTTTTGTTTTATGATTGTTTATTAAAACGATTGATTTTGCTGTTTTATTTTTTTCTTTTTTTATAACGATATAAAGACAATTTAGTTTTTTAGACTTTTATATATAAATCACAATTTTTAGGTATTTAGTTTATATTAAATTAACAAAAAAATACGGAGCACAATTTCAATGCGACTTTACACGAGAAGCTTTGACATATTCAAAAAAAATATATCTTTTTTATTTAAAACAAGTAACAGTGCTATATTCGGCGTGCCGAATCTTATATACCCTTCGCAACGTGTAGTCATGCAATAACAATTGTTTGTATCAGCATTCATCTCATATAAAATACGTACATATGTCTATACTGGTTAGAATAAATGTGGCATCGAATCCCAGCTGAGCCAAAAAAATTTTATTTTATTTTATATATTATTTATTCTAAAAGTTGATTTCAACCAACACACGGACAGACGGACAGAAGACAGACGGACAGAAGACAGACGGACAGACGGTCAGGGCTTAATCGACTCCTCTATTTATAAGCTTTCAGAAAATATATACTTTATGGGGTCGGAAATGAAAATTGTAGAAATTACAAACGTAATGACAAAGTTATATACACCATTGCGTACCACAGGTGAAGGGTATAAAAATGGATTTAATTTAAAATTTTTATGAATAAACAAAAACACAGGAGCTACATTTGATGCAATTCCTTGGACAGTTTAACCATCAGTAGATAAAATAAAAACACAACATATGGCAGTTTTAAACTTTTTAATAAATTTTACTTGATTTGGCTTTAAAGACCACAAGTTAAAATATATAAGTAATGTGATCAAACTTAAATGAATATTTCTCAATGTTACACACTAAATAACAAACCTATGCACCCCCGTCAATACTGGTGGTTGTGAAGGGGACAAATTTTTACATTTTGTTGCATAAAAGTTTTGACATATAAATATTCACGCAGTAGTTCTTTAGCTTTAACACAAATATAAAGATAATTTATTAACTTGAGGTTATTTTTCTTTACACATGCAAACATATTTATCTAAGATGTTTGAATGAGTACTTTTATATTGAATTTTCATCAAGTAAAAATGTTTAACTTTCTCAATGCCTATAAATAGTTAATACGAAAAAATAATGTTTTACATGTATGTGTCTTAAGCATCTGCTAAAAGCTATGTCCTAGTACACGACATTTTTTTCAAATCCATTTGAGTTAATCATATGACATTGAAATAATCCTGATTGAAAACAATCTGAAAATCCGTTAAGTTTTTGAAAAATAAAAACAAAAGAAAAAGTTGGTAAATGTTAAACTGACAGACATACAGACAACCATACGGTTGGAGAAAATCGTCACAAGAAAGATGTATGTAAAAGGTGATCCAACCGTAATGCTCGATATAAATTGTAAGGCATACATTAACGTCAAGTTGTTTGCTCAACCTTTGTTTCAGTGTTTAACAAACTTAACCATCAAGAGGTACACAATTGAGTAGCTCCTTAAATGCACTTTAAGCTCTTGTTGATTGATCGAACAATGTCGAATGTGTCCGAAATCGCGGGAATTGTGGGTTAATTTAGTAATTCGGATCTGTACGAAATGCAAAAATACCTGTGCATGCTCGTACAGTTCGTTCTGAGGAGAAAATTTCTATTATTCGCCATAGAGTGCGAAAAGAACAGTCAACCTCTACATGTCGTTGTTCCAAACATCACTAATGTAAATTTTAAATTAAGGTTTAAGTTAACACACTTACAAGATTTAATTGTCTAATAGCTGAGGCCTATTGACCATTTCAAGCGTTGTCAATAAGCCGAATGGTTGAATGGACAGACAGAAGTGAATGGTGGCTTTACAAGGAAAATCATCTTCAGCGAAGAGGCACACTAAGAACACAGTGGATTCGTTAAAAAACTAAAATACAGGTAAGAATCCACGAATGACCATTGAACACCGATGCATCCACAAATACTAATTTTTTTTGTGCGGTTTACGGGCCTGCGGCATCATCAGGAATTGTTACTTCAAAAATAAGGTAGGCCAAGCCGTTGTCGTGAATGAGTTCCCTAAAAAAAAGATCTGGAGCTAGATGCAATGGGTTTCCAACAGCATAGTGCCACTTTGCATACAGCCGACAAAACAATGACTATTTTGCGCGAGAAGTTCAATGGACGTTTTATCGCACTTCGTGGTAATGTTAGTTAGCCACAAGGATTATGTGATTTGACATCGCTGGAGATCTTTATTTGTGGATATTTAAAAGAAAAACTGTACAGCAATAAGCCAAGAACAATGCAAGAGCTAAAGAATGATGTAACTGAGCACATTATCGACAGTGAACCTCAATTATGTCTGAGTATCACTAAAAATATGGACTATCGGACAGAAGTAGACCACTAACGCCATGGCCAGCATTTGGGCGATATTTTGTTTCACACTTTCACAAAATATTAAGAAAATTCTCTCAAAACTTTTTGCTAAATTTACATTAATATCGTGCGTTTTGCTTGGACAACCCTACATGTCAACCAAGTTATATTTAACAGACTCTTAAGTCCTTAAATACTTCAGTTGAATGAATAATCAAAAATTGAATATATCCTTTTATTTCATGTGAATCTTTATTTAAACGATTCTGGAGAAAATGTTCAATATTACAGAAGCTTTTCACTTTTCTTTTGCTAAAATGGTATTATACAAACGTGTACTCAGATAAATACAGATTCAGCTGGAGGATATTATTGATATGTGATTATGGTGATTATGGTTCATAATAAATATACTGAATAATATGAAAATAAAAGTATATTGTACATTAAAGAAACTGCATAAAAAGGATGAAATTATGCTCATTGAAATAATATCTTATTTTTCTTTTATTTAATCGATAAGGATTGCTGACCTCTTTATTTGTCAGCCACACACAATAAGACACTAAAATTTACTGTCTTTTGCATAAAAATTAGTAAATTTCCATAAAAATTCAGTTAATAAACCCCCTGTAGAACTTTGATACAACTTATGCATACGGCAGTTAATGTTTGTCTGCGATATTACAGAAAAGATTAAAATTTTCTTCAAATATAAAAGAAATTCCAATAAAAGTTAAAGTGTTTTTTGGCCAAAACTTTTGCAATTGATACTTTATAAATAAACTGAAATATTCATTCCAACAAGAATTTATTTTAATGCGTAATAGAGTATAAATATTTCTGCTGCTTCCACTTCTAAGCAGACAATTTAAACAATAATCCCATTTGAATAAAAGACATGACCAACTCAACAATGATAGCTAAAGTGAAGACTTGGCTATGTCTGTGTTATTATCACATTTATCCTTTTTCTTTTGCTTTTTTTTCTATGCAACATTGAAAGGACTCGATAACAAAGTAAGGTGATGAGAAAGAATTTTCTTTACACAAAGTTTTTTTGTGAAATGTTTTGACGTTGACTGGAGAGGTTTTTCCAATAAGGGTTGGCCATAAAGCCAAGTAGCAATAGTGTAATATAACATAAATGCTATTACGTATGCGGTAAAAATCCGTCTTAAGTTAAGCAATGCCCGGTACTATCTAGACAATATTTTGTTCATGGACTTTATTAGCATAGACACAAGATAGAATAAAATGTGTTAGACGAGTTAGATGAGTTTGAAAGCTGAATAACGTCAATGTAAGTGCCATGGATCCATTTAGTGTCCTCATTTTAGTACATGGTTGCATTTTGACAGAGAGAAATTATAAATCATTGGTTTCTTGCATCATGCGTTGAAACTAAAGTATGTTATTGTTCATGTTGTGGTGAAATATTAAAATAGATCACTACTATCCTGGGTTCAATCACCAGTGAATTTATACTTAACAATTAGCATCCCGTCCAATACTCAGTCCCCTGTCACTACAAGCATTTTTACTGGGTTAGAAAAGGCTTCCATATTACCGACTGGTGATTGCCAACAATTCTTATCGCACAGTCTTTTGTAATAGCCAGCACCATTGTCAGACTGAGTTTCCTATAGCATTCGCACTTAAAATTTGTCTACCTGTGATCCTTAGTCTACCGCGATCGGAGTTTTTCTTACCATTTTGAAAACGAGGTACGAGATTCACTTATGCTATCAATATCCTTATTGTGCATGGATTCATCCGCAAATAACGGGTGCTTTATTTTGACCCTTGCGTTTCATCGGCATCTGAGTCTTTCCAAACTCTATACCAACGAGGTCCATGATTCCTTTATGTCCCGTCAACAAAGATGCTTATGTCACTATTCATGCTCTCATTGTATGTGGATCCATCCACTATGAACGTCCGGCGAAGCCCCTAGAACTCCTTCTACGAGGTACAGTATTCTCCAATTGTTTAGCCATATTTTTTAGAAACGCGCCTATACTTCAAAAGAGCAACAACACTAAAACGTGGACACTTTGCCAAGGGAAGGATAATAAAATATAAATAAGGTGGATTTTAAAGAACAATAATAATGTCGGCACAAAATACACACTTACCGTAAGAGTTTCAAAAAAAATTTTTCAATAGCGCATTTTGTAGTAAGTAAAAAATTTTTCAAATTCGTGTTCCTATTCGCATATATTTAAGTACCAGCCAACCAAAAACTTCATTAACCAAAAGCGCTTCTTGAATATCTTACTTTGTGATTACCTAATTCTAACAGCTCATCTAAAGCACTTGATCTTACTTCATAGGTCTCTGTTTTGTGACTGATAAGCGCTAACTTCATACTAATCAGTTATAGCTTAATCATTTCCTCCCCATACTCACGTAAGAAAAATATAGCAAAAGGTAGGGGTTAAATAAAAAAAATATTTAAAAAAGAATAAATTAGTCTCTGTTTTTAACCTGCTAACAAAATATTTAAATAGGGCAAAAGATATACTTTAAAAATTTCCTGAATGCGGTGAGTACGATAAGCCAATAAAATCTGTACTGCTGGTGAAATTCGAAAACAAAATTTTAGTGGGAAAGACCATTCAAAAAACAAATAATCTAGGTGACGATCATTAACGTAAATGACTTAAGCCAAAAGCTCTTGTAGGACTGTTCTAGTGCCGTGGATTTTATCCGCTCACTATTATAAAGTCAGCAATAATAAATAATATCTTCTGATCTGGATTCTTTTTGGCGCCAATATGAATACAAAACGTTTGGGTGGTCAAATACAAAAACACACTACTAGGATTGAGTAGCTACAAGCAGAAAAGAAAGTTGGTACTGCGAAACAATCAAATATTGCTTAATTATTTTAAAGTTTTGTTCAATTAAATTCAACATGCCAGCTTGGCAATCATGATTGAATATGAATTAGGTAGCCATAGCCTAACAACCGTACTCTCCTTATAGAAATACCCTTTACGTATTAACAATACTAATTTAGTAACAAAAAATTGCATGCATACACTCAAATAATTTCCTTAGAAATTCTCAGTTAATAAATCTAGAAAAATATTGCGAACTAAACTCTTGTTCGTTTTGTTAAACAAATTCAGATTGTATCGTTAAGGAAATAAGAACAAAATCGTCAAACTTCTTTTAGATTGACAAGATTTGTTTTCGGGTGTAGCACCAAAAAAACCGAAAACAATTTCTACGTTAGAAGGGGATACAACAATTTTTCTTATTTTTAATTTTCATGCCTGTTTAGCAAGGCTTATCACTTCAACAAAAAAGCTGTCTGGAAAACTACAGACTGAGGAAACAAAAAAAATTTATTTAATTTTTGGGATTAAAATTATTTTCTTGTTTTATGCAAATGATTGCTTGTAGTTTTTGTATTTTTTATTGAATACTTAATTGTATTCGAAGACATAATTAATATTCCGAAAACGGACAAAAACAGCTTTTCTAAATATTTTAATAATAATTTTTGAATTTCATTATAGACATGAAATATTTTCTTCTCTTCAGTATTTAACTTTCATTAACAAATTAAATAGAAGGAAAAAAATTAAAATCTGTTTTATTTGATGTTGTTAACTAAAACAATTTGGTGCGAGTTTTTTTACAATTCTTGCCAAACACACATTTTTGCCACTTTACAGTCATTATCCTCATTGCGGTTATTCAACTTTATGTCAAGTTCATATACACAAGAGACTTTAATATCAGTCCATGGGAGATGTGTACGAATGGAGCTTGATTATATTACACACTTGTTTCAATTTCTGCTTAGATTGTTTGTAAAATGTGTATAGAAAATTAATGTTTTTGGCGAAATTTGATTGTTGAACAAATAAACCTTCAAAATATTATTTTTGTACAGAAATCTGAATATTGAAGTAAAAGAATTCTATATTTAATTATTGTGGATGGCACCATGACAAGTATATCGTAAGGGCCCTGGATACTGTTCTCAACCCTATACCTATAAAGTATTGGGTAAAAAAAATAGGGACAATGAACTTGATTAGGCTAAGTAAGTGAGAATTTGGTACGCTACTTAATATAGGTCACACTATGATTTTATGGACAACTCGTCTCCAGAACTCAGGTAAAGGTGATAGACTATATGAAGGAACTATTTTGATAATAGTCCTTTGAAGAGAATATTGGTTCGGATCCAAAGGAGTATGCAGTTTTCACTGATGAATCTCAGATGGAAATGGGCACAAGTTACCTTGTCTATATCATAAGGAAGATCATCGAAAGTTCTTACATATATTCTAATGATTTTACTTTGTCAAAAGCTGAGATGTGGCCGTCTGTAGGGATAAATTGATTATATTGGAACATATGCTAAGAGGCAAACAGTTTATTTTTTACGTTGACAGTAAGGAGACATTGAAGGAATTGAAATGATAATATTTAAAATGCGCATTGTTTATAAAAGAGATCATGGTAGGATTATCAATTTCTTAATTCCAGGTTATTTTATGCTACAGTGCCGTTGTGAATGTCTCGAAAAGCAAACTAGTTGAGTGAGTAATAAATAAGCAATGATGGCTTGAATGGATTGCTATTCGCAAGGTTTAATTTTATTACCTTTATCTCCTTTTTTTTTATTTAATTAACCCCTTTTTAACACTTGCATTTCTTTATTCAGCTTTATATAGCAAAATTTTTATTATAAAATAATGAGTTAAATGTACTAAAAATCCGTTCATCACTGCCTACAATTTGTCATGCAAATCCATAATTTTAACACATTGATGTAATTGGAGGCAAGTATTTACGAGTGTGATAAGTATTTGCCTCCAATACAAATAAGGACCTAAAAAGTACTAACTTCCCTCTCTTATAAATAGAGAATCAAATAAGCACTTACTCTCCTCGTCAGCAAATTGAGAATCAGTAGGATTAACTTTCCGTTTTCGTTCTCTGACGTGTCATTCAGTTGTTTTATTTTCGTAGTTACTTCTTCTGTAAAAACATTGCTGTATTTCTTTACAAGGTTACCACACAGACACAGCTTGTTATATTTTTGGTATATTTTTTGTTTCGTCAAAGTCTAAACATATAAAATAAATTTGTAGTGTCAGGTTTCATTAGAGAAAAAAAAGCTCACTGTTGCAGTTACCACTAAAATAAGGGCACTTTAATATCAGCTATTTCTCTCTCAATGGCCTTCACTTAACATCGATTTAAATTTTCTATTGATTTGTTCACTACAAAATAGAAAAAAAAAATGGAACAATAAGCCACACATATAGATTTTCAATAACACATAAACAAAACAGTTGATACGTAACAGCACAGAACGTCGAAACTAATTCTGATTTAAATACTTCTTCGTCTAGCTATTAAATTGGGACTTTAGCAAGTACATACAACAAATAAGAATTTTATTTTATTAAATTTCATTTTATTAAATACCCCATTAATATTATGGTTATACAAAAGTTTTTTTTAACCAAATAAATACGATTTGATTATTCTGCGATACGATAATTTAAAACTTTAGAAGTCAGTGAAAGCCCATAAGTTTCTTAAGTTTGCCTTTAAATTGCTTTGCCAATGTTGGTAAAAACAATTTTACTTATACTCTAGGCATGGTAAACTAAATGAGAATTATAAAAAATTATGCATTAGATGGCTTCTAATAAATTTCTCAATAAAAAATTGTATTGAATGTGTATCTTGGCAAATATATGAAAAATAGGTACTTATGTGTCCCATTTAAATCAAGTCATTGCCAGAACACTAACTTGTAGGCCAGACGATATATAGTAGTCATTAAAAATATGTTTTTTAGTAAGAGCAAGTCATTACCTACCCAGTAAAAAAATCTGTGACAAAAAAGTTAATTTTCAGGAGTTCAAATAGCGACAATGTAATACAATTTAGTTGAAAACACTAATGATTTTGACATTAGCGTGTCACTAGAGATGAATGTTTTAATCAATGAACTGTTCTCTATTTGAACAAGTGCACAGACCTCATGCATAAATGGTGAAAAGCTTCAACTGTTACATGAGTCAATTTTGTTTCTTTACATGAATTTATAAAATATTTTGCATGATGTTGCATTCATTTTTAAGCACATCATTTATGACAAATTGGTTCGCATTTCAGGAGTCATTTAGAAATATTGCTTCTACACAATTAAGTTAGAAGTTTTTAAAATGTAATTCGCTTTGCACTACATCCAATTTTTTTCGCTGGGCAGTTTTGGTTGGGATGTAAAAAGTACATTCTGACGTATGATAAATACGTTCTTTTTCAAATTACTCATTCGCCCCTCGGCATAATATTATCCAACAAAGATAAAAGATGAGAAAAAAGTGATTTTGCAGGGGTTCAACTGAAGACGAAGTGATTAAGTCAAGGTAAAAATACTAATGATTTTTAAATTAGTATTTCATGGGTGATCATGTGTTGAAATCAATATATTAATAAGCTGCACTCTGTTCTAATAAGAGCATGGAACTCATGAATGCATTTTTGTATAATTTGTATAAGATATTTTTCATGGTGTCGCATTTGCTTTGAAGCACATTATTTATGACTGATTCTTTTGCATTTATAGAGTCATTTAGATTAAATGCTCTAACACTATTGATTTAGAAGTCTTGAAAATGTTATTAACTTTGTAGTAATTTAAACTTTATAACTGGGTTATAATGTGTGTTGATATAAGAGCAGAAAATAAAAACACTATTTCTATGTAGGCAGCAGAACTGCTGAAACCACCTATCACATTTGTTTTTAAAAGCTTGACCTTAAACATGTTTTATTATAAGCCGATCCATTTACGGTTACAGCATTCATTTTAATTTTTAAAAAGTAAAGTCCAATGATATATTCAGATGTAACACCATACCAAACTGTAAACCTAATGGGGCGACGATAAGTGGCTCTTGGATTTTTAAAACCCCAGAACATACAGTTCTGCTAATCAACAAGGAAATTCAAATGAAAATGAGCTTCATCACTCATATTATGTTTTTAAACAAAGTTAAGTGTATTTCCTCCTAATTGTTGAAATTGATTCTCAAATTAAGACATTGCCGATGATCTGTTTTTATCCTTGCACCAATTGCACCTTATATGGGTGTACAACTTACGTTTGGACAAACAAAAATTTCGTCAACATTTATATTGTATATACAAAAACAAATTAAAATTTGAAGTAAAAGCAGTGAACGAAAAAGAAACAGAATTTTTTATTGTATATTCAAACAGAAAAAGAAAATCTATGATGAAATTCAAAAACTATTGGCAGTAAAGAAATTTTATAATTAAATTAAATCATTAAACTTAAATATTTGAAAAAAAATTCAATTGCTTTTAACCTTAAAAAAAAATAAAAATAAAGTCTTAAAGCCGGTGTGATATACCAACTTTACTGCCTATTTATTTGTCAGTCTCTCTACTAACAAGCGATTATAATTAAATCTCCATTATAGCTTAGCCCCTGAGTTACTCCTATTATATTTGCCAAAACAACAAAAATCATTAAGAAACTATCCCAAAGTATTTCAATGGGAATTACATTAACTCGTTTTTGAATACTCGTTCGAGACAATTCTAGTTAAGCCAAATTCATTCTGGTAGATGTTTTGGTGTGTTTTTAACACTTTTCTCGACACATATTTTCCACAGTGCGAATTAAACGTGTTGATGGTGACTATGAACTCCGCAGAGAACGCAATTCTATTTTAAGAATGTCCGCAATATTCTCCTTGCATCAAAATAACTGACTACTGAAAAACTTTTTGTTGTGTTCTCACTCTCTCTATTTGTTGTTTTCCAATTGCTCATTTCTCTATCTGCAAAAGTGTAAAATGAAAACTTTTTGCGTGTTGTATCAAAAAACTTTTATTTATGCAAAAACTTTTAATTTCACAGTTTGTCAGATCGAGCATTTACTTTCATCTGTTATTCATATAGTCTGCAAAAATTTATATTTAGGAAATATTCATTAAATTTTTAAGTTTAACGATAACTTTTTAGCCACCATGTACTTATAGGATAACCCTTTCTGTAGCTGAATAAATATTACTTTTATTGCAGATATATTTTGTTTTATTTATGTTTTTGGTTTATGTTATAATTTTAAAGCATCTCTACCAACCTAATATATGTGTGATGCCTCTCAACTTTATTGTAGTTTTATGGATTAAGACGAAAATAAATACAAAATTCATAAGAGAAAGATCAGCATGCATTTTAAAGATTATGCAAAAGCAAAACCTAAGTGGCATTAGTGAGGCAAATTTATTGTAAAGAATTTTCACAAAGGAAAATTATATTAAATAAATCTGTTATGTTTTACAGAATTAAATTCGTACCACAGGCATGTTGAGGCTTAGTACTGTAAATTTGGCTTAAATTAAAATAAATATTAGTTCAGAAATTTAGCATCAAAATAAAAAAAAACTATTATAGATTTACTTTGTGGTTATTTTGTTTTCCTTTAACAACAAATAAATTTGTTTGTCTATTGCACGCCGAAGCAAAATCTGCCTGAAATTGTTTGATAAAAATTAAAATGAATTAATTAAAAATATAGATGTTGAATATTCAAGATAATTTGAATTGATAAGCAATTATTGATTATAAATATGATAATTTATTGTTTTTTTTATCTCAGGTATTTAGCTTGCTTTTATAAAGTAGTTAATTAAGTCAAAAAAGTTCAACACACGCACAATTGTGTGCATGTTTACTTTGACCTTTTTGAAAATGTTAGCAAATTTAATAGACAAAAAAAATGAGTTTTTATCTTTGAACAATATTAAGTGGAGACGTAATTTATATATAAAAGTTATTTTTTTAACTTAAAATCGTTATGCACCTGTTAAGAAAATACTTTTATCTTTCTTTAATGAAAAAAAAAAATTCAAAAGCATACTTGTTTCTGGTGACCGTTGACATTTCCTTGTTGCATTTTGTTGTTACAAACTGATACATTTAAACGGAGCTGCAGATATTGCCAGAGCACAAACTTCATTCTTGCTAAAAAAAAAGGAAAAAAATTTCTAAATTCTAAAATTTCAAATTATTTCGAAATCCTTACAAAAGAACAAATAAAAATCATTGGTAAGCATACACTCAATGTCTTCAAACAAATATCCTTAATATATCATTAACAAAAGCAATAATTTCATGATGACTAAAATGTATTAAGACTGCAAATAAATTATCGTTGATAACAACAAGTAAAATAACGATTAAAAATGATAATACAATAAGAGATGACTAAGATTAATTGACAGCTGTGAAAATAAGGTAAAACACAGTATCAATATTATGATGCTAATTTATCAATTTACTTATTAAAAGGAAAACAAGGTGAAAAGAGAGACAATACACAATAGTATCAAATCAAAATATATAATAATGAGTTTTCTACAAATAAGCATTAAGAAAAATGAATAACTGTTGGTACCCGGCATTGCTTGGGTTTGTAGAAAATCATAAAATTATATTGAACAAATATAGTGATGGCAGGTTTTGCAAATTGAAATAAAAAAAATAACACAATTGCTAGTAACAGTAGATGATAAAATGCATTGAATATGAGTCAAAGTATGCCATTATAGTATTATGCTTCTTTTGACTTTTATCGGAATATGTCATGACGTTACCGGTAGAAACAAAGCGTTTTTGCTCTGCTCCTATCCGATGTATAGCATTTTTCTTAGTTATCGAAGATATTAATAAGTATATATATATATGTACGATTCCATAAAGTATGAACATATTTTCCGAAGCCTTATGAAGGGGAAAGTTCAATGAACTATGTCCGTCTGTCCATGTCTCTTAAAACCATATGTTTTATAAACCCATTTTTCATATTGAATTTTCAAAGACTTTAAGGTAAAAATCTATATTACGAACAAGAAAAATGGATGTATAATCTACTGAGATATAAGCAAAGAGACACCTTTAGATAATGTGGTCACACACATTTCCAGTAGTCGCAAAGATTTTATCTAAAAAAATTAAATTTTTCTCAACTGTAAGAAGCTAAATATAGCTGCCTCGGTATTTATCCTAAAAACTACAAATAAAGATCAAATTTTTTAGCTGAAAACTACCAGATTCAATATTGGTATCAATGAAGGGGAATCAATAGTAAAATATATTATAGGTGCCTTTTCAAATTGTGCTAATATATTCATAGTAATACGTAATAGACATAAATTACACAGCCCTTTGAATTTATCAACTGATTCTAGTTAATTTGGGTGCGCTGAATTCAAATCTGTAATCAGTTTGTCTCAATTGGCTCTAGTTTTCATCATATAGCTTTTTTATACCCTCCACTGTAAGTAAGGAGGGTATATATCACTTTGTTATTCCGTTTTTTTCCGAAAATATTATTTTTTGTATAATTGCTAGCTGATTAGCGGGAATTTTATTTGTGTAATATAATTCATTAGAAATGTCTTCCAATAGAAGATGTTGTAAAAATAACGCTGACACATTTTGTTATATTTGTGGAGAATACATCTTTAAAGAAAACATAAAACCTATTTCGGAATGTGTTAAAAAATCGTTTGGAGTTGATCTAGGTGACCAAAATAAAAGCTGGGCTCCACACACATTGTGTGCAATACTTGCTGTGTAAATTTGCGACAGTGGACTCAAGGAAAACGAAATAGGCTTATGTTTGGTGTGCTGATGGCTTGGAGAGAGCCCAGAAATCAGTTGGACGACTGTTACTTCTGTTTAGTGAGTATTTAGTGATTTTGATAAGTCAATGACCGAAATTAAACGAAATGCGTGGACATCATTCGTGCAAGTTATAAAAAATTTCTTGGGAAGTAATAAAGCTCCAAATTATGTTCAGTTAGTGGAGAATATGCTGGATAAATTCAGAGACATTGACTGTAAAATGAGTATTAAAATCCATTATTTGCACAGTCACTTGGACTGATTTCCCGAAAATTTGGGTAATTTAAACGAAGGTTTCACCAAGATATCAAAATTATGAGTCATCGGTACCAGGGAAGGTGGCATGCACATATGATGGCAGGCTACTATTGGAATTTGCAAAGTGACTCTAATCCGGCTGTCATTCCAAATTTTTTATTTTTTTTTTTTTTTAATTTTTTAATAATGATTAAATACATATTCGAATTCAGCGCACCCAAATTAACAAGAATCAGTTGATAAATTCAAAGAAGCAAATTGAGTGTTGGCCTGTGTTATTTATAAATTTAATAAAAATAGAACAGCAACTGACACCGCTCGTGTGGTGCTTTAACTTGGTCATTGAAAGTAATCCCAAAGCAGTAACTTTAATTCACTGTAGTTCCCAAAGTTTTACCTTCAATTTTTTATTTCAATTCATTTTGAGAGTTCCCTTTATACTTCTAATAAAACAATATACACATGGACAAGACATAATGTTCAGGCAGCAATTATCAATGAGCTCAGTCTACCTTATTTATTGTTCCGAGCCAAGAGACTAAATGGCCTATTGTTTACATGTATTTTTGAGGTATGTGCAGGCAAACCCACCGAGTTATACTTCGAAGGAGTTCAAACAACGAACCAAGAAACTTTTATTGATAAGCAGCATCACCCATAAATGTTTATGATTAACAGAATGTACCACGAACATCTGTTATTTGAGTACAGGCCGTTTTGGGTAGCAATGAGCCACGACGTATCTTTGAAAAGGTTAATCTAATAACTACTGTTGCTACCAAATTGATCTCTGGTTAGCCGTAAGCTGATGTGGCAGCCCCCACCACCAACTACTAATACCATACAGCCAGTGGTATTGATTGAAATAACACAAAAGTGGGGATCTTACAAACGTACTACAATCTCGGGGGAAGATTGCAAGAACAAAAAGACTACTTCTTGACAGCTTTTAGCTCAACCTTATGAAAATAAGCAAAAATGTGGTGTTTAAACTTAAAAAAATCACGAGAAATAGTGACAGTTAGAACGTTGAAGTCATCGGTGATCATAACCTTGGTCAGTGAGCGACAATATGCTCAACAATTTCTATATATTTCTCATCGTCACACATCCTAAACCCGGAGTACTGCGATCGTATCTACTGATTTCAGTTCTTACTGGTGTCCCGTTATAATCCCAATAGTAGCTAGCCCTCAAACTCTATTTAGGACTATTTGTATCGCCAGACTCTGTGACGTTTACCTTTAGCCATAAAGCTCTTGACACTGTGCAGTTCCTTGTGTTTCACCTTGCCACATAAGTCTTGTGCTATATTTACGCCATAATAATATCGTACTTTATGCCTTTGTGCCCATACTCATCTTCAATCTGTTGTTAAAAAAAGCAATCATACAGTCTATCGATTTGCAGTGGGGGTTGCCGTCACATTTTCTTAAAATTAAATATAATCCTGCAGACATGACCTTCGATTAAAGATCTATAGGTATAGTTACTCCAATAGTGTCCAGCACTCCTTAACTTGTACTTCTCATGACGAAAGTGACAAGCATGTTTCTGGACCTTTGTAATAAGCTTTCTTTAACAACTCTTATTCAATACTTCCCACCACACAGTATATCCATATGTCAGAATTTATTTTACTACTGACATTTAAATTACATTTACAACCTTTGGTTGTAAGCCCAAACTCTTGGCTATGGAGTTCCTGCATATTTGTAGTAGACATACAGACCTTTCTTTGCTCACAACTGCTTAGTTTTCTTGTGAGACAGCTTACCGTTAAGGACTATGCCTAGATAATTCTAACTCCACACCACTAAGTCTCAGCCACGATCCTTTATTATATTAACTATAATTACTGACAAACGTTAAACGTTGGTCAACTTACTCTGCTTTTTGTTGTTATTCAATTGTTTTTTATTTTTTGGGTAAATTAAACTCAAACTAATTATACCAATAAATAGGAAAAAAATGATCACCCTGAATGTTAATTATTCAGTACGTTATTGGTGAATAGAATGTGAAAATGGGACCTACTGACGATTCAGGCATGGCAACAAAATGTCGAAACCTTCTTCAAATATTAATGCCAAAATTTATTTGTCCAATGATTGCTCTCTAATAGGAGCATCTATGTTTTAAGCTCTATTTCATCCTAAAGCTTCGTATAAAAAAAACATCCCTTATTCATTACCATACATTTTGCGAAAAATTCCACTGTGCAATGCTCCTATAACAGGAGTTTTTAAAAATGCTATAAAATACTGCTTGACATTTTTTTAAATATTATGTAAATCTGATCTATTTCTCTTAGCTATTGATTGAAAAATCCCAAAGATTTTATTTTACATAAATCGGCAATCTTTTTTTTTTTGGTTTGTTACGTTTTTTTAAGTTCTTTTTATACCCGCCACCAAAAAAATGGTGGGGGTATATTCATTTTGTCATTCCGTTTGTAACACATCGAAATATCCATTTTAGACCCCATAAAGTATATATATTCTGAATCAGGGTTTGATTTGATGACGATCTAGCTATGTCCGTCCGTCTGTCCGTCTGTCCGTCTGTTGAAAGCACGATAGAGGTCGCACCGAAAAAGCTAGGGGGCTCAAATTTTGCCAGAATCTTTCTTGTAGACAAGGTTTGTTTGGTATTGAAAATGGGCTAAATCGGAATATTAGAAAGAGAGTTATAGCTCGAAAAGCAAGAGTAGGTCCAAAAAACCGTGTCCTTCGAACATCGAATAAAATAGAATTGTGTCCAAACGCATTAACGTAGACTCATGAAACTCCGAATATATATTTCCTGAGTAAAAACAATATTTTTCCCTGAAAATTATCTAAATCTATGCATTAGGAGAGGAGTTATCGATCAAAATGTACGAAAATTTATACCGCACAGTGTATTTTTCGGTATATTTAAAAACAAAAACGTCATAAAAGCAACAAAATTGGATGTACGACTCTGAAATTTTGCACACTTTGCTTTTTGGTGACACGCTTTTTTGACACGGAAATTTAATGTGCCACGCCCACTTTTACGCCCACCTCCCATATGACGTTTTACTTAAAATTCATATAATTTCGCTAGTAATAAAGATTTTGGAATAACAAAGGGCTATATTTAAACACCTAAGTTGTACTCATTCACAAAAATAACTTTGACACGCCTACTATAACGCCCACTTTTCACGTTATGCACCGTTAATAATATTTAAAAGCTCATAAAACCGCCAAAATTAGATGTATGATGATCAAATTTGCTACGTATATCCCCCTAGGCAATGTCATTACTGTGCCAGAAACTTTAGGTGCCACGCTCACTTTTACGCCCACCTCCTATATAACGTTTTACCTTAAATTCATATAATTTCTCTATTAATAAAGATTTTGGAATAATAAAGGGCTATATTGAAACAACTAAGTTGTACTCATTCACAAAAATAACTTTGACACGCCTACTATAACGCCCACTTTTCACGTTATCTACCGTTAATGAAATTTAAAAGCTCATAAAACCGCCAAAATTAGAGGTATATTGATTAAATTTGCTAGGTATATCCCCCTAGGCAATGTCATTACTGTGCCAGAAACTTTAGGTGCCACGCCCACTTTTACGCCCACCTCCCATATAACGTTTTACCTAAAATTCATATAATTTCTCTATTAATAAGGATTTTGGAATAATAAAGGGCTATATTGAAATACCTTAGTTGTACTCATTAGCAAAAATAACTTTGACACGCCTACTATAACGCCCACTTTTCACGTTATCTACCGTTAATGAAATTTGAAAGCTCATAAAACCGACAAAATTAGAGGTATGATTATCGAATTTGCTAGGTATATCCTTCAAATCAATGCAATTGCTGTGCCAAAAAGTTTGGGTGACACTCCCACTTTAACGCCTACCTCCCATATGACGGTTTATCTTAAATTCATGTCATTTCTCTATTGACAAAGTTTTTGGGAAAATAAAGGACTATATTTAAATATCTAAGTTGTATTTATTAGCAGAAACTTAATTGATACTCCTACTTTAACGCCCACTTTCATTGAAGGACTAAATTTATGAAAACATTTTACTAGCGTATCGAAGGTTAAAAGGGTGGTTAAATTTTAAGTTGATTTTAAATAAAACATAAATTGTTTAAGAAGTTATTATCATTTCTTTTTATAATATAATATTTGTATGGTTCAATTATGTATTTAAAAAAATATCGGCCAAATGCCCCCGCCCCCCATCCTTGGCACCACTCCTCTATCTGATGGTCCAAATTTTCAATGACAATGTTGATGCTCAATTGTTGGGCATGATGATGAGGCGACGTTGACTGCTCTTTTGCCACACTATCGCAAAAACCAGCAGTGGTTCCCATTCAACGAACTAAGAAGGCATTCACAGATTTTCTAACATTTTATACAGACCTGTTTTGCAGAAATTTAAATATTTTTTACAATTCTCCCGATTGTGGACGAATTTGAACGATTATGTTGATCAAAAGAATTACGAAGTGCACAAAATGCATTTTGATTTGAACGCCCATTTTTCAAAAAACCTGAATAACATTAAAGCGTTGCTCACTTGCGTATCCTTCCACGGATCAAATTGAGTAAGTTTTAAATTGAGAAATGTCAAATGAAATGCAGAAAACAAATTTAAAGACTAGGTGTAGTTCACCTTCAACATGGGCCCTTAAAATTTAACCACCCTCTACAAAGAAAGTGATACATATTTTATTATAAAGTGATTATTCCATAGCGATTAACAAAATAATAAATATTGTGCTTTAAATGTACACAAAATTGGTGGTGGGTATAAAAGATTTGGCACAGCCGAATATAGTGCTCTTACTTGTTTGTTTTAAGTTCCTAAAAATTGAGACAGAAAAAACACAACTTCTGACAACAAGTGTTTTCAATTTATCACAGCGTAATTCAGGACATCATTTTTTTAAGCACGTGATTTTGATATTTTTCTTTTCCTTTTTTTAATTTTACAAAATACTTAATCAAACTTTATCTTAAGTCTAGCATTTTGTCGTATTTATGTGACACAGAAAAAAGTTTGACTTTTATTTTCTTTAAGTAAAATATATTGATGCTCATTTATTTTTTAATTTTTGTAGAGAACACCCCATTAAGCTATTACAGAAGTAAATTTTAGGTTTTGTTATTTCAACTAAGAGTTTGAAAGGAAAAAATATCTAGAAACTTCGTTTGCGCCATCCGTCCTTCTAAGAAAATAAAACAAATAAATTTACTGTTTAAATAAAAGTAGAAAATTGTTTTCGTTTAAAAAAAAGAGGCTGTAGGAAAGCCAAAACGCTTTCTCACCCACACTTTACAGCCCCTAGGATATGTTCTGCTACAGAAGATTGTTTCAAAAAGTATTAAACATTGAAACAAATAAAATTGTGTAAAAAAAATATATAACAACCAACTTTTTGTAATATAAGATTATGTAGATAAAATTATGCGTTTGTAGTGCCTTCAAATAATGTTTACATCCCAATTGGCAAATTCGTAGTAGACGACGTTGTATTTAACTATTCCTTTCAAAACGTTATGAAACTTTTCACTAACTCCGTCACTATCGTCCTATCTTATAACAAATTTCTCAGCTGATCATGTACTACATTTTGCTGATGACAATGTTAGACATACATAGCTACCTTTTATCATTTTTAAAGTGCGATATAAGTTCTTAAAAGTATTCTGTATAATCAAAAACAAACATTAAGGCAAACGTTTCTTTAAAATAAAATTTATTGTTTAGTTGATCTTATGGTGTTTTCTTTTCTAACAAACAATGTTGCCCTTTTATAGTTAAACACTTTTCAAAGGTCGCCTGCACCCTAACAAAATGCTACCTTTATAATCAGCAGAATAGAACAGAAATTTTCACCCTTTTTACATGATAGTTGTATTTTTAAGTAAAACTGCATTTCTTGCTTCCATTTTAATAATTTGAGACCATAAATTATTTTTAACCACTACAAAAACTTAATTCTCCTTTTTAATATCAACTGTTAAAAGTGCAATATTCTAACCCTTTGATTTAATTCAGGGTACAACATGTAACACTTTTTGTCACCCGTTTATAATATTGCATATTTTTAAGAAAAGAACACAAAATAAGGCATAGGGCAGAATTAATGCAACATTAACGTCAGAAAAGAAAACACCATTAGACAACAGAATAATAACATTCAAAGATAATCAGTGCAAACTGTGTCGATGGTGAGTACCACCAATCGTTGCCAATCGCATATTTTAGTTGTGACAGCATAATCTTTATCTTGTACCTACAGAATTTCGGTTCGATATATAAATAAGTATGTCAGTCAGCACTAAGAAATTATGATTTTTGCAATAGAAATAATAGAACAACAAACGGATAGTTCCATTTTAAGAACTAAGGCATACGATTGGCAATGAATTAGATTCTCTATTTTTGGGGCATATGAATATGTTAAATAAATATGTGTTTATTTAGCACAAAATAAAGCAAAAAAATTGTCGTTGGCGACATTGTTTTTTATAGTCTCGTCGATGAAAATACAAGTTACATAACCTTCGTTTGAAAATGTCTTACACGATTGGGTAGAGTTGTTCTTAAAGCGTCTTTCACGATCTAGCGTCATCTTGTACCCATCGCTGGGGATATGGCCAACTGGTATGCATCACATATGTTTCTGTATGTACGTATGTGTGCACACTACACTGTACATATACTCATTCATGTGAACCTTAATAGTGCTGATAATTTAACGAAATCTTTACATAAACGCCTCTTGTTATAAAATAAAAATAGCATGAGTTAAGTCACTTTGTCATATCAGTCAATTTAAGTTTTACAACCACATTTTATTCATTTAAATTCACAACGAGAAATAAGCTCTTAACTTCAAGAAGCTTAAACCCGAAAAAAAAACGTAAATAAAAAAAATAGAAATACTAATAATGGTGATGGTGATGGGATGGTTGCGAAGAAGGAAAATTTCAATTTATGTATATTAACATAGGAAATAAACACATATATGTACATACAAACACACGCGCATAAAGTATGTATTTTTAAGAATTTTTTGGAAATAACAATAACGATTGTAAGTGTTAGCACACATGTACATACATACATACATATGTGTTGACAAATAAAAATCTAAAAAGAAGATGATTTGATGCGATAACAAAGTTATTTTAGTGCCACACGAATATTTACGTTTTATATTTTGTGCTTGCGGAAGAGGTATTTTATAGATTCAATATATTTGTGTATGTATAAGAGTTGCTCTACATATTTGTTACTTATGTTAAAGCTATGAATCAGATAAAAAAAATTCAATATAAAAGAGTATTAGACTTTTTAAAGGCCTGTATTTCTCCTTTGAAAATGAAAAATAATCCGTTATATCATTCATTCTTTTCATCTGGATATAAAATATAATCGAAGGATCTTTAAGAGTGTTATTAAATTTAAATTTTTGTTTAAGATATCGCATATTATTTTGTATTATCCCAATGTATTAAATAAGAATCTTTTAGTGTAAAATATTCTTTGGCATTTTTTATTTTAAATTTTATTCGAATGTTAGAAAACACAGTTTTTTCAACAGTCGAACCAAACAAGTTTATATCTTTTTAAGTAATTTTTCTTTTCTTTGGCTAAATGAAATTCAAAAACCCTTATTCATTCTCCTTTTAAATATTTCTTTTTAAATGTGCAAAGTGTTGACTTATAAATGAAATATAATTGATGGCTAGAATCAGCAAATCGATTGAAAAATTTCAATCAGTCTATTGTTTCACATATCGCCAACACAAAAATACTCGTACATAAGCGTCTTTCACCAAATAAAGTGAAATACTTGTGCCAACTTGATTATGAAATTATGGCTACACTTTGTTTATTCATTCACCTGTGGTACCAGGGCTACACATAGCTTTGTCTGAAAGCTTAAATATGGAGATGTTTATTCAATGAAGTCCATCTGTTCGGGTGTTAGTTCAACTTAACTTTAAGACCATCCATATATTGCATATATCTGCGTGCGTCATATTTAACTGTAAGCCAGCACATTCGCTCAATAATTTTTTGAGAGAAAAAAATACGACTTTCCCTTTTGTTTCTTATTTTTACGGCAAAAACTAACATTTTTAGCCCTAATGTATATTTATTTATTTCCAAGCTTCTAATTAATTTTTAGACACGCTTACCAAATTCCAAGTCCGTAGCCTCAAAGATAATACCTGCGAAAAACTAAACAAAAACAACTGAAAAATAATCATTAAAATAAAATTGCTCCCATGGTTGTCCAATATAGTGTCCAAAATAAAAGAGCGAATAATTTTAAAGCATTCATTCATTCAATGTGAGTTTTGCTTTGACCATCCTGTGCAATAAATTTTTAAATAATCTGAAGAATACTTATGTGTAGGGGGTATATCGAAGCAGACCTTTGCCATAAACGGGTCTCTTTTCGACCCCTTCGTTACCCGGAGACTACAAGCCTACCGACGACATGAAAAAATACGCAATATTTGACATGCTTGTTTTTACCATTTAAAGTTTACTTTTATCTGCTGGTAAACTTATCTCCAACAGTAATCCTATGCTGGACAAAAAAATTTATACTAATAAAAGTGAAGCATTTTGATCATAAAACACAACTGAATAAGACTTTACTCTTAAAACTTGAGGAGCTAAAAAACTGTAACACGTAATAAACTTTAACCATGTTGAAAAATTCTTTAACTGTAACACACAGAGAGAATTAATATTGTGGTAAATAAGTTGCTTTTTAAGCACAATGAAGAGTCGTTATAAATAAAGTTTCACTTTTGCTTTTTATCTTCAGTAAAAAATAAGGGAGTTTGTTTAAGAAATATTATAACAACGGTTTTTAAAGGTACAAACATAACAACATTACCTTGTGAAGGACTTAAATTTAATTATCATTTTGTTATGACTCAACAATATACGTATCGTGCATGATTTAATTTCTTTAACGAATGTTGTTCATTAGTAAATATGTATGTATGAATGTATGTTTTTTTATTTAATTTTATCAAAATGTATTTTTAACACAAATACAAGAGAAGATTAAAACACAATTAATTGTTGCAACAGTGAATACAGCAAGGAAATATTTTTTTCCAAAAGTTCCCTAGAAGAAATACTGAGAAAAGCCTGGCAGGGCTTTTCACACTATTATTCACTGACACTGACATAATTTCACAACTCATGCGATTTGTAAATTACCAGTGCGTTTTTCTTTGTTCATACGTTTTAATATTTTAAAATAAAATTTTTGTACTTATTATTTCGCGAAAGTTTAAATTATTACTTATGTACAACATAATTAACTTAGAAATTGTAATTTTAATCGTACGCAAAAGAATAAAAAAAAATCCCTCGTAAATCATAAGATTTATTTCATGTCTTTAAGAAATTAATGTCATAAAAACAAGTTTAAAAAATATTTCCTTTGTTTTGAAGCTTCTGCAAACTCATGCAACCAATTTAATTTGAAAATAAATTTTCACCTTTAAAATTGCGGCAAGATTTTTATTCTCATGTGCTATAGAACATGCAACAACATGACAGGTTGTATTTATGTGTGGCAAATTAACTTTCACATACTCTGACAGCACAAGCTGCATGTCCGTATGCCTGCAACCAAATGGTACGTTTTAAAAACTTTCTAAGAAAATAAAAAAAAAAGAGTAGAAGCAGAATCAGGCAATACACACTACACATGTATCGAATGAGCTAATAATGGAGTCATTTATATAACTTTATATGCATTTCATTTTCTTATTTTACTTAGCTCAAACAATACTAATTATTTTATTGTTATTGTTGTAAATGTATTGAACAAGTGCAAAGAATAAACAAACTCATTCGTGAAGCATTCGAGAACAAGCTATAACTGCTCTGTCCATTTATATAGACATATCACAGGCGTTCGATAAAGTCTGGTTTGATGAATTTATTTACAAGACCAAGTATAAGCCGATAATGCACATAAATTATTAAAACGCTATAGCACTAGTAGATTTTTTCAGATAAAATCAAAAAAATATTATTTTAACCCGAAATCAGGTTTCCGCTGATGTATCACTGGGAAGTATTCACGGACCCATTCTACAACTTTTATTTACTGCAGATATCCCTACAAGTCAAGTGATCCATACAACTTCCTTTGCGGACAATACAGAATTTGTCAGTGTTTATAAAAATCCAATAATCGCATCCAATGGTACAAAGTGCGTTCACATAACATATTCTAAATCGGGGTTTCATTTCATGGCGAACTAGCTATGTCCGTCCGTCTATCCCTCTGTTGAAAGCACGATAGAGCTAGAACCGGAAAAGCTAGGGCGATCAAGTTTTGCCAGAATATTTCTTATACACACGGTTTGTTTGGTATTGAAAAAATATTAGAAAAATTCAATTGCATTTTTGGAAATTTTGTGCTTGATGTAGCTCAAGTGTTAAACGCGCTTTATCACTATGTATTTATATGAAAACTTTCAAGTCAAGACAGTAAGTTATTATAGCTTCTGATTATAAAAAAGAGAAACATATCCTCCAATAAAAATTATTAATGTTAAAAGTTCCGGAACCGAACCATGTGCGGTACATTGGGATTTACCGGAAGACCGGCGTCTTGTATGGGCCAACCATATCGCGTCAAAAATTACCCAAATCAAATTGATCCTCAGTCACCCTTAGATATGGACTTAAAGTTACTTCTATACCAGCCAATTTTACTACAACAGCCTCTTCATTTAACGTTGAGGAACTACAATCCGTGATCTATATATCATTAGAAATAATAATATCCAGTAGGAACTTTATGTTGCCACAATCAAAAATGAAATTCCCAACTCATGCATCAACTAAAGGATGAAAATTTCGTTTCACCGCAATCCAACTGCATGGGACTCGCTCCTATTTGCTGCCTATAGGGTTCTTAAAAATACCAGTATTTTTAAATTGACCAGACAATGAGAATGAGCTCCTAACGTTGGTTATAACAGTCACAATAGTAATTGCATTAGTTTTTAAATTTCTATAAAGCAGATTCCATAATAAAAGTAGAAATTAATTTTATTTAAGTGATTTATAATGGTGTTTAAAATTAAAAGAAGTTAAGCTTTAAGGAAATTTAAAAAAAGAAGTTCTGAAGCTGACACAGAATTTTTCAAAATTGAAGGCATAGTTTTTTAAGAGTTAGGCGACCGATATCTACGGTGGAGTAGGGTACAGATCTATACTCTATAATATTTATTTCATATGAAAATGAAAAACAACAACAAAACCAAACAAATGCATGTTCAGCATTAAAGTCGAATACGAATTTATTTAATAAAAAATTTCGTTATAAGTGTTTCCTAAATAACTTTAAATTCACATATAAATCAGAAATTTACAAGACTTTTTGTTGGTAGATTTATAGAAAAAATAATGAAAAAATCGTAGAATTTCAAATATTAGGATATACGTCGGTCTAATCTGATGTCTGAATTCAATTCTTAAGGTTTTGTACATGAAACTAAATCTTGTATATCAATATGCAGGTCGATTTTTTATTACGCCATTTACACTCACATTACAAAAGATAATGCAATGAAGAGTACACCATTAAAAAGTTAGGAGTCGTAAGCGATTTTATTTGCTTATAAATCATGTGTAAACAATATGTGTGTAACAAACCCAAAAATAAAATGTTTTTTTTTTCAGTGTTTTTTGTGTTTGGTACTGAATACAAAATGAGTGAAATTTTAAAATTTAAATTCCTGCTTAAAAAAATTTTGGGTTTTAGTTTTTTCTGTCTTAGATGTCGTATTCACAGTTAATTGGATTATATTAAAAAATCATTCGCAACTAGATAACCGACGAATGGGTCAACCGCAAAACCTACTAGATTTTTAAAATTTGTACAGAAGAGTCGTGAAAACCCCATCATTCAAATCGCTGTATATCTTCCAATCTTTAACACATTCTATTTTACAAACCAAAAATTATGTTCTCTTTTGTATTTCTTGAACAAATTTCCAAATAGGGAAATCCCCAAAATGTATTTGCCATTTTATCATAATATTTTAGCCTTCTTATTTTACAACGCAATTTTAAAAAAGGTACCAATCACACTGTTCTAAGTGCTCTGTAACTGAAAGTTAAATTTAAGCCTACAAATTAAAATATCTCAAGGCTGGTTAAATTTTAAGGGCCGATGTTGCACCTAAACACCAGATTTTTTTTGCACTTCATTTGACATTTCTCAATTTCAGACTAATTTGACTCAATTTGAACCATGAAAAGCTACATAATTAATCGAGTAACGCGTTAAAGTTATTCAGGCTTATTATGAAAATCGAAGTTCAAATCAAAATATATTTCGTGCACTTCGTGATTCTTTTGGTCAACATAATGGTTTAAATTTGTCCACAATAGGGAAGTGTAAAAAATATTTAAATTTCAGCAAAACAGCTCAGTATAAAATGTGAGAACATCTGTGAATGCCTTCTTCGTTCGATGAATGGGAAACATTGCTGTTTTTGGCCTTAGTGAGGCAAAAGAGCAATCAAAGTCGACTCATCATAGTGCCCAACAATTGAACATCAACATCGTCATTGAAAATTTGGACCATCGGATGGAGGTGTCCGGCGAGGTCGCGGCGGCCATTTCGCCGATATTTTATTCCATACAAAATTGAACCATACCAATATTATTATAATGAAAAGAAATGAAATTTTCAATAGAATACTGAGTTAAATAGTTGATATATACATATAACACCTGTAGTTCTGATCAAAAGAGTGCTGATGATGAAACCGTAGCTGGTTTCGAAAATGCATTCCACTCAGCTAGTATCGGATGACTAATTTTTCCTTGATATTCTGTCATTATCGCATTGAACATATAGCCTAAAATTTAAAATTTAATATAAAGAAATGACAACGATTTCCTAAATAATTTGTGTTTTATTCAAAATCAACATCGGTTTTGAAATTTAACCACCCTTTAGTATGTAATCGCACAAAAAAAATTTTGTTTGCTTGGTTTACAAAAATTAATAAATTTTTGTTTCAACAATTCCAATTGATACAAACAAACAGTTAGTAATTATTTTTTTTATATATTATATGTATAAATTTATGCATATTATACATATTAGCATTACATTTAAGGTTGTATTATGAAAATATAACTAATTATCATAAAGTTGTAGCAAAAAATATCATTAAAAAGCAACACGTGTCTGCAACAAGGATGTTCGTTTTCATTCAAAGTTGCTTGTAATTTGATTAAAATGCAAAAAAAAAAAAAAAATAACAACGAACGCATATATTTTATTAGTGTGGCCCCAAGAAACGAATATTTCATCGTGAGCTTGTAGCCTAATGTATCTATACATACATATATAAAAATAAGTTGCATTGTGTTAGTAATTGATGTTCTCTGGAATGCGTGAAACGATTTTGTTCTGCATAGTTTATATGACGTCAATACCAAGGATTTTATGTAAAAAACGGTGTCGGTATGTGTGTTGGTTCATGAGTTATAGCCATTTTAGTAAACGCTGCATTCTTTTCGAAATATTTGAAAATATTTGAGTTAATATTTTGCACTACGAAGTGCGCAGAGGGTTCGTTAGTATCGTTATAAAAAGCACTGACAACGTCAATGCATTTTTGGGTAAAAAAATCCTCTTATGCAAATACATACTAAAACACAACCACAGGTTAATCTAAAGATTCCACTTATCATTTATTCCATTCTATACCTAAATGTTAAAAAATAAATAAATAAAACAATTAACTGTTGCTTTATCCTGTATTTATATGCAAATTTTTTTAATTTAAAATCATGTTTAATAATAAAAGAATTTTATGTCAATATTTACTCTTCAATTGATAATGAATATTCAATGACCATGTAATGCCATCCATCAATTGAACTCAAACAAAAGTATCTCACTAATTGATGTCATAAATGATTCATTTTGTCTATAAATCATTTTTAAATTGAAAGTGTGAAATGAAAATTAAATTTAATTCAACTTGTAATTCCAACACCAACAACTTTAGTTGTGCGTTAAATGTTGAATTTACATTAATCAAGGAAGTAATAAAAAAATTATGATAATAAAAAACCAGAAAAACTACAACGTTTCTAAACACCTAAAAACTTGTAATTTTTATTCATGTTCGTAATATGTTACTCTTTGTTTACAGCTCTTAAAACACTTTCGTGTAGTATGCCATTAAGAGATTAGCACAAGCCTAATTCCTTACAGGTTACAAATTAAGGCTAGAGATGTGCGCGTGAGTAGTTTTTTCGAATTGTGAAAACTTAGGAACAAAAAAAACTATTCACACGCATTAATTAATTTAAAATTGCGCTCAAATACACAGCTTTTAGGGGGAAAATATTTTTATATCAATAATTGCGGTCCTATGCTCCTTGCAGGAGTAAAAGGACTTAATATATACACATATATAATAAGTATGAGCACAATTTTTTCAAGACTTGACCATCAGAATCAAGTTAACGAACTTACATAAATGATAACTGTACCTCCTTTTTTACCTCTGCTTTACAGCATCAAATTGCAACCCTATGAAGTATTTATATACATTGATTTTAAAACATATATAGCATCTCTATTCGAGTACTTCAGGTTTCCAATATCCCTACAGATTCGTATGTTATATTTTTAAATCAGCTATAAATATATATTTCATAATGTTCTATAGCACATTACACTTTCACTTTTACACTTTTATTTCGAGAGCTTAAACTAAAACAATCACTCACGCATAATAATGATTACAAGTGATTCACGAGCGTACCATCATTAGCAACAAAAAATATTACGACACGTGCACACCTTCCATTAAAACAAATTAATCTTAATACAGTATAGTTAAGAAGACATCCTAAGAGCAAACATAAATACCTGTATGGGCTAACTACATAATGTAGAGTGTTTTTGTTTTAGTGCTTAATAAATGTGGTAAATATGCTTTTCTGGCACCAGCATTTAAATTGGTATTAATTTATTTATTTTTGTGTATAAAAAAATAGATGAAAAAAAGTTAAGTGCTTTTACCTCTAATGTCTTTGTATGTATGTATATATGAATGTGTATTAAATTTATATACAAATGTGTTGGGCGAATATCATTTCGGCTTCTTCAATCATATTATTCGGCATCCACGCATTTTTCTTTTAAAATAGAAAGCATCACATAGTGATTTGTGTTCTAAACAATCTCATTCGGACTTAGGTCCACCTGGCATCCATACTTAGGACCTGCCTGTGGTCCTTAATTTGTAGTTATTTATTGCTGGATATTCGCATACTATATGCGATGCTGCCTAAGAATACCAAAGGTTTAAAAAAATACTATCCTCCTTGATCTTAATTTATTCAAATAAAAGTCAAAGTTTTTATTCCCGTTACCAATGAAGTGATTTTGATCATAGCACACCGATGAAATCCAAGTACCTTTACTGAGACCCCTGCCAAAAGGGTCTTTGAGCATCATATGACTGTAGTTGCCTTTTTTTTCCAAAGTTTAAAGTTTACTCATTGAAATTAATAAGTTCATCATTGCATGGGTTGGTATAATATGCGTCACGCTACATATACAAAAATAATAAATAAATACTCTGAACCCCATCCAAATTACACCTGTTCATACGCTGAGAGGCCTTCAATCACCAACAGCTCATAAGTAATTGTTCGTGTCACGATCACCATATAGATCTTATGTGCAGCCTAAGGTGAAATTTCTAATTTTTAAACACAAGCCCCTTTGCACTGATGTTGAATCTTCAGTATAGTGTTTTCAGAATGAACATTCCAGATTAGTTTCGTATTTATCCGTTATTCATTTGTGGAACTAGACGATTCGAGGGGTGCAATGCTTCTCACCATAATTTTGATTGGGAACCAATGGTCATATATGTAAGGTTTTTATTTGTAGATAATTTTTATAATATTAATGTTCAGGATTTAACTATGTAATATATTTTAATTGGCCTAATGAGGCTTTATATTACGTTGAATAAATACATAAATAAATAAATAAATAAATTTGTAAGAATTAGTTTTCTAACAATAAATTAAACTCAGTTAAAGCTTTTGAAGAAACAAATTTTTTTGCCACCCCAAAAAAAAATGTTAGCTACGCTAATGGTGTTATTGCTAAGTATTTCACATTTCTGAATACATTGATTTCGGTTCCAAAAAACATTAATGATCAATCGATGATGATTAATATGTCCACCATATTATTATAAGTCAAATAAATGGACAAGAGTATTAGAAGTCTTAAATTAAAGTTAAGTGAACCGGTACATGTTTTACCAGGAAAAACTTTCCCTGGTTATTTTCAAACATAAAGTGTTTGCAAGGCGATTTTAAAGTGTTTTTTTCCATATATAGCGCTTGTGTTTCTATATTTTTCTTTATAATTTTTGAATTTACCATCTGATATTAAAGTGTGGTACTTCTTTGTCTGGAGATAACTTTGTGCTATTGGCGAATAACATCAAAAGGAATTTAGAAGGAAGCGCCCAATGTTTTTGAAATAGTTATTGCAAGGGTCAACGACCCTTTGAGCAAAATACCACACATTAAATACCACACAAAAAAACTATATACGCGAGTCATGGATTTTCTTTAAATCCTATAAAAAATTATAAATACAGCTGAGTCAAAAATTTCCAACACCAATGTGTAAGTGTTCAATAAAAAATTATCTGACACACATCTAAAAAGATAACTGCTAAAGTTAGTTGTAAAACAAGGTAAGGCTCAATTTTCAGCTGTGTAAAATTTTTTATGCCGTCAACCAAAGACTGACTTTGTTCAAGAAAACAAAAACTTGCAATAAATAAATACACTCACAATAATATGCTTTTATCAATAAAATTGTCACATACTTATTATTATTATTAAGACATGTTCATTAATTACAATTCATTAACAAATTTTAATTAGAACTTAGTCTATTTACAAATGTTTTTTACATATATCTTCCAGTCTCCCTCACCCTAGCTGTATCGCAACTGGTTGTAGGATTTATTTGTTTCCTTGACCACCGTATTTCTCCAAGATGTTTTCGTCACATACTTATACACTTATTAGTCATTTGATTTAATTAAATTTTTTGTAGTTTTTTTTAAAGCTTAGAAAACAACGCATAAGAAAACAATTATACTGAGGGAAACGAAATATAAAAAAAGCAATAAGAAAAATTTTGAATGCATTTTTAGTACAGAAATTGTCAAAACGGATTTTTTCAAATTTCATGTAGGTGAATGACTGATGCTCATTTCGTTCAAAGTTGTATGGCTTAAGCAAACCTTTCAATATCCAAGTCTCTATTCACCAACAATATTGTAGAAAGAAAGAAATCTAGTCGTTGACCTTTGCCCATAATAATTCAATATAATACCTGTCACAATACATTTAAAGGAAAACTATGTTTGTGACATGACCACGACGATCATAATATAGTTTCCATAAAAATATCTGGTTGTCCAAAATAGGTAATAGTTATTTTTATTTTATTTAATCATTTATTTCGCCACGATAATAGAGTATTTGTTTAAGTTTTATCGTATAATGCTAAAATTTCATAAAAGCTTCGATATGATTGTCCTTTGAAATTGATTTACACAATTAAAGTGGAAAAGATAGTGTGATGTCTTATATTTAAAAGCGTTTAAAATTAAAAATAACTATAAAATGTTAGGTGAAACCACAGTATGTTTTCAAAAGCAATCATTGTATAGTATATTTATTATTTGTTTTAAGCAGCTCTTCTTGTTGAATAAATTTTATTATTTTCAAAATAAGACATTTAAAAAATGAAACTTTTGAAGAAAAGAGCTGAGTACAATCAAGAAAACAAATAGCAAAAAACTATAATCTTCGCTTCATTTGATGATTACGTGATACTTTAATTAAACATAATAACTATAACTGACAACCATTATATGTTTTAACTACAAACATATAATAAAATCATAATATGTTGCTCTTTGATTTTGATTACCACAACCATGTTATTTCTTTGCATGTATATAAAAAAAATACATATACAAATAAGGAAATAGACGTTGTTGAGAACTATCGTTAAAGTAGGCATGAAACACAGGGTACTATATTCAGATTTATATAGAATTTATATAGATTTGTAAGTCTTATATAGGAGATGAGGGTAAAAGTAGAATTTTACACCGTGTATAGTAGATTTGCATACACTTGAACTAACAACTTTTTTAAACATCTACTTAATGATTGGAAGATTTTCAGAAAATACCCTACGAAGTTGCTTTACTTTTATCCTCATTGACATAAATTATTAAGCATTACATTAGATAACTTTTTGTATTAGACTGATGTGGCCCATGTCAATATCAAATATTTCTGACGTATTATAGATATTTTAGATCAAATTCATTTTTCAAAATTTTTTGTTTTAGCTCAAGCGTGATTCTGACAGATAATTAGTTTTATCCTACCGCTGAACGAATATGGTTGTGTTTACGTTTGAACAACGCTGGAAAATATTGCGACATTACTTTGGCCGATTTTGATCTTGGCGGGTATGTAAACAACCAAAATTGTCGCTATTGGGGGGGGCACAGAAAATCCGCACGCATACATTGAAAAGCCGATACACCAAAAACGAGTCACTGTTTGTTGCGGATTTTGGTCCAGAGGCATAATTGGGCCATTTTTCTTCGAAAATGAGCAAGGAGTGGCTGTAGTCAATGGCGATCGTTATCAAGCCATGTCGAACGAATTTTTGCTCACAAAAATTTAAGAGGAGGATATTGGCAACATTGGTTTCACACAGCCGAAGCTACACTTTTTTTGATAGCATTTTCAAAAAAAAAAGTTATTTTGCGGATCAAAGCGACAAAATAAAAATTTCTGCTATAATATTTTTTGTGGTGGATATGAAAAGGAACTAGTAATGTTTTTTACCTCAGCCAATTATTTATATTACAGTAATTAATTTTGTTGATATTTAGCAGCTTTGAATAATTCAGAAGCTACGCAACTAGATTGATTTATCCTACACACATTTAATATTAAGAATTTAAATAAAATATTGAAGATTTTATAATTAAAAAAATTAACTTTATAACAAAAATGAACATACATTTATTGCTCAATTTAGAAGCTGTCGTACTAGTTGTACACATTTTGTTGATAATTTCTGCATTATTTTCAACCAACATTTACAACAATTTTACCTACATTTATAGAAGTCGAGTGAATACATCACGGCTGTAAAAGTAAAACTACCGCCGCTTTTCTTTAATATGGAGAAGTATGTTTCTTACAACATGAGTCCTACGACAGGTTGTGAATTTAGCACATACATCTTTAATATTATATTTAAATGCATGGCTTAAGTCTTCAAAAAAAAAAACCTGTACAATCAAAATATTAACTTTTATTTGTACTTGATCCATTCATATTGCAAATATAAAATATGTACCTTAAAATAGGCATGTGTGTATGTGTAAATTTTATTTCAAAGCATACCTTTGAAATCATTTATGCGTTAAATAATTTATTTATATGATTGTAAGTAATTTTTGAAGGGAGTAATAATTTATTTCTAGCACACGCTCCTAAATATGTATGTTTGCTTGTATGTAGGCATTGCAAATCAAATCTGGTGTAATTTTAATGCTTTCGTATAAAATTGAGTAAAATATAAGATATTTGCATAATTCTGGCATTTATCTAATTTTATATGAAGTAGAATGTGACTGACTTCTGTTTTGACATTTGTACGCGCCATATTAAGTGTAAAATTCTAACATTGAAGTAGGAAAATTCAATAGGGTAGTGCGAAAAAATACATAGCTGATGTTAATATGATATTTGTTTATAATAAATATGGTAGATAACAAGATATAAAATACATTGTATGTCTTAAATTTTTATTATTTTAATTTTGTTTTTATTTCAAATGTATATTTGTCATACAATAATACAATTTTGATTTTGGATCTCAGAGACAATGTATTCATAGTTTAGTAAAATTATATACATAAATACATTTTATAATATAAATTATATTCTATAATAATTAAATTGATTATTAAATTAAAGGCACTTGAATATTTTGTAATAAATAATCTTTTATTTTTAAATTATCTTTGGCGCAAAACAGTGCTCTCGGTTGTGTTGCACAAGCGAATCTAAAAACACCAAACAAATAGACAAAATAGCGAATTAGCTACGTTTATAATATGTTATACGATTTGCTCAAGACACTTTCGTTAATGACGACTTCTTTTCGTGAAAAAAATACATTACAAAAAAACAATGCATATTGCAATAACTTTAATTGCAATTAAGACTAAAGTTACGTTTTAATGTTCTAACGAAGTATACGTTACTCTGTAAAGTGTGACAACTGGGTTTTGTAATTTAGCGTTAAACGAAAGATCAATATTAAACAATATTAAAACAAATAAAATCTTGACGGCCGCAATTAAAAAATTTCATACAAAATTTGGTCGGAATAGTGTTTTAACTACGTCAACTGTAGAGAAATTAATTAAAACACTCAGGGAGACTGGATCCGTTGGAGACGTCAAATACACTGGCCTTCGAAAATCCAGGAACATTAATTCAGCGCTGTATACACGAAATGCAAAATTCAAGTATCTCTCTTAATCGTTTGCTCACTAAAGATTTCGAATTTTGAAAATGTGTTAAATTATAAAGACACGTTGTCCTATCGGAAAACGCTTCAGTTTTACTAACCCTAAACTGTGAGCTGTTGAATTGCATTTAGGCTTGCTAACACTTTACTGCACAAATGACAACAAATTCAAATAGTCCATTCATTTTGGGACACGCCCTATACTATATTTTAATAACATAATTTTTTGTGTAAGTAACTTTATTCAATCTCCATATAGTTCATAAGAGTTTATTACACGTACTTTTGTATAACCCTTTCGAATTTATAAATGTTCTAACCAGTGTTACCAACTAATTCTTAACGCATTATAGCAATTTTGCATTCATTATTTCATTTTGTCACTCCATTTGTAAAACATCAACATATTTATTTTACAACCTAAAAGTTTTTCATTTTATGAATCTTGGTTTCATTTTAGAACGATCTAGCTATCACCGTCGTTCTGCACATTAGCTCGTCTATTGCGAGCACAATAGAGGTCGAATAGATTAAGAGAATGATATTTTGACAGAATATTTCCAATGCATTAAAAAATTGGAAATTTGCATATTACAAATGGAATTAATCGGTTTATATAGAAGGTAGTTGTAGCTTGTAAATCCAAGGACATAGAGTGTTAGTATTTCACATTCTTTAAGTAAAAAAATAGGTTTCTCCCAAAAAATTTTTCCAAATTCGTACATTTCGAAACGAGTTATAGATCAAAGTGTACAGAACTTTTACCCGCTTTATGTCTGTTTTAGTCTATTTAAAATTTTAAATAGCCACAAATAAATATGTAGTCCTGAAATTTAGCAATAGAGGTTTTTGGTTAATACTTTTTGAAATATTTATAGCGGAGAATGAATTTCACCCGCCTGCTGTAACATCCATCTCCAAAAAATTGGAGAAATAATGGTCTCTGTGTTTTAATATCTAAGTTGAAAATATTAGCAAAAATTACTTCGACATACCTATCTTAACGACCAGATATATCACGATGATAAAATGAAGTGGTAAAAATACGTAGATTTCATTTTAAGACTGAAAATAAGGAAATAAATTAATAGAAAAATGAACTTATTTCAACAAAGAATGTAATACATATTTAAGTAAAAAGATATAATTCTAAAATGATTAGGGTGGTTAACAAAATCGAAAATATTTTTGTATAAAAGCGTTACCCACCACCAGCGATGTTGTGGTATTAGCTGAATATAGTGCTCTTACTTGTTTTTAATGAAATTATTTTGAAATTTCTGCACAAATAAAAATTCATTATACAACGACTTAACTTATGTCCCTATTGCGGTTCTCCACTTTTGTAACAGTTTGGTTGTCTTTGGCAAATTGACATTTCCATTCTCAACTCAACTGACGGTTGACTATTCAGTTGTGTATCTATTTTTTCGTGGTATTACCGTTTTCAACTTTGAACAAATTTGGTCGACAAAAACGTTGAATACACACAACTGCTTAAGAGTAGTTGTATTATTGGCAATTAAGGTTAATTTTTTTTAAAGCGGTAAAAATGGAAAACAAAATGGAGAGATCATAAGTATATGTACATTTTTATAATAACTTTTTCAGTTCATTGCATTTTTGATAGCTCCTGTCAGCAAAAAATCTAAGAGCAGCATATAACTTTAATATAGGAGGAATAGCCACCACGTGAACAGGTGTTTTTAGGTGATCTTTAATTTCATCCAGCAAATAACAAAACGCTTCTTTGCTTAGTCGGAAATAACTTGTAAGTCTATAAATATAAAATAATTATTTAGTTTCGTTACTTATTAGAAATATAAGTATACTTGGCACTGGGCAGCTCAATATGGTTTGAATCAATACGAATTTTTCTTCTTGTATGTAGCACATCTACACAAGAGTTTTTATTTTCATCATAACATAAACAGACACTTAATCCATTATAAATACTTTTTAATTCGGCACAGCACTTAGAAACAATTTTAAGAAAAAAAATTTTTTTTTTCATTTGCCAAACGTAATATTTAAAGTTAGCAGATCGATACTTTAAGTTGGCAACTTTATAGCAAACTCAACTAAAAACGTTGAGTATCACAATTCCTAAAATGAGTTTGGTTGTGCATAAGTTGGGTTGACTCTCACACAACCAAACTGAGTTGAGTGGTGAACCGCAATAGGGGTATTAATTATAAAATTAAACTTAATTATCATAAACAGAAACTCATGAACTGAAGTAACTTTGTTGCATTAGCTTTTTACCAAAATGCTGGCAACACTGCTCGTAATATTCAAAGAAGTCATTAAAGGTTTTTGCAAAGAGTACTTACAAATCAAATAAATAAATAAATAAAAGCAGAGGAAATGCAAACAATAATGCGAGCACAAAGCCAACAACTGCTTAATATTGAACCATAACTTTATTTAAAGTTTTATGAGGAAAGAAAAGAAAATTGTAAAATATTAAATCATAAAATAAGCAGGCAAACTGTAATTGAAAATAAAAAAGATAAGAATATGATCCACGGTCAGCCTATTTAAAACTTTTAATAGGACGCTAGTCTTTATGTTTTATGTGGTTGGCATTGCACAAGTATCTTGAAAGTTATTTTGTTGTTGATGGCGGTATTCATTGTTTTTACCCAGCAAACATGGAGTTGGCAACAAAATATTTTCATTAAAAATTTTTCTCTGATAAAGGCCTGCTATTTCTAAAAAAGTGTAATTTATTTTTGATTTAAAAACGTTTTGCAAATAGCATTTGTACTGAGTCAATACAAACGTTTGTCTTAAAATCAACCTTAAGTTGAACTCCAAATTCACACTCGGAAACCGATTTAAATTGTTAAATCATTTTATTTGTTATATTTATTTTTAAGCACTACACCTGATGTGTCTTCTGGGTGTTATATTTAATTATTTTACAGATTAACAATCAGAAAACTATTTGCATACAATTTTTGCTGTTGTTATTTTATTAAGTTTTCGTTATTTGAATTGTTCAAAAAATAAGTTTTTTTTTCTTTTCCTTTGTTTCGTTTTTTTGTATTTATCTTTTTCAGTAGTAACTTGTACTGCTTTGAATACAACGCACTTGTTAATCGAAAGTGCAAACTACACTACTGCTTAATTTTAGAATGCATTTCTGCATTCAATAAGTAATATTTGCTAGTATAGTTGAACAATTGCACCGTCTTTTAATCATCAGTGTTTTAAAATACTTGGTGACCTGCTTAAAAGACTATGACAAAACTTTGCAATGAAACTTTAAGGAAATTTCATTTGTTTTTCTACTTGTTTTTTTGTTTTTTTTATGTTTTCCGGATATTTTTGGTGTTCACTTTACCTATTCAAAATGTAACTTATTGTTTTTACGTTAATAAGATAATTTTTCCATTTAATCCATTAAAGTTAGTCATTAAATGGAGTTTAATATGCCAGGTCATCATTTGTACAGGGTGTTTCAACCAAAACGCACGATGGTAATTGTAAATACAACAAAAAGTTTTCAGAAAATAATATTAATATTTTTTATTTTGACAATTATGTGTAAAACAAAATATCGGTCAAATCCTCGCCACTGCTTCGATATCATAATTCTATCCGATGATCCAACTTTTCAATGATACTGAGACAAAATTGAGGTTCAATGTCATTAAAGAGCCAAATTATCTCGTCTTTTAGTTCTTGACTTGTTCTGGTCGTACACTTTTTCTTTAAAATTTCCCCGAAGGAAGAAGTCTAAAGGTGAAAAAGCATGATCGCGGCGGTCAATTAATATTGCTTTCACGCAAAATAACACGCCATCCTCGTAAAAAATAGCTATTATTTTATTGGCTGTGTGGCACACACATATCGTCCAGGTCCATATCTTTAATATCTGGCCACAAGGAATCCGTTATCATCTCGCGATAGAGAACACCATTCACGGTATCGACCTAGCAAACCCCATTTTTGAAGAAATACGGCTCGATGACGCCTCGCACCAAACAGTTACACTTTGTAGATGCATCAGGTTTTTAAAAATCACTTTTGGATTCTCATTTGCTCAAATAAGGCAATTCTATTTTTTAACGAATCCACTGAGTTGAAAGTGTGCATCATCGCTGAAGATGATTTTTTATTGTAAAGTCATTTTCCACTTTTGTCTTTTCAACCAACCATTTGATGTATTGAAGACGCTTGAAATGGTCAGTACACGCAAAGAACAAATATGGTTGTGGTAACCATAATCGAAGAGCAACATACTATGATTAAATTGTATGATTATGCTTAAAAATAATAATGGTTACCAGTTATCATTATTATGTTTAATTTAAGTATCATTCAATAACCATATATATGACTACAATTGAAATCGACAATCTTTGCTTTTTTACGGCAAGTTATTGTCTTTTGCTGTTCTTAAACATATTGATTGTACTTACCAATTTAATTGCAATTTTTATACAAATATTTTTTTACATTTTCTCGTTTATTTTTAAATTTTCTTTAATTTTTCAAAATTTTTGTTCATTTTTTTGACATCTCAAACTTTTAAAATAATAAATATTTATTCAGCAAGAAGAAGAACAGTTGAAATCAAATTATGATTAAAAAAAATCATAGCTTGATTAATTTAAAATCATGCTGTTATCTCACTTATTATTTAGTGATTATCTTTAATTTATAGTGCTTTTTAATATAATGTGATTTTTGTCAAATTAATTTCTTTAAATCATACTATTTTTAAATGATAACCATTTTGAAATTTTTACGAAAAGTAATCATTAAATGATACAATTCAAACAAATGCTTGATTATCGTGACAAAATATATGATGAAATGAAACAAAAATAACTATTACTTGTTTTCGACAACCAAATATTGTTTTAGAAAAAATAATATGACCGTCGTGATCATGTCGTAACCATGGTTTTTCTTTGCGTGTAGTCTTCAGCTCTTGAGTCAATTGAACCTTGTAAGCGCGTTAATTCAAATCTTTATACAAAATTGGCACGAATAATGTTCGTGAGATGTTCAATTGTTATGCACAACGATGAGCCGATGTTGACTTCAGCAATTTTTTACATTCCCAATTTGCTGAAATTTGTACGACTCTCTTGATTGTCCATTTGCTTGATTATGCTGACCAAAAAAATCATAAAGTATACGAAATGCATTTTAATTTGAACGCCCATTTTCGTAAAAGTTCTGAACAATCTTAATGCGTAGCTTAATTGTGTACCTTTTAATCGTTGAATATGCCAAACACTGAAACAAAAATATGTCAAATTATGTTGGGCACAAACTTAACGTTAAAGTGTGACTCAGAATTAACAGCGTACATTATTGTTGGCATACCCTTTAGAATGTTGTTTAAATGAATAATTAAAATATTTATAGCTAAACGATACACTTATTCACAACAAGTGACAAAACTTTAAATAAGTAATTTTTGTTCTCTAAATTGATATTGTATTGCTGAAAACTTTACATGTTTCTGTTATGTAATTAATGTCCTGACAGTAATCAATTTGATGTAGTAATTATTCAATTAAAGCTCTTAATTAAAAATAATTGGTCAGTCAGGCATTCAAGCAGGTTGAAGTAAAATTTATTTTTTTCTTTTTTAATTTTTTTAGTTTAATGATACATTGTCAAACAAGCTGTGATACGTACATATCGAGGGTCACAAGTAGGAAAGCCCAAACTCGTACTTTTTATGATATTGAATTTATCAGTGATTTCAATACATTTAACACAAATACACTCAGACACAAGAATGACTGTTTACAAACAATTTTACAAAGAAAATTACATTTTGATAATACAGTTCATGTTACGTTTTACCTTCTCCTGTGAAGGAGATTAATTAATTTAGTTAGAGCCTTTCTACTTGTGACCAACGATATACTAATTAGTTTAGACAGACTCTCTTGTAGGTCGTTTGATTTTGCAATTCATCATGTCTATCGAACTTTTGCTGGCATGTTACCATGCTACAAGCTCAAAGTTATCGAATCAGTCTGGAAACGACTCACTACTCAATGAACCCCCTACAAGGAATAACAATCGTCGCTTGACTATAAACTATATCAAACATTTTGTATATTGACAAATTATTTTCCCGCCTTTTTTACAAAACAGTTTTTCAATTTGTATTTGTTTTTCGTTTTTATAATTTATATATTTACCTTAAACAAGCAACTCATTGTTTAGTAGTGAAATATTGGTGTTGATAAAGATTTTTTTATAAAAAAGAAACAGTGATCTCAAAGTCAAGAAAGAGAACAAATTACACTGCTCTGCAAAAAATAATTTTTTGTCTTCCCATTTAATAAAACTATGTGAACTATATGGATTTTGATGCGCTGAACTCAAATCCGTTGTCGGTTTTTTTCCATCAGATCGGGATTTTTTTTTATGGGCGTGGCAAATTTTTCCCCCTAAATTAGTCAGGTGCGGAGACTTATTTCCTCCTAACTCGAGAACCAGTCATCCGATTTTCAAAAGTAAAACACCAAAAAATGTGTAACCAAATAAGATTTATTTTATTGGAAAATTTTGCTCTATCTCTTATCGTTTTGGAGTTATTTAGAAATTAATGGAGAAAAACAAATTTTTTCGTGCAAAATTCGTAATATTTTTCAATTTAAAAATGGAATTAAAAAAAATATAAGGCATATATTCAACATTTTAAACTTTTTTCTGAGATCTACTTATCTTGAAAATAAAAAAAGCCATAAACCATAAAAATCGGTTAAAAAATGTAGATTTTATTATCAATTTACCGCAGGTACCCAATATTGACCAATTATGTGTAATGCAGCAAACAGCGTCAGAGTGGGCGCAATAAAGCGACTTGTAGCAACAATGAATGACAACTTTTTACTTCTATCTATTTTCGT
This sequence comes from Phyto melanocephala, assembly GCA_941918925.1. Taxonomy (NCBI): domain Eukaryota; kingdom Metazoa; phylum Arthropoda; class Insecta; order Diptera; family Rhinophoridae; genus Phyto; species Phyto melanocephala. Next base: position 133,935,864 of record OW799234.1, on the reverse strand, counting down.
ACAACAAAAACAAATACAAGCAAAAAAATTTGCTAGATTGTAATTTTGTAGCATCGCCTCGCATAAAGCACCCACCCTGTCGTCACCCGTAGATAACTTCAAATTACAATAAAAAATTAAAATATTTAGAGTCTATTTATTTTTTTATTTAAAATAACACAAAAATTTTGTTATTAATTATTAATTTTTATTTAGGAAACATTGTTAAAATAAAAAAGTAGCTTAAGCTGTCCATGCTCTTTCTTCCACATCATTAAATTTCGTTCTAAAGACCTCGTCCTTTATAATTTGTCGTATTTGTGGACCTACAAATATGCCTTCTTTTACTTTAGCATCTCTGATTCTAGGAAATTTGCTCTTCATGTTTAGAAAGGCTTCACCATCCTTGTTCGTTGCTTTGACAAAATTTTTCATTAGGCCTATTTTTATATGAAGAGAAGAGTTTGTTCCTTTTGATTTAAAGGCTCTTCTGCTACATTTTTTTTCCTGGAATAAAATTTACTCTTTTCGGTCAAATTTTAACATTGTAGTGTTTTTATTTTGCGCAGCTATCCCATTCACATAAGAAGCAATAAAACTTAGTACTTATATCCACTTTGCAATCCATTTAACATTGTTACGACTTTAAATTTGCAGATTCCATGAGTAATGTGAATATTTAATTTTTTGTAGTATCATCTTCATGATACAATAGTTTTCTTTCATATTTCTTGCATACGCGAGTGGGACCAATGGAAATTTGTTCCCATTGTGAAGTAAAACCGCTTTCAAACTTGTCTTGGATGAATTAATAACAAGCCGCCAATCCTGAGATTTATGACTGAAACACAGTTGTCGCAAAAGTCCATCAGCATTATCGCAAAATATCAAACCTTCCTCTTTGCTGAAATATATCAAAAAAGGTTGTTCTTTATTTCGAAAGTATGAGACGTTAACGTCCGTTTGCACCAAACTCCATTCTTTTCGTTGGGATGCAAGAAGCTCAAACTTGGTTTTTTTAAAGCCTTGATTTACAAACTAAGTTATTCATATCAGTTTAATTCGGAAAATAAGGTGTACTCGTTGGACTTCCAAATGAATGCGAAGAAACACCCATGTTGGCGTAAGTGGATTCAGTTGCTGCAGAAAACCCATCTTCTTCATCGTCTGTAGGAGGCAATGGAGGTAAAAATTTACTTGTAAACTGGAAAACTGGTCATTTGACGCATGAAGTATTTGGATAAGTAACTTTATTTTTGGGTTTTTTCGTAAGCCCGCGTGTTTAGTATGGCAAAAAAAGCAATCATTTTGATGATTTTGTGGTTTACTCCAAATCGCTGGCTTCATAAACGGCAAAGACTTATGATTTCCTTTTAACCAACCTCTTAAAGACTTACCACAGCTACTACAACATATTTTCGGCAGCCAATTTTTATCTCTATCATCGGTAGGAAACCCAAAATAACGGCGATAAGCATCTTTAACCTTGGAAGATATTATCTCCCGTTGAGAACTTTAAGTTAGATCGCCACATACGTAACAAAATAAATTTAGAGATTTGTTACAAATCCTTGACATTTTGTAATATGAAAGCGTTTGTGGATTCTTTAATTGCTTTATTTCATTACACAATAACAAAGTACGCTATAAGATCTATTGACTGTTGCCGATTTTAGCCGCACGATATTCAAATTAAAAATGTTTAACTTATTGCCCATTAGCTTCTATATATACAATAAATACCAGAATCTACCCTAATGTTCTTAATTTGAAATCACAGGTAATTGAAGAATACTGTTATAAATATTAATTCCAGGAACTATGTAAAATACCGTTGTACTTTAGTTCCATTACCTGCTTACCTAACGAAATGTTACATATATCATATGTAAGGCTGGTTGCATTACAATATCGGGTACCTGCGGTAAATTGACAATAAAATCCACATTTCTTAACCGACTTTTATAGTTTATGGCTTTTTTTATTTCCAAGATAAGTAGCTCTTAGAAACAAGTTTAAAATGTTGAATATTTGCCTTATATTTTTTTAAATTCCATTTTTTAATTGAAAAATATTACGAATTTTGCACGAAAAAAATTTTTTTTCTCCATTAATTTCTAAATAACTCCAAAACGATAAGAGATAGAGAAAAATTGTATTCCACTAAAATAAAAACAATTTTGTTATAAATTTTTTTGTGTTTTATTTTTAAAAATCAGATGACTGGTTCTTAAGTTAGAATAAAATATGTCTCCGTACCGGACTAATTTAGGGAAAAAAATTTGCCACGCCCATAAAAAAAAATCCCGATCTGATGGAAAAAAACCGACAACGGATTTGAGTTTAGCGCGTCAAAATCCATATAGTCCACATAGTTTTATTAAATGGAGGATTTTGTTGCAGAGCAGTGTTATTAATACCAAGATCAATAAATAAAGAGATTAGTTTAAATATTATAATTAAAATTAAATTTTGTCTATAATTTAATTAAAAAAAGTATATATAATTTTATACCTGGTGTTTGATACAAGTCTAATTGTAGACCACCTTTACGTTTTAAATTAAGAAAGTTTTCTATTTTTCTTTTTAATTAATATATGTATAAGGGAAATATAGTAAGTAAAGAATGAGATCAGTGAAACCTTAACACACATTTTTAATTCCACCTTTCTTCATGCACAAAAAATATAACGGTTTATGATCAAGTTTGCATTTAAAAACTTGTCAAATTATGTGTACAAAATAATAGCATAATCGGATTATTAGTTTGTTTGAAAATGGATTCCGAAGAAAAAGTGCGTAAAAAAAAAACAAGTAAGAGCACTATATTCGGCTGTGCCGAATCTTTTATACCCACCACCAATTTTGTGTACATTTAAAGCACAATATTTATTATTTTGTTCATCATTATGGAATAATCTCTTTATAATAAAATATGTATCACTTTCTTTGTAGAAGGTGGTTAAATTTTAAGGGCCCATGTTGAAGGTGAACTACACCTAGTCTTTAAATTTGTTTTCTGCATTTCATTTGATATTTCTCAATCTCAAACTTACTCAATTTGATCCGAGGAAACATACGCAAGTGAGCAACGCTTTAAAGTTATTCAGGTTTTTTAAAAAATGGTCGTTCAAATCAAAATGCATTTTGTGTATTTCGTAATTCTTTTGATCAACATAATCGTTCAAATTCGTCCACAATCGGGAGAATTGTAAAAAATATTTAAATTTCTGCAAAACAGGTCTGTATAAAATGTTAGAAAATCTGTGAATGCCTTCCTAGTTCGTTGAATGGGAAGCACTGCTGGTTTTTGCGATAGTGTGGCAAAAGAGCAGTCAACCTCGACTCATCATCATGCCCAACAATTGAGCATCAACATTGTCATTGAAAATTTGGACCATCAGATAGAGGAGTGCCGCCAAGGATGGGGGGGGGGGCCATTTGGCCGATATTTTGTTAAATACATAATTGAACCATACAAATATTATAATTACAAAAAGGAATAATTATAATATCCTAAATAATTTGTGTTTTATTTAAATTCAACATCGGCCCTTAAGATTTAACCACTCTTTATAACTTCGATATGCTACTAAAATGCTTTTGTAAATGTAGTCTTTCAATGAAAATGGGCGTTAAAGTAGGCGTGTCAATTAAGTTTCTGCTAATAAATACAACTTAGATATTTCAATATAGTCCTTTATTTTCCCAACAACTTTGTCGATAGAGAAATTACATGAATTTAAGATAAACCGTTATATAGGAGGTAGGCGTTAACTTTTTGGCACAATAATTACATTGATTAGAAGGATATACGTAGCAAATTTGATCATTATACTTCTAATTTTGGCGGTTTTATGAGCTTTTAAATTTCATTAACGGTAGATAACGTGAAAAGTGGGCGTTATCGTAGGCGTGTTAAAGTTGTTTTGCGAATGAGTACAACTTAGGCGTTTCAATATAGCCCTTTATTATTCCAAAATCTTTATTAATAGAGAATTATATGAATTTTAGGTAAAACGTTATATGGGAGGTGGGCGTAAAAGTGGGCGTGGCACCTTTATTTTCTGGCACAGTAATGACATTGCCTAGGGAGATATACGTAGCAAATTTGATCATCATACATTTAATTTTGGCGGTTTTATGAGCTTTTAAATTTCATTAACGGTATATAACGTGAAAAGTGGGCGTTATAGTAGGCGTGTTAAAGTTGTTTTGCGAATGAGTACAACTTAGGCGTTTCAATATAGCCCTTTATTATTCCAAAATCTTTATTAATAGAGAAATTATATGAATTTTAGGTAAAACGTTATATGGGAGGTGGGCGTAAAAGTGGGCGTGGCACCTTTATTTTCTGGCACAGTAATGACATTGCCTAGGGAGATATACTTAGCAAATTTGATCATCCTACATTTAATTTTGGCGGTTTTATGAGCTTTTAAATTTCATTAACGGTAGATAACGTGAAAAGTGGGCGTTATAGTAGGCGTGTCAAAGTTATCTTTGTGATTGAGTGCAACTTAGGAGTTTCAATATAGCCCTTTGTTATTCCAAAATCTTTATTAATAGAGAAATTATATGAATTTTAGGTAAAACGTTATATGGGAGGTGGGCGTAAAAGTGGGCGTGGCACATTGATTTTCCGTGTCAAAAAAGAGTCTCACCAAAAAGCAAATTGTGCAAAATTTCAGAGTCGTACATCCAATTTTGTTGCTTTTATGACGTTTTTGTTTTTAAATATACCGAAAAATACACTGTGCGGTATAAATTTTCGTACATTTTGATCGATAACTCCTCTCCTAATGCATAGATTTAGATAATTTTCGGGGAAAAATATTGTTTTTACTCAGGAAATATATATTCGAAGTTTCATGAGTCTACGTTAATGCGTTTGGACACAATTCCATTTTATTCGATGTTTGAAGGTCACGGTTTTTTCGACCTACTCTTGCTTTTCGAGCTATAACTCTCTTCCTAATATTCCGATTTAGCCCATTTTCAATACCAAACAAACCTTATCTATAAGAAAGATTCTGGCAAAATTTGAGCCCCCTAGCTTTTTCGGTGCGACCTCTATCGTGCTTTCAACAGACGGACAGACGGACGGACATAGCTAGATCGTCATCAAATCGAACCCTGATTCAGAATATATATACTTTATGGGGTCTAAAATGGATATTTCGATGTGTTACAAACGGAATGACAAAATGAATATACCCCCACCATTTTTTTGGTGGCGGGTATAAAAACAATAATTTTTAAAAAAACCCAGTCGTACTTACAAATCTATTGCAAATGAGATAAAGGTGTCACGACAAACAGTTTCGCGTGTGATAAAAGTGTATAACGAACGTCGTAGTATTAAAAGGAAAGCTGGAAGTGGAGCTAAAAAAGGTATAACTGACCCACAGTTAGCTTCAAAGATTGTTAGTCTTCTAAACCAAAATCCCAACCTCTCAAACCGTAAAGCCGCCTTAAAAGCAAACTGTTCCGATTTTTTTGTAAGGAAGGTTAAAAGATATGAAGGCCTTAAGTCCTACAAGGTTCAGAAAGTGCCAGACAGAAATTCGAAGAAAAACTTGGATGCAAAAAGTCGTGCCAAAGAACTGCTTAGAAATTTTATCAACAAATATGAGTGTTGTATTATGGATGATGAGACTTACGTTCTTGCCGACTTTTCTCAGCTCCCAGGGCGAAGTTATTATGTGGCCGATGGAAGAGGTAATGTCGATGACCAATTTAAGTTCCAAAAAAAGACAAAGTTTCCAAAGAAGTACTTAGTTTGGCAAGCTATATGCACGTGCGGAGAAAGAAGCAGTAAATTTATTACTACTGGGACTATCAACACTGATATTTACATCAAGGAGTGCTTGCAAAAGAGGTTGCTTCCATTCATACGAAAACACAATAAGTCAACATATTTTTGGCCCGACCTAGCGACGTGTCATTATAGTAAATCTGCAGCAGAATGGTATGAAAGAAATAATATAGTGGTAGTGCCAAAAGAAGCAAATCCACCTAATTGTCCAGAACTAAGGCCCATCGAACGTTACTGGGCTTTAGTCAAAAGAGTGCTGAAGGATACAAAACAAGTTGCTAATACTACTAAAATTTTTTCCCAGAAATGGTCTTATTCCAGCAATAAAGTTACTAAGGATACCATCAAAACCCTCATGGTCTCAATTCCGGAAAAGGTGAAACAGTTCATCAAAAAAAGCTGAATTTTTACAAAAAGCATTAATATTTTAATTTACTGTTATTTTATTGTTAAACAACGCTATTTTCATTAAAATGGATTAATTCGTTTCAAAGTTATTGCGTTTTATTCGTGTTAGGGTTTTATCGATCTCATTCTTTAGTACATATAGCACAAATGAAAAGTTTGGAAACATTAATACAAAGCCAACATGTATCACTACATTCGGACTAATTTCAAAGCAACATGTTGCAACGATTAGATTGAGGCATAAAATATCTCAAACATTTCCTAAGCAACATGGTGAGTTGAATATAAAAAGGCGGTTTTATTTACAAGGACACCATATTATCCTTATTCACCTCGTTGCTTATGTGATTCTTTTTTTTTCTATTTTATAATATTTGCTGCTGCAGTACAAACAACACATGTCAGTCTACAACGACAAGTGCAACACAACACAACGACTTGTAAAACGAAATATTAAAAAAATAACATAAAGTATACAAATGTGCATTAAACAGTTTAGTATAGATTAAATATAAATTATAAATTAAAGCTAAAGGATTAAAAAAATTTTAGGTGATTTTTTTAAATAAAAGAAATACAAGAACATTAATACTAAAAAAGAATATAATAAAAAAATTAATAAATTAATAAATATATAAAAAAAATTAATCAAGACGAAAGTAAAGGGTTTTTAATTACATTAGATTTAAATTAGTGTTTCCATCACGGAGTTCTTTACATTCCAACCAGAGCCAGCGACCTTACCGTCGTGGCCCTTTGAATCAAGTGTTTTAGCTTTGCCTGCTACCGAATCTTTGGTAGTCAATGGAAGTGTTACAACAATTGCAATCAACAATGCATATTTGGCCTTTACGAACTTGACCCATAGTAACATTACTGCGCATTCTACAACAGCGGCAACAACATCTCCATCCATCTCCACTAGACTCATCAGCAATAGTAGCAGTAGTATTACCAACACCTTCTTTACCAATACTACCAACAATGCAACAACTAATCGTCAGTCAAATCGCAACAATACATTCGAGGTACCCATATGGCTGATACTGTGTTACATTGTAATATTACTTTGTGCCATTGTTGGCAACCTGTTGGTAATATCAACACTTGTACAGAATCGTCGTATGCGTACCATTACAAATGTGTTTCTGCTTAACCTCGCCATCTCCGACATACTGTTGGGTGTTCTTTGTATGCCAGTAACGTTAGTGGGTACACTCCTCCGTCACTTTATTTTCGGTGAATTTTTTTGTAAACTACTACAGTTTTCACAAGGTAAGTAAGTGTTGGTGGCTGAACCATGCAATCGCACTCAGTTGTTTGGCAGTGACACTCACACAAAACAAAGATTTATGTAAATTGTGTTGAAAGGAAACATTACGATAAAACATTATTATTTTGTTTAGATTGAAAGTGAAAAATATAAAAATAATTTCTTTCTTGCTAGAGAATATTAATGCAAACGGTTTTATGGTTTTAGCAATTTTTACGATGACAAACCTAATTTAAATGTAATAACAAGAGTTTAATGAAGTGTTAATAATCCTTAATATGTGTGCCATTAAAATCAAACGAAAAAGTTGTTTAAATTCAATAAACGAATATACAAAATAAAAATTATTCATTATCGAATCAACCTTATAAAGCAAAAATTTCTTAAGAAATACATTAAATTGGTTTAAAGTAATAATACGGGGATAACATTTTTTTCCTAGATATAAAGTTAAGTAGCAAAAAATTAAATATGTATGTATTTGAATTATAATAATATGTAAGTATTCCAAAATTTACGCATGAACGAGTTTTGATAAAATTTGTTTGTTGATTATTAAAATACAGTGTGTAGGTTTGCGTGCGGAATGAAATGTCAGGTAAGTGGCATCTACGGATTTGCTGTAATTGCGTTCTATTTAGTTAGTATTTCTTTCATGGCTTTTTGAAAGCAAATATGACATTCTGCTTCGAAGGTGTTACTAGTCAGCAGCCATAAATATATGGAGCCTTAACCGCTAAAATGACACAACTTGCAAAACCTTAATTTTACAGCGAAAGCTTTTTCAACTTTTATTCCAATTTGTTCAGGAATTTTTCGTATAAATATTAAAATGTAGCCTCACTAGTTACAAGTGAAATGACAAATATATTTGTAGCCATTTGCACTCTCATGTTAAATTCACTCTTTCATATTTTTGAAAATTTAAAAAAAAAAAAAAAAATATTTCACAAAAAAAATATGATCAGTGTCTATGTGTTTTTCTCTAATTGTTAAAATCAAAAGGATGGGGAAGGATATATTTTCAAAAGTGATTTCTTTTTTGGTTTGTTGAGGGTGCCACGATGAACTAGTCAGTAGTGTGCTGGTCAGCTAGTTTGGGGGTTGCGGGTTGCGGGTTGCGGGTTCGATTCCCGCCAGAGACTCTGGAATGGTCTGCTTCTCTTTCTCTTCTATTCTCTTTGTATTCTAACTATTCTATTCATATGGAGCGCACAATATGTCAATTGGGCATAAGTGTATACCTGTCGTGGGTTCGGGCTTTTAGTACCCCTCCTTTTCTACCCAACCTAAACTAAACTTTGGTTCGCTGAATAAAACCAAACAATTATAATCATTCTGGGATATTCACTCTAATGTGGATATCATCATTAAAAATATTTATTTAAAAAAATGTTTTATTTGGTTGTCGGGTATAAGCTGGTCTATATGCCTTTCAACAGCTTAAACCCAACCAACAACCAAGTTAAATATTAAAAAATTAGTTGAGATCATATCCTGAAGAATTTAAATTTAATTTAAAAAAATTATTTGAATCATTTAATAATTCAAATTTCAATTTAAATGTAAGAGAAGAGAAGATTAGAATATGAAAAACTTAGTACGTATTTTCACTACATTTGGATGTAAAATTTTATGTACAATTTATGCTGTTACAGAATTTGAAATAAAATATGCTTCTTCAATATTAGGGGTACGACGCCGATTTTTAACAAAAAAAAAATTACTTTTATAGGCTGTGGTTAAAAAAGTTTCACAAATCAAATTAGTTGTATCGAGGATAGCTAAAGACACAGAAGCAAACATTTCCCGTTTATTATATCAGTATAGAAGAATAGATAATTTTTATTTTTAAACTCACAATTATAAAAGATATAAATTTTATGTTTATATATGTTACCGCCACTATTTCTTATCATAATAAATTATTGTTAACTTCACGTTGTAGGCTACTTAAACCTAAGCGATGTAAATGTCAAAATCTTGTATGTATTTACTGAGTGATATTTTGAGCATTCTATAATTTTGGGCGCCATTAAAATGATTAGTCTTTTTCACAGACCTGTTCTTGGCAGCGATATTAAAAAGAATTTTAACACAAGAGTTTAAAATCATTAGAGTTAAATTTACTAAAGTTTAAAAGTTAAATTTTATTGAAATAAATTGAAACATTAATGAACTTTATATACCCAAAAACTCTGTGTTTAGAATCTATGTTGGATGCCAGGAGCCTGAGCCAAATTGCTGGTCAACAATATATTTTGGCTTCATCTCTTTAGGATTACTTTCTTCAGTCATATCTTTAAAGGATAACCAAGGATAACATTTTAAGAAACTTATTTTAAAAACTTGGTTTATTTTAAATTAAACAAAACTTTTAAACAAATAGCAAAGATATCTCTATCAAATTTTATGAATAAAAATGCCATTAGAGGTATGTCAAGGGCCAAGAAAATGATTTTAACATGGATATCCTTAAAAAAAACACCCGTAAAAAGGACACATTATTACATTATAATGAACTGAGTATGCAGTTTTTCTACTACTGGTTCGTAGTTTCTCATTTTTGTAGAAAAAACATGTCGCATGGTGGATTAGGCAAAAAGAATTTGATAAATTTTACATCTCCAGATTAGAGAGTTACTAACTCGACTAAAACGCGAAAGGGCACTATCTTCGGCTATGCGGAATTTTAAATACCCATCCCAAAGTTCGTGTAGCACTTTAGTACCAAATAATTTATTGTTTTGTTTACAACTTTAAGTTCGGTTTGCCATAAAATTATTCTATATATTTAATCTCCAAATGGAACCTTAAGTATTTCTACAACAGGAATGAGACTATCCGCCTTCTCATCGCAATGTTGTATTTTTACGAAAACTGATGTCTACGACTCGATAGCTAGATGTGGTTAAAAATAACATTAATTTTGTATGGGTACGACACTTGAACAAACATACATGAAGAGGGCGATAAAGTGGCCGTTACATATTAATTACTTTGTTTTAGTTTAGATTATCCAGAAAACCACACTGACAAAATTTTAGTCTTGTTTTTCTGTTTATGAGCTTTTTAGTTTTAATAATAGTAGTTTGTGCCATATCTAAGACATGGGATTTAAACTAGGCTTGTAATTGTAATTTCCGCAAATTAATTAAACTCACATATTGATATGTAAACAGTCGTTTATTCCACAAAAATATTTTTTTATACAGAGACTAGCTGACCCGGCAAACGTTGTTTTGCCATATAAATTATTTCTACGAAAAATATTTTTTACATTAAAAAAAACGAAAGCCCTATGTGTTATACTGTACGAACATCTATCTTTGTTTAAAATTTCATCGAAGTCGTTACGTTATTTAGGTGAGGCATAAATTGTCCCTTGGGGTGGGTCACCCTAAATATTTAGGAGTATGAAAAATAGATGTTGACCGATTCTTAAACGTTTATTTCTGCATTGGCTGGCCTAAGTATAAATCGTGTACAATTTGCAAAAAAAGCTACTAAAAACTGTATCGATGTAAGCAAATAATTAAAAAAGTGGGCGTTAACGTAGGCGTGGTAAAAAAAGTATCCTATTAATAATATGAGAGTCTTAGTTGTATTATGTGAAAATTCCAAGAATATCGGTCCAGTAGTCTGGCCTACCTGAGGGGGCATTGCTTTGAGGGGTATGAAAAATAGATGTTGACCGATTCTCAGACCTACCCGATATGCACACAAAATTTCATGAAAATCGGTTGAGCTATTTGGGAGGAGCTTAATCACAAACACCACGACACGAGAATTTTATATATTAGACTGTATGAATTAAATTAATTTCAAAAAAACTGAATAAATAAGGCTGGTGTGTCATTTTTATTTTCTGATATAACAACATTAACCAGAAAGCAACTTTTGCAAATTTTCAGCATCGCACATTTAACTGTGTTTCTCAATTTTAATAGTTGTAGATTATGTGAGAAGGGGCGTTAAAGTAGGCGTGTAAAATTAATTTCTGCCAATGAACTAAACTTAGCAAAAAAAAATTTGTCCATATAGAAATTATATCAATTAATTTTAAATCGCATTATTAGAGGTGGGTGTTAATGTGGGCATGTCCACTTAATTTTCTGATATTATAATAACATTAAATGTTCTTCGTACATCCTCTAGTTCTCTTGCTTCTATGAGGATTTAGATATTATTAATTATAGATTATGTGAAAAGTTGGAAATAAAGTAGGCATTTCAAAGTTATTTGCTGCAAAATCTTTGTCCATATAGAAATTTTATGAACTTAAAGCAAAGCGTTATATGGAATGTGAGCGTTTATGTGGGCGTATTACTGTTACAATGCTATTAACTAGAAAGAATCATTCGCAAAATTTTAGCATGATTCATTAGTTGCTGTCGGTTTTATGACCTTTAAATTACATTATTACAAGATTATGCCATATGTAAGAAGTGGGGCTTAAAGTAGTCGCGTGAGAGTAACTTCTGGTAATAATTTCTACTTATATATTCAAACACAGAGACTATTATTCATCCAAAGTCTTTATCCGTAGAGAAATTATACGAATTATAGAAAAAGCGCTGCACCAATAATATTGACCAAGAAGCTATATTTGCGAAATACATCTAATCTTGTCGGTTTTATGACGTTTAAAATTTTAAATATACTAAAAAACACTGTACGAGGTAAAGTTTCGTACATTTTGATTTATAACTCCATTGTAATATACGGACTTGAACACATTTTGGTGAAACATAGTCAATAAATAAACTTGTGAAATTTTATTACTCTACGTCATTGCGTCTAGACGCAATCCCATTTTATCCGATGTCTGAACGACGCCTTTTTTATGATTTTCTCTTACATTACAAGCAATCATTTTCAGCTCTAGTTCCACCTATTTTTAATATTAAACACTTTTGATAAATTGTTCTGACAAAGTTTCATCTTCCTATCTTTTTCTGGTCGAGCTCATGTGTGCTTTAAAGAGAAACGGAGAAACGGAGAGACGGGCGGACATAGCTTGATCATCCTAAACTGAAACCAGAAATTTATATATTTTATGCAGCCTTAAATAAACATTTAAATGTGCTATAAACGGAATGACAAAATAAATATACCCTCGCACCAATTACTTGGTGGTGGGTATAAAAACAATTTTTATATATTTTTTAATTAATAATGAACTTGTGCTGGTATCCAGCATCTTACTCTGTCTTTTAAATTTGTTATTTATTTACACAAAAAGCAAAAATTTATTAACATAAAAAGTAATTACCAATTAATTTACTAAAAAAAACCAGATGCACTTAATAAATATTCTTATAAAAGCAAGCGCGGAGGTAGCTTACTCGTTAAGGGTTTGGGGGGTGTCCTGGTAAATTTTTACTGAAATTGTGAACTGGTTATTTTATGACTGCCACAACTATTACAAAAAAAAAAAGAAATAAATTTGGTTTGGGGGCATATCGTTTATCAATCAAATACCCACCTTTCGATCCTTATTGAAACAGCTTGTTTTACCCAAGTATTTTAAACATAGTCTTTAAAAAATTATTTAAATTTATTCACTCTCCAAAGATGATTCTAGCAAGTTTTAATAATAACAAATGTAAACATATTAGCAATTGGGGGCAGCAACTAAAGTTTACAATTTCACTCATAATGACACAATATTTGTTGACACTGTTCTATTTATAAAATTTTTGTTCCTTATAATCCACTTATGCCGACGTCCTTAATCTATGTGGGCTGGTAACAAAATCATAAAAGTTTAGTTTTATTATAATTCAACTTTAGCCGTAATGATATTAGAGAAACAAATATTAAGACATTCTAGTGCAAAAACAATATTAAATCATAAAGTATCTTCCACAGTTTAAACAAAAGCAAAAGTCAAATTCTAACGCCTCTAAGTTGTTGTGTGTGTGAATTTGAAGAAGGAAAAAAACAAAAATAAAAATTTGCCATCATGTCAAACGGTGTTATTTTCTTAAAACCCAAAAAAATAAAAAATCAATAAAATCTATGACCAGTGTGAAGAAATGATGATTAATCTTCGGAACAGAAGCAGATTTTCTGCAGTTTGAATATTTGTAACATTGGCGTTTTTGTATTTGTTGTCCTGTAGTTATTTCATAACAATGTTAAGGGTGGTACAAGTACAAGCACCTGCTTAAAAATTAAACAAAAATAAACTAAAATACACAACTCAAGTCGATATAGAAAAAATTATTTCGTAATCATTAAAGTTGAATCTATAAGATGCTCTGTTTACACTAATCGATCTCATCATTCTACTTGTAATAATTTACGAAATATAATGAAAAATATATTTAAGGTAATTTTTTTTTGAGTTGAACTTTTTCCCAAAAAGTATACTTTAAATTGTTTACACTATTTCCCGTCTTGCTACTAGTTATAAGATCAAATAGTATCTCATCAAAATGAAACAACTAAAATTAAATCGTTTTGAGTGTTGTTAAATTTTCCTGAAAAAATTAAACTTTCCATACCAGGGTACTCGGATATAATCGGAGGACCCTGAGCTGGATAACTGCATTGGTCACAGAGCATGACAACTTCAATTATCATCTGCACAGGGTCGAGGTTGTTCTGTTTGCAGAATGTGCCTTGAAACGGCTGAAGCAGCGCCGCATGTGGTATGCGAATGTCCAGCAATGGCTGGCAATAGACTCAGTAGCACTGGCAGACACACGTTGAATGTGAGTGCTATGGGGGAATGTGTTCGCAATGTGAAGTCACAAAAGTCTACAGCAAACGCATGTGATAGGGATATCGGGGTAACTTTGTAATCTCTGGGTAACCAAGGGGGTCAAAAAGGGACCCTTCGATATTCCCCTACATACATATATATATAAATTTCGAAATAAGTTGTTTTGTCTAAAGTCCACAGAATTCGTTTTGTAAAATATGACTGGCTCTCCAGTAGCTGTCTAGTTTTTCATGATATTGTAGATCATTTCGCGAATGATACTACAGAGGCATTAGTCTTAAATGTGTAGATCATTTCTTGATTGTTCGCATAGTATCGGTCTTTGAGGGTAGAAAAAGTCCAAAAAGTCAAATCGTACGCAGAGAAAACAGTATCGGTTGTGAGTACCGCAATTGTTGCCAATCCCATAGTTTAGTTGAGATAGTAGAATTTGACGGTTATAACTACAGAATTTCGTTTCGGAATATAAATATGTAGTCAGCGCTAATAAATCTTGATTCTTGCAATAGAAATTTTATAATCACAAATACAAATTTCGATTGCAGGAACTGAACCATTCGATTGGCAATGAATGTGTTTTCAGTTTTCTGGGGGTAGCTCCGAGAGGGCAACCGACGTCGCCCAGATCGCTGATGGCACAATTTGAGTTTCCTAAGTGACATACTGCGATAACGTGGTGAATCTAAAGATTATTCAAGATTAAACCACAATCATTGTTCGCTATTGATTGCACTAACGCGTATTAAAATAAATTATGCTGTGTATTGTGGCCAAGTAGCTATAATTTCGTCGTTAGTAGCAACTTTTTTAAGTCTTAAAAGTTTTGTGATTAAAAGATTTTCGTCTTAAATTGTGTGTTTTAAACATAAACTAGAATAATAACCCCATATTTAAAGACATTTGGCAAATACTAGCAACACAAAAATGTTATCATTACTCCTTCATTATCCTTTGGGGTCATAACCTGGAGTACTTTTTTTTTTCTTTACGTGAAACATAACTTATAGTAAATATTAACATCGATTTTTTTTACTTAACGTATTAGTTTAAGGCGTATTTACTTATTCCCATAAATTCTTTTAAATATTCCACCAAAGAACATTTTGTACACCTCCAATATTCGAAAACGTATGAAACAAACCTTGAACTTTCTGTTTCTGCTGATGGACTCACAATATTATCTTTATTAAAATATTCAATGTCACCAAAGTGAGCAGGATACATAGAACATACATAGACATAAGTGAACAAGTATATTATTCTCGTACTCGTACTTTCCTATCATGTGTAAATTTATGATTGAAAGGATTTTATTTTTTACTCTTTCTCTTTTTACTTCCCTTTCATAGAGACGAGTATTATTTGCAAGATTTCCAACGTATTAATGTTTTCAATTTAATTGGATTAATGTGTAATAAAAATTATATGAAAAATGAACATTTTGCAAAATTACATTAAGAGCATTTTAAAGGCAGCTGACGTTGTTACGTGGTTTGTTTGTTTTTAACAAATAATTTTTAATATTAATTTAAGTATTGAAATTAGTGGATAAAAAACTAAAGGGTTAAATAAATATTTCCTACTTAATCCGCAATTTTTCTCTTAAAAGACATTTTGGTATCGGTTTATCTGGAACATAATTTTTACTCCACTTTTATGTTTTGTTAGTGCAAAAAGAAAAAAAAACTTTGATGATCTTGCCTAAATGTGTCAAATTTGAGTTTTAATTAAAAGCGACATTCAAGCATTCAAATATTGAATTTTGAATTAAACTTTTTTTATTTTAGAACAACAAGAAAGTTAAAAAAACAACGACATGTATTTTTTATATCAGCTTATGATTGATTAAGGTTCATTTGTATTCATGTCATTATGTATTCATGTATTCAAGACATCAATTGCGCAATTGTAAAAATAATAAAAATGACGTGAATACTACTTGTATCAAAAACATGATGTTCCACACAACGAAATTTGTTAAGTTTTTGGTTTCTTATACCCTTCACATGTAGTGCATGTAGGCATGTAGTCGGCCTTTGTTATTCCATTTGAAATTTCTAAAATGATATATTTTCTAAAAGCTGATAATGAGTACTGTAGATTGTTCGTCTGAACTTCTGTCCTTCTGTCTGTCCGTGTGTTTTTAGAAGCTCCCACATGTTAAGCACACCTCTATTCAAAAATGTTCGCGAAAGAATCACATAAGAAACAAAATCGCTGCAAAACTTTCTAAGATTTGAACAAATTAAAACTACTGCCCCTCTTTTCCCTATATTATTAAGACTTAAAATTTTTTAGCCCTCGAATAATTTATAGACACGATTGTTACTTATTTTATACCCGCCACCAAAAAAATGGTGTGGGGTTAAATTTATTTTATCATTCCGTTTGAAACACAAAGAAATATACATTCGAGATCCTATAAAGTACGTATTTTTTTAGTTCTAGTTTAATTTTATAACGATTAAGTGATATCTGTCCATCTGTCCGTCTGCTGAAAGAACGATAGAGCACGGACAGAAAAAGTTAGGGGAACCAAATTTTGTAGAAATATTTAAAATACATAAGGAATGTCTGATAATAAATGTGGTCTGAATCGGTATATTAAAAACAAAGTTATATCCGGTGTCCCAACTAGAACGCAATTTTTAAATTTTAAATAAAACACAGATATTTAAAAAAAAAATCGTGAAACTTTATTATATCGTAAAGTAGATAGTATGAGGTTATGTATGGAACAATATATCGTGCAGATCGCCGCCGCGGCTTTGCTGGCACACACGCGATCTTTTAATGAAATTTTCAATGACCTTTTTGCATAAATGCTTCGGTATTTCATTAATGCAGCGTCCAATTTCCTCTTTTAAGGCTTGAGTCGTCGTCGGCTTATTCGCGTAAACCATCGACTTCAAAAAATCCCAAAGAAAAAAAGTTAAAGGTGTTAAACCACACGATCTAGGCGGCCAATTCTGGTCTCCAAAACGCGAAATAACACGACCGGGAAATGACTGATGCAGCAATTGAATTGTATGACATGTGGCGCCATCTTGTTGAAACCACATGCCCTCCACATTCATTTCTTCAATTCTAGGCAAGAAAAAACTGGTTATCTGGCTGCATAGTGGATTTGGAGAAACCAATTTGCGGTGTCGAATTGAGGTGGATGGAGTTTGAGCGACATCATCATGTAACAGCTGAGACATTTTCGGTCGATCGACCTGGTCGAAGGCACGTTGTTGTCTTTACATCACTAACAGACCCAGTTTCGGCAAATTTATCCATTAATCTCTTTACAGTTGACTTTTTGAAGCATTTTCGTGACCCCAAATTGATCGCAATTTGCGAACTGTAGCCGCAAAACTTTCACCATTTTGGTAAAACAATTTCACAATGAGAATGCGTTGTTCATTCGTGTAGCGCTTCATTTTGACTAACCTCGTACCTTCTACTAGCAAACAATAACAATTGTTCAAATATCAAACAATGACACTTCGAATGGCGCCAAATTTAAAAATTGCGTTCTAGTTGGGACACCCGATAGTACGTCAAAAAACTATGCCCTTCCAAAAGGTGTTATATGTTAATATATCAACATTAATATATTTTTCTTAACTCCATCAATAATCGCATCAAATGAAATAGATTCTTTAGTAGAATACAATTATCTTTGTTAAAATTGAAAATCAAAAATGTCGACAAAAATGACAGATCAAAATAAGAATTCATTTTGTACAAGGTGGTGAAGGATATTCTCAGATACAACACTGCCGAATATAACACTCCTACTTGTTTCTATTTGTTTTTCTTTTAATATTAATCTTGATAAAGTTTGTTTGTTGTTGTGAAAAAAATTGTTTAATTCTTTTTTTCTAGCTGACATTTGTGTTGACGGTTGCCGTATTTGAAGTTTTTTTAAAGCAATTAGGGAAATGTTTGATTTTGCAAAGAGTGTATGCACTGGGTTAAGTGTAATGAAACTATGAGTACAAACTAATTTTGTAGCCAAACCAGCACTTGCTCAAGCTTGCTAAATTGGAGAAGTAAATATTATTAATTTGATTATTTTCATTTGTTTCAAGAAAGAAACTATAAATTTCTAACCTTTTTAAGATATTTTAAAATCATTTTGAAATACTCTTTATACAACTTGTCCTAATTTAGACACTAACAGACAAAACCCGTCATGTTTCCATATCAAACAAATAGAGAAAATCTAAAAAGTTACGTTGCGTTATCTAATAGTTAATTAATGCTTTTCGTCCACTAGTTCGTAATAAATGTCTATCATTAAATATTTAACAATAAAACGAAAGCAAATCAGAAAAGCTTTTGTTACGAAAAAGTTAATAGCAAATTAACAATAGTTTTTTATGGACCTTCAATCATTTAAGAGTTAACTTTCCTTAATATGTGTAAGAAATGCTTAGTACAATACAAATCGGAATTAAATTGTTTTTCTGATTGGGAATGTGTAGTGAAATAGCATGCGGAAAACTATTGTTGAAATTATCCGGTTAATTTTTTTTCTTTCTCTTGAATGATTTTCTCAGAAAAGTAGAAATAGCAAGACAGTACTAACAAAAGGCACAAGAAAGGAAATAATAATCGGTCATGTTCGACTGTGTGAAGGTAACACCGATAAAAATTTATAAAAACTTTCTGATTTGATGTTGTGGGTATGACAATAATTTTTAAAAGTCTAAGTACATGTTGGTACAAAAATATCTTTTTCTCATTATGGGGTTGAACTAATTGCCTCCATTTTTAATGGCGTTTAAGGTTTGAAGGTTTGCAGCGTAGATTTCAACGCAGATTTTCCATTCATCCGTCACCAACTACGCAATAACCACAACGTTTAGCTGCTCTCCTAAAGAGTATAGAACAACACACTTTGCCGCAGCTGTGGCTGACTATTGACCAGATAATGTACCACACACACATAGTTGGGCATCAATCGGCAGTCTATACAAATAACTTGGTGAAATACTTAAACATTCTTATTCCCTAACAAAGTTCAGACAGTATACTGGCTGCTAGGTTAGGTTGTTAGGTTGAAAAGTAGGGGCACTAAAAGCCCAAACCCACGACAGGTATACACTTATGCCCAGTTGGTATGTTGTGCGCTCCATGTATACTAGCTGCTAACTATTGATAATCAAGCGCTTATAACCTGCGCTTCAGCCATCCTGAATCTCAACAACGATAAACACAACTTCTTGTCATCATTATCGTGAGCAAAGAGTCTCATTTTCATTGCTTTGGATAAGTCAATAAGCAGAATTGTAGCTTGGACAAACAAAAATTAGCGTATAAAACATAAAAACCCATTGAACTCTCTCAAAATTACTGCATATTGTGGTTTTTACACTAGAGGCGCCATCGAGCATAATTTTTTTAAGCATGAGGCGGGAAAAACGACTACTTTATGCTATAAACACATAGACGACAGCAGGCTACACACACGCAAAGAAAAACCATGGTTACGACATGATCACGATGGTCATATTATAGTTTCTATAACAATATTTGGTTGTGGAAAACAAGTAATAGTTATTTTTGTTTCATTTCATCATATATTTTGTCACGATAATCAAGCATTTGTTTGAATTGTATCATTTAATGTTTACTTTTCGTAAAAATTTCAAAATCGTTATCATTTAAAAATAGTATGATTTAAAAAAAATAATTTGACATAAATAACATTTTATTCAAAAGCACTAAAAATCACAAATAATCATTCAATAATATGTGAGACAACATTATGACTACAAATTAACCAAGCTATGATTTTTGTTTAATAATAATTTGATTTCAAATGTTCTTGTTCTTGCTGAATAAATTTTTATTATTTTAAAAGTTTGAAATGTCAAAAAATGAACCAAAATTTTGAAGAATTAAAGAAAATTTGCAAATAAACGAGAAAATGTAAAAAAATATTTGTATAAAAATTGCAATTAAATTGGTAAGTACAATCAATATGTGTGTGTTACAGCAAAAGACAATAATTTGCCGTAAAAGAGCAAAGATTGTCGATTTCAATTGTAGTCATATATATGATTATTAAAGGATACTTAAATTAAGCACGATAATGATAACTGGTAACCATTATATGTTTTAACCATAATCATACAATTCAATCTTAATATGTTGCTCTTCGATTATGGTTACCACAACCATATTTTTTCTTTGCGTGCAGCTACACGACTACAACGGTAGTTGGCTGCAATCGTTACCGTGTAGTCAGCTACTAATTTATATTGAAGACGACAGCAACATTGTAAACAGCTGATAACAAAATTATTTTTTACCAATTACCAAACCAAAACAATAAAAAATCGTTGGCAAAGTTTTTAAGTTATAGTCAGCTTAATAGTTTCAGTTAATAGTTTTACACAAATTAAAGAGTAAATATTTCGTAAACACGTTGCATATTGCATGCCTACCATTAGCCGAAATTAGATTCCGGCAGCCGAATGAACACCAGAAGAAAATATATCATCAGCGGCCAAGCTGTGGCTATCAACCGATCTGCTTCGCAGTGTGATAATGAACAATTGACAAATGGACAGCTGTTTGTTGGCCACAGCTACAACGGTGGTCGTGTTGCCTTGTAAGCCATGCTGTCGTGAAAATAATCATTTACATATAAACATGTGTATTCTATATTTGACAGATTGTAGTCTGTAGCCTGCTGTCATCTTTGTGTTTATAGCATTAAGCGGCAAGCGCTACAGAGCAAAGCTTATCGATACTACCCCAACTGGACAGACTGGAATTGGGGAGCATGTGGTTCCTACACGATGGATTAGCATGCATCGTGCACAATCTATAACCATTGTTTAATTTCCTCGTCATCTAATATATTGGCATTCTCGCCCGATTTAACCATTAAAGACTTCTTTTGTGGAGTTTCTGTTCACAAGCTCTTGAATTTCTCAAAGAGAATATTTGTCAGGAATACGGAAACCTATAACCAGAAGATCTGACAATAGCGATATCCGTCATCAGTTATGGCAGCGGTCGATAGCAAATGAACATAATCCAAAACACAGTCAAAGAACTTTGGATGGAAACTTTTGTGCCACCTTAAACTTAGGATTTATAACAAACTTGGTTTTTGGACAAAATATGTTTTTTCTTATGACAAAGATTTGTTAGTCATCTATGAAAAACGTAATAATAACATTTTAAACATATTAAGCTATTTTATTTTATTAATTACAGTTTTTGAGATATTGCTTTGAACTTACTCAAGAACCATTCAATAAATTTAACAAAAAAAAAAAAAAAAACAATGAAAAGTTTTGAATTTAAATCACCTACAATTTCACCTGAATTTTTCTAACTTTTTGATAGGAAAAATAATATTTTTTTGTGCATAAATAAGCGCTTTTGATGCTCTAAAAATTTATTAATAATCTAAACAATCTAGAAATTCTCATTTATGTTGTTGCAAACGGTTGTTCCTAATATTTTTCGTAAAAGTGAATTCACCCATTTGTTCTAAACAAAATTTTTTCCGGAGAATAATATTTTTTACTGAGAGTTTTCTGCAGAACGATTCACCCATTTAAGAAAATTTGTCCGAAATGACAAAGCTGCCATATAATCAGTTGTACAAAGTGGCAGCACCGCTAGCAAACTATGTAAATAAATACAAACGTAAATTATTTCATTAAAATATATGTGAAGAAAATGTCGGATCGAAGAAAACTAAAATTATTATTTTTAATAGTGCATAAATTCAATTTGTTTGCAAAAGAAATTTATAAAAAAAAAATCGAAAATAAAATGAGTCGCAGTGAGAAAAACCCTGTTTTAAAAAATTATTTTTGTATGCACTATTGCTCATGTCATACAAACATTCTCCAAAACCAAATTCAATTTTCATGTAAATATTGAAAAAAAGTGGCATCCCAATTCAGTTTCTTCTGAACAAGAATTAAAATTAAACCAATTCAAGAAAAAACTTTCTGAACAAAATAATCTCTCTCTCTCTCTCTCAAAAGTAAAACATTAAACTCAATATAAAACAAGTAACAGTGCTATATTCGGCCGTGCCGAATCTTATATACCCTTCACAACGTGTAGTCATGCAATAACAATTGTTTGTATCACCATTCATCCCATATAAAATACGTGCATACGTACAAGTTAGAATAAATGTGGCATCGAATCCCAGCTGAGCCAAAAAAAATTTATTTTATTTTATTTAATATATTATTTATATTTTATTATTTTTTTTTATTATTTTTTTTTTGTAGATTTTTTTTATTATTTTTTTCTTATTTTTAATATTTTTTTTTTTTTTAATTTTTTTTTGTTTGGTACGTTTTTTACATGTATGTATGTATGTATGTTGTTGTTGTAATTGTGAAAAAAAACGAGGTGGTCGTGGTTTTTTGCTCATATCTCAGAAAGTTATGGGGCGATTGTGCTGAATTTCAATAGCGATTCATTCCTGGATATTTCCAAGAGATTGATATCATATACAGATCTGAGGAACATATAGTTGCTTCTAAAAGTTGATTTCAACCAACACACGGACAGACGGGCAGACGGTCAGACGGACAGACAGACAGTAGAAATTACAAACGGAATGACAAAGCTATATATACCCTTGTGCCCCACAGGTGAAGGGTATAAAAAATTTGTTCTGAACTAAAATTTTATGGGTGAATCTAGCTTAAGTTCCTCATTTTGATAACATTTGCTTAGAGTTTCAACCTTTTTTGCTTATTCTGATCTGATCATGTGTAACAAGATTTTGCAGAAATTTGACAAAGGGTTTTAGTGTTAAGTATAAAAGCTTGAATAATTTTTGATTTTAATCCAGTATGGGAATCTATTTACTGGCTCTAGAAAATAAATTCAAAACACAATTTCGGATTTACATAATTGTGTTAAAAATGAAATATTTAACTCCAATCGGATTTTATCGGTTTTCTAAAAGAACTTTAATTTTTAATCTTAATCGAATGCATAAGACGATTACTTTGTACTTTGCGATGGATAATATACTTATGCTCACACTAACTTATTGACTAATAGAAAAAGTATTGGGGGTATAATAATAATTGAGTGGGTAAGATGGAAAAATATTTGTTTTTTTTTTCTTCATGCCGATGTTATTCTTTTATTCCCACACAATGTCGAAAAGGATAAACAATGCAAAAACAAACAGCATAATCGAACTGTGTCTATGTAACGAAAATATCAATAAATTTTGTCCTTATATTTTTTCAATTCTTGTTTCTACTTATTTTTCCTTGTATCGCAAAGTTGTAAACATGAGTTTTTTTTTGTATGTATTTAGGAACGTATTGCGTATGTATTAGGGCGTTTCACAAGTAAATATTTAAGTTGTAAAAATATATATTTTTTGTTTTTTTTTTTAATCAAAATATATTAAAATAAAAATACGTAATTTTCATAAACACAACTATATCGACTATAAAGAGTAACAAACAGTCTGCTAAACAAATCACTTGTTAGAAAAATATTAAGTTGAAGGTAAACATACGTCTGTTCAATGATTGCTGTAGATAAAAATAATAATTTCATTAAATTATTTAAAATGATCGTTAGTAACTCTTGCTTTGTTACGACATGATCACGATGGTCATATTATATTCTCTAAAACAACATTTGGTTGCCGAAAACATATATTTTTTTAACTATAATCAAACGCTTGTTTGAGTTTTATCTTTTAATGTTTAATTTTCGTATAAATTTAGATATGGTTGCGGCTTAAAAATAGTATGATATGAAAAAAAATTGTTATGACAAAAAGAAAACTTAATATTAAAAAGCATTTAAAATTACAAATAATCATTAAATAGCAGGTAAGACAACAGTATGATTACAAAGCAATCAATTTCCACTGTAGTCATATATATAATTTTTGCATTATGCTTGAGTTAAATATAATAGTGATAACTGACAACCATTATATATTTTAACTCCAATCATAGTATGATGCTCTTCGATTATGGTTACCACAACCATGTTTCTTTTGCTTGTAATTACAGCTTACCTGGAGCAGAATTGCTGCATTCGAAAAAGATAAAAACTTCAATTGAACTTGGAAGTTTTCTTTGCATTTTCAATTAGATTCTAATTAGAATTCTCTAATTTTGATAGATATCGAATTTCGCAATTCAGCACTTTACTAGGAACGTCTTAATTTGAAAAATCGTTCATTTAATTTGGTAAAATTGCTTATTTTTCTGCACTACCCTAAATTACGTCAAGTTTTAATGTTTATGTATTTATGTCCTTGAATAGAAAAAAAGGTTAGAGAGTTTGTGGTAAATATGTCTGTAAGTTGGAGATCTTATTTAATAGTAGTGATAAATTAAGATTATTTATGTGCGTCTTGGTTCAAAGTACCTACATGGGAATTCCTTATGTTTAAACAAATGTTGGAATCCTTATTTAACGTTCTGGTTATTTTCATATTTATATTTAAACATTAAAGTTAACGGCTGCAGCCCAGCAAAACAAAATCAAATACAGCATTTTGGTTTTTTTATATTTAATTATTTAAGGCCGTTCTGAATATTGTCATTAGCAGTAAGTGTTGGTAGTTACACTTAAAATTAAGGCTTTGCAGCCAATTGCTTGGACTTTCTTGGAATTTTAATTATTTCATAAACTCTTCTTCTTTGTTATTTAATATATTAAAGGAATTTGTTTTACATAAGTCTACAAGAATTTATTTTTGAGTGGAAATAAATTTAAAATTTTGTTCACGAAATTCCAACGATAATAACAAGTATCATTAATTTTAATGTACCAGGCTTTGTAAACAACATAAATGTGGAAGAAATTGTTCGAAATTTTAAAATTATCGTCCTTTACCACTTACAGGCTAATTAATATTCGCAAAATTTTGTGGAAACCAAATGCAGCTTAAGGTCAAGCTCTGATAGGTCTTACTGTTTCTTTTTAAAAGTTCTTTCTCAATTACTTAAAATATATAAACCTGAGTTAATGCCTTTTACATTATTTTTTGCTGGGAAATGTCTAGCAAATAAACAAACAGAAAATACTTTTGAAAATAAATGAAGAGTATATGTATATAATTGTCAAATATGGATTCAGTTATAAGTTTCAGTTACAATCACAAACAGAAAATCTTTTTATACCCGCCACCAAAAAAATGGTGGGGGTATATTCATTTTGTCATTCCGTTTGTAACACATCGAAATATCCATTTTAGACCCCATAAAGTATATATATTCTAAATCAGGGTTTGATTTGATGACGATCTAGCTATGTCCGTCCGTCTGTCCGTCTGTTGAAAGCACGATAGAGGTCGCACTGAAAATCTAGGGAGCTCAAATTTTGCCAGAATCTTTCTTATAGACAAGGTTTGTTTGATATTGAAAATGGGCTAAATCGGAATATTAGGAAGGGAGTTATAGCTCGAAAAGCAAGAGTAGGTCGAAAAAACCGTGTCTTTCGAACATCGAATAAAATGGAATTGTGTCCAAACGCATTAACGTAGACTCATGAAACTCCGAATATATATTTCCTGAGTAAAAACAATATTTTTCCCCGAAAATTATCTAAATCTATGCATTAGGAGAGGAGTTATCGATCAAAATGTACGAAAATTTATACCGCACAGTGTATTTTTCGGTATATTTAAAAACAAAAACGTCATAAAAGCAACAAAATTGAATGTACGATTCTGAAATTTTGCACACTTTGCTTTTTGGTGAGACGCTTTTTTGTAAAGGAAAATCAATGTGCCACGCCCAATTTTACGCCCACCTCCCATATAACGTTTTACCTAAAATTCATATAATTTCTCTATTAATAAAGATTTTGGAATAACAAAGAGCTATATTGAAACACCTAAGTTGTACTCATTAGCAAAATCATCTTTGGCAGGCCTACTATAACGCCCACTTTTCACATTATCTACCGTTAATGAAATTTAAAAGCTCATAAAACCACCAAAATTAGAGGTGTGATGATCAAATTTGCTACGTATATCCTCCTAGGCAATATCATTACTGTGCAAGAAAATTAAGTTGCGACGCCCACTTTTACGCCCACCTCCCATATAACGTTTTACCTAAAATTCATTTAATTCTCTATTAATAAAGATTTTGGAATAACAAAGAGCTATATTGAAACACCTAAGTTGTACTCATTAGCAAAAACAACCTTGACACGCCTACTATAACGCCCACTTTTCACGTTATCTACCGTTAATGAAATTTAAAAGCTCATAAAAACCGCCAAAATTAGAGGTATGATGATCAAATTTGCTACGTATATCCTTCTAATCAATGAAATCGTTGTGCCAAAAACTTAAGGTAACACGCTCACTTTGACGCCCACCTCCCATAACGGTTTATCTTAAATTCATGTAATTTCTCTATTGACAAAGTTCATTTGCGTATCTTTCCACGGATCAAATTGAGTAAGTTTGAGATTGAGAAATGTCAAGTGAAATGCAGAAAACAAGTTTAAAGACTAGGTGTAGTTCACCTTCAACATGGGCCCTTAAAATTAAAGCACCCTCTACAAAGAAAGTGATATATATTTTATTATAAACAGATTATTCCATAGCGATTAACAAAATAATAAATATTGTGCTTTAAATGTACACAAAATTGGTGGTGGGATTAAAAATTCGGCACAGCTGAATATAGTGCTCTTACTTGTTATGTATTTAAATGTTTAATAGAAATTTTATGACTCAAACAAAAAAGAGAATCATATTTTGTGAAATACGAACGAGATTTCGGTAAACAGCAAGATTATAAGATCAGGATTAGAAAATAGTGAACAAATTTTTAGTAATACAAAATTATTGCTGATTGTGATAATTATTTTTCCTCAATTACAAGAAGTTTTTTATGTCTTGCCCTTTAGGTGACAGGAGTATATCGATGGTTACAGGTAGAAAGGCTCTAACTCAAATAATTGTAGCTTTAGAGGAGAAAAAGAGGAAACAAGCGTAATAGAAACTGTTGCATTATCATAATACAACTTCTTTTGTTAAATTGATTGTAAAGCTGTTATTTTTGATACAATAACATTGAATATTTGTGACGAGATTTATTCATGTAAAATGTTTTGAAATCACTAAAAAAACTCAATGTCGTCAAAAATACTAGTGTGAGAGTGTACCTGCAACCATCCATATGCAACGTTGTCA
Source organism: Phyto melanocephala (assembly GCA_941918925.1). NCBI lineage: Eukaryota > Metazoa > Arthropoda > Insecta > Diptera > Rhinophoridae > Phyto > Phyto melanocephala. Next base: position 133,908,473 of record OW799234.1, on the reverse strand, counting down.
TATCGTTTTTTTATTTCTATAGAAAAAAACTATATATTTTCTGATGATGCTGCACAACAGATTAGCGAAATATCTAGAAAATTAATAAAAATTTAAAAACATTATTTTTATTACGAAAAAAATATCAACCCATGTTGTTACAGAGATTTTTTTTTAAAACTTTATAAAACTTGGTAGTTTGGCAAGCTTCTTTTATCAGATTGTTTTTTTTACTAAAACTTATTTATTTTATTCATTAAAAGAAAACTGTGCATATAAATACATTTATTTAAATTAAAATTTGCATTTAGTTTTCTTTTTGATTTGGCTCAAAGCGATGATTATGAAGAGAAACATTGAATTTTTTGCATAAAAGTTAATTTGATTTGAGGCAATATTTCCATCTCTGTTTTTTCTTCTTGTTATAGGAAGACTATGTATTTGGTTATATAAATTTGTGGCATTTAAGAATATTTAAATTTACGCGAAATACTTTTTGCGGTATTATACTTCAATTTTGGTGACGAAAACTGAAACAATTAAGCTTCAAAGCAATTTCTAGCGATGATTTGCAATGTAATTTAAAGCATTGTCATATTAATCCTCTCCTTTCATTATTTGTTGTAGTTTTACATAATTTCATATTGTTTAAAAAAGTCGAATTTTTGCTATTAGGTTCTTCAGTGTAAATTTGTTACATATAATGCCAAAAATGGTCGGTAAGGTTGGCATATCACCACGAATATACTAAAAGACGAACAATGCTTGCGACTAACTGAATGAAATTTTTTTAATATTTGACCCACCGAACAGGGTATTCAAGATCGTAAACAAACATTATTGCCAAATTCAGTATGTAGATTAGTCAGAAGCAGTTACGCTGAAATATGCACTGCATAAGTGTGGTTTTTGAGTCAGGGGTTTAGACCCCTTTTTCTGAAAGAACGATGAATATCGGAGTGACAATGGAGCAAGGTGTCGTGCGATTATTACCGATTTATTAAGCCAAAACTGAAACGATGCCACACAGAATGTTATACCATGAACCTATTGAGAAGCCAGCTTATTTTGCTCAGGTTTCTCAGGTTTTAAAGAAGTCCATTGGCCGCCATTTGACCCCACTAGGAAATTTTCTGTTGGCATACGTAAAGCTTTATATGTACAAGGCCCAGTCAGCTACAAATCGAAATCCCTAAAAGATAACATTACTGCTGTTATTGGAGAGTTACTAACGTAAATGCTGGAAAAACTATGCAAAAATTTTAGCTGATTTATGACTACCAACGGCCGCGGGTAACTATTACAGGAAATAATTTTTAAAGGGTAAACAGCAGAATTTCAGCTATTGCCCAAAAAATTTAATTAACTTTTGCAAGTTTAGTGTATTTTTTTTAATTCGGAAACTTATACTCTTAAAAATCGCCAGATAATTCATAAAGCGATCGTTTTCAATTGGAGCGATCATGTTTGATTAGAGCACATTCTATTTTGAACGTATAAAGTTTCTTACATTAGCTTTTGTTAACTTTCAAAAAGTGGGAAAAAAAACTCTTATATTCACATTTAAAGCTAACCCTTTATAATATCATATTTAAAAAAAACAAGTAAGAGCGCTATATTCGGCCATGCCGAATCTTATATACCCTTCAAAACGTGTAGTCATGCAATAACAGTAGTTTGTGTCACCATTCATCCCATATGAAATACGTACAACATATAAAAACATACATATATAAAAACAACCCATTTTAAAATTATAACTTTACGTATGTTAAAAGAAAAAAAAAAGAAAAGAAAAAATTTTAAAAAAATTTAAAAAAAAAAATTTTAAAAAAAAATTTTTTAAAAAATTGAAATATATATAATAAATATAAAACAAAAAAAAATTAAAAAAAAATATAAAAATATAAATAATATATAAAATAAAAAAAAAATTTTTTTGGCTCAGCTGGGATTCGATGCCACGTTTTCTTTAACCAGTATACACGTTTGTATGTATGTATGTTGTTGTTGTAATGTTGTTTTTGTGAAAAAAAAAAAAATCGAGGTGGTCGTGGGTTTTTGCTCATATCTCAGTTGCTTATGTACCGATGTTTCTGATTTTCAATACCGATCTACTAATATTTCTGATATTTTAATACCTCACCCGTGTCCAAGCTATTTCGGGGGGCTTCAAAAAGTTGATTTCAACATACACACGGACAGACGGACAGACTGACAGACTGACAGAGCTTAATCGACTCCCCTATTCATAAGCTTTAAGAAAATATATACTTTATGGGGTCGGAAATGAAAATTGTAGAAATTTCACACAGAATGACAAACCTATATATACCCTTTTTCACTGTGTGAAGGGTATAATAAGTCAGAGTCAGGGGGGAAAAAATAAAAATATACAAAAAATATGTTAAATTTACTGTAGTACTGTAGTTAGATCAAATAACCAGATAATTGTAAAAAAATTGCAAAAGAGTTTTCAGAATTCCGTATAAAAGCTAAAACTGATTGCCAGTTATAGTCTTATAATTCTAGAAAAATTGCATTAATATAACTACTTTTTTGAGTTTTTCTAAACTCAAAAACGAAAATCAAATCTTCACGTTTCAAGAGATCATCATATCATGAAAAAGGTTTAAGTCCCAAATAGCTACCGAAACAAAATGATGGATTGCATTTCCTTTTTTTCAATACCTGCAATATTGGCAACTTCAAAGTCCAAGATGACCTCTTAAGCAAACAAAACTCGAAACAGTTTATTATGGACAAAAAATGGTTCAACAAAAGCGGTACTCTTTTTCTTCTATTAATTCCCAAACAAAAAACGACAGCCTCTCTACTCTACTATAAATTTTTAATTTAATTGACTTTTATAGTCATTTTGTGAAAATAATTATTTTTGTATTTTCGTAAATTTTTAGCTGAATATGAAAATGTCACAATTTTATTTTTACGTTTTTGTTTATTTTTCCACGGCCAATTGAACAATAAATAAATGTTTGCATGTTCAAACAAAAAAAAATTCAAATTTTATATAAAACTTTAATTTTATTCGTTCCACTATCGTGTTATTTTTAAGTTTCTTTTACTTTCGCTTCAAAAAGACCATAAATAACGAGCTGAAACCAGAAACCAATTTAAAAACTTTTTTTTTATATTTGTGAAATTTGTCATAAAAAAATTCATTTATATTTAAATATCAAAAAAGTGTAAAATAAAGCAAAAGCAGTTAATTTATGAAGAATTTGAGTGTTTTAGTTTGAGCAGTTAACTTTTGTTTCAATTTCAGAAAATTGTTATTTAGTTTTTTTATGCACTTTTGGAAGTTAATGTTTGATGCTACAAAATAGTGTTATAAAAAGTAGTCAAATAAAATGAGTTTTTGTGCACTTATTTCAAGCAAGCTACTACTTCGTTTTACATTTTGCTAGCCATTTTCGTTTTGCAGAAAAACTTAAATTAATTTATATTTTATAATTTTCATTAAAAAAAAGAAAATATAAGAAATATAATGTCATAAATGAAGACTACGCTTAATCTGTAATTAAAAAAAAATAATACATTTCTATTAAAATCCGCCACTGAGTCGGCGTTTGCTTTTGACTAGAGTATCATCTTTAGACTAAGGTACCCTACAGCCTATATAGCCTATAGGGTACCCTATATACTCTATACATCAACGTTTGTCTATCTCTGACCCTCATCTTCTGCTAGCCAAAACCAGACATTCGCATATTCTCTCCATTAACAGGTATCTTTTCAACGCCCTTCGTTCCTCAATGATTACAAGGATACCAAAGAGGTATCACCGGCTTCACTGAGTCTTGTGTCCCCACAAGCGTTTACTCTAGTCTATTATGACTTCACGTTTCAGACTGATGATTATCTAAAATACTCATCACAGCACCCTTTCTTAATCGCCAGCATTTTTGCAGACTAATATTCCCCATAGCACTCACACCTAATGTGTGCTTGCCGATGATACTCAGTCTGCTGCCATCCAATACCGGACACTCGCAAACCACATACGCTACCTTCTCAGTAGTCTGAAGGCAAATTCTGCAAACATTATCCTCCACAACTTTAATCTTGTGCAGATGATATTTTAAGTTGCCATGCACTGTGACAAGAGCAGTTATCCAACTCGGGATCCTCCAATTTTATCCCTGAATCCTAATTGCATCCATATGAGCCTTTCAGCATGTGATTTCCTTCATCCTCCTTCGAAGCCTTTTACAGTTTACCCATTGAAAACCCTGATCGATGATATTTTAAGTTGCCATGCACTGTGACAAGAGCAGTTATCCAACTCGGGATCCTCCAATTTTATCCCTGAACCCTAATTGCATCCATATGAGCCTTTCAGCATGTGATTTCCGTCATCCTCCTTCGAAGCCTTTTAGAGTTTACCCATTGAAAACCCTGATCATCCATTATCCAAAGGATTTTTTCTCCGGATTTTAATTCACAGAATTTTGCCACAGTTCCTCTTTTCGGCGATTCATTTTATACATCAGAGTCAGCTTGTTTGTAGAAGCACACTTATTGATCTTGAATACACTCAAGCAAATAAAAGGGCTTCATATCTACCCACGGCACTCGCTTTATAACCGACTGGTTATCAAGTTTAAGCTGTTTTAAGGCATGCATTAAACAAAGCATCTCTGCCTTAGAGACGAGCACGTATTCCCCTAGATTAAAGGTGCTGGATAAGTCAACAGACAATACACTAATATCTACTCCACTCCATCGACATTCGAGTCTCAATAACGCCTTTATGTACGAAATCCAGGATTCTTCTTCAATCCAAGGTAAATCATTGCTTTTCTTTCGAATCGCTGCAGACTTCATCTGCTACTCGCTTAAGCTAAATCTCTATCGCTCAAACTGAAAAAAACTAATTTCGAGATTTTTTTACCCTGAGTTTCCAAGTAAACGGACTTACAGCCTTATTCTGTAACTTAAACTTAATCTAAAACTTAATCTCTATCACTTCAACTTTAGAAAATATATTTAGAAATTGAGCTTTAGCGAGTTGCAGTATAACACTGCAAATTATGCAGCCGCGACATAAACTCTAGCAATACATTTACGCATTTATCTCTACTTTCGACCTCATTTAGAAGGTACATAAGTTATTGTTGGTCTCACCATAACTGAGTAAATACAATGGGCAGACTTTGGCAATATAATTCCAGGTTAATTTCATATCCCGCGATATTCTCAGATAAATCATTTTATACCCTTCCTTATTCGTGTAAAAATTATAGGGTTTTACTCTTTTTATTTTAATATTTATTCCTTGTCTCATAATACCTGAAATACTAACAACCATCACATATCATCTGCATATCCTGTAGAGTGTATGGCCATTGTCTCCAATTTTCTGAGCATTCTGTTCAGAGCTGTGTTTCACAACAGAAAAACCTGTTGCTGCGGATAATTTTCGATTGTTTATCTCCGAATACTTAATCTTAAACGATTCACTTTTACATAATGAAATCAATCTCTCACGAACTAAAAGCATATTTCAGCCTATTAAATGATATCTTGTTATCAATTTTAAAAAACCTCGCTTTACGCATTTGTTCAGGGTTGCAGGGTTGCTTGTGTGCACTTGTTTCTTAATTCCTGTGTATATGTTGGTGAAAGTATAGTGAAATACTTACTTGTTTGAAATATTTGTATGGCAACACTTCAACAAGTTAAATCGACTTTTAAACTCTGCTCACTAAAAAAGATTAAAACTTAAACAAAACCACTTTCAAACTCTTATCTTTTGTGAGAAAACGGTTTCTCATTTTAGTGAAATAAAACTTGAGTCAATTTGTTAACGTTAAGCTCTGTACAGACGGTTGTCAGATTTTACTTAATTGCTACACCTAAACATATGCTAACAATGGAATGACAATGAAGAATTGCTTCCATAAGGTAAATTGTCAGAAAAGCTGACAATTTCATTGGCAGATGTTCTTCTGACAATAACATTATCTGACGATGTTGTCCGACAAAAAATTGTAGGTTTAGACGGTTGTCAGATGGCGGTATAAAAAAAATTGGCAGATCTGTTGTCAGAAATTGCTTTGGTCATGTTTTTTTTACAATCTTAGATTCCGATAGCGTCTGGGGATCTAGAAAAGCTTTCACAAATTTAAAAATGGAATATTCTGTACCGTCCTCTTCATATTTACAATAATTTTTATTATTTTCATTTTGTTCTCCACTTATTGACACAAATCTAAACTGAAACAAGAAACACGCAAGAAAATTAACAATTTTTTTTTTGCACAACAGCTGTTGCATTGAAAGAGCGTTTTGCAGTGATGCCATATGAAGATACATACTTAAAATTCCCACGTTTTTAAAAAAATCTCCTAAATATTTCCTAGTATACAATTCAAGATGGCCGTCATGACAGAATGGCGAACAAATTTGTATAATGAGTGAATTTTAGTTATTAAAAATTTATCTAATTTACCCCCTGCAATATTGGGATCAAATTAAAGGAACTGACAAGTAGAATACAGAATATCATGTATAACCTATGTATAAAAATCAAGATGAACGCCATGACAAAATATCGAACAAATTTGTATACATAAGATGGTTTTTGTAATTAAAAACTTACCGCCATCAATAGTGGTATCAAATGAAAGGGCTTGACCTGTAAAATACAGTAGGCTTAACAAAAATTCTTTATTTAAGATGGCGTCCAATACAAAAGGGCGAATTACATATTTGTAATTCAATATGGGTATTAAATAAAAGGGCTTGAATAGTAAAATAGATTACGCTATAAATCAATAAATATAATTATATTTTGATAATTAAAATTTTACTCTCTACAATATTGGTATCAAATGAAAAGGCATAGTTAGCATGTATTATTTCGTATATGCAAGTATGTATGAACGTATAGAAGTCCGAGATTATGTAGTTTGTATATGTATGTATAGACGTCAATGATTATAGTGCTTATATATATTTATGCATATACTACAAACATATGTATGTATATTTTTGCTATCAACTTTTCTTTGTAAATTATGATAAAGTTAATATCTGCATAATTCAAGCGAGTGCTGGTGACATATATAGTAGATTAGTCATGGTCGAATATAACGTTCTTAATTGTTTTTATGTATAAATATAATAGAAAGTACAAGAAAATTCCTAAAAACAACATTCTATTCAACAATACTAAAAGCAACATTTTATACATCTGACATCACTAACTTGTATGACAATGACGCCATTGTCATATGCACAAAACTTGTACATCTGCCAATATAAAATTATCTGACAACATGTTTCAATGGTCTGACAATAACGATGAAGGTTGTTCAGACGATTGCAATATATCTGACAATATTGTTGTCAGGTTGCCGTCTATCAATGGTATGACAATGACTTTTCTGCCAACATTGTTATGCAAAAATTGCCAGTTCACACGGTTGTAAGGTATTTGCTACCAATTTTTCACACAATATTGTACGATCTGACAACCGTGTGTACGAAGCTTTAGACAATTGCACAGTGGTACTGTTCGTTAAGGAAATATTATGAAGCAGAAACACTTCAATCCTGTGCTTTTGTAATTTTAAAACAATTCAAGATTAAATTATTTTTTTATCTAAAAACATCAGTTTATATGGCTAAGAAATGCAAAAATTAATCACATGCATCGAACAAACGTTTTTGAGTATGTCAACTGAACGTAGTAACAATATAAAAGGAATCACTTTACCTCAATTGAATAACCGTTGCAAGCATATTATAGTTGCACAACAATCTGTACTCATATAGTACCCATCAAATATATTATGCATTTGCTTGCATTATTGCTGTGATTAAGAAAATTTAAAATACGGCTCTTCGGTTATTGTTTTATATGGCAAACACATTTAAAAGCCAAAACATTTTTGAATTTCCAAAATAAAAAAACATAATTCGTAACAACAACAATATTATTATTGTGGCAACAATGTTAATAATTTCGGTGAACACATAATAATTACATTAACTTTTAAATAATAGATGAATTAAATGATTTATATCAGAACAAATAATATTTACGACTACTTTTAAAGCCTTCAATTTTACTGTTCACTATAAATGGAGTTTTTTTCACATCACAATTTAAATAAAAAAAATTAGCAAACAAAAATTGAAACACCTTTTGAACTTAAATTTTTTTCGATAAAATAAGACCCAACAAGTGCCAAATTGCAACGTATTTATTTATTCTCTTTATTTATTATAGAAATTTTTTATTTTATTCATTTGCTTTACAGCTGCATCTGTTGCTGTTTCATCGTGGACTTTGGTGGCCATATCCTGCGAACGCTATTACGCTATATGCCATCCGTTGAGTTCGAGACGTTGGCAAACACGTAGTCACGCGTATAAAATTATAGCCTGCATTTGGTGCGGCAGCATGCTGTGTATGTTGCCAATTGCAATGTTCAGTCAATTGATGCCAACAAGTAGACAAGGTATGTACGTTTTCCTTCAGTCAGTGAATTAAATATGTTGTGGTTTTGTCATTATTTTATTTTATTTTTTTGTCACTTGTACTTTTTTGAAAGAGGAAAATCTTTCAGTTATACAGACTGGGCCAAAAGTCACCATGGGACTTAAACATTTAAAAACTAAATCGTTGATATGTTTTTATTAAGTTGTTTCCTGATTTTATAAAAAAAATTTTGGGGAATAAATAATGGAGAGATTCACAAATGAACCAGAATAATAGAATTTTATTATTTAAATCAGCAATCAATTGTTGCAACTAAAATCGAATATCATCGACATTTTTACCTCAGAATTTTGCCCACCGAAGCAATAATTCGTTAGTTAGTTCATCGTCACCACCATATGGCATCGTAAGAGATTTGCCTCCCTCGAACCACTAAAACTTAAAAATTATTGATAGTGTAGAGCAAAGTGTTAACTAAACACCAAAAATAGAAACACCAGAAGTAGATACAATTGATGGGAAAATTAAAACCAGCAGTGATAAGGCTCGTTTTAATTTGAATTGTTTTGTAGAACTAAAGGTTTTAGGGTTTAAAAAATCAGAAGGCAATTTATCAACGCCAATTGCACCCCAATAGGTGTACAGTGTGGTGTTGGGCACCACATCTAGAAATATTGTGGGACCTTACATTTTCTAAAATGAGAATGGAAGTGAGGCAAACGTAAATGAAGAGAGCTTTCGCTTAACGATAAAACATTTTTTACGTCCTGCTCTTGAACACAGAACTGACATGTGGTTTAAACAGGATTGAACGACACTGACCGAGACATAATAGCACTTTTATATCAAATTTTCTGAGAGCAAATAATTTCAAGAAATTCTGAAATTAATTGGCAAAGGCGTTCACCAGATTTATCGGCACCGGACGACTTTCTTTGGGGTTATTTAAAGAAATGAGTACATGTGACCTTCTCCAAGAAACGGGACCAAGTGTGCCGAAAAACGGTTTGGACTTAAGAGTGGACTCTGGTACCTAAAAGGATGTAGAATAAGATGAAATGAGTTAAATTTCTGATGAAAATTTATTTATCCCATAAAATCGTTGTTGCGGCTAAGGAAACAAGTATCGAGATCATAACAAACAGTGCAGCAACAATAGCAAAGGTATTGTCACATGATGTCACCAAAGTTGGCATCCAACCATAACTAACCCTACCAAATAGCAGATAATGCGTTATGAAACTTTAAATGTGTTCTCCTCAAAACTTCATTTTCACACACTAAGTCTCGTTTCGCGGAGAAGGTCACATATGTGAACCAGCCCGATAAAATTCTTGATTTCAGTTCAACATGGTTGCAGCCACATCGTTGTGCTAAAGCTACAAATTTAGAGATGTTATGAAAATTGCATCAAAACGAGCTTATCATTGCGAAACTGGAAAGGAGGGTCATTTAGGTGACATTATTTTCCATATTTCGAGTAAAAAATGTCCATATTGTATATTTTATAATTTGAAAAAAATATGTGTAAATGAAAAGGTTATTAAATTGTTAAATCTTATGGTGATTTTCGGTCCACAGTTTACAGTTTATTATTTTTAATTTTTTGTCTCCTACGGAAAATGTAAACAAATATCTTGAGTATATTTTGGATAAAGGTAAAATCTGAAAAGAAATGTTTTGTAAAAAACAATGCAGTTGTGGCTTTTTGTGACATCAACCCAATATGTATAACTAATTAAGATAAAATACGAATGTCTAAACTATCTAAAAAATTAACAAGTGAGACCATAATTTGTCAAACGGCAAAAACTTATTTTATGTAATTTAATTTAGACTCGAAAAGAATTCAATTAATTTACTGCTTTTTTAAAAAAGGGCTTTTAAATAAAAACATGAACAAATTTAATGTAATGTCCTAATGAAAGGACCCCCATACGAAAAGAAAAGGAAAACCTAAATGATGTTAATCAAATAAATAGTAAAATTTTTTAAGGTTTAACAACCGAAGAAGGGACAGGAATAGCAGAGAAGTTTTTATGTTAAAACCCAAAAATAATTAACAAGACAATATTCTCTTAAAATTAAATTTATATTTTTGATGTTCTAATACATATAAGGTTTCTTCAAAGCAATACATCTTCAGTTTAACACAATAACTTTATTTATTTAAGGCTTACGTAAATGTCGCGAAAGCTGGCCTAATTACGCGCTGCCCTACGAACGCTCTTACAATCTATTTCTCGACCTAATACTGCTGGTGCTGCCGCTAATAATACTTTCTGTGGCTTACATCCTCATAACACGTACTCTTTATGTTGGTATGCGTATTGAAAAAGCTATGATATTTGGTGGGAGGCCAGAAGATACAAATTCACCTTTTCAAAGAAAATTCAATAATGGCAGCTTAACAACTTCTTTGTCATCGTCACGTCTTAAGGTTAATTTGGCCTTACGATGCCAGGGTAGTGGTACAACAACAACTGGTCTTAATAATATCAGCACAAGTGCTGCAGCGAATCATCATCTAGATAATTCGGAGAACAAGACAAAAGAAGTGAATAAATTTTGTCAGCAACAACAACATCAGCATAATCCTCAATTTCACACACAAAGATTCTATCAGCAACACAATATTCAAAACTATCAGCAACAACATCAAATTTTGTGGCACGAAGGAGGTCAGCGAGAACGGGAACAGGAACTATATAATCAGTCACACTATCAGCAGCAGTTGCATCAACAACAGCAACTATGTTGTGGTAAGTCGAAACAAATAAAGTAAAAATCTGGTGTCTGGGCATGCCTCAAACACCATGATCAATGAATATTAATTTTTATACAAGATTTTATATATTTTATTAGTTATACTTTCCCAGAGGGGAACGTTACACATTTTAATAGACAAGCGCATCAAATTATGTACAAAGCGCAACCCATATAAGAATGCACAAGTTTTACAACTGCCTAGAATTGAACATTTTTTTTTACAATGTTACAGCTTTTAAATTATTCACCAAACTAAAGAATTATACTGAAAGACCACAGAACGTGGTGTTGTATCAGCGCATTATACGCATTTTTATATTTTTCGTGAGAGATAATAATCATTTGACGAACAAAAATTTAAATGCTCGCAAGCCGTTTATTATGCTTACAACAGTAGAATGTAAAGCTACCCATCAAACAACTTCAATTTAAAAAAGCGCTGCTTGCATCGCTTAATTAGTGCATATCTATGCTTCCAAGGGCGCCATTAGAAGACATGTTTTTATATGCGATGTCTCACTTTGTATGTCTCTTTTTTGCAATTACTTACATCTAACACCTTGTCTACAAGGAAGAGCTTGAACGTGCCTTTTTCTAATGTACTGCTGAAAAAAGGTAGCAGCAATTAAGAGAGAAATAAAAAAAAACTATTGAAATAAGTTTTTTGTTTTTTCACTGATGACATAATAAGCAGTACAGAAGGCATATTTTGTTTTGATTTCGTACTTAAACAAAGTCTGCACTTTTTACAAAATTAAAAAAATTTGTTAGTGGGTTCTTATAGCAATCTATTAGTCAAAGTGTTACACGCTTTTGTGATTTTGAAACCTATAGTTACAAGTATTAAACAAATGGCGTGGACTTTCAACTTAAATCCCAAAGCATGCATTTCAAAAATACAGTGAGACTGTAAGAAAAAACAAACTAGCGAAGTTATAAGCTAAAAAATTGTACTAACGCATCCATTCGATGATGTTTTGACCAAGTTAATTCTCACTGAATTTCCACAAAAATATATAACTTTTAGTTTATGAATTTTATACTAAACCGATATCCTACAAAACCTGACAAGTTATTGAAAGCAAAAAACGCATTACAACAGAACTATATTTAAAAGAATCATTTCCAGTCAAAGAGTATGGTTTTCAGAAGAAGGAAGTAACTCCTATGAATAGGAGAAGTTCTTTTCGTGTGGAATCCATATGTTGCCAGATAGATGGGAAAAGGTCATAGCTAGGAATGGCCAATATTTTGCATAAATTGTTATTGTACAAATGTTCTCTTTGAAAAAGCACTTTTAAGTTATTCACCCAATTAACCCCAAAAAAGGGCCTTTCAGCTGACCAATTTATGAAATAATCATTATTAATCAAAGAGTTTAATATCCACACGAATGACATGACTTTCAACAAGTTGTAAACATTTTTTTAATTTAATTTTATTAGTATAAATGAAATACAAATACATATTTATCTTTACTTCATATGATATGTAGTACACATGACTGTGTTTGTGCTCATGTACTTATGTATGCAAGTATGTGTGTATTTATGTGTAGGCGATTCGATAATTTAGATTAATGAAAGTAGTCTAGGCCATTGTTGTTTTAATCAAATTCTACCAATACATACTGAGAAGAAAATCTTAACCCATATGTGTTAATTAAATAAATACAAAATCAAAAATCATGTCTACATTTATGGACACGTCAATACCAGGCAAGCGAATGTCGTTTATCAGTAGCAACGTCAGCAAATCTCATTTTTATTATTTCTCAAAGCAAGTGTGTGGGTTTTTTATAAATGGAAAAAATTACCAGCATTTCGAAATTGATTTTTCACAGGCTTTACTTTTACACTCATTTTTAGTTGTAAATGAAAGTGGTGTGCAAAAACATTGAAATTAAAGAAGCCAAACAATGCTGCAGGCAACTTACCAGTAGTAGTAGTAGTAGTTTGCAAAAGTTAAAAGTTTAAAATGTTGCTAAAACCTTAATAACAAGCAAAGATTAAATAACAGATAGTCCATAAACTTAATAAATATCTAAAAATCAACATTGACAAACAAACTTGTTCTTAGAACTTTGATTTGGACAAAGTAATTTAACTGTAATAAAATGATAAGCAACTGAATAACAAATATGTGTGTGTGTATCCTTTCTAGGAACAAAAGTTTTGTAATTAAAATTCTGTGAATTTTCATACATAAAATGGTAGATTGTCTTGCCATTTGTTTATGAACAAAATAAGTGAGAAATAAATATGTGGGCAGTCTTCACCAAACACATCATACCCTTCACTAGCATATTCATATATAAAATTGTTTCACCTGGCGATTTTAAATATTAGACGAACAAAGGCTTAAACTATTTTAAAAATTTTATTGTAAGCCTTTATCATGTTGCCTAATATAGAAGCTGGGACCAATTATGTATTAATCATTAAGTGTAAATTTAGGCAACATTTAATTCGACTACTGTTAAAAATGTATTTCCAAGACTTAAAATGATTTTTAGGTTTTATGTGGTTGTAATAGGTCGAGTGCAGCAAATTTTCAACAGCATATTTACGTTAAAAATTATATAATTCAGAATAAGTTAAACAGAACGATGAACTTAAGACCATCACATTTGGGTTCATAACCGATCTGTTTGTAGTCAATCAAACCAAAGCACGAAGAAAATAGCGATTCTTCCAACAGCAAAGTGAGATACACTCGGCAAATCGTGAAGAAAACTTTTCTTTAGATACCAGGCTCTATGTCCCGCCAGATCTGAGAAATAGCAGAGAAACCTTTTCTTCGTAGTGACATCTTCTACACAAACGCAAAGAAAAAATCTGGTTGCGGTAGTCATAATCTAAGAGAAACATACTATGACTGAATTGTATGATTGTGATTAAAACATATAATGATTGTTTGTGATCATTATTATGTTTAATTAAAGTTCATGCAATAACCATATATCTGTGGCTTGGAGCTAAAAGGGCCAATGTCACTTTTTTGCTCTTTTGAGTTAGTCATTGCATTAGATTTGTTTTCTTGCTCTATTTCATTATGGTAAAACAGCTAAAGTCATACTTAACCCAGAACAGCTTCATAACGGGTGTCTCGAAATCCTTTTTTACATTTTTTTACAGAGCACTACGCAAACAATTATAATTAAATTAATTTTTTTGTTCCACTCTGTGATAGTTATAAGTGTCAACAATACTTTGTTAATAAATTTATTCAAATTATTAACTCCGTATTTTAAATGTCGTCAAATAGAGAAAAAGTGAGAAAAAATATTGTGGATATTTATAATGAAATAAACAACTTACTTACGCTGAAGTTGCGCGACGGGCAAAAGTGCCCAGACAGACTGCCCGTAACGTTATTTTTGAATTCAAAAAAGACTTGTCTATTAAGCACAAGAAAGGTGGAGAGCCTCGTGGTTTTAGGAATCCTCAAATCGTTAAAAAGGTGAAGGCACTTTGGAAGCAAAATCCAAACATTTCCATTCGCGATATCGCACGAAAACTAAATATTTCGAAGTCGCTTGTAGAACGAATAAAGAAAACAGAAAATTAAAGAACATTCAAAGTCAAGAAAGCTCCAAACCGAAACGAAAAAGGAACAAAAACGGCAAGAATAAGAGCAAGACAGTTGCTACGTCACAAATTAAATAATTTTAATGGATGTATTTTAATGGACGATGAAACCTATTGCAAGGCTGACTATTCAGAGCTTACTGGTCAGGGTTTTTATGTTTCTAATAAAAGAGCTAATGTTTCCGATAAATTTAAGTATAAAAAGATTTCAAAATTCGCCAAAAAATATATGATATGGCAAGCAATATGTACATGTGGGAAAACTTCAAAGGCAATCATTTTGAATCGTACAATGAACACCCAATTTTATATTAATGAGTACCTGAAAAAGGCTGTATTGCCATTATACAGAAGCCACAATATACCTCCACTGTTTTGGCCCGACTTGGCAAGCTGCCACTACAGCAAAGACGTCCTTGAGTGGTATGAGGCCAACAAAATAAATTTTGTACCGAAAAACATGAATCCACCTAATTGTCCAGAGCTATGGCCTATTGAACGCTATTGAGCTATAATTAAGCAGTACCTAAGAACAAAGTTCAAAGCTTCTGTAAATGTAAAAAAATTTGGTTTTATTTGGAAGAAAGCTATCAAACACTTAGGTAAAACGTGTGCCCAACGTTTAATGCATAGCGTTAGGAAAAAAGTGCGAAATTTTGCAAAAGAAAATAAAATTTGAAATTTTTCTCCATAACGCCAATAAAATGTATTTTTTGTTTGAAAAAAACTAGATTTGGGAGACATTTTAAAATGTAAAAGAGCATTTTGAGACACCTCTTACATAAAATGCTGGCCAATGTCACTATGAAAGCATCAATAAAAGTTAAAGTTCAATTCCAATTTTCTCAAAAGTAAATATTTTGACATTGGCCCTTTTAGCTCCAAGCCACAGATATATGACTATAGTTGAAGTTGACAATCTTTGCTTTTTTACGGCAAATTATTGCATTTTGCATTTTTTTAAAAAACCGTTTCTAGATTGCTTTCTAATCATACCGTTATCTTACCTTTTACTTAATGATTATTTGTATTTCTGTCATAACAATTTTTTTTAAATCATACTATTTTTAAACGGCAATCATATCGAAATTTATACGAAAAGTAATCATTGAACGATAAAACTCAAATAAACGCTATATTATCTTGACAATACCTATAATGAAATAAAATAAAAATAACTAC
This sequence comes from Phyto melanocephala, assembly GCA_941918925.1. Lineage (NCBI taxonomy): Eukaryota > Metazoa > Arthropoda > Insecta > Diptera > Rhinophoridae > Phyto > Phyto melanocephala. Next base: position 133,892,480 of record OW799234.1, on the reverse strand, counting down.
AGTAGAAACTAGATTCTTGCATATACTCGCTACTTGCCCATCTCGATTTTTGCGATGTGAAATTTTTTTCCATTACGTACTCAGTACTTGCAACATTTGAACATTTTACCCTTAATACCTGCACCAATTTTTAATACGTTTCACTGTCGATTTTTTGTTTGTTTTTTGGCCAAAGTAAAATTAAGGAAAATCCCGCGGTAGTAGCACAGATGACGAATTGAGCTAAACTTTTTAGTTGTGCGTCCAGTGGCTTAGAGGCAGCGCAGTACTAAAAACGAAAATTTGCACAGAGCAAACGCGTAGCTAAGTGAAACAAAACTATCAATCAAAATGAGGACCTATAAAAATGATTTTTAATATTATAAAAAATAAATATTCAGTGCTTGCAGCAACCGCAAAAACTTGCATCGAGCCCGGTTTTCATTGCGAGCAAGAATAGAGTTTCTACTATTATACTTGTTTTCGGCAACCAAATATTGGTTTAGAGAATATAATATGACCATCGTGATAATGTCATAACCATGTTTTTTCCTTTGCGTGCAGAGTATCCAGTTAAATCACCAACAAGACCCTTGAATTGGTAACAAGAGAGTCGCATAACTACCCCCGTTTGTTGGTCGGTCACTTATGTCTTGTAATTTTACAGAAGGCCAGTTTAACATGGCAAGTAGTGCCTTTGAAGTAATCGTCCGCAAAGCATAATTTTAAGCAATGCTGCGCTTTACACAAAATTCTCAAAGAATTAACTGTCTGCGAAATGGGTTAGTTCATTCTACCATACCAAAGCTATGTTTATAGCAATTGATATAACAACCAACCATAACAGCCAGCCAGTTAGTGTTCCTCGGATACTCCAAGTTTACAAATGGCTCTTCTACATGAATATATGGCAGCAATAATATGTAACGGCAAATAATAAATATGTTGTTGAATTCCGTTTAAATATAAATATTTATGAGTGAGGTAAAGATTAGTCAAATTCCACTAAGGTAGAACTATGGTAAAAAAAAATTAATTCAGTTCGTAAACAGTTAACAAGCAATTAGAAAAATTGGCTTATATCGCTTGTTATATTCAAGGAGCGGTTCTATATAGATAAGTGCTTAATAAAGTAACTAAGAGTTGATGTGGGACAATATTTTTTGATATTTTTGGTCTCTATATACATACATATGTATGTTACCGCATACCTGCGAAATATAAAATCCAAGAGTTATAGACGTTTATATGAAAGAAATTCGAGCAATTGTCTTGGCACCTTACCTACAAGGTATTAGTTTATTTTTTGTCTATTGACAGAATGGTGATACCAAAAATTTCAAATACTGTCAAACTAACTTTATTTTTAATAAACGTGATCATGAAAACAAAACATTTAAATTAAGAACAACGGACGTGCCACAAAGCAGATATTGTTAAATTTCAGATAAACAATAAGGATTACTTCTGGACTCGTTGTCAACGTGCATGGTCAAGTAAGTCGATATAATAATAGTTAAGTCTCGCTTATCTGGGTATTTAAAGTCTAGAGTCTAGAAAATTTGTTTAAATTATATATTCGTAGCGTTATTAAAACTGAAAGGCCAAATACAAATCACAAACTTTGGACGTTAAAGGTCCTGTACAATAAAAGCAACCTCCCCGTTTATATGTGTTTACAAATTTCAGATTTATCAACCAAAACGATTTTTATGCCCAACTTAGGCAGCTTTGGTATCAAAAAATTAAGATTTGTTTATATTTCTGGATCTAAAAATCGTAACAACTTTAAAATTATCGCAACTGTATAAAAGGAATTACCCTTTAGCACATATTTTTTAAGGTTTTAAAAACGTTGCTTCCAGAGATACAGCCTTCCGACTTATAGGTCACGAAAAATGCAATCATGTTGTATATCAAATCGAAGGCAATTTGACAGCCTCTCAAATGCAACTCTACTGAACTACGTAGATATAAAACTTTTCAAGAAAATTGCAATTAAGTTAGTACAACTTTTTATATTTTTCTGTTTTTCTCCGATATTCAAAACATGTGTTCTGATCCAGATGAGACAGAAACCTTGAACTTTAAAATTTTCTTAGTCCTGTGATAATCTTTATGTGCAAATTTCAAACAGCAGTTTTTTAAGTTAAGATGGCTTAATATAATTTTTTATAGACAATTTATTTGAGAATACGTTTTGAATTTATTGAACGCCATTTTTTACAAACAAAACTTTAAAAACAATTTAAAAATCATTTAATACAGGCAACTGCTAACAGTCCATTTCCATTGAAGTGAGTTTTAAAAATAATTCCCCAGCGAAAGTATTGCCGCTAGTCTTTAAGTTTTAACCATGTGCCGCAAGTAATCCTTTTAAAAGCATCCCTTATACGACAGTAAACACTTAAAATATTATTATTTTCTTCTATTTAATATATTCCAAAGTATGTTTAAACAAGTTTGAATGTGTACTCGAAAAATATGGTTTAAATGTTCCTTTAACCGTTGAAAGAAAAGTATTTCATTAGTACTTTAATTACATATTAACACATGTGTGTACGTATGTATTTATGTACTATACATGCCTCTAAAATTCTATATCAACACAAAATTTTCCCGTTGTTTTATTGTATGAGTATGAACAGTATTTAGTATATAAGTATAATAAAGTATTCGTTTACAAAGGGAAACACACAACCCTGCATATTCAGTAGTGCATTAAGAAAATAAACACACTGTGACCTAAAATAATTGGAACGATGAACGTATATCGCAAAAAAAATTAATTTAATATTTTTTGTTTTATCAAAGATACTAATATCGCTTAAATCCTACGACTTGTTTAATAGTAAGAAATGCCTTTTACCATTTCCTTTATTATTAAAAATAATTTAAATAAATGGTTATTTCGGAACACCTTTATCACGCAAAGAAACAACATGGTTATGGTAATCATAATCGTAAAGCAACATACTTTGATTGAATCATATGATTGTGGTTAAAGCATATAATGTTTGCAAAATATCATAATTATGTTTAAATAAAGCATCATGCAATAATCATTATATAACTACAAACAATATACAAAATTCAAATTTTTTATATCAGTATTTTCTTATATTTAATGGTTTTTTGATTATTTTTTTTTCATTTTTGTATATTTTTCTTCACACGTAAAATTTTTTAAATAACAAAAATATACTGAAAAAGAATAATAACCGCTGAAACAATTTATTATCAAAAGGTATCATAGTTTGATTGCTTTGTAATCATACTGTTGTTTCACATAATAAATAATGATTAATTTTAATTTTAATGCTTTTGAATATCATGTTAGTTTTGCGAAGACATCATACTATTTTTGTTATAATTATTTTATAAATCATACCATTTTTGCAGAACAACCAAATATAAGTTTTCATGAGAAGTAACAACTTAATGATGAAATTTAAACAAACGCTTGATTGTCTTGACGAAATAAATAATATAACTTAACTAAAATAACTATTATTTCTTTTCGATAACAAAATATTGTTACAGAGAATATAATATGAATATTGTGATCATGTAGCAACCATGTTTTTGCTTTGCGTGCATATTATATCCATATATTGAAATTTAAGCTTGATTAAATGAATTTAGCGCATGCCGTTCGTCGCTCAAAGTTTGAAAAAATGTAAATTGTTAGCTAAAAGGCCGACATATAGAACCAGAACTCCAGAAGTGTAAATACTAAAAACACGCTTAATATCTCAAAAGAAAGTGAATGTCGTTCTTTATAATTTATATTCTCTAAATAATTGTTTTGTTTTTAAAGTCAAACAGAGTTACAAAAGCCTTTAACACGAAAAACGTAACATGGTACCACTTAATGGCCCTCTAGTATTAAAAATAGTCTAAGTGTTATGCCGGTCCTTTCGGACATACCTGAATGGTGTTGAGACATTTCGGGTGAATACTCTGGATGAGTTGCTTACAAAACTAATTCGGCTACCTTAATATATGTAGAGGGAAATCGTTTTGTAGAATCCAGACGAACAAAATTCCGTCATCGATTTTTTTTTTTTTTGCGGTCACCCTAATATCCATATACATAAGTTTATGCATAAGTACATACTTATATGGAGTTAAAAATGATTTGTTTACACACATATGTGTGTGTATACTACATGTGAAAACAAATTTAAAAAAAAATCGAACAAACAAAACATGACCTCTTTTATTCTTAAATACACTTGAGTGTACTGCCTTTGCAAATTATAAAATTTTTACCCTTAAATGCCTTATTCTTACTTTTGTCTTGGTTTTACATTTTCTTTTATAATTATTCATCGTAAATTTTAAACAAGTGGCAACAACAGATTTTTAGATACAAGTTTCATCGACCGTCTTTTTAAGTAAAGAGGTGAAGTAATTACTACTCCCCAAAAAACAGTATTGTACCAATGGAAGTGCTTAAATTATTTGAATTTCAAAGTATGTCTTTTGCCACTGCTTATTATTTCATCAGTGAATAAAAAGAAACTTATTTATTTTATTAGTTTTTTTTTTATATCTGCCTTACTTGCTGCTACCCTTTTCAGCAATACATAAGGAGAAGACATGTTTAAGCTCTTCTTCTTATTCTTCCTAGTAAGCAAAAAAAAATAGACCTACGAAGTGTTATATTGCATATAGAAACAAGTAAGAGTGCTATATTCAGACGCAGGGAATCATATATTTATACCCTTCACAACGTGTAGTCATGCAATAACAATAGCTTGTATCACAATTCATTTCATATGAAATACGTACATACATATAAAAAACATACATATGTATGTACATAAAAACATCCCATTATAAAATTATAAATTAAGTTAACGTAAGTATGTGGAAAAAAAATTAAAAATATATAAAAATTAAAAATATATAAAAAAAATAATAAAAATTAAAAAAAAAACAAAAAAAAAATTTAATAAAAAATAAAACATAATAAATATAAAATAAAAAATAATAATAAAATATTAAAAAAAAAATTTAAAGAAATAATAAAAAATAAATATAATAAATATAAAATAAAAAAAAAATTAAAAGAAATTAAAAATAAAATTTTTTTTTTTTGCTCAGCTGGGATTCGATGCCACGTTTACTCTTACCAGTATACCAAGTATGTATGTTTTTGTTGTGAAAAAAACGAGGTGGTTTTTTGCTTATATCTCAGTTGTTTATGTACCGATGTTTCTGATTTTCAATACCGATCTACTTCCGAATATTTCTGATATTTTAATACCTTACCCGGGTCCAAGGGGGGCTTCAAAAAGTTGATTTCAACATACACACGGACAGACGGACATACTGACAGAGCTTAATTGACTCCCCTATTCATAAGATTTTAGAAAATATATACTTTATGGGGTCGGAAATGAAAATTGCAGAAATTTCACACGGAATGATAAACCTATATACATATACCCTTTTTCACTGTGTGAAGGGTATAATCATGTCTACTTCGCCCTTGGAAGCAGGTAAGCACCTAGTAAGTGGTTCAGCAAGCGCTTTCTGGCAAATAAGTTTTTTGGTTGATAGGCAATTCAAGATGTAAGTCATTTAATACAAACAAATCTATACACATAGTTTCGATTTTTCTATTTCTCTGTTTTACACAGAAAAAAATAACCCCTAAATTTGTTTAATTAATTGACTTTTTGATTAGTTTTAAAATTCTAATTACATTTGTCATTAACTGAATTAATTTTTTTAATTGATATTAAATATTTAAAAAAACAAAGAGATTTCTGTCAGTTAAATAAAATAAATAAAAAATAAAAAATGTTATTTTAAATGATATTTTTTGAAAATTGAATTTCTTAGAATTAATTTAATATAATTATCATTCAATGAGCAGAATAATAAAAAATAGTAGACAATATACAAGAAAAAGTTCTGGTAAGTGAAAATATATAAAAATATGTTCAGTTTTAAATATAATAAATGGTTTCAGTTTCATTGTAGATGTGCCCAAATCCAATAATTATTGTATCCCCTTTTATTCCTCAGAATTCTCATTTTAGTAGGTAAGTTTGTTGAATTTCTTCACTCTGTCTGATCAAGCCTTTTTACCGGTTAATATTCCTTTATATCTAGATTGTTGATGCTACCAGATATTTTGGATCTCCGGTTAAATAATTTTTGTTATTGATATAATAAATAATTTTATTATATAATTACCAAATTTCAATTATAGACATGATTAAATTAATTAAAATGTTTTTGGAAAAAAATAGAAATTTTAATTAATTTTTTAATACTGTTTTAATTGATATTTTTCTCAACATTTGTTCAATTAAAACTATTAATTTTCAAACTATTATTTAAATTTTTAATCAGGCTTGAGTTCATATTAATATTCTTTATTTTTACAAAGAATTTTTTTTTTTTTTTTTAATTGTGATAAATGAAAGAATAAATCTTGAAAAATTATATTTTTACCGACACTAGCCGAGTGGAATGCATTTTCGAAACCAGCTACGATTTCATCATCAGCACTCTCTGATCGGTGGTTACATGTTGGTTGTAAATATCATCTATTTAACTCACAAACAATATATGAAATAGGAAAAACTAAAAATTAGTTACCGAATTCAATTAACATAAGTCCCGTGAGTTAAATAGATGATATTTACAACCAACATGTAACCACCGATCAGAGAGTGCTGATGATGGAATCGTAGCTGGTTTCGTAAAAATATAATTTTTCAAGATTTATTCTTTCATTTATCACAATTAAAAAAAAAAAAAAATACTTTGTAAAAATAAAGAATATTAATATGAACTCAAGCCTGATTAAAAATTTAAATAATAGTTTAAACAGAAAAGTTCGACAAAATAAAAATTCAACTATTAATTTTCATTTAATTAATAGTATCATTTTGATGATTGGAGCAAAATTAAACGATTTTTTAATTATTAATATTAATTTCGTAATTGAAGTTCATATTTATTTTTTTCTTTTTTTTTTCATAGCTATAGGCAATAGGGCTTGTTATATTTCATTGTAAATAAAAAGAAAAGATAAGTACGCTTAGCAATATTAAACAACATTTCACACAATAGAAAAAGACTTCCGTATCTACAGTTTTGATATTTGGCTTGACTATATAATGTTTCGTTTGGCGACAAATTTAGAAAAACAAAAAAAGGGGAAAAAATCCAAATATTTATGTAACTCTTTTACAAATATATTTGGCTATCTAACATATAAAACTCTCGTGTCGTTGAGTTTGTGATTAAACTTCTCCGAAATGGCTCAACCGATTTTCATAAAATTGTGTGTGCATATCGGGTATGTCTGACAATCGGTCAACATCTATTTTTCATACTCCTCAACACCACGACTTTTTTCACTACCATTCAGGTAGGTCAGACTGCTGGACCGATCTTCTTGAACTTTTCACATAATATAACTAAGATCCTGATATGATTAATAGGATAATTATTTACCACGCCTACGTTAACGCCCACTTATTTTAATTATATACTTGCATGGATATAGTTTCAAGTATTTTTTTTCAAATTGTAAACAATTTTTTTAAATTGTAGCAAAACAGAAATATACGTTTAAGAATCGGTCAACATCTGTTTTTTATACTCTTAAAAACTAAGGGTGACTCACCCCAAGGGACAATTTATTCCTCACGTAAATAACGTAACGACTTTCATGAAATTTTAAACTAAAATAGATCTGTGTACAGTAGAACACATATGGTTTACGTTTTTTTTTTTTAATGTTAAAACTATATGCTAGAAATAATTTATATGGCAAAACAACGTTTGCCGGGTCAGCCAGTTTTTTTTAAATATATTTATGTCATAAAAAGTGTGCCATTTACAAAACAAGCGATTAAAGTGTATTTATTTTCATATAAAACTCAATTGCCGCATGTTTGTAAAAGCATAACTTGAACAGGGCTTAACCGATTTCGCTAATTATTTGTTTGTTGCATTTGTAATTACAAAGGCGTGGCTTTTGTGTAAAAAAAAAATAAATTAAGAAGTGTGCATAGTTTATCGAATAGAAAGATGATTCTTTAGGTGTTGTATTTGCAATTAAGGAATCAAACAAAAAACCATGGAGTGATATTTAAGACCTACAATTACAAATGTTTTTAAACTTCCTATATAACATTTACATTTAAAGGGTAGTTTGGGAAACTATGTATGTACATATATTCATAAATGTCTTCATTTGCCATTAGTAAATTTTACAGGCATGATACCGAGTCAGGTCTCTAGTATGTCACAAATAAAATAAGCAATCGTCGCACAACCTTCTATAACCAAGGGCATATAATTTCATGACTGTTTTAAATTTCTTAGAATTAAAAAATAGTTTCAGAAATTGCTTCGCATTTGTTTTTATTATGTGCTACTAAGGTAATGTTATCTATTCATAGCCTAACAACAGGTAATCACATAAATAGCCCTGGCTTATGAGTTCTCTTTAACAATCTGTGGTTATAAGGGTTTTCACAGTTACCTTAATAAAAAGAAATTACCAGTATAAATAGCAGTTTCTCAACCCCTTCATTGTGAAGTCATTTGCGAAATACAAGAAGAAGGAATGAAAATTTTTAAAAATTAAGGGAGCTTGCTTAAGTTGTATTAACAGCGACTGCAATAATCATCTTATGTGGAAAAATTATCTCTAGAAAAGTGATATTATTAGTCTATTTATATTAATGAGTGTTAAAATTATTAACGGAATGAAGATTTTCTTCGATAAGGAAAATATTTTCGATCTTCTATCTCAAGTAAAAGGTGCTCTAAATTGGTCCGAAAGTTCACGGTGTCAAACGCCAATGTATCACAGTTAATTATTTCCCAAATCTTAACAAAAATTCTAAATTTGTTCTGAGGCAGTTATCAGTTATAATAAATATTATAAAAATATTAAGAACAGAAAAACAGACAGCTGGACTTCCGAGTTTGAAATAAAAAAGACGTTGTAATCTAGAAGATAGGCATCAGCTGCACTAAAATTGTAGAAATAATGGGTCTTTCTTAAAGAACCACGTCACATTCCACTTTTTTTCGTCTAAAGGAAAGTTAAAATTTTTAATTGAAAATAAATGAAATTTTGAGAGAAGGGAACAGCTTTACCAGGCCTGTCATATTTACGATCTATCCGCATTTTTCGGATTTGCCAATTTTTGCTTGTTTCAGTATAATTTGTAAACCGTGTTCAATACTGGAATACTTCTCACATTAAAAACAGACAACTGTTAATAAGTTAGCGCAGTACCAATAGTGGTAATCATAAACGAAAAGAAACATACTATGATTGAACTGCATGATTGCGATTGAAACATATAATGGTTACCAGTTACCATTTATCATTATTATGTTTACTTAATTAAAGTCTCATGCAATAACCTTATAATGACTACAAATGAAATGGGTAATCTTTGCTATTTTTACGGCAAATTATTGTCTTTTGCTGTTAGTTAAATACAAACATATATTGATTGTATTTACCATTTTAAATGCAATTTTTAAAGCAATTTTTTTTTAAATTTTCTTGTTTTTTTTTCAAGTTTCTCCAATTTTTACAAAAATGTTTGTATTTTTTTGACATCCTAAACTTTTAAAATGATTAAAACTTATTCAGCAAGAAGAAGAACAATTAAAATCAAATTATTATAAAACAAAAATCATAGGTTGATTAATCTGTAGTCATACTGTTGTCTCACCTATTATTAAATGATTATCTGTAATTTTTAATGCTTTTGAATATAAAGTTATTTTTGTCGCATTAATTTTCTTAAATCGTACTATTTTAAAACAACAACCATGACGAAAATTTTAAGAAAAGTAAACATTAAATGATACAATTCAAACAAATGCTTGATTATCGTGACAGAATATATGATGAAATGAAACAAAAATAACTATTACTTGCTTTCGACTACCAAATATTGTTAAAGCGAATATAGTATGATCGTTGTGAACATGTTGTAACCATGTTTTTTTTTGCTTGTAAAAATACAATTTTTGAATACAAAGAATTTTTGAAATTTGATAAGGTCAACTTGGGATTGACGATTGTGTATTAATAGTATTTATTTCAAACGAAATTTGCAGATCAACTTGGAAAAGCCTTAATTTTGAACATAAATCTTTAATGATTTTTTAATATAAGGATTAACCTAGAAAAATTTTTAAAAATAAGAACAATTTTTTTTACCAAATTCTGGCAGAATTTGCAAGCTTTATTTGTGAAAAAGAAAAACAAATTGAAGACTCTAAATTTAGAAAGTTAAATTAAAATTAAAATTATTCATTTGTTTGTAGTTTTACATTTAAAACGTGGATATTCTTGAGGTGAATCTCCAATGCTGTAAATTTTTGCTAACAAATTTCGGTCTTTTTATTGCTTTCACAATTGTAAGTTAAAAGAATTTTTATTTAAATTAACTTAAACACAATTTTAATGTTTCTCGCAAAATTAATATTTTGCAAACAATATTTTAATTAAGACGATTTTAAATTATTAATTCAAACTGTTTCAAATATCAAACTATAAAATCTGAAATCTAAAGTATACTTTTCTTCAGAAATTTGATTTTTTTTTTTTTAATTATATATTTTATATTTTATTCGAACTTTTTCCTATATATTAAATTTTAATGTGAACCATTTTTTATTCTGGCTTAAGTTCATTCGTTTCCTTATCTAATTTTATAATTCAAATTAAATTAAATTGTAACCATTTTAGGAATATTCTTTCTAAAAATTATTTTCGATATTAGCCGAGTGGAATGCATTTTCGAAATCAGCTACGATTTCATCATCATTTAATAGGTGAAATTAAATATTCAACAAAATATGCAAATTAATACTGAGATTCACTAATTCAAATTTCATTCAATTGTAACATAAATAGGAATTTTAAGTTACATAGTAGTATACCGATAAAGAGTGCTGATGATGAAATTGTAGCTGATTTCGAAAATGCATTCCACTCGGCTAATATCGGAAATAATTTTTAGAAAGAATATTCCTAAAATGGTTACAATTTAATTTAATTTGAATTATAAAATTTTTTTTTTTAATTTTAGAAACAACTTACCCTAAAGTACAAAATAAATTTCTTTAAAGTTAACTACAACTTTTTTTGTAATTTGTCAATTTTTCTTAATTTATTATTATTTTTTAAAAATTAGTCATTGCTTAGATATTCTGTTTTGTTATTCTTTGTTATTTAATAATTGTTGTGTTGGATTTTTGCGTTTATTGATTTTTTGCCGATTTTTATTCAAGTCTAATGGCACCCCTGAGCTTTACTATTCATCATATCCTTACGGCACTTATGAATAATGAGTTTCATGAAATTTTTATTTCAATAAAAAAGTTATTAACAAAAGGAATCAAATAAATATCAGCTACACGTTTTTCTAAAATTCAAATTATAAGTCTTACGTATATTTCATTTAATATTGTAATAATTTAAGGCTTAAACACATAAAGAGATGAATAAAAGGAGAATAAGAATTTTACCTTGCATATTCATTTTTGCCACTAGCAGCCAAATTTTATAAAATTTTTCATTATTTAAAATTTTTGGAGGTAGATTTGCCAAAAACAGAAATAACTAACCTTCCTAAACATAATTGTAAAGCATTTTGAAATAACATTTTTATGTTTCGGGGTGTTATTATCAATTTTTTCTTAACAACTGGAAAATAAAGATAAATTTTTGGACCTAAAGAAATACAAATTCTTTTAGGCGAAAAGTCGATATTAACCTTTTTTAGATATACTTTTGCGAGAACTCTCGGTTCTTGATTTTTTACAGACAATTCCCTAAAACATTTTATGGTTCCTTTAAACTGTTTTTATATAGCAAAAATAGCTAAAAAAAATAAAAATAAGGAAGTATAGAGTTACTTCACAACTTTATTTTTATATGCAATTGGCCTATTTACAAGGATGTCGTAAATGACGTATTGTCCTAAAGTCATAATTTTTCAAAAATTTTAAAACTATTGAAATATTTTCTACTGTTTATTGTAAAATATGTATAACTTTTTAAAATTTTAAAAACTAAGAACACCGTTAAAAACTAAGAACGATGGACTAGTCAGCAGTGTGCTGTTCTGCTAGTTTGGGGGTTGCGGGTTCGATTCCCGCCGGAGACTCTGGACTTGTCTGCTTCCTTTCTATTCTATTCTTACTTTTCTATTCAGGTATCACAAAGGGATCAATATAATGGACCCAAGTGAGCTGCACAGCAGCTGCCTGTTCTACCTAACCTAAGAACACCGTGTGGATTAGCCAGATATGTATATAAAATGTCGCATATGAACTTTATATGTCTTCACCTTTTTAATATTTTTTATTTTACTTTGAACTTCTTAGGGACGTTGTCAGGAGGTTTACTGGCGCTTACTGTTCTTTTATTTTACCTCCCTATATAAGTATCAGTACTCAATACATAATTTCCAAGATTTTAGTTTTACGAGTTCAGCTCTGTTGACAGTTTATTATGAATTGGTTTATGCAGTTGAAAAATCTGTGACAAGCTTAAATCTTTTTATAAAAAGAACACTAACATCCTGCCAGAATTAAGTTTCATTTTACATTCACAACAGTTTGAGTTTATGTTTATGAATAAGAAAAATCAAATAACAAGTTATGTTGGGTTGTGCATTCTTGTTACACATTATATATCAGTGTTGCCAAGGTTTCAGATTTTTGTTTTAAATGCAGGAGTTTAATTCAATGTATACTATGCCTTTTTAGAGGACTATACAAAAATATCCAGCAATATTTTTTTTTTTTCATGATCAAAAGGTTAATCATACATTCTTTATAATAGATATTTTTGTTTTTTACTTAAATACAATATTCAATGCATTCTTATGTAAACAAATCTTCAAATGGCGCTTTTACACTACAGTAAATTTTTTAGCTCGGATTGAAATTTATTCACCATTTTTTTAATAAACTTAGACCAGGATTGTCGGAACAAAATTTAAGTAAAATCCATTCAATCCCAATAAAATTATTTTTGTTTTATCTATTTTCTACCTTTTTTCGAATTAGAAAACAAATATCACTAAAATGGCATAAGTTTAATAACAAACACATATAACATTCCAAAAGACAATTATATCTGTAGCATGCTTAGTAATTTAGAAAATAATCACCTGAATTTAACTTGACAACACTGATACATACATATTTTCAGCAGATCTATGAGTGATTGTGCAAGTAGGAATGTACGTATTCTTGGCAAATTCACTACACAAACATGTGCTGCTCTATTACAAATGTTTACTTGATGAATATGTTCTTATGACATTTGTATTGATAATTTTGCATCGGTTTATTTTATTTGATTATTTTATAGAATCAAATTTGAATACATCATCCATGTGATTAATCAACTGATAAGTGTTATTGAAACAAACAATATTTTCATATCGCCCTAGGGTATACTGTAGATTTTTAGAATTGTACCATTTAGTATTATTGTGTTGCCAAAGTGTTAAATTTTTAGCTTATCAAACGAATTCCTTATAAACATATAGCGACATTTTGAAGACAAATTTATTTATATGGATACTGGATTGTATGATTGATAACAATTTTTATCACCAGCTCATGTGTTATATATTTATATGTTCAATTTGAATTAACCCAAAGTAATGCATTATTGGTAACTTAATTGTTACTGACAATGATGTATATTTGTTGACGTTTGACACAATCAATTTAATTAATATTATTTTTATACCGAAAAATTTCAATATTTAACTTAACTTTGCTGGAATTATACAGCCCAGAAGATTTAGTTTGCACAGATTAGGAACTTGCTTGTAAATATTACGATATGAGATATCACATCTAAAAGAATTAAAATAAAATAATTTTTTTATTGCTCTCTTAAATATTTAAAAATTCGAAAAAATTTGTTTAGTCATAAGTCCATAGATATGAATGTATGCTTACATTAACATACATATTTAACATTTAAAAGATGAAAAAGCAAATGTATGTTGAACTGCATTTTAAGCGCCTATATAGAATTACATGTGGTAATAGTAGTTTTTACAAAAACTTAACTGTATCAATTCTCAAAAAATTATGTTAGTTTTTTAATATTGAATTTCAATTTTTTGAACTGACCTTGAAAATGTTTTTTTAAAAATGATCGGGTTTTTCCCCCTTTTTCACCTTCTCAAGGCAATATACAGGCACATAAAGTAAAGTAATTGAGAAATTCTTTCATATTTAAGGTCAGATCATTGCAGATATATTTCTTTTTACTGAAAGCACAAGACAAATCTAAAAAGAGTAAAAATGTTAAATTGATTTTGCTAACCAAATTTAAAATTACGTTTGAGTTTATTAATATACAATATTTTCAATGACCTAAATGCCTTTAACATACAGTTTTGTCCTTATTTCTTGAGTTTTGTATAACATTAGTCAAGTAACTTTTTGTGAATAATAATAAAAAATAAAGTTTATTTAACAACTCTATTACTGGTTGTGAATCTATTAAAATTTTTCACAAAATATTTATGAAAATTAATTATATAAATTTATACTACACACGAGAATAAATGAAAACATATTGAAACACCGCTTATCTTTACAAGAATACAGTAATCAAGCATAACAAGAGGAATGACGACTTTAAAAATAAAGAGATATCATATACACACATACATTCAAAAATACAAAACAAACAATAAAACTATAGCCAGTATAAAACAAACAAAAATAGAATGACCACTTTTACAAATAGCGGAACATTATATATACAAACATTTTAAGAACTGCTTTCCAGACAATATCTATAGATATTTCAAGCGTGCTAATAAAAAGTTTTAGAATTTTATCTGAAGCAAACTTATACTCTAGTTAAGTTACATTTCGTTTCCGAGTTAAGTTGTTGTGTTGTAGCAGTTTGATTTATTTATACAAATAAAAAAGTTTTAAATAAAATATATCAAGCCTGATTAAAAATTTAAAAATATTAGTTTAAACAGAAAAGTTCAACAAAATTAAAAATTCAATATATCATCACTTTCATGAGAACTTGCTATGTTAGATTATCTAACGATGAACTTTACATGGATGAAAATATTAATCCAGCAACGTCAATGCTATTTTTAATAATACCTGTTGCTTCAAAGTGGAATACTACCTAAACTTAAATAGGAGAATTTTTCATTGTGATTTTGGTGCAAACAAACAAAATTTTTATACCTGAACTGAAATTCCTAAGACTTCATATTCCAGTAGTGTTATATTGAGACATTATTCGATAAATTCGTTTTATACCTGACACATTATTAGCCATGCAAATTGGAACTCATCCAGTTTATATTGACTCCTGCTGAAAAAACTATAAGTTTTCTTTAATACTGAGAAAGTTTCCAACGATTTTTATTTTTAGTGGCAAAGATTTGTGAAATTTCAAAGCTTTTTTAATTTATTATTAAACTTGACCATTCAAAAACAAAAGAATGTGTTGCAATATTGCTAAATCAAATTAAAAAAAAAAAATGATGAGATTATGTTCTTCACAAAAATATATAAAAAATTTGAAAAAGCCTTAAACCCCAAATTATTTATGTAAAAGATATACTAACCAGCATTTTAATATATCCTTTATGCCCAATTACGAAAGTAGCCACATTCCATTTAACTTAACTACCCTAGGTGGAAAATTAAAGTCGATAAGTTATTAAAATAATGAATCCTTATCGAAAATATTGCGTTAGTATGTTCATCTTTATATTAAAATTACTCAATTTTGTTAATCTTGCAAGTGTAATGTTAACATTAGTTAACCGGAAGTACGATGGATAAACTAAAACGCGGGTGCAATACTGTTTTTGTGGGAATTGCAAACTTTGACACACCCATCTCATATACCATTTTCTATGGTGGTACAGTTTTTATTTAAATAAAAAGATAATTTTAGCTGCAACTAAAATAAACTTTTGTTATTAAGTGCAACAAAAACAGAGAAACGACAGTGGAATTGCTGCATCACTTGAATACTTAAAATAAATTTAATGAATTATTTTAAAATAAAACAAACAAAAATTCCGCACACGAGCACACAATAAAATAGACAGAATTTTAATAGTTGTTAAATATTTGCATGTTTTGGAATTTGTTTTTTTTTCTTTTGTCTCAAGAAAATGCAAATGATTATTCAACACCATTTCGTATTCTTGTCTTAAACTTAATCCAAATGCCATCCTTAGCAGCTGTTAGAAATGTAGTTGTTGACATTTCCAATGTTTTGTTTTTTAACTTATCAGGCAAATGCACAGAATACTGGGAAAGCAAAGAAACTAAGCCGGCTTTGGTTTGGGTCAAACCAAAACGACCACCTTTGAAATAAAGAAAAAGTTAAATACAGTTTTAAATGAAATGAAAAATAAAAGTTTAAAGTGATGTACGAGTAGTAAACATACCAGGACACATACGCGGACCTTCACCGAAACCTAAAAATGAACAGCTTGGTCGGCTTTCTTTAGCCAACAGAAAACGTTCTGGTTGAAAGGCCAAAGGATCGGGATACACATCCGCATCACTGTTAAAATTAAACTTTTAATATTATTGTTTTCAAAAGTTAAATACTTACTAGTGTATGGCCTTAACAGGCACTATAAATACCATGCCTTCGGGTACTTTAAAGCTTTTTCCATCTACAGTTTGGGATGGCAATGTAAAGCTTTTTGTACAGTGTTTCAATAAAGCCGTCATGGCAGGATGCAAGCGCAGTGTTTCTAAAATCACCAATAACAAAATAAACCTTAATTTCTGTCAAAAAAAAAGCTATATAAATAGTAACTATACCATACAAGCAGGCCTCAAAATATATCATTTCCTGCAAAGCATCGTAACACAATTGGCCATTATAACGTTTTAAGACTTCATCAATTTCTAGTAACACTTTATGTTGCTCTAAAGGATTTTTAGCAAACTGAAATGTACATAAATTGTTTGTGTGCAGCTCAAGTGGTAACAATTCAATAACATCACTTCATTTACCTCATACATAGCAAACGCCATTAGAGAGGAAGACGTTTCAAAGCCTTCTAACAGAAATGTGCTGCAATGACCAACAATGGTGGCTCGATCTATGGGTTCATTTTGCTTTTGTTTGTTTTCAATTAACCATTGAATAAAATCCGTATTGTCTCTGTGGCAATCATTAGCATTATCCAAGCGTAATTTCAATATGTTTGTCACAATGGTTTTCAACCACATCGTTACTCTATCTGGTATGTAACTATAAATGCGAAATTTCATTATGCTCATTACTTAGCCAACACAAGTTGAAGGAAATACAATTATTGTCCTTTAAATGGCCAATGTGTCTAACAAATAGAGCAACACAAAACTTATACGCACGTACTTACGTATACTTTATAAGTTGACTAAAATATGGTGAAAAAAGTAAAGCAGTTGTTTCCAAAATGCTAAATGGTTTGGGTAAAAATAAATTCTCCACCAGTTGTGTAAAATCTGAATTGGTATTGGTGAAGGATTGTGCATCTAAGCCAAAAGCAGCTGAGGCTACAACATCCAAAGTGTATTTTGAAAATAACTTTATTTGGTTGGTAAAAAGTTTTATATGCAAAGAAATAATGAGAAAAAAGTATTAAACTTTTATATACATACAGACAGTTTTCCATACAATTGCTTCAAAAAAAGGCAACGAAAGTGGAAAAAAAGTTTGATTTTCCTATGAGAGATTAAAATACTTTTTTTTACCTCAAAATCTCTAGCAAAAACTTAAACGCTTGTGTTAAAAGAATATATTAGAATCTGTTTTTATTATTTGTTCTGGTGAACTTTTAGCGAGGCGAGGAAGCTGTTGCCTTGATGATAAATAATTTAACTCTGAAGATAAAAATCGATTTTCTGAATATTTTCAATTATAATTATAAATTTATATTTTATTCGAACTTTCGTATTAAATTTATTGTAAATCATTTTTTTTTTTTTTTTGGCTCAAGCTTATTTATTTTATTATTTAACTTTCAAAATTAATTAATTTTCCATATTAAATTATAATTGTTTTAAGATTATTTTTAGAAATTATTATTATGATTCCCTAATTCTAGTTTCATTGATGTAACATTATACTAGTTTCAAATTACATATGAGTATACCGAAAAGAATGCTGATAATGAAATCGTAGCTAGTTTCGAAAATAATTTCCACTCGGCTAACATCATCGGAATAATTTTTAAGAATTTTCTTAGCATGACTCAATTTAATTTAGAAAATGTTTTATTTAAATAACAGAATAAATGAACTTGAGCCAAAATAAACATTTAATTTCATTTTCAAATTATTTTAAATTTTCGCAAATTCTAAAAAAGCCGTGGAAAATAATTTTTTTCAATATTGTTACAGAGTTAGTTTGATTGGATTTAAATTTCATTACTTTAATTAGCAACAATATTAATTCATATTTGCATTTGTTCAATTAACCTTAAACTAATTTGTATTTTTTTTTTTATAACTTTGGCAACTTTGGAATTACGAACAATTCACAGCTTGTAGCATACTTTCAGGATGTTAAAGAAAAAAAATAACTACAGTCGTGTCTGGATATAGGGAACACCCGATAAGTGAACACCTCCATATAGTGAACACCAAAATTTTTGCATGGAGTACTCTAAATAGTGAAAAACTCTAATAGTGAACAAAATTTGGAAAACAACTTCAACAACAATTCTGTTATTAAACTTAAATACATATGTACATACATATATTTCCTTTTTTGTACAAATTGTATTGTATTTTTAGTAAATAAAACGAGTTTTTGAACAAAACTTTCAACCTTGATACAGAGAACAACCTGGATACTATGAACAAGCCTTGCAAAAATTAGTTCACTATATCAAGACACGACTGTATTATTAGAATTTATATTGTTCTAGCAAAAAAAAAGAATATTATTCTCGTTCAGCTCCCTGGCTCTACGGTTTAAAAATTTTTCGTTAAAATTAAAAAATAAACAACAACTAAATATATAGTTCTGTTATAAATATTAGGAAAATATAGAAAGTATCTACCATGTAGCTGTTGTAAATAAGACATGCACTAGTGAATATCAAGTTGAATTAAACAATAACGAAGTATTAAATAAAATGTTAGTATATTTGGGTGTGTTTAAATAAATAATCTTAAATTCAGAAGTGCTGATTATTGTTTGCAATAAAAACAATCCCAGTTTATTTTAAAAAAATAAACCAACGTTTGCAAAACTTATAATATTACTTGTGTGATTTTTCTTCACTAAATAAAGAATAAATATTGAAGCATGTTTGAATTAAAATAATTTTCAATTAATAAAAAAAATATTTCTTAAAGGACAAATTAATAAATTTTAGTGGTTATGTCTAATGCGTTAAAT
Organism: Phyto melanocephala; assembly: GCA_941918925.1. Classification (NCBI taxonomy): domain Eukaryota; kingdom Metazoa; phylum Arthropoda; class Insecta; order Diptera; family Rhinophoridae; genus Phyto; species Phyto melanocephala. The sequence goes on along the minus strand of OW799234.1, from coordinate 133,873,054 downwards.
ATATGACTCATGTGTGTCCAAACCTTAAGCACTTTATACAAAGTGTAATTAAAAACATAAATCTGCCTAACAGTTATTAAAATGAAAACCTTAAAGTCAGTCATGTGCATATGTACTACAATTTCGCCTGTGTAATAGGTATGTTATATTTTTTATGTACTTTAAGAAAGAAACTTAATACACTGGTAGTATCATCTAGCAGCATTTTATGCACATGAAAAATTTGATATGGCCATTAATTTACAGACCAAATGTAGGAAAACCACGTATTCAGTTTTTTTTCACTGATCTTTTGTCCTTCTTAGGTATTTTATTTTGTAAGGATACAGAATGTTTGCGTCAGTATCATATAGAGATTAGAATAACACGTTTAACAGAAAAAAAATTAAGTACATCAGTTAAAAAATAAAAATGTCCTGCACAAAATGTAACCCTCCTATCCCTGAAATTTTGAGAATAAATATTGAAATAAATGATTGTTCAAACCTGAAATTTTATTAAAAATTTCGAAGGACCATAAGGGAAGGATAAAATTTTCAAAGGACTTTTTATGTGCTGTGGCTAGTTAACAAAATATTTTATTTTACTGCTATGATACCCATAATAATACACAAATAATATTAAATATTTATATTAAAAAAATATTCTATAATTGCTTCTGTTTTTTACCCAAACTTTTTGCAATCTTTGTTATGGTTATATAAAAATGTAGCCTTGGCAACGTTTTCAAAAAAAACTTGATCTAATGGGTCGACTACCAACAAAGATATCAGCGAAAGAAATTTTTGGATTCAAATTTTAATTAAAAGTTCATGTTATAGTTGCAGCACACTTATCATTGTCACTTGCAATCATTATATGATGGTACACACTTTATGAAGGGTATATAAGATTCTCTTACTTGTTATTTGTAGACCTTAATCAGTTGTGGGTACCTTGTTAATTGTATTCAGCATTTGTCAACTAAGAAAATACTTTCAATTTGTTTTTATAAATATTCCATTGATGCTCGCACATATAATAAAATCTGGCAATTCTATTTTTTTCTTTTGGGCAGGGTATACGATTTTTATGAAAGTACTTAGTAAAATTCCAATGGGTAACTTAAGCAAAAATAATTTCTACATAATTGGGTAATATAATCAAATAAATTTCATTTTTAAATTTTTCTTTACCCACTCAAGTGTCTACCACATACACTCGTATTTACATGTGAACATACTTTTTCATCATAATCCATTTCATCGTTTTATATTACTTACATCCTTTGCCTCAAAACAATTTTTACTAATATTTGCCAACACGTATGCACTTAGCTTCCTGCAGACATTCTCAATATGGGGAAATGAGGATTTAACCTTATGTAAATAAAGAGAAGCCAAAAGAAAACAAAAAAGTAAAATGTAACATGTTGCTTGCTATGTAAACAATTGACATAGAATATACATATCAGATATGGAAAATTTAATTTAAAATTAAAAATGTCAAAGGCATTTAAACTACAGGCAAAAGAAATTTGCTGGACAGTTTTGTCCTCTACTTAATAATATGGAAAATGGAATTACTAAAAACAAGTAAGAAGACTTTATTCAGTTGTGCTGAATTTAGATATCCACCACCAATTCTGAGTATTTTTACAGCACAAAATGTATTATTTTGTTAATAACAATAAGCGCTATGGAATAACCTTTTTATACTAAAATATGTATCATTTTCTTTGTATAACTTTCAATAAAAGTGGACGTTTAAGTAGGCGTGTCAATATAGTTTCTGCTAATAAATAAAACTTAGATATTTCAATATAGTCCTTTATTATTCCAAAAACTTGACTATAACAGCTACATGTACGAAATTTCATCATCATACCTGTTGGTTTTATGAGCTTTTAAATTTAATTAACAGCAGATTCCGTAAAAAGTGGGCGTTATAGTAGGCGTGTCAAAATAGTTTCTGCTAATAAATACAACTTAAATATTTAAATATAGTCTTTTATTCGTCCAAAATCTTTATTTATAGAGCATATATATGAATTTGAAATAAAGAGTTATTTGAAATAAGAGGGCGTAAAAGTGGGCGCGTCACATTTATATTCCGTTAGTACAAAGCCTTTAACCAAAAAGCAATATTGGCAAAATTTTAGAATCATACATCTTATTTTGTCAGTTTTACTAAGTTTTAAGTTTTGAATGTACCGAAAAATACGCTCTGCGGTATAAGATTTCGTACATTTTGATCTATAACTCCTTTCCTATTGTATAGATTTAAGCAACTTACTCGGGAAAAATACATTGGAAATTTTATGATTTTACGTTAATGCGTTTGGCTACAATTGCATTTTATTCGATGTTAGAAGAACACGGTTTTTTTTCATCTACTCTTGCCTTACGAGCTATAACTCTCTTCCGATTTAGCTCATTTTCAATACCCAACAAAGCTTGTGTATAAGAAATATTCTGGTAAAATTGGAACGCCCTTGCTTTTTTTTGGTCCGACCTCTATCATGCTTTCAACAGACGGACAGACGGACGGACATAGCTAGATTGTCATAAAATTAAAACCCGATTCAGAATATATATACTTTATGGGGTCTAAAATGGATATTTTTATGTGTTACAAACGGAATGACTTAATGAATACGTGGGGGTGTATTCATTTTTTAGGTGGTGGGTATAAAAAATTATAATACAAAATTCTAATTCCATTTAAATAAGTAGATGGCATTAACATTCAAATTTCAATCATCCATCCCTGATACATACATATGTAAATATTAATACTTGCATACTCACTTTATTGGGCGTAAATATGGGAACAATTTCATTTCGCATATTACGCCATTTTTCTCCCTTAGCAATGAAGGGATTACACATGGCTACAGCATCACGTTTGGGATCAATCCACAAAACATTATCCTGAAAATGTTGAAAACTACGTATCATCACTTCCTTGAGCATCTCAGAGCTACGCAACAGTACACAGGGTTCGTTGAACAGACGATAAATGCCAATATAGGGTAAATCATGATAATCACTACAACATTACATGCAACACAAGACAACGCACACATAAATACACACATTTATAAACATTTGTTTATACTTTACGTAAACAATGTTTTATAATTATTCTCACTTGTAAATCTTTTGATACACATCACCGTAATGTTGACGAGCCATTACATAATTCAGCATATTGCCAACTATTGGCCAGCCAAAAGAAGGGCCCAAAAGACCATGTCTTCGCCAGTAGATGCCCTTCCATACCATGCAGGAGATCATGATTACGACACTAATAACAAGGATTATTGATGTTGAAAACATTTTGATTACATTTGCAGTATGTATTGGGAAAATGTTAGGATCTTTACTAGTACTTGGAAATTTTACTACTAATTCCATGTGGATATAAATCTTCTTGATATTGTTTATTTTTAAAAACAACTTTGTATGTTTCAATAACATTAGCAGGGTATAGATTTGTAAGAGTACTTTAAAAAAAGTTTAAATTATAATTAAAATAAAGTGTTTGTACTCGAATTTAAAATTGAAAACAAAAACACCGCTCGAAAGTGATGAGGGTTTTTTATTTTTTCCACAGCAAACTTTTAAAACCCATTAAAATTATAATATAATTTTATTATTTTAAATTTGCTGTAGTATCCTAATGTACAATAACTAGTTTGCTGTCACACGACATCGTGCATGTTATTTTCCTTAATTTGTATTACTTTTTTTTCTATTTTGCTGCCAACTTAGTATATAAATTGTATTCGAATCAGGGGGTACGTTTATTAAAGATAATGCGATGACTGTCTATCATTCAATTTAATGTCATTAGATTTAATCAAAATAGATGAAACTATTTATATCGACGCTGACAACAAATAATTAAAGTGCATTTAATTATTTAGTAGTAAACAAATTACACGCAAAACAAACTAATTCAAGCATGAATGTTAAACGTGATTTACACAATGTAAATTACATTTGTTGATATGATTTTATATTTAGGAATGTATGATGTGTGTTTGTGTGTGTGTTTGAGTATGCAAATGATGCCTACATGTTAATTGTATTTAGTTTATTAAACACACCAACACATTAATTTATTTACTTTAGTTTGAATCTTATTTCAGAGAACTCATTGTATTTGTTTACATAAAAGTGTGCGCTAGTAAACGTAATTAATTTAATGTAAATACAATTGTATGTTTTGGTCCTCTTCAGTTATTAACTGTTTAAGTAAAGTTTTAACAATAAAGCAATAATTTAAGCCTATAGCTTTCCTATTTATAAAAAAAAGTGTGATTCTGTGCGCATAGTAAATATTTTATTTATTCTTGTGTTGAATATTGCAAAAATTTTAAATCACTGATTATTTTTGTTCTTTTCTCTTTGCACAAACTGTAGACAACTTCTTCAACTATATATAATTTTTTCGTCGCTGTTGTACTTCATTCGACGAATTTACGCATCGATTTTTTTTAAGTAAAACCAACTATAAAAAATGTGGTCACCTTGTACGCCATAATTGTATGCATTCTCATCAGCGATGCCACTTTTATTGGGGCAAAAGGCACATTAAGTTTAAAAAAAGGCTTAAAAGCGTAATTAAAAGCCCAATGATGCGAAAAAAAAGCACTACTCATTATCTTAAATTTAAGAAACCTAACAAATAGAAATGTAAAATTTATTTATTTTTATTTTATTTATTTATTTGGTTACTAGCTTGTGCCCGCGACTTCGTCTGCGTAGTTATCGGGATAAAAGGTACACTTAGTATTAACAACAAAAATAAAAATATTTACAACACAAGCAACCCGTTTAGGATGTGTGATGATGAGTTTGCCAACGACTTCGCGTCATTATTGTGATAAAAAATAGCCTATGTGTTAATCTATGTTGCTATCTATCTATGTGCCGAATTACATTTGGTTCCGTTCAGCCGTTTTTGCGTGATTGAGTAACAAATATCCAAACATCCAAACATACAAACATTCATATTTATTATATTACAATTAAAATTACAATAAATCCTAAAGCTAAAGCACTAGCAACTAAGGCTATCGGCTTGTGTTATATATATACAAAATAAAGGATTAGTATAAATTACTTATGCGAACGTAAAATTTTGTTTTGTAGCTGAAGATGTTGTAGGAAATCATATGTATTATTTATATTATTCTCTGAAGGACATTTGAATATATCTATGATACTGCGAGAGTTAAATATTCTTAACCGGGTGTTATAAAGAGCCTGACATTCCAATAGCAGATGAATTATTGTTAATGTTGCGTTGTTGCAAAAAAAGCAAACAGGTTGTGAATCTTTTGATATCAAGTGTTGGTGTGTGAGCCTAGTGTGTGTGTGTGTTTTATGGCAGTTTGTTGTTGTTGGGAGGATGACTGGTATTCTATTAGGGTTTATTGTTCGGTAAAGATGGCTATATCTGCTCCATTTTTGGAGAATGGAGGATTCTAAGTTTTTTATCGTGGATCTTGAGAAATAATTTTTTGTCTAGGTTAAGTATACAAGTATTTTTTGTGGCAATGTCTGCATACATATATATTCAAATATGTGCTATAATATATCATTTAAGAGTTTTAAGTATAGATCATTTGTTGATTCCAAGCTTACAAGGCAATCAGAAATTATTATTATTTCCATCAACAAAAAATTCTCCCAAATCCTATAGATTTTCATCGTATTGATTTGAATTGAGCAATAAAACTATTCCTTAATGATATTTAGATTTTTGATTTTTTTTATTTCACGAGATATCTGTGAATTATGGCTACTAAGTACGTATATAGTATGTAGTATTGAATTCAGAGATAATCGGTTTCTGATTTTTGACTTGAATTTATTGTCCTTCCACCTTCGCTTTCGAGTATGGTAAACTAGAAATTCGTAATACAAAACTAGAAAAATCTGAAAATGCGGTTTTGTTATTAACATTTCATTCAGGTTCTAAAAAGTATTACTTTTTTTAATTTTTATTGTATGCAAAAATATGCTGTTAAACAAATTATAAGCCATGTTTTTAGTTAACAAATTGTTTTTGAATATTTCGCTTTCAAAGCAATTGGAATTTCAAGGAAAGAAATGTTTCATTTTGTAGTAAAAATCACTTTGCAAATATAAGTGTGAAATTTGAGCACTGCTCTACAACAAGCTTAATGTCTGTGGCATTAAGAAAAAACTGCTTATGTCGGGTTTTTCCGTTTCTCAAAATAAAAAAAAAACCTTTAATTCTCGAGGTGATTTTTATTCATTAATTTCCTTAATACAAAAATTCCTTTATTTGTAGCAAAAAGGAATAAATTGAGATAAGAACTATCCTCAGGCAAATTTTCAAGTACTATTTTACACAACCTTACAGATAGTTATGTCGTAATGACTTTTTGCTTATATTTTTTCTCACGAACAATAACAGTTGGAATGATAACTTGTTTTAACTTATAATTAAACTAAATGTATGAACATAGATGTGTTCTTTAATAATACAGCATGTTATTCATATGAAAGTCTTTATTTTAAAGGGCAGCAATTTATAAGAATCAACTCATAAACTTACCCTAAAATTTTTAAAAACGGACATAAACAGCTTTTTCCTGTTGCCACAGATGTGTCTTCGGAGAAGTTTTAATCAAAGTAAATAAAATTTGATTCTAAGTTCAAATACATTTTTATTGAATATAATAATATTGTACGATAACAAAAATGTATACAATAGTTTTTACGTTTTTTACTTCCTGAAAAATTATGCGAAATAATTGAAAATTTGTTTGAAAAAAATCTTAAATTGCAGAATTATAGTTATATTGTTACTTAATTGATATTTACTTAAGTTGACTTAAGTTGGTATTCCTTTTAGCCACAATTAAGTATATTTGTCTCATAGAGACATTTAGTAGACACGTCCATTTTATTTAAGGGTTGCTCAATAAGAGCAACATTTAAAATTTGGAATTTTTTTAAATTTTTAGGAAATTTTTAATTTTTTTAATAATAAGACAACACATTCTTTAAACAACTTTTTTATTTTGTTTGTAATCAAAATCTAATTCTTGCAAAATTATTTTTGCAAAATTAATGTATCTTAATGCAAATTAAATGGGCTTAATTTTATTTCCTGTTTTAAAAATATTCTGAACAAGGCTTTTAGAAGGATGCGATAGTAAAATAAAAAAAGTGTTTTTCTATGGAAATTTTATAACAAACAATTCATATTTGCCCCTTAAGTTTCGTTGATATCAAAAACACAGATGGCGCTGCAAATAAATTATTGAATGTATGTGTATCTACAATTTTCGTTTATATAGGTTTTAATAGAGAGCTACTGGAAGGATATTTTTACGGCTTTATACATAATAAAAAACTGTGTGCTAACTAACGAGCTGATGTCTTTCCGTTATGGAAATTTTCCCATAAAAAAGTTAAAAACTTGTTAATAAGCACGCGGTTTCTTATTATGCATAACGCAGCTAATATTTGTGTTGGAACCAGTTATGAGGTTCGAGTTTAGCTAGTGAGAAATAAAAATTTAAAAAAAAACAAGTAAGAGCACTATATTCGGCTGTGCCGAATCTTTTATACCCACCACCAATTTTGTGTACATTTAAAGCACAATATTTATTATTTTGTTAATTGCTATGGAATAATCTCTTTATAATAAAATATGTATCACTTTCTTTGTAAAGAGTGATTAAATTTTAAGGGCCCATGTTGAAGGTGAACTACACCTAGTCTTTAAACTTGTTTTCTGCATTTCACTTGACATTTCTCAATCTCAAACTTACTCAATTTGATCCGTGGAAAGAGCAACGCTTTAAAGTTATTCAGGTTTTTTTTATAAAAATGGGCGTTCAAGTCAAAATGCATTTTGTGCATAATTCTTTTGATCAACATAATCGTTCAAATTCGTCCACAACCGTGAAAATTGTAAAAAATATTTAAATTTCTGCAAAACAGGTCTGTATAAAATGTTAGAAAATCTGTGAATGCCTTCTTAGTTCGTTGAATGGGCACCATTGCTGTTTTTTGCGATAGTGTGGCAAAAGAGTAGTCAAGCCTGATCATCATCCCTAACTATTGAGCATCAACATTGTCATTGAAAATTTGGAACATCAGATAGAGGAGTGGCGCCAAGGATGGGGGGGGGGGCATTTGGCAGATATTTTGTTAAATACGTAATTGAACCATACAAACATTATCATTACAAAAAGAAATGATAATAGTTTCCTAAATAATTTGTGTTTTATTTAAATTCAACATCGGTCCTTAAAAGTAAACCACCCTTTATAACTTCGATATGCTACTAAAATGCTTTTGTAAATGTAGTCTTTAAGTAAAAGTGGGTGTTAAAGTAGGAGTGTCAATAAAGTTTCTGCTAATAAATACAACTTAGATTTTTCAATATAGTCCTTTATTTTCCTAAAAACTTTGTCAATAGAGAAATTACATGAATTTAAGATAAACCGTTATGGGAGGTGGGCGTTAAAGTGAACGTGTTACCTAAACTTTTTGGCACAACAATAACATTGATTAGAAGGATATACGTAGCAAATTTTATCATCATACCTCTCATTTTGGCGGTTTTATGAGCTTTTAAATTTCATTAACGGTAGATAACGTGAAAAGTGGGCGTTATAGTAGGCGTGTTTATGTGCTTTTAAATTTCATTAACGGTAGATAACGTGAAAAGTGGGCATTATAGTAGGCGTGTCAAAGTTATTATTGCGAATGAGTACAACTTAGGTGTTTCAATATAGCCCTTTATAATTCCAAAATCTATATTAATAGAGAAATTATATGAATAAAAGTTGGCGTGGCACCTTAATTTTCTGGCACAGTAATGATATTGCCCAGAGGGATATACGTAGCAAATTTTATCATCATACCTCTAATTTTGGCGGTTTTATGAGCTTTTAAATTTCATTAAGGTTAGATAACGTGAAAAGTGGGCGTTATAGTAGGCGTGTCAAAGTTATTTTTGCGAATGAGTACAACTTAGGTGTTTGAATATAGCCCTTTATTATTCCAAAATCTTTATTAATAGAGAAATTATATGAATTTTATATAAAACGTTATATGGGAGGTGGGCGTAAAAGTCGGCGTGGCACCTTAACTTTCTGGCACAGTAATGACATTGCCTAGGGGGTTATACGTGGCAAATTCTATCATCATACCTCTCATTTTGGCGGTTTTATGAGCTTTTAAATTTCATTAACGGTAGATAACGTGAAAAGTGGGCGTTATAGTAGGCGTGTCAAAGTTATTTTTGCGAATGAGTACAACTTAGGTGTTTCAACATAGCCCTTTGTTATTCCAAAATCTTTATTAATAGAGAAATTATATGAATTTCAGGTAAAACGTTATATGGGAGGTGGGCGTATAAGTGCGTGTGGCACCTAAATTTTTTGGCACAGTAACGACATTTCCTAGGGGGATATACGTAGCAAATTTGGCCATTATACCTCTAATTTTGGCGGTTTTATGAGCTTTTAAATTTCATTAACGGTATATAACGTGAAAAGTGGGCGTTATAGTAGGCGTGTCAAAGTTATTTTTGCGAATGAGTACGACTTAGGTGTTTCAATATAGCCCTTTATTATTCCAAAATCTTTATTAATAGAGAAATTATATGAATTTTAGGTAAAACGTTATATGGGAGGTGGGCGTAAAAGTGGGCGTGGCACATTGATTTTCCGTTACAAAAAAGCCCCTCACCAAAAAGCAAATTGTGCAAAATTTCAGAGTCGTACATCCAATTTTGTTGCTTTTATGACGATTTTGTTTTTAAATATACCGAAAAATACACTGTGCGGTATAAATTTTCGTACATTTTGAGCGATAACTCCTCTCCTAATGCATAGATTTAAATAATTTTCGGGGAAAAACATTGTTTTTGCTCAGGAAATATATATTCGAAGTTTCATGAGTCTACGTTAATGTGTTTGGACACAATTCCATTTTATTCGATGTTCGAGGGACACGGTTTTTTCGACCTACTCTTGCTTTTCGAGCTATAACTCTCTTCCTAATATTCCGATTTAGCCCATTTTCAATACCAAACAAACCTTGTCTATAAGAAAGATTCTGGCAAAATTTGAGCCCCCTAGCTTTTTCGGTGCGACCTCTATCGTGCTTTTAACAGACGGACAGACGGACGGACATAGCTAGATCGTCATCAAATCAAACCCTGATTCAGAATATATATACTTTATGGGGTCTAAAATGGATATTTCGATGTGTTACAAACGGAATGACAAAATGAATATACCCCCACCATTTTTTTGGTGGCGGGTATAAATATAAATAAATAAATATTTGTAAAATTTAAATAAAAATTATTGGACACAGAAGCTTTTTGAAAACAATTAAAGTGTTTAGATTGAATTAATTTTGTTACCCGAATATAAAAATATTTTTCTTTGTTCCTAGTGAAGAGTTGTAAAACAAACTCTCTGAGTTAAAAGTCGCGAAATAAATTAGCCTGACTTATACCTCAACATAAATGGTGCATAAATTGCATTAACTCTGATTTTCGTTTTTAATTCTTAACATGAAATTGTCAATATTTTCATAATTTTTATCTTTTTTTTAATACTGCAGAATAAGGGATAATTTTATTTAAAAACAAAAAAATCTAGATCTTTAGTACTAAAACTTCAGTATTGGAATCTCTGGTTTCAGTGCAGTGTGCTCTAAAAAAATGAGCACAAAACCGGAAACAAGTGATTTGTTAGGAAACAGGATGTGGGTAGGATGTAATTTATGAAAATTTATTTCAATTTTAAACAGCACAACAAATTCAGTATAATCTAGTATGTTTAAAGCAAACAAAAGCAAACTTATGAAGACCTTATAAAACACAAGTTTTTTTCTATTTCGTTTTTATTTTCTTCTTTTAATTCTAGAACCTCTATCACGTTTATGTTGTAAACGATTTACTTCTTCTTCGACAAACAGCTACAGCGGACGACCCCATTTGTATTGTATGCGTTTTGCCACACTAAAGACTACGCTACCGGAAAAGGATGTTACAGCTACGAGCAACTTTTGCACAGCAGATTGCTGTAGTAGTGATGGCAGTGCAGCAACAACAAACCTTAACCCACACAATTCAAATCTAACAACATCAACAATGGCATTGACATCATCATCGCCACCAATGACATCAACATCGACAAGTGCAATGTATCGCTATCAAATGCAACAGCAACAGCATGCACGTTGTTATTGTATGGCGCAACAGGTTGTGCCACAATTTAGTAACAAAATGGATGCTAAGACACTCTTTAATAAAAAACGAAGTTTAAAGGCCACAGAATCGGTGTTAAGAAGGTACTGAAATGTTCACATTGTTAAATCCTTTGAAAATCTATTACAAATTTTAAATTGAAAGAATTATTCATTGTTGGTTTACAATATTTGTAAATAATTTTATTAAATCATTTGGATTTAAGAGGAACATGCCAGGAGGAGAATGTAATAATGAAAATTTAATTTTTTACAAGTCAGTTCATGAATATTACAGTTGCGTTCATAAAAATGTTATACAAGCAGTAACAACTTACAAAACTTTATTTGAATTGGAAATTCTCCTATTTTTTATTCTTATGAATCAATTCAAAACTTTTTAATGTTTCTATGATTTGTGTTTGTAAAAATTGAATTTTTCACTTAATTTTTAGAAGAAAATTATCCTGAAAATTGTTCATAAGTAAAAAAAAAATCACCAATAGTTAAAAACCCATGTCTAATGAAATAAAAGAAAAAGTAGAAAGTATTAAAAGGTGTACATTTTTAAGGAGACTCGACAGACATCCAGCATAGGTGGCAAGCATTGTAGTGTTCTTTGTAAAGATTTGTTTGATGGAAAGTATAAAAGATTTAAATTTTTTGCTGTAACACATGCAAGCACATTTTTACAAACTGAACTATTTTAAGCCTTAATGAGTAGTTTGATCGTGCCTAGTCCCCTTTATTGTAAGAAATACTTACAGTAAAAACACCTTCATTTATGACCATAAAAAATATCTAAAGAAATAAAATCTTTTAGTTTTACAAATTTTAAATAAAAAATCTACCATTTTTAAAAGCTTAACTATTTATTAAAACTTTTAACAAAACTACCGCTAACAAATCAATTAGTCCTTAAATAATTTTTTTATTCTAACTCATGTTTATAATATAATTTTTTTCTCTTTTTCTCTCCCTTTCTCTCTCCCTTTCTCTCTCACTGTATTTTAGAAATAATATTGCCAAAAATTTGGAGAGTAAAAAACGTGTTGTCAAAATGCTTTCGGTTTTGGTACTCGAATTCTTCATATGCTGGACACCGCTTTACGTTATCAACACCGTGGCCATGTATATTGGCTCAGCCATATATGAGTACATTGACTACACATCCATTAGCGTACTACAGCTATTGGCGTATTCATCATCCTGCTGTAATCCAATTACATATTGTTTTATGAATGCAAATTTTCGTCGTGCATTTTGGGATACATTCAAGGGCATGCAATGGTGTGGCACACGATTTCAACGCAAACGTTCTACAGTGCAAAATGGTGGAAATTTATGTTTAGCCAGCAGTATACGTGTTAATAGTTGTACAGTGCAGACAGTAATTGATAGTCCACGTTTGTAGAACAAACATTATGTTTCATTGATTCATCGCTCCTCTAAATTGATAATTAGAAACCGCATTAAATGAAAGTATTTTAAATTATTTTGAAGGCTATGCAGTAAGCATAACGAATTGTATTTTAATATTATTATTTTTAAATAATATTAAAATTAAGCAAAACATATTTTGTTTAACCCCTGATTTAGCAAAAAAAAAAGAGTGGGAATATTTCTTTATTCTTTATTTCATATAAGAATACTTGGTGATTCTTATACAAATTTTTTTACATGTCTCTGAGTCAGTTTTAGTTTTTTAAAACCGTTTTTAATGTAATAAACAGGGAGCGGAAGTTTATGCGTTGCATAAGTGTGTTTTAAGCGCTTGTTATTAAGATATTCAATTAGTTTTTTAATTAAATTTTAAAAAGAGAGACATAAAAAGAATTAACGATTACATATACAAATTAAGCAAATCTATACTTTATCTAGAAATTGCGATCGGAAGAATTTTAATTTCGTATTAACAATTACAATCGTTGTTATTTTAGCTGCTTTGAATTCCGTTTATATGATATTTTTGTTTTTAACTACAGTAACTTGCAGGTCTTAAGGTGCCGATGAACATTTTTTTTAATGCAAAAGCCAAAGAAGCAAATTACACTGAAATGCTATTTATGCAGTCAAATTTAAACGTGAGCGATAAACGTGTTTTAGAAATGCTTAAGCCAAAATACTATGTATAAAGTAAAAACCGAAAAAGCGCAGCGGCAAAGCTTTGCGGATGCAAAATCCCATTTTTTGTTTCTATCAAGTGGGTTTTACTAAACAAAATAAGTGAACATTACTTACTCCTGTTTAGATTAGTCTAATTGGAAACATTTTAAATAAAAATGCCTAATCCATTCCACTTGAGAAACTGAAAGTGGTTCAATTATCGTTTTGCTTTTTCCAAAGAAACAAAATGCGAATTAAAGCACTATGGAACTAAAGGAACCAAAAATTTCACTTTTGAACGGAACTCATCTTTGTGACATGACTAACGAATTTAACTTTAATTATTTTTAAGAATTTTAAACTGTCTGTCTTTCTGTCTGATTTTTTTTTATTTTATTTTTGCGGGTAAGGAGATAACATCGGAAGTCATCACCGATGTATTATTTTGAATTTATCTTTTTCTGTGACAACCTCGATTTTTATCACTGCCTGCATCCAAGACAGCGCTTATTTCGCTCAGTCTCTAAATCAATGCATCCGGTCCCTTTTTTTCAACCGCAATATATCTTTCAACCGCAATATATCTTTCACTGCAATATGTCTTTCACATAATCATATAATATGGTGGGGATTGTATTTTCCGTAGTTATAGGGTCTATTTTCGTTATCTATTAAATCGCCCTTAACGCATGGGCAGTATTGTATTCTACATTTGCTTAGTTTATATAGACACTTTCGAAAGTACCCGTGCGCTGCGATCATCTGGGTCAGGTAATAGTTAACTTCATACTATTCAAGACTTTGCGGGAGACTGGCTATTATAACTTCGCTGAAACATTTTGTCTCTCCCCATACCTTGCAGCCATAGAAAAGGATACTGTTGCTTGTCTTTATCAGCAGTCTACGTTTACTCTGAGTTGGGCCACCTATGTTTGCCATTATTCGGCAGAACTGTCCAGTTCACTTCACTTCACTGCTTTCATGGCTACGTGTTGTATCTAATTAGATAACGTTTTGAATCTAGCCTTATGTCAAAATATTTGACACATTATCTAGTGCGTAGAAAAATTTCACCAACATTGAAGTCAATTCTAGTTCGTATATGTCGCTTGGAAAGTGGAGCAGTTCTGGATAGCTAGGGTGAGTCTTTGTAAGTCCAGCCAAGTCTGGGTCTTTATAATAACTTGCCAGAGCATATCTTCTGCTCCAATAGTGTTTTTAGCGTTGATCACTAATGCCATATCGTCCGTATACCCCACGAGGAACGTGGCTTGTGGCATTTCCAACCATAGTTGATGGAGTTAAAGGTAGTAAATTTTTAATTATAAGAATTATTTTATATATAATTTTATGAACGATATTTTGTGGAGGTGGTTATTACGACTTTAAAATTGTCATACTGTACTGTATTCTACAACTTAATCCCTTTCATTTTATACCCATATGAAGTCTGTCGGTTGCGTTAAGGCTGAAAAAAAATTAATTTTAGTTTGTTAATTTTAGATAAAATACCTTAAGCCTGTTGTACACGAAATGTAAAAGGACACATGCATATGTGGGTCTGACTTTACTAAAGTGTTCAACATTTTTGATTTATTTTTTAAAATAGTCGTAGCGGCTGTATGCGGTAAGATTTTAATATTACACGAAATGTATTTAAGTCCAGAAATGCAATTGAAACACATGTGGCCGAAGCCGAATGCTTTTGAATGAATGCTTTTGATATATGAAAAAGAAAAATTATTTTTTTTTTCAATTATTATTTGTTTTTTTTTTCTTATTTATTTTACGATTAGGAATAGCAAACATTGTTAAAAGTTATCGAAGAGCTGAAAAATATAGGAAAAAGAGAAACATATTTATGCTACATGTAGATCTGAGCAGCTTACGGATGTCAACATGATATAAAAATATGCACTTAAATTAATATACATTTAACTGTAAGAGATATTTTGCATAAACTTTTTCCATCCCTGGTATTAGATTACAACCCGCAAATTGTTCTCGTTTTTTTAACTTTGCAAATAAGTTCTTAACAAATTAAATTTTACAAATTTTTATTAAATTTATAAACAATGATTTCTTATGCATTTAAATTATTATAAAAAATATTTTTATAAATTATTGTTAGCAGAATTTAATACAATAATTATACGTACGTATGTATGAAAGGAGTACTTATATGAATTGCAAATACTTGTCGATAAAGTCTAAATAAAAAACAAAATAAATCTGTTTACACACATACATTCTTTTCTGCAAATATTCGATTAGAATTATTTTGATAAAAAGAAGAAAAAAAACTACAAACAACGAAGTTTCCTACTTCAAATGACTCTTATAAATGTAGTTTGATGATGCAAGTATTTGTATAAAATGTTTGATTTTTAAATTCAAATTTCAATAAATGTTAAAGGAAAAAAAAACAAAAATAAACCCTTGAAATTAAAAAAAAAAAATATTCTAGTTTTACTTGCAAATACGAAAAACTTTAAGTTTTATTTGTTGTCAAATGGTAAGTGTATCTTCTCTTTCTTAAGTCTTGATTTAATTTAATTTAATTTAATCTTTAATATAAATGGAATTTATTTAAAATTAAAAATCAATTATATGATATTCATTTTTAAAAAATATTAATTGAAAACACACAAATAAATTCAAATAATTTTACATTTTGAAAACAAATGGTTTTCATTAGGATCAAAGGGCTTCCGGTCGTAAGCCCAACTGAAGTCGAAGTGACTCGACTGGTATCCTGAATGACTGAAATATACATCTCAGAAAATAAAAGTGTTGATGGAAATAAACCATTCCCGAAGTATCAATCACACACTGACAGTCACTGTCAGGAGAAAAAGGTTTTGCTATTGGCCATTAATCCATACATGTAAAAATACTTTTATTACGGACACCTCATAATATGTCTAATTCAATCTACTTGTTTTTATAAAAAAGCAATTGTTTAACAATACTGAATACTGAAAACGTAGAAAACGAAAAAATAAAAACACAATTGTGGCATAATTGTATAATTTTATTTTGAATCAAATGTAAGTCTAATCTAAATTTAATGAGTGTTTTGTTTATGCTCTTTATTATTATGTAATTGAAAATTAAGTGATTCCCATCTCCAGAATTGTTCTGAAAAGTACTTGAAATAAGAAAGATTTTAAGTTTTACATCATTTTTTATTTTTCGTAGTATGAGCGAAGTTCGATCTTCGGCTGTGTTTGAAGACTTTTCGTTTAGTAAATATTACGCGCATTATGCGCATTCGAAATTGGATTGATGTGAACTCCATTTATTTGAGTTTTTTTTTAAACCGCATCATAAAAAGTAGGAAAATGTACAAAGTTAATAGCATTTTTGCGACATCATTCATTCTCACTACCCATTATTATAACTTACCGATAACTAAAGTTAGGATGTTATCGGACAGATAACTAGTTCTTCGTTATTACAACTTAACTTTAACCTAAAAGTGTCCGATAAGATAAAGGGAAGATCACTCTACCTTTAACTTTTAACGTAAGGTTTATAATTAAAAATACCATATTTTCTACCGTATAAGGGAATTGTTTACTATTTGCTTGTCGTTGCCACTTTGGTTTTAAAGAACTAATAAATTTGTTCAGCATTTGCTTTGGTGCTGCCATACTTTAAAATAAATACAATATGTTTTACAGGCAGGTTGTAATAACGAAAAATACTTAATGGTCAGTTTATTGCTCACGTTAACAAATGTTACCTTTTATTAACATTAACTTTGTCGGCAAGTTGTAATAATGGCCCTTGGTTGGTTGGTTATCGTGGTAGTTCGCTGCACGCCAACAGTCAAGTAGAGTCTGTATGACTCCGTTTTGACAGGACCACATCACTCGTCAGCTTCCAGTGTATCTCAAAATAAAATCCAAGAGTAAGGGTACTAGATCCACCCTGTGGCCCTGAGATATCTCAGTAGATAATTTAGTCCAACTTCAGATATCGCAGAGAGGCAATCTAGTATATGTTCGCCCAGAAATCTGTGTCTCTTAGCCGCCAGTGCAGGACATTCGCAGAGAAAGTGGAAAACCGATTCCTCCTTCTCTCTATCCAGACAACTGCGACAATGGTCGTTCGATGGGAGTCCGAGCCGACTTGCATGTTTGCCTAACATCCAGTGACCCGTCAATACCGCCAGCAACCTCGATATGTCCCTCCGACTTCGACTGATAAGTTGCAATGTACGTCGTGCATCAAAAGAGGGCCACGTAAGCCGTGTCACCTTACACGTGCTCAGCCCACGTATTAATGCGTTGAATTTTTTGGTCTTTGAATAAAATTTGAGCATGAGACTGATCGGAGCTTTATTAAAATAAATAAATACACAATTGTAATCGATTTTGATTAGTATGAGATTTTTCACTATAAAATTGTCAATCTATAGTCCTTATTTTCCAGTATTGCCAGAAGTTATAAACGAACGTTTTAAACATATCGTTTAAGTAGTTTCGAAATCATATCAAAAATGTCGAAATATGTAATTTCGAAAGAGTAACATTTAAACCCCAAACGTGTGATAAGTATACACTTAGCCCAATTGGCATGTTGTGAGCTTTTAAAAATGAAATTCCTATACTAGAGCTATAATACCAAATTCAGCTTATCTCTCGAGTAGGTCATGAATTCAGTTTGGGGATTTCCAATTTGAATTGTTTAGATAGTCCAAGTTTGGCATATTGTCCACGTTATTGTGTCTAATATGCCCAAATGCAGAACACTGACAAAGAAAGTATTCTAAAGCCCGATTCGAGCTAGATGAGTTCAGCTCCATGTGACAGGTCACTAGTAAGCTACCAAAGGGTTAGCGTACATAGTTTGAGAACCTAAGTAGATTTCTGAAAATTTGGGTCATCATTTAGTATGTTCGTCACCTTGATGACAACCCCTTCCATCGCCCATACTTTAGTTCTTTTTTATACCCGCCACCAAAAAATTATATGCATTCATAAAGTATTTATTTTCTGAATAGGAGTCTGTTGAAAAAACGATAGAGGTCAGAATGGAAATGGACTAACTTGGAATATTAGCACGAGTGTTAGCTATTAATGCAAGAGTAGGTAAAAAAAACCATGTCCTTCCAACATCGAATAAAGTGCAATTTCGTCAAAACACATTAACGTTGAGCCATAAAATTTCAAATGTATATTTTCTGAAAAAAAAACTGTTTTCCCCGATAATTGCATAAATCTATGTTTTAGGAAAGGAGTTTTAGATCAAAACGTACGAAAATGTATACCGCGCAGTGTATTTTTCGGTATATTAAAAATTTAAAACGCTTAAAACTGACAAAATTAGATGTATGATTCTGATATCTTACAGCCATTGCTATTTGGTCAAAGGCTTTGTACTACCGGAAAATAACTGTGACACGCCCACTTTTACGCTCACCTCCCATATAACGCTTTATCTAAAATTCATATAATTTCTCTATCAGTTCAGGTTTTGGAAGAATAAAAGACTATATTTATATATTTAAGTTGTATTTATTAGCATAAATTACTTTGACACGCCTAATACAACGCCCACTTTTACGCTCACTATACTATACTCACTCACTATACTATATTGAAATATTTAAGTTGTATTTATTAGCATAAATTACTTCGACACGCCTAATACAACGCCCTTTTGCACGTAATCTGCTGTTAATGAAATTTAAAAGCTTATAAAACCGACAATATTAGAGGTATAATGATAAAATTTTGTACATGTAGCTCTCTATTCAATGTCATTGTTATGCCAAAAACTGATGCTGACACGCCCACTTTAACGCTTACTTTCCATATAACACGTACACTAAATTGGTGGTGGGTATCAAAAATTCGGCACAGCTGAATATAGTGCTCTTACTTGTTTAACCTTCAAATAGGTTAAACACTTTTCAAAGGGATTTTTTTTTCAAAATTATTCATTTTTTGTTTCTGCTTATGCCGTGAGGTTTTGGTATCTTTAGACTTTAACAATTTGTTTATCTCACTCTCACTCTTTAATTGCATGACACTTTACCATTAAACTTTTTATATATTAGGTTCTTGACAACTGGTTGGGTGTCCGTAAAAATACGTATCGGCTTCTTTATTTACATCCTTCATCCATTTTATGTATTTCGTATTTGCCTTAATCTTTGCCTGGAAAACGGTATTTTGATCTATTAGACAAAAGTAATTACCTCTGTTTTGATTAATGTCATAGAACTACATTCCAGTTTGGTCACCAATCGTTGACCGGTTGGTATAAATAATTACTACCTTATGTTTAATCCTAAGGACAAATAACAAAGATCCTCAATATGTAATCTATGAGTTCTTAAATAAATAACTCAGATGTTGCAAAATAAATACTAAACTTAGTATACCTTTGCTTTCAGAATCAATTAGCAAAAATTATTTTGTTTTAAAGTCATGCGAAGCCTGAGTGTTTCATTTTACCTGACTTCACAGCAAACAAATAAAACTTTCAACACGGCAGCAGTACACATGTAACTTTGTTACAGAGTTTTAGTTTACCATCTGTGAAAACACATGTCATTTATACCTTTTTGTTTGCAAACACATGTTCAATTCTCTTAATCACTTTTAGCCATAAATTATCAACAATTTGTTTTTCATACACAATTTTCTAAGCCATATGGTTTTGAAATGCTACATGATTCAGTTATATTTATTTTCAATGAAAAATGTATTAAACATTATCAGACCTACTGTGTCTGATATCGTTATTAAAGTCGCAGTTGTTTGGCATAAGTAGGTGCTTTAAAGAATTTATAATCTTACGATTAAAGATTTTGTAGTGACAAAAACAATGCTGTCCTCAAAATCTGCTAAACTGTAAAACAATTTTCTAACTTGTATCAAATGTGAGTTGAACTAATAACTTTAAACATACATTAGGGAGTAGGTTGGAGTGTGGTGGAATATAGAGTCAGTAATTTGTGTCGTTTCAGTTCAAATTCAAGTAACAAAAGAAATTTTTCTATATAAGTTTATAAAATACAAGTGAGAACTTTAAATGGATATTTTGCACGTGTTTTCTTTATTGTTACAATTCTAATTTTCACGCATAGCACACATTTAAATTGTGATAGCGACATACACAAATTTGTATAAGAAACATACAGGAATTATAAGAAAAGCTCTTTCAAGGTTAAACAAAACAAAAAATCGTAACAATTTTGTGCCACAACATTGTATTAGCAGAGTACAAAAAATGAACTAAATGAATGATTTTTTTAACCCATCTGAGGTTAAAAGTAGGATTCGGAATTGAACTACTATACAAGAGACAGACATACGCAATTACATATGGATTGCAAAATTTATATGCCATATAAGTAGGGTTGCCATCCGTCCTCTTTTCCCCGGACACCGTCCTCTTATTTAGGGCATCCGGGGCAGTGCTTCTGCTTTTTTAGCAAATGTCCGGGGTTGTCCGCTTTTTGCACCTTCTCTGAAGTTTCTTTCTTACTTTTAAACTTTAAATTACAGGTCACAAAATGTATAAAAAAAGACTTAGGTGCTCGTACAATTTTAAAACTTCTCTTTGTACAAAATTTATTTTTATTATCCTTAATTGTTGCTATTTATCGAAGTGGCTTATTTTAACTTGTCTTTTATTTTAAAAAGGTTCGGCAAAGGCGTCTGCTTGTCAGCTGTGTTTTTTTCATAAAGTTTGTTTTCCACATATAGAAGAAAGTCTTGAACAAAAAATATAGTAGGGGTATATAATTTTGATACGGATTGCCAAGAGTTTTACAAATATTTAAAGAGATGCGATGGTAATACATTGACTCAAATTGGAAGTGTTGAAAAATATATGTAAAATTTTAAAAAGTGTACATTCCCGATAATGAATGCAATGAATTTTTGTTGTTTTTTTTTTTGGTTTTTTTGATTTTTCTGTTTTTATTTTCCACCATTAAATCAGAATGATATGTTCAGTTTGTATTTTTGTAAATAAAGTTTTTTCGTAAAAACAAATTTTGTTTTTGTATTTTAAATGGCGTCGTAAATTTTATCAAATTTAATTTTTTTAAATGTGTCCTCTTTTTTTGGCAAATGTCCTACATTTTTTATGCTGGCGTCCTCTTTTTTTAAAATAGAAATGGCAACCCTACATAAAACTCATATTTGTGTCACTACAAAATTACACTTATTGAGTTTCTAAAAACACTCAAGCACCAAAGCAGAGTTTAAGTCCATCCGCTGCACATGTTTTATAACCGAGTGTATTGAGTATTCTCTTCCCCTGCATTCGAAATTCGAATAGGTGATCCAACGCGTGCAACAAACCAAACCCTTCTGTTCGAAAAACCCACACGTACTTCTCCAAACACGAGATGCAGAATAGGTTCAACTCAGGTGAGTATACGCCAGCAGCTAACCTCCTGTACATAAAGAACACATTAGTATTTAAAGATACTGATGTCATTTTCATGCACTATTTGTTTATGGATCCACCAGCTTGAGGTATCTCTATGCCAAATTTTGTCAAAATTCATCCAAATCGCGATTACAGAAAGACAGGCAGACAAAAATTTAAAAAAAGTGATATTTCCTATATTAACTAAATATTATACATCGTCATCAATATTTTACGTAGAGACACAGTTTTCTACATTCTGATTATAAGTGTAAATGATTAATATCATAATGATGACTTGCAACGATAATATGTTTTAACCGCAATGATAAAATCTTATTGCAATGTGATGTTCTTATATTATGACCACGTCAACTATGTTTTTTTATTTGTGTGCAATTACGTTTACTGGGTTATTAAACGATTGCAAAGAAATTCCATCAATTACTTTTACAAAAGAACATGTTAAAGATCAATTAAGTTTAATATTCTCAAGAGATGTTTTTTCTTTCACACAATTATTATTAACCTGTCAATAAAAGGGTACTCGTTGAATATAAGCTCAATATTGTTGTTTACGCCTTTCTCTGTGGCCACAGTCAACTATTCAGTTTAGATAATGTTTTTTTTTTTTTTGTTGTTTTGTTTTGCCATTTTCTGCACGATAAAAGATAAATGGCAAAATAAAAGGTTCTTTTAGAAATTACACCCCTCAGTTGTATTACAGATACTAAACATACTTTTGGGACAGTCACGGTATTTCTATATATTTTCCGTAATGTAACATCAAGTGTATTTATGTAGGAAGACTGAGGATGTGCACGTGCTCAGGCGTGTATAATTAGTATTGTTCATTTTTTGGTTTTGACACATCATAAGTTGTGACAATTATAGGCTTACCCAATTGCTTCTTCTTCTCCTTCGTATTTGTTAAGGAGTTGCCTTAATTAAATTTTAGTATAATTAAGGCAGAGTAAAATGGTTAAGCGATATCAGCAGTATGTTTACTTTAAATAAGTGTTATACACTCAATCGCAATTTATATTTACTTGAAGTGCTTCTAAATGTTTTATGAAATTTCTTTGACTGTTTTTAGTTTTATCTAGACATACACGTAACACGTAAAAAAACAAAATTTTATCCCATTTTATGCACTTTGCGCATATGAAAGAGTGTAGAATTTGGCAAAGCTAAAGTCTGTTCTAAGATAAAGTGAAGAAATAAAAAATTTGTGTCAACAATGACTTAAATTAAACTCTTTCCAAGATCTTAAAAATAGTTTGAGTTACATTGCCTTCTCAATGAATAATAAATCCCTCTTCTCTATTATGAAATGCAATTGATTTGAGCTTTCTTTAAAATATTGTTATCAAATGTTCCTTAATCATTTTAAAAGTTTTGATCTAATTTTCAAAACTGACTGACCAGCAATTGCAGCTTGTTGGGTTCATCTTTGTTAATTATTTCTTTTATATTTCTGTTATAAATTTACATTGTACATTATTTCGACATTTAATGCAATTCTTTTGAGTCCGTTCGTGAGACTTTCTTGGAATTTTAATCAGTTCATGGTCAATAATTGCGCAAAACAAAAAATTAATTTAAATGCATACAGAAATAAATAAATAAATAATTGAGTCCAGCCACTACTCTTTTGTATTAAAGACATGATGATGTTTTTTATTTTGTTTTTTTTTTTCGAGTAATCGCTTTTCAAGACGAGCCCCTTTAGCAAAATTACTTTATTAATGAGTTTAAAGATTAACGTTTGCTAGAGATTATACAGAAAAATTTTTTTCATATTCACAGTTATGCAAGTAAATGTGACGGTTTCTGCAAAAATTTAAAGCATCTTCCCGATAGTCGCACACATTGTAGTCAATTAAACAATATAATTGTAATTGAGAGTCTTGCGACAGTAAACTTTCCTATACATACTTCCATTTGAAACCTACGCCAACGTGGTTATTTTTAGCCACTTTTAATTGAATTTTTAAAGCTTGCAAATACAAAAAAGGATTATTTCAACACGTTTGAACAAATTCATTCAGATTATTGTGAAATGTGTTGTAATTCAAGTTCACATTTGAATCATTGTATTGTATTGTTGTCTTAAATTATTTATTGGCATTTGGTTTATTTGTATTCCAAGAAAAAAATTGCATACCCTTCAGCATCACGAAGAGCTATATGTGAGATCTTCGTTCTATTTGTAACAAGAAATATTTATTTATTTTCACTTTTCCTATTCCCTCTCTCTCTCTGTTTGGGGAACATTGTTAAGGTCAAAATGTAAAGTCTAACTAATGAAACCTACTAAATGTTAACATTTTTCGAAAGCAGTTGACTTAATTGAACAATCAAAAAAATATTTATTTATAACACAAAATGTGAATGTGCGATTTGGGCTATTTAATTTAATAACTTTAATTTTTTAGAAATTTGTAGTTGGTGGAGGGTGTTTAAAAAGAGGTACAGCTAAAATTACCGCTTTTATTTGTTTCATTTAATTTTATTACACAAATTTTAACTTTGTATTTTGATTGCATGCTTAAGCTTACGTTGGTATTCAATTAAAAAAAACATTAAGGGTATTCATTCAAATATAAAGTTACTCATCTTTTTTTAAATGGAAATTAAAATTGAACACATAAACGAAATGATTGAAAACATTATAAGTATTTCTGTATTTAAAGAATAAATAATCACGAATGAAGTAAGTAATGCGTTTTTCAAAAATTAAGTGTAATTTGTACAAGTGGCAACTCTGAAATTTGGCAGCTGGTACTTGTGTTTATTCTAATTATAAAAAATGCAGTGCATTACGAAAGAACAATATATTATAATTGTAAAAATGAAATATTTGTAAAACCAGGTCGGTTATGGACAGTGTCTCAAAAACATTGCTATTGTCTACGTTAAGGCGCATTTTCATTGGAATGGCATCAAGAATACACAAAATTTAGGTGCAGAAAATCGTCATGCAATCCATTAGAAGCAAATGCATCCATAACGAGCAACTGTCTGGTGGGGATTTTGATTTGGCAGCTTAATTGGGCCTTACTTTTTTAAATAATATGCTGAAATCGTAGTTACAAGATGGCAACACCTGCCACAACGCGCATTAAACAATACAATTCCGATTTCACTTGGCCACCAAGATCATGCGATTTAAAGCTCAGATAAAGAAAAAAAAATTTTGTGAAAAAAACCAAAAACAATTCCTAAAATAAAATACGAGATCTAACGCCTGATCGGAAAGATACAGCAACAACTCTGTGAAAAAGTCATGGAAAATTTCATGAAAAGAATTTTTACCTGTCATCAGAGCCAAGAGAATTATTTAATAGATATTTCATTTCATACTTAATTGCATCTGCGTTCCGGTGGACTAGTTAGTAGTGTGCAAGTCTGCCAGTCTGGGGGTTGTGGTTTCTATTGTACTCTTTCTATTCTATACAGGTATCACCAAGGAATTGATATGATGGACCCAAGTGCGCTGCAAAACAGCTGCCTGTTCTACCTAACCTAACCTTTTTCTTTTAAAATTAAAAAGTATATTTTTACTAAGATACTCTTTATTATATTTATAAACTAGAAAAGCCCGGTGCGCGTTGCTACGCCCCTTAATGAATAAAAATGCATTCTGAATTTTAATTGAATATCAAGTGCAAGAAGCTAGAAATTATAACTTTTTTTTTTTATGGGCGTGGCCCTGCCCACTTTTCTAATCACGAAATTATAAAGTCAAGACTGCTTAATATGTGTGCAAAGTTTCAGAAATATCGGTCAAGTGCAAGTAGCTAAAAATGATAAAAAAAAAATTATAGGCGTGCCCCGCCCACTTTTTTCTACCTATCACTTCCTGGAATGTGTACAACAACTTGCCAAAGTTTGAGTCCGATTGGTTTTACAGTTTCGGAGTCTATAGCTAACACACACACTCACGGGGTTTTATATATATAGATATTTCTCTATTAAAAATCATTTTATAACAAAACTTGCAATGAATGGCTTAAATGTTTAAATTTGTTTTCAATTACTTAAAGCTAATAATAATATAGTCAGCTTTTTTAGCAAAAGTTATGTAAACTATTGCACTTAATTTAAGAATTGATGAACGAAATTAAATAATTAAGTGATTTGAGTTTTAAAAACAAACTATTGCTTTGTCTACGTGAATATCCCCATTATTTTAATTCCCTTTTGTGGTTACATTTAATGTTTCTGTAAGCCCAGCAATTGCAACACTTTTTGCAGTTTTTTATTATTATTTTTTATAACAATTGCTTTTAAGTGGGTAATATAAATGTCAGCTAGAGAGCATTGCATCAGCTGCAGCATCCAGGTACATTTTATTCACTTAATGGACGTGTTTAAATTAATAAATTTTTGGATTGTTATTACTTAATGCTGTGTAAATATTTAAATACTATGGCGTTAAAGAAAAAAATTTCAAAATGCCAATACTTATGCATGTACGTTTGTTTGCATGTGGGTATACTAGTTCACTGCGCGATATTATTTAATTTTTATTTATTTATTATTCTGTGGGTAAAAGTTTAAACAAAAAACTATTCTGGGAGAGCTCAATTAAGAAGTACAGTGATAATGATAACTTTGGACAGGTGTTGTTTGTATGAAAAACTAAACAATAAAATATAGACTTTTTACTATTCAATTGACCAAATTCTTTGCCATCGCATATTTTTCTATTAAATATTCTCGACTTTATTTTGTCACGCGTTTCTTTTTTTAATCGCATGACTAATTGCTGCAACGAGTCAACAAAAAAAAATAAATAAAATTATGTTCAAACCTCCCAAAACTTAAAATGTAGCGTTATCTAAGGTCAATGCAAATAAAGTTGGCACTGTGGGACTTTTTGCCAGTAGACAGTAAAAATTCAATAGAATTGTTTTTATACCCTTCACACAGTGAAAAAGGGTATATATAGGTTTGTCATTCCGTGTGAAATTTCTACAATTTTCATTTCCGACCCCATAAAGTATATATTTTCTGAAAGCTTATGAATAGGGAAGTCGATTAAGCTCTGTCAGTCTGTCAGTCTGTCCGTCTGACCGTCTGTCCGTGTGTATGTTGAAATCAACTTTTTGAAGCCCCCCGACATCGCTTGGACCCGGGTGAGGTACTAAAATATCAGAAATATTCGGGAGTAGATCGCTATTGAAAATCAGAAACATCGGTACATAAACAACTGAGATATGAGCAAAAACCCACGACCACCTCGATTTTTTTTTCACAAAAACAACATTACAACAACAACATACATACATACAAACGTGTATACTGGTTAGAGAAAACGTGGCATCGAATCCCAGCTGAGCCAAAAAAAAATTTTTTTTATATATTAAAATTTTTTTTTAATTTTTTTATACCCTTCACACAGTGAAAAAGGGTATATATAGGTTTGTCATTCCGTGTGAAATTTCTACAATTTTCATTTCCGACCCCATAAAGTATATATTTTCTGAAAGCTTATGAATAGGGGAGTCGATTAAGCCCTGTCAGTCTGTCCGTCTGTCCGTCTGACCGTCTGTCCGTGTGTATGTTGAAATCAACTTTTTGAAGCCCCTCGACATAGGTTGGACCCGGGTAAGGTATTAAAATATCAGAAATATTCGGGAGTAGATCGCTATTGAAAATCAGAAACATCGGTACATAAACAACTGAGATATGAGCAAAAACCCACGACCACCTCGATTTTTTTTTCACAAAAACAACATTACAACAACAACATACATACATACAAACGTGTATACTGGTTAGAGAAAACGTGGCATCGATCCCAACTGAGCCAAAAAAATTTTTTTTTAATTTTTTTAAAAATTTTTTTTTAATTTTTTTTTTTTTATTTTTTTTTTTATTTTTTATTTAATATATTATTTATATTTTTATTATTATTTTTTTTTTAATTTTTTTATTTTTTTTTTAATTTTTTTTTTTATTTTCTTGTTTGTTTTATATATGTATATTATATAAAAAATAATTTTTTTTTTAATTTTTTTTTTAAATTTTTTTTTAAATTTTTTTTAAATTTTTTTTTTCGTTTTTTTAACATACATACGTGTACGAATATTATATGGGATGAATGGTGATACAAGCAACTGTTATTGCATGACTACACGTTGTGAAGGGTATATAAGATTCGGCATGGCCGAATATAGCGCTCTTACTTGTTTTTTTAATTTTTTTTTTATTTTTTTTTTTATTTTTTATTTAATATATTATTTATATTTTTAATTTTTTTTTTCTTTTTTTTTTGTTTTACATTAATTATATATATTTTAATTATTTTTTTTAAAAATTTTTTTTTTTTAAATATTTTTTTTTTAATTTTTTTTTTAAATTTTTTTTTTAAATTTTTTTTTTTATTTTTTTTTTTATTTTTTTTTTTAACATACATACGTAAATTTATAATTTTACAATGGGATGTTTTTTATATATGAATATTTTTTATATGTATGTACGTATTTCATATGAGATGAATGGTGATACAAACTACTGTTATTGCATGACTACACGTTGTGAAGGGTATATAAGATTCGGCACGGCCGAATATAGCGCTCTTACTTGTTTTTTTATTTTTTTTAATTGTGATAAAAATTTTAACAATTAAGTAATAGCCAATAGTTTTAATGAAAAAAAAAAATTAATTAATTAAGTACGTAAGTAAGAAATGAGCTTTTAAATTTATATCGTTAGACAGCGTTGGTAAAAAGAGTAAAATGGGTTTACGATGATCAGAATCTTTTCCCTATACCCAAAGCAGGCACTGCCATCTTTTGGTATTACACAAATAGTATCTTTTAATTATTTTGTCATTGAACTTAAAACAAATTTTTTGTGAGATGCTCATATATCCCATATTCATCAATTTATAAGCAATTTCGACCTATTAGCAGCTCAGATATGAGCAAAAAACCTCAGTTTTTTTTATAGAGATTGCAAAAAAATTATTTAAAAAAAACAACACGAAATTAAATTAAATTCCTTTACATTTATAAAATTCAATTGTAAAAAAAAATAAAATAAAAGAACAAAAATTGTTAGCAATTATCTAAAAAAAATTCGATTTTTTATTTACTTAAATACAAATAACTTTAAGTTAACTATGAATTAGGTGACTTTAAACTAACTTATAAGTAGCTAACTTAAATTTAGTTTAAAAGTCATCCAGAGTCGGACAACAGAGTTTGACAACTTCGTAGGACATTGCAATGTTAAAATAGTCAAATAGCCCCATTGAAAATAATTCAGCCAGCAACCACTACAAGTTGTTAAAAAGTTAACAAAGTTAAGTTAAAGTCAGCTGAGTTGCTTATAGGGCTTATACATGTGTACGTATGCATGTGAACATTTATGTAAAAAATGTTTGATCTGGTTGTTATGTTTCGTTTGCTTTTTCAAGAGTAATCAAAAGTAAATCTTTGTCACAAATAACTTATATGCATATGCTTACAATTGCATAACTATACTTTTGTGCAGGGTATAGTAAGATTTGGTACAGCCAAAAACAGCATTTATTTGCATGTTTCGTTTAAACCGATTAACAACTTTCGGATTTTAATCGCTTCTAATTGACGGGAATCATGAAAATCAAGTGTAAGAGTGTTGTCTTGCATTTTTTTTTTCACTAAATTGTAAATAAACTCAAAACTTTTGCTCTGATTTCAATGAAAAAATCTGTTTAACAACGGGTGCTAAAAATAAGATAAGATTATACCAATTCATATAAGATCACTATTTGGTGTGGATTTTGACCTATCGGCACCATCTGTATACATATTTCTTTTTCAGGCCATTATCGTCAATGGCAAGCGCTTGAAGGTGCCGTAAAATATCCATCAAAATTGTGCGATTTTACTCCGTTAGACATTTTATTGTGGGGATTTCTTAAGTCGCAGGTGTGCGCATAAGCCACAGATAATAGCGGCTCTTAAAGATACCATAACCCATGTCATCTATTATTTTAGAAGAGCTTCAGCTAAAGCAAACGCGGCGGATATATATTACGATCTTATACTCCATACCTAAGGGCATCAATAAAAACTAATCTTAATGATATTTCTCACAGACTTTGTTGAGAAGAACAGAGCTTAATGAAATGCCCGTTATATTGCACAAAAAGAAAAACTTTTTTTGTTTTTATTTTTTATGAAATAAATATGAAATAAAAAAAGCTAAAATTTTGAAAAAAAAGATATATCACGATATCAGTAAAACTACTGGCCAGATATCTTGAAAACTAGAGTCAACTTAAAAAAAGCAGAGGTCACTCCCTGCATTCAAAATGATTTTCGTTTTAAGGGTATGATCAGGAAACACAATTTTAAAATTTCGCAACTGAAATATTAAAATAAGACTTAAATTCTGTGAGGAAAGGTTGACACCCTCTCCTGTCTTCACAAAAGAATTGAAGAGTCCGTACTAATTAATAGTGGAAGCTATAACAGTCGAACCACTCTATAGTGATCTTCTATACAATGAAGCTATCTCTACTATTTCGAACAATTTTTTATCATGCATACAAAAAACACCGACAAGAGAGTGGAAGATTTGGTTGAGGAAGAAAAATAGTTGAGTTTTGTTTAATTATTAAATAAAACTGGATAAAGATTGTAAATTTCTGCAAAATATTATTGCCAAACTTCTTAGCAAAACGTGCCACTGTGCGTTAGGACCGCATTTAACATGGGCAGTGTGGTTGTAGGTAGTGATTTTGGAATTAAGACAAACGAAACATTTTTTTCTCTGTAAATTATACGAATGTGTTTTTATTTTAAAAACTGGTAAAACACGCACGAGCTAATAAATTTAATATTGCATACGCACACACATACACATATCAAGCATAGCTGCCAGATAAAATAGGGGCAAAATCGTCTAATTTGGGGAAAAAAATCGTCAAAATCGTCAAATAGTTTACTCAAATCGTCATAAAAACGTCAAAATAAAAAAACGCATTTTTCAAAACAAAACATTTTTTATTTAATGCAGAACATAACATTAATTGTTTTATTAGACCCTTTTAAATTAAGAACATGACAATAAATATAATAGAATTTAGAATTAATTTCGGAAAATAAATATTAATATGTATATAAATACAAAAAATAATATATAATGAATTGGCTGCATCTAATTCAGACTAACTGACAAATAATTATAATCATTTCTTTCTAAAGCTCCTACCGATTAAGGTAGCTTTAGGCAAGCGTTAGACGAGCACAACGCCAAAATAAACTACACCGTTTCGCTTTTTAGCCCATAAACTTATTTCTGAATCTGTAACCAGTCTTCCTTAATTTTCTTCTTCTTGTTCGTTACCTGTGAAAAACACCATTAAAATTTCATTTTAGCTACTACAAAGTTTTGTATAAAAAATGGATGAAATTTCTACTTACAGAGGAAGAGCTGCTAGAATTTTCATCATCTTGGTTTTCTATCGAAAATATAATGTTTGATTTTTAAGCTTTTAATGTATAATTAAAAAGAACTTACAATTTTTTTTTTAAGTATTTAAGCATATTAATTTGTCACTTAAATAATTTAAATAAATTTACTTAAAAAACTAAAATTGTTTTAAACGCATTTCCAACTTTATATTTATTCGTGTTGTAGGTATCAGTTGATAAAATGTGGCATATACTATGTTAAAAATGTACAAAGTGGAAAAATTACCCACACAAACACATTAAATAATGATCGATGTAACTCTTTCACTCTGTTCTATTATTAATAACATAAAAAACCGTTACAAATTATTTTTATTTAGTTTAATAGTTGATATAAAAGTAATGAAAAATGTTGCAAACTTGAATTCTTGAAAATCGTCAAAAACATAGCATAAATCGTCAAATCGTCAACACTTAATTTTAGCACGTAAAATCGTCAAAATGACGATAAATCGTCAAATCTGGCAGCTATGATATCAAGTTTAACAATGGAATACAACAAGCCTTTAATACAGCTAAAACCATTTTATTTTAAATTAAAAATAAACATTATGTCTGTATGGAAGTATGTATGTATGTGTGTTTGTATATACATAAAAAAACATGACAAAAATTTTTAGTTTACAGCAATAAAAACGGAACAAAAACAAACAAATTGGTATTATGCAATATCACAATAATTTACGAATAACGGTCAATGATAAGAGAACAACACAGCGCAGTAGTCTAGTATAACATCACAGCCTTTTGTTACTTTTGTGCATGAATGAAAATACATTTAACATTTTTTTAGGTTAAATTCTACTACCATACCGATTGCGGAGGCTAGGGCCAGACTGATGAAAGTATCAATTCTACAAAATTTATTCGTTTAAGGTCTGCAAGAATAAAACCTTTAAGAAACAAATATTATTTTTAAGACAATTATCTAGTTTTTATGAAAATTTTGTTCAAAAACCATAAAAAATTCATTATGAATAAGGGGGTTACTTATCTATTGTAAAAAAGTCCCCAATTGGGTTTATCTATAAATTTTAACATAAATTACAGCTGTAATTATGTTACATAGATTGCGACATGTTGTTTTAAACAACAACAGAACAATGAAGTATTCAAATAAGTTATTTCCACACGGAGCACAGAGCAATTACGAGGGTTGCAATAACAAATCATCGAAAAAAATCTTTGAAATTTGCTTTGTTGCCTTTCAAAATATTTTCCATGAATATCAATACACTTTTGCACACGTCTAAACCAATTCTTTAACTTCTTTTTCCATTCCGATTGAATAAATTTTGTACGGGCTTGCTGGACTTTAGACCAGAGCCTGCTGTTTACTGTAGGGCTTATGGGTAGAATCCACAATTCGTCACGATGTCATATGCACATGATTTAAAGCACCGCAATCGTATACTTTGAGCATTTATTGAGATCAATCGACATAAGCATTTTTCAGCGATTGTCAAATTATGTGGAATCTAAAGCAAACTAATCTCAAAGGGCGGCATAATTTAAGGGAAGAAACTTTAAAGGTAACGTAAGTAACGACAATTCAAAATCGAAAATTAACTTGGCTAGGTTTTGCTTTAAACAATTACAATTTCTTTTAAATTTTCATTAAATTATATTATAAATTATTAAAAAACGGAGAGATTCACTGCTGTGAGTGGTTTACTTATTTAGAAACTAAATTGTCTGCATTTTTTTTTTTTTTTTGTTCCCTGTTTGTTATTTGGTAGGGCAAAGGTTTTAGTAACTGGAAAAACTCAAGTTACGCACGTTAAAGCTCACAAAAGTTCAGACTTTTATAGAACAAATGTTTTAGATCGACCAGTGACCAAGACCGTGTGAATCAACGTCTCATAAAACAGTTCGATGACGATGTTTTATATTGGAGAAAAATTTTACAACTCACAACTAGAGGACTGACATTTCGATTACATTCAGAACAAATTGGTTAACTTCAAAATGGTAATTTCTCTACAACAGTAGACCTTCTTAATGAATTTGATTTATTTTATGTAAGCATTATATTGTATTATAATGTTATGTCCAACCCGGAAGTAAAAAAAACGTCGTGGGGTGGTTAAATTTTAGGAGCCGATGTTGAATGCGAACCACACACCTTAACGTCTAGTTTTTTTTCTGCATTTCAGTAGACATTTCTCAATTTCAGACTAACTCAATTTAAATCATGGAAGGATATGCAATCGAGCAAGTTATTTAGGCTTATTATGAAAATGGACGTTCAAATCAAAATGCATTTCGTACACTTTGTGATTCTTTTGGCCAACATAATCATTCAAATTCGACCACAATCGAGAGAATTGTGAAAAATTTTTAAATTTCAGCAAAACAGGTCTGTATGAATTGTAAAAACATTTACGAATGCCTTTTTAGTTCTTTGAACGGAAAACATTGCTGTTATTCGTGATAGTGTGGCAAAAGAGCAGTCAACCTCGACTCATCATCGTGCCCAACAATTGAACAACAACATTGTCAATGAAAATTTGGACCATCGGATGGAGGTGTGCCGCCGAGGTCGCGGAGGACATTTGGCTGATATTTTGTTACATACATAATTGAACCATACCAGTATTAACATAATGAAATGAAATGACAATTATTTCCTAAATAATTTTTGTTGTCTTCAAAATAAACATCGGCCCTTAAAATTTAACCACCCTTTATATGTATATGTATAAGTTTTATTTTGGCACTTCTATGTATTTAAAACAGGCGGCATATAAAAGAGTGAGTAGGAAGAGAGCTGACCTAAATCCACCACTGACTGGTCCCACTTATATTTAAGGCTATCTCACGGTAATTAAATGCGGACTTTGAAGTATCATTTCACGCACACCATTCATGTTCATGTAACCAATTTTGGACGAACTTCACGAAACTGGTCCTTAAGCGAACTACGGCCACGATTGAATTCAGTAAACCGTCCATAAATACTAGTCCGCGATCGAATTGAATTGATCGTTGCACTGTTTTTGATTTAATTCACGCCGAACGTTTATTTAGTTCCCTTTTTATGGCCGTCATGACTTTTTCAAACTACTGTGAACAACACAAAAAGCGTTCGCACGTCAAAAGGTTTTGAGTACGTGTATTGTCAAAAATGTCACAATTAACTAAAGCAACCTCAGTTGCCAGACTGCAGCACTGGGGTTTGCCTAAGTCCAAAATATATAAGGTGACCCTAGTACGATTGTTTATTTTAGTAATTTTAGTATTTCAGTAATATGTAGCCCATAACTTTTTCAACTTGTGTTGTAACGAATTCAACATAATATTCTTTTAAGTTCATGTTTCATATAAAATGAATATAAACTCACTTTCTCAATAACAAAATAAGATTTTAATAAAAAGCACCCGGCAACAAAATTGTTAAAATATTTGTACATGTTTATGTATGTATTTATTAATAAACATGTCTACAACTGCTATCGGTACAACATGAGAAAGAAATTTGTTTTAACAAATAACCTTGACCAGATTTTTTTACTCTTAGCAGCGAGTTTGTAAAACTCATGACAGATAATTTTAATACAGTTAAAGATTTTTTTTTTCATTAAAAGGGTTCGAACTGGATTTGTATAGATAATTTTTTATTTCGCACTCATACATATTTATTTTGATGTCTGCCTACAACTTCATAAAAAGACCTTTTTAAAAATAAATAAAAAAAAACACATACACACAACAATAAATGCAATCACAATAATAACAACAATAACAACATCAAGAGCTGTGAATTGTAAATATTAATAAATATTTGCATTAACAAAACAATCGTGACGATTTATAATTTGTAAAATGGATTAAACAAAATTAAGCATGCGGTATTTGTTGCACGTATTCACACAGTACACATGTCTGTCTTGTGATATTTTTATTTAAAAAAAAAAAAAAAAACAAGAACCAGTAAGTCTAAGTAACTACCTACAACTGGGGGTAACTAGTGTATGTATGTGTGTGTGCCCTTAAGAAATTAAAAAACAAACTTAAACTACCTTTAAACGAATTTTTTCTGTTGAAGGAATTCTCTAGAAATTTACAGACAGACTGATGGACGTATTTGGATTTCTTGTTTAATTTTTTAGTTAATTTTAAATCAGTTTAAAAGAGAAGCCTTGATTTGATTTTTTGTTTTTACTTTTTGGTTTATTAATATTTTTAAAGAAATGTGGGTATAAATTTTTGTAACTGTTCAACGTAATATATAAATATTAGTTTTGTGATTTATTCTGTTTTGTTGTAATGAAAATAATTTGCTACAAATGTATTAGTTCTTTGTGACTTTTACTGTATCTACGGGAAAGAGCTTGTGGTGACCTCTAACGTTTATCTAGAGAAACCAGGTTGTATTTATACATTTAGCATAGAACAGAACCTTTGCGTTTGTTTATTGTGAATGATAGATGAAGAACACTTTCTTAACAGCGTTTCTGCAAATCACACACTATCGTAAATACTATACGATACCATGTTTCTTTATCTATCATTTTAAAAACTGAAAAACTACATAGAGGAGTCGATTGAGCAATATCCATCAGTCCGTTTGACCGTCCGTCCACGTGTTGAATAAAACATTTAGAAGCCCTCACATGCTCCCTAGATATGTATGTATGTATGTGGTATTAACATTTTGGAAGAATTCGGAAATAAGTCGTTATTAAAATCCAGCAATTCGCTCCATAACATTTTTAAATATGAACAAATAACAAAGAACAAGCTTTTGTTTTCTGCCATATTTTTATCACAAATATTAAAATTTCTCAGCCTTAGGTGATTTATCGACACGTTTGTTATTATACATATATAAATATGATGTCTCTAGGGATATTCGTCAAAATTCTTGGACAAATCGGTCCCTGATTGGCCAATAATAATTTAAAAAAATACATTTATTTATTTTCTTTTTCAAATAAATCAAGTTACTAAAGCTCAATATAAACTCTTAGACACGCTAGTGACAACAAAAATTATTCCTGAGTAAAACTGACATATCAGGTTCGAAACTAACTGAGATATTAGCACTAAAATATAACGGCTTTGGTGCTTTTCCTAAAATTTACAAACGATAATCAATCAGCTTCCAGATAACCAAAAGAGTCAATGAGGGTATCATATGAAAGGGCTTGACCAGTAAAATATAATATTGGTTGGTTGGTCACCGTGGTAGTTCGCTGCACGCAAACAGTCAAGTAGAGTCTGTATGACTCCATTTTCACAGGACCACATCACTCGTCAGCTCCAATGTATCTCAGAATAAATCCAAGAGTAGATAAGATACTAGATCCACCCCGTGGCCGTGAGGTATCTCAGTAGATAATTCAGTCTAACTTCAGATATCGCTGAGAGGCCATCCAGGTACATGTTCGCCCAGAAATCTGTGTCTTTTAGCCGCCAGTGCAGGTGGAAAACCGATTCCTCCTTCTGTCTATCCCAACAGCTGCGACAATGGTCGTTCGATGGAAGTCCTAGTCGACTTGCATGTTTGACCCGTCAATACCGCCAGCAACCTCGATATGTCCCTCCGACTTCGACTAGTAAGTTGTAATGTACGCCTTGCATCAAAAGAGGGCCACGTAAGCCATGCTACATTACACGTAAATATAATATACTATAAACACTTCTAAAAACCATAATGGCCACCTCAACAAAATGGCGTACAATAAATATATATGAAATATGCCCCATTTAACGCCATCAAAATTGGTATCAAATGTGAGGGCTTGACTTCCTTCCTTGCTGCTAACTTTTTCAGCAGTGCGTGAGGTACTTCTGCTAAGCTGAAATAAGCGCTAACTGTTTGCAAAATAAAGATCTACGAGTTAGGACACTTTACACACAAATTGTAAATTACTTATTAAAGCGCTCTTAAAAGCAAGTAAGCACTATTTAGTCGAATCAAGAAGCGCTTTTTGGTAATGAATTCGTCTGGTAGCTATACACACATTAACACATTCACCTTAAATTTCTTCTAATGATAAAAATTAAAATTTGTTTTTAAATAAATAAGCAACACTTTTAAAGAACAATTCTTACAAAATTATATTACGCTGCTAACATGTACTCAGGTAAAAAAAAAATTTATTTAATTTTTTGATATAAACATAACTTTCGGCTCACTCTGTATTTGAAAGAAAACTTGCCAGAAAAACATTTTACATTGGTATTAGAAAATCGATTTTAAATCTATTTTTAAGATTTACAGTAATTGAGCAGTTTTAAAATACATTTTGTGTAGAAAAATTATATTCGTCTATTCATCTATCTGTCTGGTCAGTAGAAAGTAAGGGACGAAATTTCTAGTGCATTTCGATAAAGTTGTTGTTCTAATATAAATTTTATTTGATATTTGTGATTATTAGTGTTTTATTGATTTTAACTCTTATAATAGGCCATTAACGAAGTTTACCTTACGGCTGTTTACGTATAAGACATAATACTAAGGGGTTTGACTGGCTTTCACTTTCCGTTTATTTTTCTCGTTACTTATTCATATTTTATTATTTGTATTATCTGGCAACGTCTGCATGGAATTTTTTTTTATATTTAGCTAAATTTGCATCATTCTAAAAATCAACATTTCAAATTAATATTGGGGCCAACGAACTGATTTCTTTTAGCATCTAATCTTGCAAGTTTTTTGATCTTTCTATCCACTTAATTTCCAATACATTCATCTATACAGATTAGATTAATTCCAAGTTGCATATCTGTACTAACTGATTGTATTTTGATTTATTTTATTTGTTTAACAACTTTTACAATATAATAACAAATTATGTTCCAATTCATCTCAGAGAGCATTATAACGAGAACCAATTACTAGTTGTAGTGTAGCAGACTAGAGTATTTGGCGAGAATCGAACCTGTTACCCCACGGCTGGAGGAGAGCAATACCTTAGAATAGTCTTCAGGTCTACATGGCATTGTTTGTAGAAAAATGTATATTTTTTTCAATTATAATTGTGAAACAAAGAATATAATTGCTTGTGTTTATACCCTTCACACAGTGAAAAAGGGTATATATAGGTTTGTCATTCCGTGTGAAATTTCTACAATTTTCATTTCCGACCCCATAAAGTATATATTTTCTGAAAGCTTATGAATAGGGGAGTCGATTAAGCTCTGTCAGTCTGTCCGTTTGTCAGTATGTCCGTCTGTCTGTGTGTATGTTGAAATCAACTTTTTGAAGCCCCTCGACATCGCTTGGACCCGGATGAGGTATTAAAATATCAGAAATATTCGGGAGTAGATCGGTATTGAAAATCAGAAACATCGGTACATAAACAACTGAGATATGATCAAAAACCCACGACCACCTCGATTTTTTTTACACGAAAACAACATTACAACAACAACATACATACATACATACAAACGTGTATACTGGTTAGAGAAAACGTGGCATCGAATCCCAGCCGAGCCAAAAAAAAATTTTTTTTTTATTTTTTTTATATTTTTTTTTATTTTTTTTTTTTATTTTTTATTTATAATATTATTTATATTTTTATTATTTTTTTTTAATTTTTTTTTTTAATATTTTTTTTTTGTTTTATATTTATTATATATATTTTAATTATTTAAAAAAAATTTTTTTTTTAAATTTTTTTTTAAATTTTTTTTTTAAATTTTTTTTTTAAATTTTTTTTTTTTAAATTTTTTTTTTAAATTTTTTTTTAAACATACATACGTAAATTTATAATTTTACAATGGGATATTTTTATATATGTATGTTTTTTATATGTATGTACGTATTTCATATGGGATGATACAAACTACTGTTATTGCATGACTACACGTTGTGAAGGGTATATAAGATTCGGCACGGCCGAATATAGCGCTCTTACTTGTTTTTTTTTTTTTGTCAATATTAATAATATTTAGAACAAGAGAAATTGCTTAAACAAAATTTTAGGTCATTTGAAAATAAAATTAAAAGCTTGTATTAAAATAATAATATTCATTTTTTGTTTCTACTTGACTTTAGAAACAAACGAAAAAAAAAACAGATAACACTTTGCCGCTCAATATAATAGCGCCATCATAATTTTGTTTAATTATGTATTCTATAAATAAAATTTTATTTAATATTTTAATTTTTTTTTTTTGGAATGCAATTTTGTTTTATTTTTGGAGATGTGGGTCAATGTAAAGAAATTGTCATGTGATTTTTTGTGCTTTCAAATTAGCAAAATATCCGCTAGTTGAAGAGCGAAGTTTTCACTGCTGATTAATTACTCAAGTTCTTACTTTAATAACTAAATAATTTATTGTTTGTATTTATGATAACTTGTTTCTCTGATTAATTTTATTTAATAAAAAGTTAGTGTAAGATTTTTTCAAGAATATACATATCTCCTGCCTCAGCCCAGATCAATGCTTCTGAACTTAAAAATTTTTATAAAGGTTGGTTTAATTTTAATTGCCGATGTTGATTTTGAATTAAACACAAATAATTTAGGAAATTATTGTCATTTCTTTTTATTATGTTAATACTGGTATGGTACAATTATGTATGGAACAAAATATCGGCCGAAGGGCCACCGCGACCTCGGCGGCACACCTCCATTAGATGATCAAAAATTTCAATGGCAATGTTGATGTTCAATTTTCGGGCACGATGATAAGTCGATGTTGACTGCTCTTTTGCTACACTATCGCGAAAAACAGCAAAGTTTTCCGTTCAACGAACAAAGAAGGCATTCACAGATGTTTACACATTTCACACAGACCTGTTTTACTGAAATATAAATATCACGAAGTGCATGAAACGCATTTTGATTTGTGTATCTTTCCATGGCTGAAATTGAGTTGCTCTGAAATTGAGAAATGTCAAATGAAGTGCAGAAGAAAAAACTTAATGTTTAGGTGTGGTTTACATTAAACATCGGCCCTTAAAATTTAACCAAGCTTTATTTATAAATTCAGCAAATGTAAAAATGACTATAAAAATAACAAAATGCTAGTATTTTGTTATTCAATATAATATTCAACGTTAAATTATTAGTACTTAATCTCAGAATACTGTGCATATGTATTTCAAAATATAAAAAAAAAATACAAAATCCATAAAAATGCGAAAAGTACCCTTTTGGTTGCTCATAACATTATGAGTCTGATCTCGGATCAATAACTCAAGGGAACACAATTGAACTTTTTTGTGTTGACTGGAACTTTATTGCAATTTTTTACTAATTTGAGGTCGCTGATTTCCAATCTAATCTCCGTTTTTTCTTCATCAGCTCGCATTTTTAAGTTACAGGTACTAATCGTATTTCTGACTTTTTTCCAAAAAGTTCAAGAAATCATTACTTTAGTCCTCATTAAGCGATTTTCAAAATTGTTTTTGTAAAGATGTAATTGTTACCTTTGAAAAACAATCAAATTTTTAAAATAACAAAAAAAGAAAACACTGGGTTGTTGTTGAGGTTGTTAAAGTTAAAGTTAAAAGAAATCAAATTTGTTATTTTAAAAAGATAATGAAAACTCAAAAATGGGAAAAAGTGTAAAGTTTTATTACTTTCATCTAAGCAAAAACATAAAAATCGAAGAACGGGTTTCGCTTTTACTTACAATTAATTGAAGGTACCTCATTTTGAAATAAAAAGAACGTAAATTCAGTTTTACAAATCGCTAAACATACATACACTAGTGCCGTTCCACACACGCAAAGAAAAAATATGGTTGTGGTAACCATAATCGAAGAGCAACATACTATGATTGAATTGTATGATTATGGTTAAAAATAATAATGGTTACCAGTTATCATTATTATGTTTAATTTAATCATCATTCAATAATCATATATATGACTACAATTGAAATCGACAATCTTTGCTTTTTTATGGCAAATTATAGTCTTTTGCTGTAACATACACATAGTGATTGTACTTACCAATTTAATTGCAATTTTTTTACCAATATTTTTTACATTTTCTCGTTTATATTTTAATTTTCTTTAATTTTTCAAAATTTTTGTTCATTTTTTTGACATCTCAAACTTTTCAAATAATAAAAATTTATTCAGCAAGAAGAAGAACAGTTGATATCAAATTATTATTAAAAAATATCATTGCTTGATAAATTTGTAATCATACTGTTGTCTCACTTATTATTTAATGATTATTTTTAATTTTTAATGCTTTTGAATATAATATTATTTTTGTCAAATTAATTTTTTTAAATCATACTATTTTTAAATGATAACCATTTTGAAATTTTTATGAAAAGTAAACATTAAATAATACAATGCAAACAAATGGTTGATTATCGTGACAAAATATATGATGAAATGAAACAAAAATAACTTTTACTTGTTTTCGACAACGAAATATTGTTATAGAAACTATAATATGACCGTCGTGATCATGTCGTAACCATGGTTTTTCTTTGCGTGTAGAAAGCACCAAGTGCAGATGTGGATTCAGCGTCCCAAATAGCCAACATTCAGTTGTTAATCAACAAAAACATTGTTCCCTTGTGTAATCATTAATTTCTATATTCACAAAGGTAGAAAATATAAAACAGTAGAATAAAAATGCGAAACAAAATTCCATACCGTTTTGGTCGCTCATAACATTTTCAGTATCACCTGGAATTAATAGTCCCTCATTTCACAATTCTAGCTTCATAAACGTAGAAAGTACTGGAAGTATCATAAAAAAGTATATTTTTTGGGATTCCCACATCAATGTACAAATTCCAAGTTTTAAATGTTAAGATATCGATTTAGCAATAAATAATTGTAACAGGCATGATAAAAAGTGAGTAAATCTTCTCTTTTATTTTCATTAAAATAATTATTTTTTTAAAAAGTACCAAAAGGTTTTCCAGAATTTTCCCCTTTCTACCCTGTTGTGATGTGTTAAAAATTTTTCCAAGTTACAAAATTTTATGTCTGATGAAATCTCTAGTATATTTCTTTTCTGACTTGGCATTATACATTGTCCCCTATTTTATTTTCCTTTTGGAATATTTTTTATTCCCTAAAATTTTACAGAAATTTTATCTAAATAATTGTCCGTATTATAAAGGGTGATTTTTTAGCTATTATCTTTTTGACAACACTGGTTTAAATAGCTAACGCACGTTTCGTGTTTTGTTTCACTGTCAAACATCTTCAGTTTGGTCTATAATTTAAACATGAATCGTCTTACAAACGAACAACGCTTGCAAATTATTGAATTTTATTATCAAAATACGTGCTCTGTTAAGAAGTTCATCGCGCGCTTCTTGTGTTCAGCGACGAAGCTTATTTTTGGATCAATGGGTACGTTAATAAGCAGAATTGTCGATTTTGGAGTGAAGATCAGCCAGAAGCATTGCAATAATTACCAAGGCATCCAGAAAAAGTCACCGTTTGGTGGGGTTTATGGGCTGGTGGCATCATTGGACCGCACTTCTTCAAAAATGATACGAATCGTAACGTAACTGTGAATGATGAGCGCTACCGTGAGATGATATCCAACTTTTTTTTGCCCAAAATGCAAGAGCTTGACTTGCATGACATGTGGTTTCAACAAGACGGTGCCACATGCCACATAGCACG
This sequence comes from Phyto melanocephala, assembly GCA_941918925.1. NCBI lineage: Eukaryota > Metazoa > Arthropoda > Insecta > Diptera > Rhinophoridae > Phyto > Phyto melanocephala. Next base: position 133,830,254 of record OW799234.1, on the reverse strand, counting down.
CTTAACAATGGACTTATTGAGAGGCGAGTTCGGTGAACATTTTATTTTACGTTCGGCACCGGCAAATTGGCCGCCTAGATCGTGTGATTTAACGCCTTTAGACTATTTTTTGTGGGGCTATGTTAAAGCTCATGTCTATACACACATGCCCGTTTCAATTGACGCATTGGAAGACAACATTGAAGCTTTTATTCATGAGATACCGGCCGAAATGTTGGAAAGAGTATGCCAAAATTTGACTGAGCAGATGTACCATTTGAGGCGCAGTCACATATGCATGAAATAATCTTGAAACATTTAATTATATGGACCGTACTGAATTTTATGTGTTTTTTTTTAACTTTCCTATAGCTCTTAAAAAATCACCCTTTATTAGGCGATAATAATTATGAAATTATATTGTTTTAAATAATGTAAGAAATTTAAAAGAAAGACCTAAAAAGTGGGAAAAATTTTACCCTTATACATGTAAATTTGAAAAAAGAGCCAAAATCCTATAAATAATTTTTTTTTTTTTTTGGGATTAATTAATTCAGTTTAAATTTTTTATTAGCTTGAAAGTTACATAGGGTACCAAAAAAAAGTACCAAATTATTTAAAAAAAGGCCAGATACCTGTGTTTATTTTCTAAGTATTACAATACTTTTTCATATTAATCGATATCATTATTAGTTTAGCAGATTTAAGATAACCGATTTTACCCTATTTTACCCCGTTAAACTACGAGTTTTTTTCATGACACTTTTTGCGTTTGGGCTATGCGACGATAAATCAGTCTGTCAATCAGTCACGTTACTTTCTTATATTTTTAGATTATTTACAAAAAGGTGTCAATTGTTTGGAAGAGAAAATGTTTGCATCACCGAAAACAAAAACGTTTATATGAAAGTATTTTATATATTAAGAGTCAAGTCGTTTTCTTGTTACGTCCACAAACGGTTTTAATTAAAAACATACAATTTGAAAGGAATTGTCCTGCAGATGTGCACGATATACTCATACAGGTTTCAATTTTAGAAGTTAAGTATCAATTAAAGTTGCAACTAACGCATGGTCAAACCATTATTTTAAACCATGTTTGTTAAGCAAAAGAAAGTGCTTTAGGTGTATGTATGTTGAAAAAAAAATAATGAAACAGACAACAACTTAGACAGACAATTTAAGTCCCTGTTTATTAGATTTTTTGTTGTTTTTTGTTTTAAATTTGGTGTTCACAATTCATTGGATTTACTTTTTAATTGGGAATTATTTTTCCTGATCCAGCGATTTTGAGACATGACATTGTAGAGACAAGCAAAGCGGTCCGGGTTCAGCTGTAGTAAATTATTAAAAAAAAATTTTTTCGTTAATTCCAAATTATGAGAAAAGTCAATGATATTTAAACAATTTTTTTTAAGTATTAACAGCAGACGAAATATGATTTTATTTGTATTTACTTGTTGTTGTTTTGTAAGAAGATATTTTTTTTTTTTGATGGTCGAGGAACTGACGGTATTTTAAATTAAACAAGTACGAGACATTAGCGGAGTCCATAAAATTTTTTAATTAGTTTTTTTAAAGATAAAACTACAGCTGTGCTTCTTTTGATTATATTTGATATAAAAGGAATCACTTATCATTCAATAAAGATTTACCAAAAATAGTGGTTACACCTTGAATAGATAAATAGAAATGGTTCTTAAAAAAAAAAACGAATATTAAAAAAAAAAGATTAGATGAGTATTACAGCAAATAGTAAATTCCATTTATAAGCTTCTAACCCAATAGAATATTTATGTATATGTAGAAGAATCATAGAGCAGCATCGGAGACCAATTAAAGAGAAGCTCAGTCACATATACTTTCAATGTCAATCAACTATACTTAGTTTTAACCTCTGGCCGATTAAAGAAATTCGAAATAACACAAAAATTTACCACTAAAAATTTAATCCTTAAAAAAGTATTGGCTTAAAAAAAAACTTAATTTCGGTTACACCCTATTGTCATCATAAGCTAAATACATACATATTTCATATTAAGCTTTTCTCAACATAAAAAAATTTCCACATTTTTTGTTGTTGTTGTTATTGACAACATGAAACTCGCATAAAAAAAGACACTTTTTCATCTCGTCTATTTGAAAATGCATTTGATATTTTTAAGGCCTTTTCAAAACAAAAATAAAAGTCTCAAATTGTCTGTAAGTTTTGTGCAAATTTTGCATTAAAAAAATGAGAGACAAAAATATTAAAAACAATAAGCAAGAATGTTAAAGGAGGTCAAGAAGTATACCCTACACCAACTATGACATATGGACATAAACTAAAATAAAATAAAAACACTGTAAGGGTGGGCCAGCTTAAGTTTACACTTTTTAATTGCCGTTTATTTCTATGTTTAGCATTTGCAAAACAAAAAGTTATACGCTCGTATTAAACTAAAAATGTTTTTCACAAAGTGATTAGTTTTAAACAAAAGCTGATAGAAATTTGTGCAAAGAATTTTAACCGAGAAATGCCTTTGTACAGTTTGTGCGTCGATTCTTAAGCGATTTAATGAAAGTGGATCGTGCGAATTGCAATTGCCTGCAATGTAGGTGAACTATGTTCAACTTTAACTTGTCATCCTTATTAGAAACTTAATATTGATCGCACTTCTTTAAAAAAAATTTTCGCTTGGTTAAATAAAGTGCTACCGGTTCAGCTACAGAGGCCACTTAAATGATTCTATTTTTATAGCCTTCACTAAAGTATTGTATTTATATAGCTTTGTCATTCAGTCTGTAATTTCTACAATGTATATCGCTTTATAACTTTCTGAGATATGAGCAAAAAAACACGACTGCCTCTGTTTTCTTTCCATATTTTTCCAAAAAAAAAAAAAAAAAAAAATAACATTAATTAATGCCTCTAGAACTATTTACAAAAAAATTGGACAGTAACCGAACTGCAAACCGGCAAAGTTATGGGCAAAAATAATTTTAAAAAATTTATATTCTTTAAACATATTTTTATTTATTTATTTATTAAGTTACTAAAATTCCTAATTAATTTTTAGCCATGCCAAAGACATAAAATTACAAGACGTAGTCACTGAAATTTTTGCTGAGAAAAACTGCTACATCGGCTTAAAACTAATGGAAATATAAGCACAAAAATACAACTTTTTCGGTGTTTTTCCTAAAAATCGCTTGTTTTCAATTTGCAGACTATCAAAAGGATCAATGTGTGCGTGAGTTTGACTATTAAAATATTGCGTACTTAAAAATAGTTAAAAATCCATGATGGCAGCCACTACAAAATGGCGTACAATAAATGTATTATGTAAATATCAAAGCTAGTAATTTAAAATGTACCCTCCTTAACCACCTCAATATTGGTATCAAATAAAATGGCTTCACTAGTAGAATCCAGTAAACGATGAAGAAAGCTTAAATACAAAATGGCGTCTTAAATTAAATATCGGATATGTGGGTCAAATATAGCAATTACGGATTTCCCCCTTTAACCTCTACAATATTGTTATGTATTAAAAGGACTTGACCAGTAAACTCTGAAAAAGTTAATATTCAAGATGGCATCTAAAATAGTAGTAACTGATTTGCCCTGTCAGCCTCTACAATATTAGTATCAAATAAAGACCTAGACTTTGCTACAATGTAATAATTCCGCCTATATATAATGGGGAAGGGCAATTTCAGAATCAAACTCTTTCCAGTTTATTATTCAAAATCATCATTTCCAAAAAAAAAAAAATTAAAAAAAAAATTGTAATCGATTGGTTTTCTTTTTACAAGTACTAACTCAAATGCATAATACTCTTTCTGCTTATGGTAGCGTAGAGTATACTTGGCATTATTAATAACAAATAAATCTAGCCCATAGCGTCCAACTATCAGAAGAGACATTTTATAAAATTATTTTTGGATTTTTTTATAAACCAATTATTTTGATTTAAGTTCATTTTCATAAATTATTATATTTACTAAAAACAGTTTTTAATTAAATTTTAATCATTAAAAAGTACTTGAAAATTAATTCGATAGTAGCCGAGTGGAAGGCTTTTTGAAACCAGCCAAGATTTTATCATCAGCACTATTTCATCGCTCACTTTCTAAACTACAATTCATGTTATTATTTATTGGAATTAGAAAATGGGAAGCATTCATAAAACAGTACATTCTTTCATGATTATATTCTCTTATGTCCATTATCTCTTATATTCTTAATATATTTTTGTTCTCGTTTGTGTTTAACTGTTGAGTGGACTAAGCACTAATATGCTAGGTAAGTCAGTCTGGTGGTTGAGAATTCTTCTAACCATAAAAACTCTGGTATGTTACACTACAAGCGGTAAATGGTTTTCTTTTTCTCGCTCGGTTTATAATGTTCTAACTTGTAATCCTGTATCTCTTAAAAGGTAATAGCCAAAAAACAAACAATTCATATATATTTTCATAAAAACTGTTAAATTTCAAAGAGGGGTATTTTCCCCACATATTTGTCTTTTGTCGCTTACGATAATTGTTTGCCAAAGGCTCGAAATATATAAATGTTCTAAACACTGCGGCCAATCACACTTAAAGTGAATGACTTTTATGCAAGAAACAAAAAAAATAAATAAAAATATATATGAAATACAAAAATACGTAAATTTGTCTACGAATGCTTCTTTTTATTTTTTTGCCTGGAGAGACTTTTTTAAAAATTCATAATTTTTTTTTTTTCATTTACAGGTGTTTGACACTAAAATTAAATAATAGACACTGGGAAAAAACTTGACAAAGGTAAAACTTTTCTACACCAGACAGTCAAATAAATGTTCAACAGATATTTAAGAATTTTTTTGTAAAAAATATAACTTTTTTTTATTCAAACATCAAAAAGTATGTATTAAATAGACGAAATACAAAACGGAAAGAAATTGGTTTTACTATAATACATTGATGACAAATGCATGCATGCTTTGCCAAAATCATGATTGTGGGTCATGACGTTAATGGCAATGACTTTGTTTTTGGGTTTTTGATTTTATTTTTATATTATATAAAGGCCTTTAAAAAGACTTAAGCTTTACAAGAAAAGTGCATATGTAACCCAAATATATACCAAAAAAGGGCACACAGTCGTTTTGACATACTTACATGCATATACATAAATACACATACGTATGCATGACTATTAATTTTTCGTATTCAAATGAAGTTAATGTTGGTTGAATATGGGTTGCACTCCATATGATTTGCAGTTGAAATTTAGTTGTGATTAAAAAGTTAATATTTGATAAATATGTGAATATAATTGTTAGTCATTACAACTTCTTAAGTAGTCACTGCTTGATCTTGCTTCTGTTGCCATTTTTGAACTCAAACAATTTAAATAAAAGAACCGAGAATGCAGTTCAACAAAATGTTAAGAGGTTATATACCGAGGCTTACGCAGTTCTTGTCAGAATGTCATCTCAGCTTTCGTAAACGAATCGAAATTTACACAAAACCGGTAACAGGCAAATTCTCCGAACTATTTTACTGTTGTCCAGACTTAGATTTACAGTGCAGACTTGAGGAAGAAACTTTTATTCAACCTATTAAGATTAATATGCTAACGCATTAATTCTGACAGCCTGGTTGCGTCTGAGCTCCCCAATCTTCAATAAAAGTTTTTCAATTCTGACACTCGACATCACGTTGAACTTTTGATGACAGAATATGGAATAATTGGCTGCTGAGTATCGAGTATATGACTATTTTCGGGTACTCAATAATATGAACTATGTACCCGATACTCTGAGTACTACACTTCGGGCTAAATAGGTTAACCAACCGCCGTAACAAACAGCTGTATCCAAATAAAAATTATAAATTTTAATAAAAGTTTTTACGAACTATTAAACTATTTTAAGTTCACGTATTTTTTCTTTCAATTTAAATAACCCGTTAAAAGTATTGATAAGTATCGGGTATCTAAATGACAAGCATTAAGTAGTACTGAGTAAAGAAAAGTAGAAGAATTCGCTATTACTACAACAATGACTTCTGTAGAAGCAATTTAGATGAGAAGGTGACTGCCCAGCTCTACAGAAGAACTTATTAAGGTATTTTCATCTGCGATTCTTCCAGGAGCTGAGCGGCTTCGAATATGGAGGTTTTCTTGTGAGTACCGGCTAGTTCTACGAGGTGAACCAACCAAAACACATTGTGTTAATTGTAAATAAAAATTATGAGTGAAACAAAATATTGGTTAAATCTTCGCCACGGCTTCGGTGGCATACTTCTATACGATGGTCCAAATTTTTAATGACACTGAGACATAATTGAGGTTCAATGTCGTTAATGTTCCGAACTATCTTATCCTTTAGCTTTTGAATTGCTCTTGACTTATTGACGTGGCCTCAAAAATTCTGTTATTATCTTGCGATAACAAATGCCATTCACAGTAATTGCTTTTCAGGACTCATTTTCAAAGAAGTACTGTCCAGTGACGCTGCCAGCCTTTGTGGATTCATCGGCCTTAACAATCACAAGCAGAATTGCCAAAGGCGGCAATTCTGCTTGTTAACGCATGCACTGAGGTGAAAGTGTGCCCTATGACTGATGATTTTCTTTGTAAATTCATTATTCACTTCTGTCTTTTCAACCAACCATTTTGGGTATTGATGACGATTGAAATGGTCAGTAGGCTTCAGCTCTTAAGACAATTGAACCTTGTAAGCGTGCAAATTTAAATCTTTATTCAAAATTCGCATCAGTATTGTTCTTGAAATGTTTAATTGTAAGGCGGCATGACGACGAGTCGAGGTTGACGGCTCTTCTGACACACTATCGCGATCAACTGCAATGTTTCACAGAAAAAATTGAGCTAGAATGCATGGGTTTTTTAACATTTCCTACTGACCAGTGGCCAAATTACGGCATTCAATCGCGTTAGAAATTTTATTCGAACGATTGAGTTCGCTGTGCTTTAGGTATAGAGATACTAATTAGAATTTTAAAATTTCGATCACGTTCGAATGCTCAACTGTGTACCAAAGAAATATCAAATTGAGCTGGGCAAAAACCTTGACGTTAAAGTGCGTTATGCGTTTTGGTTTGGACGGCCTTTAAAAATATTTTAAGTCCAAATAAGTGTCAAACAAGAAAACCTTAATGCGCCATTATAAATAAAATATTTAGTTTTTAATTTTCTTAAACATTTTTAAATGTTCTAACTAAAAAGAAAATAGTTCTTTAACACTTACCTTATTTGATTGATTTTTGAGTTTGTTTGTCAAATATGATCTGAAAGATATAAAAACAAAGGAAATGAATTATTATTTTACATTTTGTTATATAAAAAAGTTAAATATTTTTTAAAACTTAAATAGAAAAAAATAATTAAAGTGAATTTATTAATGATCTTGAAAATCCCTTTTAATTTTCGAACTGCAATTTACTTGCGATTGGCGTTACATTGTTGAAAGCTAATGTTTTTAATACTCTATTATAACTAAATTTTTTTTATTTTCACTGATAAGAACAACTAATTCAAAATAAATTTTCTATCGAATGCCATAATTACGCACACCAGCAAATAAATTTAAATACTTCTTCTAGGAAAACATTTTCAATAATTCAAAAAAAAGAAAGCAATTTTATCTTTTCCTATTTCTCCCAATTTTGTTCTTTCTAATTATATCACTAAACTTTTTTCAGCCCGAGATTTCGGATTCATGTAACAAAGCAAAAGAAAAAAAGGAAGTAAAAAGTTTTTATTTACTTTTCAAGCAACACTGCCGATTGAAATAAATGCTGAAACAGAAACACGCCTGCAACTTCAAGAAGAGGCACTTTCAAGCAAATATGACCCATAATTAAATCTATCGAAATAACAACAATAACAATCTTATTGCATTCCAGCGCCACGAATAAAAGTATGGTAACACTATTGAGAGGGTGTGATTCCAAAAGTAACAAAACTAAAGCTGTAAAATTAAATCTATTCCTCTTACCACTACATTTGGCTTTGACTTAATACAAAAATTATTAACATTTTCAGAAACGACAAGAGGTTTTCGGAAGCAGTGCGCTAACATTAATAATGACCTGACTAACACAACCTTTAATAATCGCATTAGCGTTAGTAGAAACTTGTTTTGAAATTTATTTTTAATTGAATACGTATAAACCTTTAACTTTAGTTTTACAAGGGCAATTTCACTGAGTTAATGTAAAATCATGAATTGACTTCGTTCTTAGGTCCAACAAGCTACATATGGGCATTTCCATGTCATCGTACGTGACATTTGTACTCCAATAAAGGGGAGTAATTTTTGCAAAAGTAAGAGTAACTGAAACAAAATTAGATCTTTATGTTCCATTCAAAGGGTAGTTTATTAAAAAAACAATAATTAATTATATTCGAATCATTGTTGTCTAAAATATCCAGAAAATTAAGATTATATCGTACGTGACATAAAACAAAAGTGATTTTGAGGTATAAATGGAAACATGAAAGAATCTGCGAATCTTGGGAGGTATTTTTCCTTTCTTTAATTTCTTACACTAAACCAAATATTTTTCATTTCAAATCCATCATCCTTAATTTAAAACAATCTTTAAATGATTTTATAATAAAATCAATTTAATATCGTTCATAACATATCGTACGTGACAGAGTTTTCTCCAATAGTATTCTTTGGTAATAAAATTTATATTTCGTTAAGAAAAAAAGTTTAATTCTAAATTAGGTGCTCTAGCGACTGTTAAAATACGAATTACGGAGACAAATAATGTTTTTGCACTACGTACGTGACATTGAAATAACTTCCAAGGGAAATGAAAAAAAACTGGACTCTATATTTTATTTTTTTTTATGGATCTTGTTAATTGTTGTTGTTACCTTTATTTTAAAGCATATTTACAATTAAAAAATATTTTTACATTTCAGTCGCTAAAAAAAAAGTTGATTGTAATTCTTTAAAATAAGTCAAAGAGATAATTATTAGTACTCTTACAATTTTTAAATAATACCTGCTCCTAGTAAAATTTGAGTGTTTTTTTTTATCAATAAACTTATATTGAAAAACTTTCAAGAGTTTTAATTTTTACAGTCGTGGTTGACATATTCATGGAAATGTCCATATGCATATTAAGATTTGTAGAAATATATTTAATTTTTCTTCAATTGAATTGAAGACAGACAGACGAATAAGAAATGCGATTTTACGTTTTATGTGCAAGTATTTCTTGAGCGATACAAGCTACACACAACGTGAATAATACTCTTTTTTTGCCATTATTAGTTGGAAATTTTGTTTCTGTTCGTTTGTTTGTTCGTTTCGCTGGGGTAATACAAAATCTAATGTTTTGATATTGCTCAAATTGATAACATTTTTGAACTTGAGTGACAGGTGCACTTCCATAAGTATTTGCGTTGCAACTATAATTATTCAAGATCGTTTTTTCAGTTTTTTTTTTGTGCGTAAGTACATGCAACGAAAGTGAATTTCAATTGAATTGATAATGACCGAATGCATTATATTCCATGTAATAAATATCAGCAACATTAATAATGAAATTAATATTTCGAATACAAAACATCTGACACATAAACAGACAAATAGACACAAAACAACGCACGCAGGCGACCATGATTTGTGATAATTTAATACTAAGTTAAGGAGTTAAATATTTATTTTAAAAATAGACAAAACTCTTAAAACAAACTAATAAAATGCGTATTAAATTTAGAACTATATTTAAACTAAAAAAAAACTAAATAAATAAATAAAAAATGCCACCTAAACAAAACTTTAATTGATTAGAATACGTAACCTGTAATATCGCACATTCCATTTTATATTTCCGACAGGTTAATCTCCTCTAATACCCACGGGCACCACTAAAAATCAGAATAATGATACAAACAGAAACTATTTATAATTAAATTCAGAATTCTTAACAAATAATTATTAAGAAAATCAACGACCCAGATGGGTCAATGGACATGAAAATAAGAGTAACCTTGAAATCGATAAATTATGCAACTGTAGTCGATCACAGGTGGTACTACACAATGTATTGTGAAACAAGCTGGCACATAAGAGTTAAGCCACATTTAAATAAATTTTCAACTTTAATTACTTAATGGATTGCCTTTTTATTTTATAATCCATTAAATTGTTTCCTTTCACTTTAAAGTTCATTTGAACTGACTCCCTGATTTATTCGAATTTAAATGAATTAAAGTTTTACAAAACAATGTAGGGTATTGATTAAAAAACACTTTACTGCTGTTTGCAAAAATAATGAATTTATAAATTATTTTCTCAACGACATCGGCTTTAACAAAAGCGTAAACAATTTGAAAACAAAAAAAAACAATAAGTTAAGAAAAGATCAAAAAAGAAATTCTTAAACTTCGACTTAGTAATTATGAGCGTAATAATAGTAAATAACACTGGTCACAAGTTTAAATCCTTTGAGTATTAATTTTTAATTCTTAAAGTTAATTTTCATAAGTTTTTTTAATAGTTCAAAACCCTCTTTCTTCCTACTGCCCTGCTATGGATATTTTAGGCAAAAATGTTTTGGCCAAGATCTGAACATACATAAGGTTGTACGCGCCAAGCAAACGTATTGTTTGTGTAATAATAATCTAAAAGAAACATACTATGATTGAATTGTATAATTGTGGTTAAAACATATGATGTTTCAAAAACTTTACATGATCATTAAATAATCCGGTATAATCAAAATATAATCCCATATGATCATAGTTGCACACAATTAAAGTCTGATAAGACACGACCAGAAAATAGTACAATGTAGTCATTGTAAAGTATATTATTAGGCAGAACAAGTCATTACCTAGTTTTTACTGAAGTAGGAAACAATTTTGCATTACCGACTGGTGATTATCGACAATCCTAACGACACAGTCTTTCATAACCGCCAGCATCTTTATTAGACTAAGGACCCCAAAGCATACAAACTTAATGTGTGCCCACCTGTTACACTTACACTCCTGCGATTGAGTCTCTTTAAGAACAAGATTCAGGATTATTCTCTTTTTCCCATCAATTAAGATATTGATGTCACTATCCGCTAGAATCGTGCGATAAAGCCCCTCTACCACATTCTCTCAACTTATTCGCTCTATCGGTATCTGAGTTTCCCAGAATTCTCTCATGCCTAAGTCAGAGGTGCTGTTAATGTCTCTATATATTGCTTATTATGGACACTTTGCCAAGGTAACATGACCCCGGGGGTATAAAATAAATCAACATCACCTTATTTTGTTTGGCATAACTAAATAATATTTTAAGGAATATGGTCATATTACATTTCTTAATTTTTTAATGGCTTTTTTTATTGTATTTATTAGCAGTCTCAATTTTACTACACTTTGCTGTTTTAAGGATTTCATAGCAAACAACAGAAAATGTTATGAAACGGTCGCACCTGTGCGCAACGCAAGTCAGTTGCCTGGATAAAGTAGCATGGCATCTAACACTTCTAAAGCTACTAAACTAGACTTAGATATTATTTTTATTCACATTTCGATGATCAGTGTAAATTTTAAATTAAAATGTATTCTCACACACTTCGGTTATAAATGCTTCCCTAAATACAAAACAAAACAATAATCGCAAAATGCGTACTACCAAAAACTAATTTGTAAAAAAATCAAATAATTCTAGAACATTAAAATTCCTGACAATCCATAACAACACATTTGGTTGTAGCTAAACCATCAACACTTCATTCATTCCAGTGGTCATTAGCGTCAATTTGGAGTGTCTGCGAATAGTGGCGAATATTAAGCATGTCATTATTTCTTTTCTTTTATTCTATTCTATATTTCATAATAATGTGGATTTATTCTACAAAATGTTTACTTTTGCGAATAATTTGCAAACTTGTTCACAAGCACAGTGTGTACGCGAAACTTACAACAATTAAAACTTCAAAATGATTTCAATATGAGGCGGATGTTAAAAGACAGGTAAGTATTCTTTGTAATATCTCGACTTATTATGTTCATTAAATAATCAAAATGTTAATTATACTCTAAAGATAGTTACGTTCAGTTCTAAATACATCCTTATCTTATGACTTGCTGTTCTATTCATTAAGCAATTTTAATACATTAGTTGGCCAAACAGTACCACATAATTTGGCAAAATAACTAGGTGCCATCGGCTAATAAGCCAGAACGAAATTGCTTTAACTCTTGTGTTACTAAAGGATTTGTTTTTCACATTAGCCAAATAAATGACCGAATATTATTAAGTTCAATCCTAATAAAATAACTTTTTTTATTCAAATAAAAATTGTCTTAGTTTCGCATGTTGTTAAAAAAATATTTACCCAAATTTGTGGTGATGCTTTTTTGTGCCAATATGTACTACACAAATGAAAATGTAGCTTTCGATGATGTGACCTATTGTCGATTTGAAAATGTCATACCTTCTCTAGATTATATACAAACAAACATATTTTTAAAATCAGTGTTAAATAGATCTAATTATTTTGTTAGTTTTCCTTTGTGTACACACTTTAGTGTTACTGTTTTTAGACTGAGACTCTATAAAAGTTTGTACAGAGGAATGTGTTTACAAATTCCTGATAGTAGCGTTATTGTTTCATTTAAGCCAAAAGATTAACTGCTCATTAAAACGTTCGTTAACATTATCAAGACATGCGAAATGTTTACGTTTATATTCGCACAGAAATAGCTAGGCGTTTATCACTTTTCTTAACCCATTATGGTAACAAACAAATGTGTCAATTAATTTTAAAAAAAGACGCAAAACTGGTTCATTAAAAGCCCTTCTAAAGACTTGTGCTTTGGTTTAATAACAACAATTGAATAGAGGTGTTGGATTGTAAGGACTAAACTTTAATCTGTTGAGGTGTCGAAACAATGAACTTTTCTGTTCAAAATTCTTCTGGAAGGTTTATATTTTGCTTTAATTATAGCAAGGCAAGCATTTGATGAACTAGTGGAAATTGTCTAATATATTATAAAAAGCGAAGCTTAAGATCTTTAACTCTAATGTAAAGTCAGTTCTACTTTATAGGTGTGAAACATGGAATGCCGCCAGATCGGATGCTCAATCTATGCAAGTTTTAACCTGTACACTTTTTAAAATATATTAGCCAAAGACAATCTCCAACTCCCGTCTTTAGGAAACAACAAACAGAGATATGTAAATGCAAACGAAAATGGATATGAGGTCGCATATTTCGAAAGATAATAATGATTCTGCTAAGCAGACAATTTAATGAACTCCTTTGGGAAGCAGGCATATAGGACGACCTGCTTATAGAAGAAGATTGATGTAGAATTCGTCGTTCGTAAATTATTGTGTTCTATATGTATAGGTTTTTTATGTCAGATAGAACACAATAATTTACGAACGACGAATTGACAAGAGTTCGTAAAAGCTGGAGGGAAACCAAAATCATTTCGATCTACATATTCGAATAGAAAGAGCTCCAAAGCTCCACAGGTGTGCCTTTGTAAATGAAGTAACGGTTTAGGTAAAGGAGCATGTGGGCATAGACGAAAATTAGTTGGCACCCGAGCTTGCGAGGAGAGGAGCTGCCACGGCTCTTTGGGGACCGGAACCTAGAGTTGATCTAAGATATCGGATGGTGCGGTTAAGGGTCTTACAATGGGTGAAATCATCGAACCTGAAAAGGTGAATGGAAACAACCACATGTAGACAGACACGTTTGTTGCTCATAGAGTCCCTTGGCGGGAATGCAGTTAGGATACTCGAATATAGTTGGAGAACCCTTTGGAGAACAGCTGTGGTCACAGAGCATGGTTACTTTAAATATCTGCACAATTGAATTTTTTATTTAATCGAACCGATCAGAGAGTGCTGATGATGAAATCTTAGCTGGTTTCGAAAATGCATTCCACTCGGCTAGTGTCGGAAAAAATATATTTTTTCAGAGTTATTCTTTCATTTATCACAATTAAAAAATTCTTTGTAAAAAATAAAGAATATTAAAAAATATGAACTCAAGCCTGATTAAAAATTTAAAATATTAGTTCTGCACAATATTAAAATTGTGGACGAATATGTGTCAGAATGTGCCTTAATACTTCTGAGACAGCAGCATATCTAGTATGCGAATGTCCGGAAATTACTGGCAGCAGATTTAGTACCACCGTTAAGCACACATTAGATGTGAGTGCTATTGGGGAAATTAGTCTGAGGCAAATGCTGGCTATTACAAAGGACGCTGTGACAATTATTGTAGATTATCATCAGTCTATAGTCTAGAGTAATCGCCTGTGGCGGCAAGGGACTCAGTGAAGCCGGTGATATCTCTTCGGTATTCTTGTAATCACTGAGAAACGAAGGGTGTCGAAAAAGTACCCATTTATGGAAAAAGCTTTCGGTATTCCCCTTGCATGTATAAGTGGAAGCTACGGCAATAACTAAAATGATTGCAAACAAGCAGCACTGGATAGATGCCAGTGAATGTTATGGAATATGTCCTTATGATCCTCTTAAGAAATAAAGAGTTTAATCTTAGAAATATTTTTGCAGTTATTATTGGACTAAGGGAGCCCTTATAGCTAAACGGATGACTGAATAAAGTGCTGCCAAGAACTGTAAATTGGTCTTGTGGGTATTGCATTAAGCAGTGACATAGAGTGTTTTTTGAACTACATCAACCTAATGAAATACTAAATTAATCATACGATTCAGCCTTCGAATATTATCGTGTCAAAACGACTGTGTTTTTTTCCCGATAGTCTACTGGTTCCAAATTTAATGGAATATTTTGCAGAGATGGAAAAATTTTTTTTTTATTATTACAGGGTAACAAGTATTTTTAGGCGTGGTTCAGTGTGGCTATAGCGCCTAACTTTTAACTAAAGGGCCCTTTTTTGCGACACAGAAGAGGCAAAAAAAATTATCGCTTCAACCACCTCTTCGGAAAAATCCATTCAAAAAAGAAAAGTGGAACCCGTTAACCATGCAGCCTTCTACTGCTATCAAAGAAAGATCAGCCTTATATGGTCGTTAAGCAAGCAAAAATGACCCCATATAACATATTCGATATATATATGAAGTCGTTTTTCCTTGGCAATGACAGATGACTGCCCTCCATCCTGGGACGGAAACGAGGCAAAAAAATAATTACAATTACTCCATCAACCTAACAAGTGAAGAAGAGAGAAAACCAACAGCGACAAACCATGTAAGATCGATATGCATTGTGAAAGCCGTATGAGTAGTTGTATCACAGGATATTATTGTTAACTTATCTTTCTCTTGACCGTAAAAACGCTTTTTTATTAGCCACTTAAGTCAATGGAAAACTGTACGAAAGGGGAGTTAAAACTTTTAGCAATCATTAAAAAAATTCCCAAATGATTTTCTTAAATTAAATCATAATCTAATTTTGATCGACCAATGTGAATTTTAACGGCCAAAAACTATGAAAAATACAAATTATTTCTGAAATTAATTGTCAAATTATTCTCTATCTTTGCAAAATTTAATAAATCAACTCCTTCTAATGAATTTGAAATTCTATTCAATTTAAATGAATTGCAAAATATTTTTCGACATCCAAATAAAGACATAACAAATAAGATATTGCGGAATTTTAATTTAGACAAAAGAAACAAAGAGCTCGTAAATTGTATATAATTATGATAATTATAGTAAAATGGCAAAATTTTCAAATTTGTATTCGAATTTCTTTGCCAAAGAACTGCCGCCAAAATAAGTTAAATTTAATTTAAAAAATTATAAAAAAAAAAACAGAAAAACAACAATAGCAGAAAATTACAAATACCACCACCGTCTGCATTAAACCGATGAATGAGCTCATCAGTATCATCAGCAGCAGCTTTAACATGTCAAGGTTAGGATGACCATAATGAAAATGGTGCCAAACAGGCAGATTAACAAATTGAATTATCACTTACAATTTTAACATATTTTGGTTTTGGCTACGAATCGATGGGGAAGGGATGAGTTGGGAGTGGAACCAAACTCTTGTTGTTTATTCTAAATGAAATATGCTTATTACGACGTTTTATTTTTTTGCACAGCGAAAAACAATTCAATAAACAACCTGTCACACTGCACATAATGCCTATAATTAATTTGCTTATTAACGATTCGATCTATGTTTAAGACTTTTTTTCTGCAAAAAAAAAAAAAATAATGTTATTGCGAATTTAGTTTTACTGTCTAAAAAGGCAATTTATTCTTGGAATATGGCTTCCCAAAAAAATGTTGTTGTTATTCTTTCACTTCGTATGAATTAATTTCATGTTATTTTTGTTTTTCTCCATTCTTCACAATAAATTAAAAGTCATTCACATTTTGTTTTGAACGCGAAATTTGAGGAAAAACAATAAAATATATAAAAATAAACATCAATACACTTACAAACATACATATATGTTTGTTATATAATCACACAGGTTGTTTACAAACATTATTTAAGAAGAAAACAAAAACACCACAAAAACATACGCAATTTTTTAAAGTTTTATTTTTTCTGTACATTTCTCAAACCATGAATACGTTAGAAAGGAAAAATGTAATGAATTATTTAACCTTGAAAACAAACAAAATATTTGCAAAGAAATGGTCGGATATTTTTAACTCTATACGTTTAATGCGTTACAAGTTAGAAACGAACCGTTGCACAGAAGAGTATTTGGCCTGAAAAGCTGGCCAAAATTATTAAACGTGTTTTTTGAATTCAAAGTTCTAGTTTTTTGATAGTTTTAGGTGTAGTATGTTATAAGAAATCTGCTGGCAGATTTTGAAAAAATTACACTGGGCAACAAAAGTACACTGCATAAAAAAATTGTTTTTTCTCTCCTAGAAATAAAAGTATGAGGACTATATGGATTTTTATGCCCTTAATTCAAATCTGTTTTCTGTTTTTCTCTAAAACGTAAGGATTTTCTTTTAAAGGCGTGGCATATTTCACCCTCTAAATCGTTGGGTTGCCTTAAATATTTTGTAATAACTTGAAAACGGATTCTCCGATTTTAGTAGCAGGAGGATCAAAAGATGCACCGGAAAAATGTGCTTAAACTAACTAAACACATTTCTTTTCTATCTATTACTATTTCGGAGTTATTAAAAAATTTAATGGTGAAAAAAAAATTTTCCTGAAAAATTCGTCAAATTTTTTTTTTCAAAATGCAATAAAAAAAACTTAAGAACCAAAAAGTTTAAATTTTTGAGATTTTTCCAAAAGCCACATTCCTAAGAAATAAAAGTCGGTATAAATAGTAAAACTTAATTAACAAATGTTGATTTTAAAGGCTTAAACTCATTCTTAACAGACTGTATGTACATGCATACATATGATTTACGGTCTAATTAAAAAAAAAATTTTAAAAATTGTAAGGCTCTTATGAAACAGTATTTTTTATGAAAAAAGGCTTTATTATATTTATTTTATATTATTTAATACTTAAAATACGGAAAAGTTAAACTAATAAAAATTCCTTAATAATTATTATGTCGTATGTATATCCTCATTAGCTGCATCATCGGTGTCAGGAAGAAGAAGTGTGATGGTTTCTGATGAAAAAGTTTTTTTTATTAATCCCTTCTCTTTGCGTACTGCAGCTTATAAAAGGGTCAGTGCTCAGAAAAAACCTATTTTGTATCGCTTTTGCTGAATTTCCGCTAATAATTCGTACGATATAATCGTAAATGCTTATTTCTGGCCTCGGCAGCTTCTTCTGACAATTGGATGGTAGCCTGATACCAGGGTGCCCATGTATTTTTCATGTACCTGTATTTATTTTTTGTAAACTTATTTTTGTGATAAATGCTTTTAATAATTATTCTTATTAGGTACGGTATATAATTTTTTTAACATATAATGTTTTTAGAGCAGTTATATAAAAATATCTTTTATGGGGATGTGTGGGACATTCTCTTATAACTATTATTGATAATAAAGAATTTTTCAAACTTATAATTATAGGCAGGTATAAACATTGTGAATTGTTAAAAGTGATGTGAATAGCAGTTGAAATCAATAATTCAAAATACATAAAAGTTTATGACGATATAAATGTATAAGAAAAAGTGCCTGATGAGCAAAAATAGAAGAAATGTGAAAATTTAAAAAAATCGTCAAAAATAATAGCGCAAACTTGCGCAAACTTTTTTTTTTGTTTCTAAAATTATAGAATTCAAATTTTATTGTGGTATCAAACACAATTCGTAGACACGCTAACCTCACTTTTAAAAACCTCGTCTTTTTCTTTTTTTGCAAAAAAAGTGTATAATTTTGTTTTTTTTTATCTTTTGAAAGAATTGTTTCAACATGAATATTCAACATATTTGAATTTTTTTTTCGTTTTTAAATAACTTTTGATCAAACCTTTCAGCGAAAAAAAATGATTGTTAAACCTTTATTCGTTTGGCCACAAAAAAAAATATCATATAAACATCCAGAAACTGGAAAAAACATTTAAATCTAATATAATTTTCATCACTTTCCTGACTTTAGCAGGGTGTCAGAGCAACAAATCGCAACCAAAAGTCTTCAAAGTTTACAATATAATGTAAAATATTGTTGTCTGTCGAGCTGCGTATTTAGTTCTTAAAATTTCTTAAAATTCAGTTTTGCATTTTTGGCCAGCTTTTCAGGTCAAATACTCCTCTGTGCGCTGTACGTTCGAAAAGAAAATATATTCTTGTTTGTACATTTATTATTACACTTTCTTTTCTTTTCTGTCCAACGATGCGTAAAAGAGGTGAATTAAATTAAATTCTTGCAAGTGATGCGAAAATGCATTAGAAAAGTTATTATCGGATTTGTTTCTTTTCTCGTTAAAGTTATACGAGAATTGTTCCTTTGATTTCCACATAAATATTTTTGTTAAAAATTGTAACTAAGTATCTTGCCTGTCATACATACCGACCTTCTTCAGATGCCTTTAATTTTCTATGCTTGTTTTTAGGTACTTGAGAAATTATTGTAAAAATGGTTCCAATATTTCATTTGTATTTTCCAAAAAAAGCTAAATGCGAATTCAATATCACTTTCACTTTCGAATGAAATTTATCTCTGTTACATAGTTTTCAGTTTCAGTTCTTTGAATGGTTTTCTTTTTACCCAGACTAAAGATCTTGTGGCTGGTAACTTCATTCTATCTTTACAAAAATACTCTTAGGGAATGGGACTCTAACGCTTATAAGTTCATTAATTTGTTTTTGAATGATTATGACCAATGTCTCATTTCATTACCTTGGCTTCCAAGCTTCATGGTAGGAGGCATGATTTTATATGCGATGCGCCAAATCGTCCGTCTACTTCTTGCAATTGTTTAGGCCAAATTTTATTATTACCAGGATAAGCTTAATTAACCACTGTAAAAAAATACTCAGTTGCGTTGTCGTGTTGTTTTCATGTCGAAGAAATACGAAATATGAATGGGACATTGATTCATTTGACACTGTCGTAAATATTACACGGTACCAAACAATACAACAACGATACTCCGAATAAGGACGACTATTAAAAAAAAAATGTCTCCTTTTTTTCTATTGTCGAAATAATAAGCAGAGTTTGTTGTTTTTTTTTTGTAAGCAAATAATTTTAGCATTCCCATGAATGCTATTTGGTATACAAAATTTCAAAAAATTTTGAATCATTCTCTTATAGCTACTCTCACTTTAGTTCCTCGTTAATTCGTGTTTTTTCATAATCTGAAGCCAGAGAAGATCCTTTTAAATCATACTTATTCCTAAGCAATCTCTTTAAATTCGTAATAAAAAATTCTTATATTGAACGTTTTAACAAAAATACAAAGACAACGTATTCGTAAAGTACATTTACAGCTGCCGTTGGTTTTCTTTCTGAAATTTGTTGAGTTTCTTAAGATTAAGTTGATTCTAGTTTTTGTAAGAAGTGTAACGTGAAAAAATCAAAGAAAAAACTCATAGAATATTTTCATTACTAGAGAAAAGGACATCATTTTAGCAATCGGATAATGGAGCAAAGAAAACTTTCATTAAAATTTAAATAATGAAAATTCATACTGGTGGCTCCCTTAGGTTCTACAGCTAACAGAATATCAAATTTCTTTATTTTGAAAGCAGCTCTAATTTGTAAAAAGCAGTCACTCACTTCTAGTACGAATTATCGAGATTCTATTGTACAAATATTCCTACAAAAAAATTAGTGGCTGAAAATAAATCAGAAAACAAAAAAAATTCTGTCAGTTTGCAAAAAAAATAGAAAAAATAAAAATGAATAAAACACCATAAAATGATCGAGTTTTTCCAAGATTTAATTAACCCAATGCAACAATGATCAATTAACCCATTAAATGGGTTAATGACAATTCAGGGCTATATTCAAGCCATATTTATACTGGTATGTATAAATATGCAAAGCTACAGCAAAGCGTTTTTTCACTAGATGTTTTGTGCCAAGGCGAAATCCTATATCAGGGATGGAAAACTTGTTATGATCATTTTTTTGTTGATACAATTTGGTTCAAAAAAGTATATATTTTTATGAAACCGATAATAAAGATCGAAAAAATAACAACAAATTTAAATACAGTTACAAAAAGGTACATTTAATTTAATTGTTAAATAACGAAGCAAAATTCTCATTTTCCATTCCTGCATAATTAAATAAAGTCAAGGTGAATTCAACAAGTTTGTGTTATTGCGCTTCTCGATCAGTTGCCGGGACAAAACCACCTTTTGAATGTGCCTTTGTTATTATAATGCGCAAAAATATGACAACAATTTTCCTGACTTACAAATATTTGTATCGGAAAATATTCACAAATAGAATTTAAATAATCTTACTGTATACATTTTTTTATTTTTGTGTACGGTAAATTATGAACCGTCTCGACCGACTAAGACTATCTTAGTTATTACATAACATGTACATATATAATTTTATATATACGACACCATCAAAAAATGTCAAAATCTATTCTGCCATTATCAACATGCACGACCCTCAAGCAAAATGTTTTTATTGCCAAAAAAAAAAAAATCTTCAAATTTGACAAACTGCACGCGCTACCGTTTTAAAAGTCAACAACTAAATTATTACAACATAAAGTCAATAAACGACATCAAGTAGAAATAACCAAAAATAGTTATAGACATAATTAATATTCATTATTATTGAATAATTTTTATAAACGTTAATTAATTCAACAATTCACTATTTTGCATAAAAAGCTACTTAAACTGAAGCAGGCCTTACGCACTAAAACTACAAAACTTATGGAAAGTTCTGAAAAAACAACAAAAACAACAACAACAATAAGTAACCAAAATGTATCTATCGTTGTGAATCCTTTGCATCACACAACAACCTTAGCAACTACATGTGAAATAACAACTAAATAAATATTCTTCTTGTTAAAAAAAATGAATCAGCAACAAGCTTAGAAAGATCGTTAACCCCAGTACGATAATGGCAGCCAATTCTACATAATTTTATGGCACATTAATCAACATCATTTATTTCACATACAACATTCGACAAGATCGATTTTCATGCCGATAATATTGTAAAAAGATTTAAAGTACAAGGAAATATAGCTAGTCTCTAGTTTGCTCCGCTGCGCACATGCAATTGAAAGTTGGAAAAACTAAAATACTCATACTTTTTTGACTAATACCAGCAATTTTTGAATAGCGATTGCATCACATCGTGTTGTATTTAAAAAATGACAGACATAAGCAGCGAGCGATTTGACACCGCAGGTAAATGTATAAATCTTTGTTCATATTGAGACTCTCGCTTAAATAACACGGTTTTTAAAGTTTTCTTAGGAGTCACTGTTTCCAGTTACTAGTTCTGCCGAGGCAACAGTCTTCGATCTGATCCTGATGTAACTGAAATGACTTGAGATTCAATGCGTCTATCCTAATGACTTTGGCTATAATTATATTATCAGATCACATCTTGCAGCTTAACTTCCATTATCGTTTACCTTAGAGCGCATATCACAAAATCCATTAACCTGTTCCGTGTGCAGAGTAAATGTCATTAAGTCCTCCATATAGGTACCAATTGAAATCTTTGAAGCCTAAAGCGACCTTTTCAATAATGATGTCAACAATCATGTTGAGTGAAATTAAGTAAAAATAGCCGAAAACCATTTCTTTATTTAATTCATGTCAAAAATAGGTATGTGAAACTTTTGATTATTAAAAACAGAGCCGTTAACGTAACGACGCGATGTATTTCAACAATGTCACATAATCAAAGTAGAACAAATACCGCACTGAGCTGGAAAACTCTTCTTGAAGGCAAATCGAACATAAACAACCATAAGCAATAATAAAGTTATAAATAATTAATAAGTAATAAAAAGCGAATTGTAAAATGAACTGACTATGAACACGTCTTTTTAATTTTGTTTTTCCTTTTTTCGCTTTTATTTAGTTGACGGCACTTAAGCTTAATTTTAAACACCTTTTTAATTAATCTTTATTAATTTCAATATTGTTTAGCCAAGCAATACAACAAAAGACATTCATTGTGCGTTGTTATACAAGTCAAATATTTTATCGACCCTAAATTTAGTTAAAAGTTTAGGCATTGTTTGTGCTTTTTGAAAGAACAAAAATATCTGCCTCAACTTAATGGAGTTCACCTTTCAATATTATTATATTTTCAGTAGAAAACTATTGGTGAAATTACACAAAATATTTTAACAATCTTTTAAACCTTAACACAAGCCTTAACACAGCTTAACTAAAAACAGCAAAACAAAAAAAAAACAAAATTCAAAAACGTTGTGTCCTTCACAACTACCAAGAATGCAAGAAGTAGTTTAAACGAATACCAATTTTTAAAGTCATGGTGTTTTTTTTTAACTCTCTTATGACCGTCAAAAATAAATTTAAAAAAATAAAACAGATGACAAAACACCAACATATTACCAGTGTTAATGTAGGTGTTTATTGAAAAGTTTCATCATTCATTGAGTGCGTGTTCATAATACAGGTAATTTGATTAAATCATACACAAACAAACATGAACACTTTTTTTTCATTAAACCCTTAAATTAAAGTTTATTAACACTTTCCGACCAAAAATCAAACAAACAGCAGCAAAAATTGATGAGTGCATAAAACACGGAACAGCAAAAAAATAAATAATTAAATAAATAAAATGCCAATTTCGCGTAATATATGATTAACACTTTTAGTTTTTACAAATACGAACCAAAAAGCAGCAGTCAAAAATAAAAAATACATCAGTTTTGTACACACCTTTATCGTGTGAAAAATGTTTAAAACGAATTGCGAACAAACACAACAAAAAGCAATTGCAAAAGTTATAAAAAACATTAACAAAGTCAAAAAAAATTATATAACATTTGCCGAAAATAAACTGTGAATGAATTGCTCTCTCAATAAGAGGCAAAAATAATACAAACAAAGTGTAACAGTTTATAATTCAAACATCTGTGACAAAGGACTCTCCGAGATGTTGGTATGAAATATTTTAAAAACTACTTTTTAATTAAGCAAACTTGCGGAGAAAAAACCATCGATACGACATTATCACAATGGTCATGTTTTGTTCGCTATAATACCATATAGTAATCACAAACAAATTGAAGTGGAATCTTCCATTACGGACACTTTTCATAAGCGGACATTCCTTTTGGACGGATACTATTTGCCGGTTCCGGCGACGTCCTCTAAGAAGAGTATTGCATTCTCTTGAAAGGACCACCAATTTGTACGGGCACATTTCAATGGTTCCTTCTGTGTCCGCTCAAGAGAAATTCCACTGTATAAATTGTTTTGTTTTTTTTTTTGTTTCGTTACATGCAATTAAAGGTTACCAGAAAAGTAAACTAAACATACTTCGTTCGTATTACACGTATTTTAAATGAATATAAATGTTACACTGCAACTTCGTTTAAATATCGGAACTGGACTAAAACTATGTAAATAAATAGCTTTTAAAATTAAGCAATGTGTCATCAGTAACTCAAAATCAACAAAAATGGACTTACGCAATGGCCGTAAAACGTCGAATTTATTAGCATTTAAAATTACAATTAAGCATTAACTGTTAGGTGTAACAAAACTATAGTTGCAACCGATAAATGCTTCCTTATTAGCACGAATACGATCTGACGGTCATTTTTCAAATAAGCCTTCAATAAACCAAAAAAAACTTTTTATGAATACGGCAGATAAAATATACGAGAAAACTCTAACAGTGCTATATTCGCCCGTGCAGAATCTCTAGATTTCAGATTTAATATTACGGTTAAGAATAAACAAAGTAAGAGTGCCGAATCTGATAATATCCTTCTACTATTCAAGCCATTTTATTTGATACCCATATTGATGGACTTAAAAAATATTTCAAACCGATTTATTATAATTTCGTGTTTCTAACGTATTTAGGAGCAGGAAAAATTAGATTTATTTTAAGATATATTTATTTTTGTAAATAATTTTTGCCTAGTCATAGGCCAGTTAGTGACCACTTTGTTAAAAAATTCTCACGAAATCCTCTAGAGGAATATCATATCAAAAAAAATAGTCGCAAACTTGTCTATAAATTATCCCAGGACTAAAAAAAATTTTAAATTTAAAAGTAGTGTTTATTTACTCATATCCCAGAAAATTACCAGGGGAATATTCTGATTTTTAATACCGATCTCTTCCCGAATATTTCTAATATTATGATACTGCACAATGGTCTTAGTGATTTCGGGGGGGGGGGCTTCACTATTTACACGGACAGACGGACAACTCTCAACGCGCCCGGCGCGCGTTGCTACGCTCCTTAATGAATAAAATGCATTCTGAATTTAAATTGAATATCAAGTGCAAAAAGCTAAAAATTTAAAATTTTTTTAATGGGCGTGGCACTGCCCACTTTTCTAATCACGAAATTGTATAAATGAGACCTCAATATGTGTGTGCAAAGTTTCAGAAAAATCGGTGAAATTCAAATACCGCAAAATTATAACTGTTTTTTTATGGGCGTGGCCCTGCCCACTTTTCTAATCACGAAATTATTAAGTCATGACATGTCAGTATGTTTTCAAAATCAGAAAAACCGGTCTAGTGCAAGTACCTCAAAATTAAAACTTTTTTAGGGGCGTGGCCCCGCCCACTTTTCTTATCACGAAATTGTTTAGTCATTAGAGCTCGATATGTGTGCTAAGTTTCAAAAAAATCGGTCAAGTGCAAGTAGCTAAAACTGATAACTAATTTTTTATGGGCATAGCCCCGCCCACTTTTTTCACCCATAAACACTCCCTGGTATGTGTACAATAACTTACCAAAGTTTGAGCCCGATCGGTTTTACAGTTTCGGAGTCTATAGCTAACACACACACACACACACAGAGTTTCACTTTTATATATATAGATATATACTTTATAAGACTAGAAATGAACATTGGTACCAGAGCTAAATAACATAATAAACAAATAATTATTAGGGTCTTCCAACCAAAACACGCGATGTTAATTATAAATAAAACAAAAAGTTTTTAGAAATTTTATCTTAATATTTTTTTTATTATTATAGAAGGTTACAACATTACATTTATTTGTGAAATACAATACAACTATTGAGAACAGCAGCAATGTGTTCCGCAGAACGAACTGGGCAAGAATGCACATTTCAATTTCCGACTTGCTAAAATTTTAGCAAATTTCTATAATCCTACCAAAACATTTGGTTGATTATTCTAACCAAAAAAAAAAATCATAAATAGCACGAAATGGATTTTGATTTGATCATCCTTTAAACTGTTAATATTAGCAAGGTAAGTAAAATTTATAAATGTGACAGCGAAAAACAGTATTTGTACAAGTATTTTATAGTATATTTGGAATCATATTGCGATTATAAAGAATATATTGTAACAAATAATTAAAGGTTATGTGAGATCATATTATGATAATTTTTAACTACATTGTGATCATGTAGAATCATATTATATTTATATGGAATCAAATTATAACCCGGCAATTCCCAGTGTCACATGCAGCTGACAAAGATTAACGGAATTTTTAAACATAAACACAGACACCAATGAATAATAAAAATATCAATAATATACAGACAACACCCTGTATTGTATCTGATTTTATTTTGGCATTGCTGCCATTATTTAAAATAAGGGATCTTTGAGCATTTTTTTAAGCAGTGGTTTTGATTTCTACATACTAGTGTGTCTTGTGATAAAAAAAAATAAAATTATAAAAATGCCAAAAGGGTAAGAATTCAAAATTTTTTTTATTCTTTATTATTTCGAAATATTCACTGCAATTATTTAATATGAAGTTAATAAAAACAATTAATTGGTTCTCATAAAAAATAACAATCTATAATAAGTGTCACTTGTAGGTGACACTGGGTATTATGAGTACTTAATTCATTTACACTAGAAATATATTTTGTATGGACATATGCAACATAGGTTGACATTAGATTAGATTGGCAATGTCTTTAATGCCGGTGAAGTGGTAGATGATATTATTTCATTTCAACCTGATGATGGCAAAGTGACTGATGAAAACAGTGGTGATGAAAATGAAGCTAGTATTAGTCATCTTCCTGGTCGCATGCTTCGTTCTATAGTAGAACTGCAAAATGCGTCTATATGCACAGAAAACAGTGTACATAATGTAGATAGAGAAGATGAAATTATCAAAACTTTGCCCAAGAAGAAAAGGAAGAACAACAGCACTATCAAAAACTGGGAAAACACTATCTACAATACTTCATTTGCTTCTTGTGGCAAAGAAACTTTTACTAACTTACAGGAAGCGATGACGGCTGTGGACTTTTTGAATTACTTTATAGCAAAAACCTTGTTCAGTTCGTAGTTGGTATGAGTAATTTGTATGATTTATAAAGAAATCTTACACTGAATGTGACTGTTGATGAAATTAGAGTTTACATCGCAATACTGTTGCTTACAGGATATTTGACGCCAAAGTATATGAGAATGTTTTGGGAAGTAAAGATTAACACGTACAATGTAATGAACGTCCTTGCCGCCCAACTGCAGCTACTTACTCGCTATGGATATTTGTGAATTGTTAACTATAACAGGGTGCGTAAGGATCAAGTCTAAAGACGCCGCCGGAATTAGTCCTAACTGTAATGCTTTGGATCCTATCACTAGAAAAATGTGTGCTAATTTCAATATCGGTTTGCATATAAAATGTTGGTATAGCTTCCACAATAAATAAATTTTAATCTTTTATTTTAAAAAAATATATATTATTAACAAATTCATGTTTTGTGTCTATGAAAAGATTTAAAAAAAACCGGATATTTAAACCATTAACTGTACACGGTGCCCAGTGTCACCTGTAGGTGACCGCCCTTTAGTATATTTTTTTTTAATATATTTTTTTATTTTTTTTTTAAACATATCTAATCAATTTTAGCCAAAAATAAAATAAAAATTCTTCTTATTTTCACTATGGGAAAATAATGGCATATAATGAATTAAAATGATAATGTCGGGTCAGAAGATATAAGCTTATAATGATGATAATAAATATAATTTAACTAAAATCAATTTCACAATTTAGTATTAGTTTAGTTCTTAGTAAGTAGTTCTTAGATTATGACTTCCAAATGTGTATGTGATAGTATTAATCACCCTGTTAAACAAACCCAGCAACAATATATAAAAATATTTAAACAGTCAGTTCTATGCACATGTTTTTTATTAAACAATCATCATCATATTTTATAAAAACTAACTAACTAACTAGTTTGATTTTATTTTAAATAAATATTGAATATATTTTACTACTATTTTTTTCTGTATTGCTGACGAACAAACTTGTTGTGTTTTTAAGAATATATTTAATTAAAGTTCAATGAACTTTTTATCATTTATTAATTTTGTTTTATTTTATTAATTTTCTGGTAGAAAAACATCTAAAGGTTTTTATAGTACAAACGACACACAAATGTTCATACTTAATTATGATTTGTTTTATTAATTTTTTTTTTAGTTAGCAGATGTACGAAATGTTGACAAGTAGAAAAAAAAATTATTGCAATTAATTTTTCATACTAGATTAACAAGATTTACAACAAATAATTACCAGAAAACTTGATATGATTTCAGGATAGTGAAAATACAGTAGCGAGCAAAAAAAATGCTACGTTCAGTAGCTACACGTAGCATACTAATTGCAATATATATATTTTGCCTAATATCAGAAGTGTAAAAGAATGATTTTTTTAATGAAACTGCGAATAAATTGTAATTTTAGTGAATGTTTTAATTTTGCCGCAAATACTTGTACAAACTAAAGAATTCAAATTTGTTTGCATTCGCAGTGAATTACAAATCTACACTTTCATCAAAATAATAAAATTAATTTCAATTAATTAAATAAATTTTTAATGATTTTATTACACCACAAAAAGTGAGTTTAATTTAAATTTTAGCGAACTTAAAAGATTATCATTAAAAGATTATCATTAAAAGATACCTTTTTCAGGGCTTTCTTGTATTTGGTGCCCCAAAATTTTAATGTCATTTTGAGTATAGGTTAAATTCTAAGCTTCGATTTATTAAAAGTTTAATTACACAAATTTAAAAAAAAAATTTTGTTCATTCTTCGTTTTCAAAAACTGGGATGAATAATACCCATTGAAAATCAAGAGGGTTAAAATGTTTGGCAAAAAATATTAATAAATCTGTTTAACACACCATCTATATAAACACACTTTATCAAAAGAATGTAAAAAAAGGAATCTTTGACCCCTGCTAAAATAAAATTCAAATGAAATGAAATGCCGATTGACGCATTTTTTTTTTGCTATTTATGAAAACATTAATAAATGTAAACAAATCGTAGTATTGTTTCTCCATTTTTGTTGTCGTAGTAAAACCGAAAAAACACACACTTATTTACAATCGAAAATATTACAAGAATCCATATTTAAAAACTTCTCAGCACGCGTAACATTTTAATCATAAAAGTTAGCAAAACAAAATTTTAACCCTAAGACATAAGTTATACATTTACCGAACAAGAGTTAGTCGTTTTGTGCTAAGTATAGAGTCGATTTCTCTTAAATCTCTACATACGTACGTATTAAGTAAAAAAGGTATTGACCATTACAAATGTTTATCGTTTAAATGGAAAAGACTAACATTAGGGAAAACAACGACAAATAATTACACAACAAATTAAGCGTTATTAGCCTAGTCGACTTACATCTCCGTTCAAGGGTTAACGCTATTTTTCAACTAGTGGCTGACTCATATTCCCTACAACATTTTTATATGTTTTTATACCCTTCACACAGTGAAAAAGGGTATATATAGGTTTGTCATTCCGTGTGAAATTTCTACAATTTTGATTTCCGACCCCATAAAGTATATATTTTCTGAAAGCTTATGAATAGGGGAGTCGATTAAGCCCTGTCAGTCTGTCCGTTTGTCAGTCTGTCCGTCTGTCTGTGTGTATGTTGAAATCAACTTTTTGAAGCCCTTCGACATCGCTTGGTCCCGGGTGAGGTATTAAAATATCAGAAATATTCGGGAGTAGAACGGAATTGAAAAACAGAAACATCGGTACATAAAAAACTGAGATATGAGCAAAAACCCACGACCACCTCGATTTTTTATTCACAAAAACAACATTACAACAACAACATACATACATACAAACGTGTATACTGGTTAGAGAAAACGTGGCATCGAATCCCAGCTGAGCCAAAAAAATTTTTTTTTTTTTTTTTTTTTTATTTTTTTTTTATTTTTTATTTAATATATTATTTATATTTTTATTATTATTTTTTTTTATTTTTTTTTTTAATTTTTTTATTTTTGTTTTATATATATTATATATACAATAATTTTTTTTTTAATTTTTTTTTTTAATTTTTTTTTTAAATTTTTTTTTGATATTTTTATTTAAATTTTTAATTTTACAATGGGATGTTTTTATATATGTATGGTTTTTATATGTATGTACGTATATCATATGGAATGGTGATACAAACTAATGTTATTGCATGACTACACGGTGTGAAGGGTATATAAGATTCGGCACGGCCGAAAATAGCGCTCTTACTTGTTCTTTTTTTTGTAGTCGTCGTGTAATGGCAAGGGTTCCCATCCAAAGATATATTTTGTTCACATGTTTTTTTCTGTTTGTTATTGTTTTATTTCGTAATCTTACATTGGAATAAATTGACGATCGTTTCTGTTATGATTTTTTTTTCCAAAAATACGTTATTTTTAGTTCACCAAAGTGGCGTCAATGAAATATTTATCTGCGTATAATAGTGGTAGTTGGTTGAATTAATTAAAATTTGAAGAATATATTATAATGATGACAATGATGAATACTAATTAAATTATTGTTTTTGGTTACTTAACCTTGAAATCGTTTATTGACATTATGTTGTAATATTTTGTGTGTAAATTTTGAAAACAGTAAATACTTAGTTGGCACAGTAGAATTTTACACCTTTTGTTTACTACATTTTAATTTTAATTAACCCTTCAAGGATCAATTTTTTTTTCGAAAGAAATTTCTTAATTTCAAAATGGGTCCTGCAAGTCATTTTCCGGCCTCTTATTTTACTTGGCAAATATAGTTCTGTGGGCTGAAGGGAATTTCTTCTATTAAAAAAATTAATATAAAAAGTATGATGTCTTATAATTTTTTTTTATTTAAGCCATTTAAAAAATATTTAAGAAAGAAATATAAAAATTTTGTAGAAAGTAAATGTCATAAATGGTTTACGTTGCATATATGTAATACAAAATACATTTCTGTGGCTATATTTGCCATAGCTGGCACGACGAACAAGTCGCTTACAATTTTCACCCATTTCCATTTTATAAAAAGAGTTATGCTTGCTTAAAGAAATACCTCTAGTTCTGATTACTTCCGGGAATCATGGTGATCTTGAACATAAGTCCCTAATCAATTCATTTGATAAAGCTGTTCGAAAATCAATCAAAGTCAGGTTTGTCGAAAAGCTTGCTGTAAATCACATAGCTTTAATGGACGCATGTTTTGAAGAGATAAAAAACAATCGAATATAAAGCCGTCATTTGATTCTGCGATCATACTCATAGCGAAATTTGTTTTGACCTATCAGATGACAACTTCCATTTCCTTGTTGTAATACTGGACACCTAACGAGCAATCTATTGAACCTGCTTGTTCTACAACACGCCAGTTTACTTTGTATACAACAGTTGTGGCAATAAAATTTTAAGTCAAATAGCAAGATTATCGATCAATTTAACTGCGAATGAATTTTGAATTCCTAGATAGTGAACTGTATTCTACTAGTCAAGCGCTTTCATTTGATATCCATATTATTGGGCCATGTTGGAGTTTAACTCATTGTACTGGTCAAGTCCTTTTATTTGAGACCAATAATGTGGGTGTTGAAGAAGGCAAAGCCGTAACTTCTATATATGACTCATATATTCGCCACTTAATCTACTACGCCAACTGAAATTTTTTTCTCTTCAAACTAATAATTTTTAATACTCAAGCCGTTTCATTTGATCCCCGTTTTAATTTTCTCGGTTGTATAGAAGCTGCAATATATATCGATTTCCGTTTGTAAATTAAAAAAAAAAACACTGAAGCAGTAGTACTTTGGTGCTTATATCTCAGTTGGTTTTAAACCGATTTGTTAGGGTTTCTTAGAAATAGTTTTTGAGATTACGGATTGTAATCTGGTATCTAAAGAGTGTTGAAAATTTATTTAGGAGTTTGAAAGAATTTGATGTATTCAAAAATACCTATATATTTTTTAAAATAATTTTTGCCTATAACTTTGCACAAATTATCCAAAATTTTTCAAGAATATCTCTAGGGGCATATTAAATCTAAAAAATTGTAACAAGTGTGTCAATAAATTTTCCTAATGCTGGAAAATTTTAATTTTCGTTGTAAAACTAAGCGAAAAAACAGTAGCGTTTTTATTTGCTCATAGCTCGGACAGGTATTGAGCGATTATGATAATTTAAAATACAGATCTGCTCTCAAAAATTTCTAATTTCTTGATACCTTACACGGGTCTTGGCGATTTCGGGGGGCTTTAAAAAGTTAAGATATCAACATACAAACGGACAATACCTAATCGATTCCCCTATTCATAAGCTTTCAGAAAATATATACTTTAAAGAATTCAATATTTAAGAAATTTCACACAGAGTGACGGACCTTTATATACCCTTGCACTGACTGTGATGGGTATAACAATTAGTTTTAGTATCCAATTTTCCTATTCTCTGGATCCGTGTTTGATTAAAACAATGCACCAATTGACGTCAGCCAAAACCTTGATGGTCTTGTTCGAATACCAAATAACTGTTACAATTAAAATCTAAATTTAATTTATTCTACTGTTTTTACAATTAGTTCTTGTTTAATTATTACAGACTGTAATTTCTAGGGTCTGAAATCCGCCAGATCATTTGTACATAAACAAAGAACAATGATCCAGATAATTCCATGTACTAATCACATTGAGTATATTTCAATAACTGTTACAGGTACAGTCTATAAGTTTTGTAAACTTACTTTTTAATGAACATGCGTACTTCAAATAAATTAAAAATTGTTTAGCGCTTTAAAGCTTAGCTTTTTTATGTTCTCAATTTAGTATGAAATACTTATCTAAACCTTTATTTAAGCCAAACAACAGCAGAATTAAGTTTATTTAAAGGTTTGCTATTGTAATCCAACTTTGTCGGCAGCTCCAATAAATTGAAAGCATTTATGATTCCCAGAAAATCATGTTTGCCAAACATCTTTTAAATCCTTTTTCAAAAAATATTTTATTGCAACGATTCATTATTTTATAAGAGAAATTAAGGTACAAGAGCCTTTTAAAAAGGTTTTCTAATATTTCATTGTGTTTAAAACAGACAGACAAAATCAAAATATGTCTCCGCTATTACTGAAATGTTACTCAAATGTTTCCCTTTTGTAGTTGAAATATGCGTTATTTTTTTTTTTTTTTACTTTAATTTTCCCACAAATATTCTCTAAAAACTGTACTTAATTCACAACAAAGACTGGTTGATATTTAGGAACTCAGAAGCCGACAGTCAAGGATTTCTTTAGAAATTAAAAAAAAAAACTCACAAATTCACAAATGCCAACGGTCATTTTAAATATACTGATAACTATAGAGAATGCTATTTAAGAACACACACGTGTAAATTATTTTCTAAAAAAAGACCTTGAATGCGATCATTGCCATTTGTTTTTACTGAAAAACAACCAGAAGGATCTGGACTCTAATAGAAAACAACAAACGAGTTTCACATTTTATATTTTGCTACCTAAAACCAAGCAAAGAAAACAAGCTGAACAATTAGAAACAATTAGAAGTTTTAAGCATTTAACCTTATGAATTCTACCAAAAAGAGTCAAAGACCTTTTAAGGATTCTAAGGAAGACGCACACACATACACACACACCTTAACAAAAATGGGCGAAAATAATAACAATATGTTTGTTAGAAGCATCATCTTTCATCTGTTTTCAATACCTAAGCAATAGAGTGAAAATAAATTTAACCTTGAAGTGGTCATTGGCCTCAAACTCAAAACAAACAACTACAAAAAAGAATCAACTACAAACAACAGGACATTCTAGATTTCACAGGCAGAGAACAGCAAACAACAACATGTGTTTAATACTTGGAAAAAAATCTTCATTATCAACACTTTAAACGCATGGACCAGCTACAAATTTATTTTTATTTTTCACTTATAAACAAGATTGATCTAAACATTTCTTGAAATTCACATCCTTATTTAAAAAAAAAAGAATAAAGCGTTGGGTTTGTCAAAAAAAAACTAAAAGGAATTAAATTAATAAAATAATAATTAAGAAAGAATCCACAGCTTAGCCATAGGAAATCAATTGAGAATATACTAAAACCATTTTATATTAATTTCCGTTTTTCTTTTTATATTTTTGCTTGTAAAAATATATTCTTTTCAAGGATACCGTAACCAAACAACAAATATTTTTTATTTATTTTTTAATAAAAGCCATATCAAGTAGTCAAATTAATTTCATCATCGTATTTGAACAATTTCATCATAAGGCCTTGGAGTGTAGCAAAACACAAAACGGACCTTTAATCAATTTATTTATTTATTACTTCATGTGAAATTTTAAATGGCACTAACCCTAAGTCGCTCCTAAATCAACGCGACACAAAGTACAACAGTACTGTACAGCATATCCATTTTCAGCATCATCGTTATTATTGTTTATGATTGTGAACTTGTTGTTTATATCATACTAGAGTGTAGTAAATAGTTTTTCATTGATGTCCTAAAGTCGTTATTAAGTATTTTTCCACTTCATTCATAAGATGTAAACGAAAGACTCTTGCAACATTTGTGTCACGACCATGATCATCAAAAAAAAAAAAAAAAATATTAAAAAACTAAAAATTTATAATAAATATAAAAAAAATTGTTGCATATCTTCCAGTTCTTTTGATATCGAACTATTTTTCATGCAACTCGCTTTGTTTCGTTTGCTCTCGTACGAAGGAATGAGTGAGTCACAAGATTTTGTTGGCAAAATGATAAAATCACGTGACTGCTACGTGCAAGTAATGTAAAACTAGTATTTTAGAATTTCTTTAAGAATGCCTATGCATTGTGTGGAGTGGCCAGTTTTTAAAATCATTTTAAAAAGAAAATTTCTTTAATGTTTTCTATACCAATGGTCCTCAGCTCTCTCACAAATAATCGGCCATTATTTCTTGTTATCTGTCAGAAAGTATTTTTGAGAAAGCCGAAATTTAATACTACGATTTTGATTAACTTATGATTGTTGTAGTAGAAATTATTAAATCGGTTGCTGCGCTGAATAATTTTTTTGTTCGATTTCAAAAATTAAGTTTTACTTCTCACTTGATCACTATACCATGTAACAACTTAATTCAGTTTTGTCCGGACAAAAATTCATCATGTACATAGGTATAATCCCACATTATAGCTTTACCTATCTTTCATGTTATACGACATTTTTGTTATTATTTCCGACGCCATCCTCGATTTTGAATTTTATCCAAAGCTTTATCCAAAATTTTTCACGAATATCTCTAGAGGCATATTACATTTACAAATAGTAGCAAGGGTACCTATAAATTATTCTATGACTGAAAAATTTAATTTTATTGGTAAAAATATGAAAAAAAAAAACAGAGGCAGTCGCGTTTATTTGCTCATATCTCAGAAAGTTATGGGGCGATTGTGCTGAATTTCAATAGCGATTAAATCACGGATATTTGCAAAAGACTGGTACCACGCACAGATCTGAGGAACATGTGGTTGCTTCTAAAAGTTGATTTCAACCAACACTCGGATAGACAGACATGTCGACTCCTCTATTCATAAACTTTCAAAAAATATATACTTTATGGGGTCAGAAATGAAAGCTGTAGAAATTACAAACGGAATGACGCCTCTGTGCACCACAAGTGAAGGGTATAAAAACCGTTTCCCAATCTTAAGAAGTGAGACATTAAACTACATAAAAAAATAGAGGAAAAAATTTCCAAAATGCATAGTTTATTTTAAGAATGATAGAACTAAGATCACGTTGTGTGTATTATTTCCCGTTGAATGGTGTAAGTAGTTGTAAGGGTTGTCAAGTATATGTTCCACATGCTCAAACTGTCATCTGTTGCATTAAATGTGTGTATTATGTTAAGTTGATTTGATCTACTTGCGCTGGATCGCATTATTTTTGAGTTCTAACCTTAAAAACTATTCAATATTTAATACCTACTTTCTTATACATATATTTTCCATTGATAAATTTTATTAAACCGTAACGATTCTTTTTAATTTTATTCGAAAAATTTTTAAACATCTTTCGTCTTCGTTTGTATATATTTTTTAAATTAAGTTATGAAATGTTTAAAACGGAAATTATTTTACAATAAGCATGGAAAATAATGTCACTTAAATCAATGCTTTTATAAAGCATTTTATAAAACATTTTTCGAAACTTGTGGCTGCAGCGCTCGAATTTCTACAACAGTGTTTGATTTAAAATCACCTCAAAAAAACAAGCCGGCGTTAATAAAATCTGGTGGACGCTCTGACCAATTAAGTTCCCTACTTCAGGAAATTTTTCGCTCTCCAAAAATTTGACTTTGAAATGCCATTTTGTCTCAAGTGTTATTCATCATGCATCTCAGTTTTTTTTCATGAGCAGGACACCAAAAATGTTCAATTACAAACCGATACCTCTCTGCATATTAATCTTCAGAGAAGCAAATGCAAGTGGGGTGCATGGCTCTAAGAATTTCAAAAACTCAAAACCTATAGTTCTGCTTAATAGCAAAGCCCTTCATTATTCATAATCAAATTTTTAACAAAATTATTTTACTTTCTGGGCAACTGCTGAAATATACCTGCAAATTAAGCCGATGATCTGCGAGTGTTAATTTTGTGCATCAATTACACCTTACCCTACGTTATCACTAGCAAGTATTTACTTGCAAGTAGTGTATATGTATGTACGTGTTACTAACGAAAATCAGGAAAAAAAATACATTTCTGGAGTGGCTACACAGTGCAAGCTCATTTTTAAAATGTCGTTCAGAAAGCCTTCTGGTAGATATTTATGGTGTTTCGTTAACATTTTGATTTATATATATAAATATATGTTCCTTTCAATGCTCGAGGGAGTATAGGGCCATAACAAGGTGGCTCCAATAATCTCGATTTTCGGATCGATGCTTGACCTCGTTCTACTTTATTCACAATTCTGTTGTCAGTCGCCACTTCCTGGTATGCGCTGGTCCACCTACTCGTCTGCTTTCCTGCGGGTTCCAATCTAAACATTTCTTGGCAACTCCATATCCACTTATTTATTTGCCTCCTAGTAGTCTGCTGGTTTGCCTTTCTAACAGTAAAATGTTATTATATTTTTAAGCCCCATGATGGTATTTGGCTCATGCTATAAAAATCGAAATAAAGGGTATTTTTTTAAATAATATTTATACTCATGGCGCTCTTTCTATTGTAGCAACATGAACTATTTTAGAAATAGAATGAATAACAATAATATGTCAAAATTGGTTGAATTTGCCTTATTAATGCAGGGAAGGGAAATTTGATTTTGAATTCTGTATTAAACAACTAACTTACGTGTACTTTTTTGATAATAAATGTGCTAAATTTATGTATATTTGTTGCTTTTGCGTTATTAATAATGTGTTTCAAACAATTATATCCTTTTTTAATAAAATTTTATTATAGTTAATTTGTAAAAACAACTTTTCCATCCCTGATAAATGAATTGGCCTTGACATAAAACATCTCAGAAAAAGTTGCTTTGTTGTATCAATTCGCCGTTGCATATACCTTATGGATATGCCTTGGTTGGAATTTTATACTGGTGGTAATTAATGTATTAGCTTGCAACACTTATGCTCACTTCACAAACTCCCTTTGTGTCGTCCACTCAAATACAGTCAAGCCAAAAAAAAAACCGAAAATGGGAAAGTTACAAAAATCTTACTTTTGCAGAATTCAGAAGAGTATTTTAAGGTTATTTAAAAAGAAAATTTTTGTTAAGCTAAAAAATACCCATTGGCGCATTTCATATAAGGCGCTTTGTTTAATGGATAAGTTTGTTAGGAGATTTTCGCCAACATGCACAAGTTAAATTAAAAAAAACGACAGATAATTAAAAATTTTTATCTTTTATAAATAAAAGTTTTTGTTTGTTCTTTATTCACATTTAAAGTGATTTTATTCTAAATTTTTTTTGTAGAACAATAAAACAGAATTAATTTTTACGAACTCAGTTGAATTCTGTCTGTGCATTTATTTTTTTATGTTTTCAAAAAGTTTGCACATAATTTAAGATATGCAGATCTCACTTTAGACAAAAGAAAATATGTTAATAAAGTCACTTAAATTATTGTTCACTAAGCTCATGTGCAATTTTGGAACGTGTTTATAATAAATTAGTCGAATGGACTGAATAAAATCGAAACATTATCTAAGTAGATTAGTGTTGTTATTATTGTGCTCAAAATATACGGACTTTAATTTTTAAAAACCATTAGAAAAAATAGAAATAAAATTTGTCAAAATATTTATTTGGTTGTTGGGTTTAAGCTGGTTTATATGCATTTCACTGGTGCTTATGCCAGATCATCAGTAAACCTTTACCCAAATTCTTAAAAACGTTTAAAATTTTTATAAGTTATATTTTTAAATTCTCATTAACAAAATGACAATTCAAAAATAAAACAAAAAACCATAAAAAACTTTTTCAAAAACCCAACCAACAATTTTTTTAATTTTGAATTTATTTTATTTTTCTAATCCCTTTAGCATTTGGCTAACCGTTGGTTAACACTAAATGCTTATAAGGGCAACCGAAAGGGATTAGAAAAATAAAATAAATTAAAATTGAAAAATTGTTGGTTGGGTTTTTGAAAGCTTTTTATAGTTTTTTGTTTTATTTTTGAATTCTCATTTTGTTAATAAGACTTTAAAAATATAACTTATAAAAATTTTAAACTTTTTCAAGAATTTGGGTAAAGGTTTACTGATGATCTGGCATAAGCACCAGTGAAATGCATATAAACCAGCTTAAACCCAACAACCAAATAAATATGATTGAAAAATTATGGGAGCATATCCTAAATAATTTAGTAAATTTGTCAAAATAAATACTAATATTAGTTCTTTGTTATTAGGAAAAAATGTCGTAAGTCAAAAAGTTGATTGATTCGGTTTTATTTAACTTTTTCTCCTTTTCCTTTGGTATCAATTACGAAAGTCTAGCACAATTGTTTTTAATTGTAATCACACATTCTTGAGGCAATAATTCAGAATAATTTAAAAATTGAATTTTCTAACTAAAAACGTTTTTGGCTAACAGCAAAGAAATTGTAAAATAAAAAAAATAAATAAAAACAAGAGTAAATTTCTCTAGGCCGCCCAACCTAATATTATATACCCTTTACTAGTTTTATATATTTTTTTTTATAATCAATATACTATCGACTGACTGACTACTTTGTGACTATGTAGTCCTATTACCGATTGACTAAAATTAGTAATTTCAATGGATTTTCTTTGCTTTACTGTTTCTCAAAAAGACGTCACAGATCTCGGGGCATTTTTAAATTTATATTGACAAGCACAAGCAAAATATACACAACATAGAAAATCATAACAGAGAGAGATATATAGTTGTTCAGTAGTATTGTTAACAAAGCCAAAAAGCAAACCAGTACAGTTATCCTTTTGACATTTTATTAAGGGAACAAATACAAATTTAAAAAAATAAAAATCAATAAGAATTCTTTACAATTAAGGCACTTAAATATAAATTGTGATTGTGCTTAAATAGCTTATTGTCTACAATTAGCCTTTTGCTACCTTGTTTATTTTTTTACTTCTCGGCTTAAGTGCCTGATTTATTTGCTGTTTCGGATTTGATTTGCTGCATATTGCATTTAACCTTGACAATTTAAAGCAACAAGAATAAAAAAAACTCATGGAATTCATTTCTATTATATTTTCTTGCTTTTTTTTCTGGCAAATTTGCATTCATATACTTGATGTCGCGTGTTTGCGATTATTTCTATTATAATAAAAAAAAAGAAACAACAAAATTAATAAAAACAAAGAAATATCGTAAACAGATGCTTAGAATTCCAAATACATATTATCGTCTATTTGCATATTTTTTTTATATTTTCGCTGATTTATTTTGTCAGTTTTCACGTGCCACTTTATCATCCTTAGAATCACATAAATTAGTCAAATTTGGAAAATGTAGTTTTTAAATACTGCCAGTATGTTGGATTTAAATAATTTTAAAATATTTCTTACGTCAGCCTACACATTAAAAAAAAACAGATAATCATGTCGTAGCAGTTTCAAATGTTGTAGCAGTGCAAAAAGTACGGTATTAATGGATGTTCTTATACTAAGTACAAAAAGCTGGATTAAACAACTAACACATTATGTTTGTAGAAATCCTAGGCAATAATAACTTAATCAAAATATGCACTTGTCTTGTAAATTTATAATTTGATTTGTATCCAAAATCCTAAAGTATTTTCACTGCTGACGCTTCAACATTTAGTAAGCGATACATTTTCTTGAAACTAGAAGAGCAAAGTAGCAGCAAAGTAACAGTCAACTCATAAAGTGTTATGCAATGCTCTTGTCGAAAACAACGAAGCTTAAAATAAGGCAACTTTCATCTCTTTGCACGCTTTGACAAACAGATGGCAAATTTTCTTACAGTTTTTTCCTTTTTCAATTCGAACGCAATAATAATTAGTTTTAAAAACTATTGTAAAATAACATTTTCAGCTTTATCTAACAAATATATTAAGTATTTAATAATGAAATAATAGTGAACAAATTAGAAATGCACTTGCAAACTTTATGGGTAAACAAACAATGCGTAGTTGCTAAAGTTTTTATTGTGACATACACCTTTTCCCTTGCGCTTTTCTGTCAAAGTGAGAAATGTCACGCAAAGTGTTTTATTTGGCATAGCCTTACCCCCCGACCACACGAGCAATATGTTTGGCAATTATTGCCACAGCAATTGTCAAATTCTATTAATTAAGGCAGCTCATACACGAACAAATTAAAGTTTGACAACTCTTGAGTTTAAAAGTGAGAGAGTGAAAGAGATATAATATATTTTACTTCTTCTTCTTTCTCTAACAAACTTAAGAGTTTTCAAACGTTAATTTATGCGTGTGATAGCTGTCTTACTATCAAAACAAATATCTAGCAAATTGAAGTTTTTTAATAGAAAAAATAAGATTTTATTTGAGAAGTTTATTTTTATATAACCCTTTACTTATTAAGTAAATACAATTTCGAATAATATTTAACGGCCTTATTCATAACAAAAAGTTAGCCACAGTTTATACACTACGTACAACGAGCTGCTAACTAGAATGCCGATCAAGCTTGACAGCTCGTTGGAACAGAGTTTATTCATAACAAACTTTTATCCGTCTGCCAACTTTTCATAAATCAACTCTGAAATTGCAACCATTTTTTGTATACTCTGATTTTGAAACTTTGTTGTTTTACAACAATTTTTTAAATTTAAAAAAAAATGTAAAAAAAAAATAAACGAGAAATATATTTTTCGTGAACAAAAATTTTTATTATTTTCTTTATAAATTTTTTTTGTCACAGAACAGCTGTTTTTCACAAGTCTGCAAACGCTTGGCAGCTCGTTAACAAGAGTTTAGCAAATCGTTAGCCAGAGTTTGACATGTGTGTTATGAATAAACTTTATGCCAACTTTTTTTTATGAATAAGGCCGTAAGAATGTAATTTTTGGATTTAAATAAATCATTCAGAATCATATTTCTTTCTGTGTATATTGTTATATAAAATCATGTGTTATACAATCAGAACCACGGTTTGCTTCGTTTCTATTTAAATTACATAATATGAACATCTTAGTCCAAAGTAAAGTTTTATAGTTTTCCATAACGCCCGTTATTATTTTTGTCTAAAACAGATATTTAGTAACCGATTACAAACACCTCACTTTTATATTGTACTTAGCTGCATACAAATTTATTTTAAATTAACAGAAGACTTATTAAACTGACATAACTGACATAAGATAAGGTCAGATTCAAAAAAATACTGCTTATCTATAATTTTTATAAACTAATTAAGTTCACGTTACATTTACAGATTTGTGTATGTGGGTGGCTTAAAATAGCAAACCGAGTTGAGATAAAACTAAAAAAAAAACTATAACAGCTTCTGTTTCAAATTATAAGCCACAAATCTATATTTTAAATGTGCGTTTAAGAAAATATGAGTTATATGGAATTTCGTAATTGTATTCATAATATTTATAACTGCTTATAAATATGTAGGCACTTATTTTGAAGAAAAAAAAATCATAAATATAAAACTATTTTTAAAATTTGGTAGAGATTTTTTATGTAATTAATTTATAAATATTTCTTACGTCAAACTTAAACTATACACATGCCAGTCAAGTCAACTACTAAGAACATGTTTTTTATTTTTCATTATTCATAGTACTCATACATACATATAGAGCAGTTAAAAAAACCGACATTCTTAGAAAACGGTTTTGTGATATAGCCGGTTAACCGGTTTTTATATATATTTTTTTAATTCAATATTTTTTGACATATAGCAATAATAAAATTAAAATTTTTAATATTTATTTTTCAAATATAGTTTTATTTTTTTAAAAATATATTTTTTTTTTTTTCGTTCAAAAAATATTTCAAAAATATTCTTATAAAAAAAATGTTGCTAAAAACTTAAAAAAAAACAAAGAATTTTTGCAGGAT
Organism: Phyto melanocephala; assembly: GCA_941918925.1. NCBI lineage: Eukaryota > Metazoa > Arthropoda > Insecta > Diptera > Rhinophoridae > Phyto > Phyto melanocephala. Next base: position 133,787,889 of record OW799234.1, on the reverse strand, counting down.
CCTTTAAAATGGAATCCTATTAGTAAAAATTTTATCAGCATTTTCATGTAAATAAAGAACTTATTAAATATTTTTTAGTATCACTCAATTAATTGATTTTTTTTAATTAATTTCTTGATTTATTTCTAAATTTTTGTAATTGTTCTTTCAAAACCTGTTTTTTAAACTTAAAATTCACTAAAAATAAAACTTACAACAATTTACTGATTGTGTTACAAACTGTTCTACATATTTTCTACTCTTAGCTAATATAAATCATTTTCAGTACCGTAGTTTAAAAACAATTAAAATCAATGTTTTAGCTGCAAGAATATTTCGTATGGCCAGAAGGACAGAAGGTCCTAAATGGTTTTAAAAAGTCTTAAGAATCAAAATTATACTATATATCCCATGACAAACATATATATTCAATAAGTTTCTTCAAATGAATGCCTAAGAAGAGTTCTAGTTTTTTGATCACAGCCTATATAAAACAGCAGACTAGGGTGCTAAATGAATAATTTATTAATGCCCTCTTAAATACAAATGTCAAAATCAAACCGGAAACCTTAGACACTTTAGAAGACCAAGCATATCCCAGCAAAATAAATCGGAAGTAGAGAAAAAGACTTCATAGTCAATCGAGTAAAGGCATTTATTCTAAATAACTCCCTAAATGCGTAATTATATGACGTAAATTATGTGCTTAAAATGAACGCAACATCATGCAAAATACCTCAAACAATTTATGTAAACAAAATTAACTCATGAAACATTGGATTTGGCCATATTGTATGCACTCCATTATAATAACTAATAATTATTAGTTAATACCTTCGGTTAACAACATTTACAGGTTTATTCTTTCAAAAAACTGATCTGATAGCTTAATCTAAATGACCTCTTGATACTAAGAGATTTATTGAAAATACCAGTCCACGAATACATTTTCAAACTGTGAGTATGGATTCATAGACTTGTTTTTTACACCCTGTGATGCCAAGGGTGCATATAGCTTTGTCACTCTGTTGTGATTTCCAAAATAATTATTTTTGACTCCATATGTCTTCTGAAAAAGGGATGTCAATAGAACGATGTCCGTCTGTCCTGCTTTGGCTGAAATTTAAGAAGTTTCCACATGTTGCATAGACCTGTATATGGTATTAGTCTTTTGGAAATAAATTGCTATTCAAATCCAGCATAATCATTTCATAAGTTTCTATGATATGTTCAAAGAAGCACGACGGCCTTTATTTTTTTTTCAATATTGTTACCAAAATAATAGACATTTGTAAAATTTTCAGTACAAGCCAAAACGTGAACGTGTTTTGGGTTTTTAATACCTATGCTACTTACATATCTCGTCGTGTATCTACATCACATTATCGGTAATTTTCTTCTGTTTAATGAGCTATGTTTGACACTTTAGAAATTTGTCTTTGTCTTTAGCATGTTTTACATAAAAATAAAATGGATTACCTCAATTACCTCGAAACTACCTTTTTCGAAATAAAAACTTCAAGATGCTGTAACTTCGTCAATTTTTAAGAGTTGGTGTCATTTTGTGCAGAATTTTGTCCATTATTCATTGGTATGAAAAACTCGATTTTGACCCCACATTTATAAATGTTTTCATAAGTTATTATCAATGTTGTTACTTTTTTTTAAATATTATGTGCCTCTAGAGCTATTCATAAAAAATTTTGACAAATTGGTCACAAATCGACAAAGTTATAGGCAAAAATAATTTGGAAAAATATATTTTTTTTTTAAATTTAACAAGTTTCTCAAGCTCATTGTAAGCAGTTGTCTTAAAAACGATTTCTAGGAAAAGTTACAAATCGTTTTGAAACTAACTAATAACCGCTGCAATGCAACTTCAGTAGTGTTTTTTTCCTAAAATTTACAAATAAAGATTAAACTTTCAATATGGTAGCAAATGGAAGGGCTTAACCAACAGAATATATCACATTTTAAAACATTTAAAATCCATGATGGCCGGTTTTACAAAATGGCGTACAATAAGTTTATATATTGATTAAATCAATTATTTAAAAATAAACCCCTTTTTGATGTAAGTGTGACCAATATGGCGTCCTAAATAAAATGGCGGATATATAATTCAAATACAGTCACTACGTCTTTGTACCATTCAACCCCTACTAGTAAATACAGTTAACAATGAAAAAGTGTAAAATTCAAGATGACGTCCAAAACAAAATGGCAGAAAATTTTCGGTTCCCATTAATGTGGGTATTAAATGCAAGTGATTGACTAGTTAAACACAGTTGACTATGTTGAAACTCAAAATCAAAGATGCCGCCCGAAATAATAAAGCAGAAGGGCATGTCACGTTGAATACGAAAACTATGTTACGCTATAATGTGACCATTATACCTATACACATGATGATGAAGGAGATTAAAAGATTCGGCACGGTCGAATGTAGTTTTTCTTATAAGTTTGTTTTTTTTTGAAGTAAAAAAACCGGTTATACAATTATTGATTCGGGTTTTTAGTTTTTGTATACTCTATTTTATACACATAAGTAGTTATGCAAAGCATGTTTCAGAAAAACTCAAACTAATTTTATAAATATTTATGCTTTATGAAGAATTTTTTTATTTTTTTTTTTTAACATTTCATGAAATCGCGAGAAGTTTGTGAATGGAAGTTCCAGTTAAATAATAAAATGAAAACCTTGTCGATCATTTGCTTTACTTATTAGGTTTTAATCTCGTCATTAAGTTTTAAAGCTACACATTTTTGCAGAAAACTGGGGTCATTACTCTGCTAGCTTATGCTATAAATACTTACACTTTCGTTGTGCTTAGATTATCGCTAGAGCGATATAAAAACGAACGTTAAATAGATAAGTTAGGCTGATATTAAAACAAGTCAAACACATATGTACATACAAACAAACATACAAACATACATACATATGTATATACGGTGAAGGATGCTTGGTATTTGAAAAGACTAGAAAAGTTGTTGCGCTCATGTTAATGTCAAAGCTTCGGTCATTGACTTAAGAGGAAATGGTTTAAATTTATAAAAAATTAAAAAAAGTTAATAATAAAATTATTAAATATCATATAATTTTTGAAAGCACACGTTGTACTTTTGCAATGAAGAAGAATTTCATGGATATTACTTAGATGTCTGATCTAGAAGTGGTAGTATGAGAAAAATTAATTATTTGTAAACTGATGAACTTTTATGATTTGATCTTAACAAAAAACTGCATTTAGTTTTAAAAGAGGTTTGTAAAACGTATTTTGCAATAAATAAAACCAACGATACCCATGACTACTTAATTTATTTTATATTCTTTGCACATACATACAAACATGCATCCATATGCACATGTGCAATATTTATATAGAAATGTTCATGTATTTGAAACTAAATTATGATATTTCTTATTTAATTAAGCATAAATTTTTCTTCTCTTCTTTTCATTTTTATACCCACCACCAAAAAAAACGTATATTCAATTTGTCATTCCGTTTGTAACACATCGCAATATCCCTTTATGACCCCATTCAGTATATATTTGTTGAGTTCTGGTTTAATTTAAGGACGATCTAACTTTGTCCGTTCGTCTGGCAAAGCACGATAAAGCTCGAACCGCAAAATTAAGGAGCTCAAATTTTGCCAGAATATTTCTTATATACAAGGTTTGTTTGGTATTCAAAATGAGCTAAGTCAGAATATTAGAATGAGATTTATATCTCGTAAAACAAGAATAGATCAAACAAGCCATGTCCTCCTCCCACATGGAATAAAATGGAATTGTGTCCAAACGCATAAACGCAAGGCAATAAAATTTCATAAAAATTGCTTCAATCTATTACATCATGAAAGTATGTAGTTACAGATCAACATGTACGAAAATTTATACCGCAGAGTGTATTTTTTGGTATATTCAAAATTTAAAATGTAATAAAACTGACAAAATTAGATGTATGATTCAGAAATTTTGCAAAAATTGCTTTTTGGTCAAAGGCTTTGTACTAACGGAAAATAAATGTGACACGCCCACTTTAACGCCCACCTTCCATATAACGCTTTATCTCATATTCATATAATTTCTCTGTGAACAAGGATTTTGGAAGAATAAATAATTCTAAATTGAAATATCTTAGTTGAATATAATAGCAGAAACTACTTCGGCACGCCTACTTTAATATCCACTTCACACATAATTAAGTGTTAGTGAAATGTAATATCTTATAAAATCTACAGAATTAATTGTATAAGATGATGAAATTTCGCATATATAGCTTTCTGGCAAAAAAAAATTATGCCAATATAATTATAATTCCAAAAATTAAAGGAAACACGCCCACTTTAATGCCCACCTCCCATATAACACTTTATCTCAAATTCATATAAATTCTAAATGGACACAATCTTAAAAAAAATAAATTTGTAATTGATTATCTAAGTTGAATTCAAACATTTAAAATATAATAGGATGTGCCACAACCACACAGAGCTAGTATTATTTTCTAACTACACAGTCTTACAAAAGTTTACATACGACCGAAAAAATTCCAATTTTAAAATGAGAAATACTTATTATTTTTATTTTTTTTTTAAGTATTAAATATTAAAAAATAAACTTAAAAATAGTTTAAATTCGTAAATTTATATCCAACAACAAAAAAATATTTCACTTTTTCGTTTTAGGTACCTTTAAATAAGTTTACATACGCTAAGTAAATTACTGTAATTTCAGGTGTAATTTTGCTCCACTCCTCCATTAATGGTTCCTTCAGACCAGCAATTGACGTTATTTTGCGTTTTCTTAAATTTCGTTTCAAAACATCCCATAAATGTTCAATAAAATTTAGATCAGGAGATTGTAGGGGATGCTCCAGCTTATGTTTGACATTATAAAGTAGTCATTCTTTTACCACTTTTGAGGAATGTTTCGGATCGTTGTCCTGAAGAAATATGCCACCTTCTCCCAAATCTAACATTTCCACACTAGGAAGGTAGCTATCCTTTAAAATGCCAATATACATAGCATTTGCCAACACCATTTGCGGCCACACATCCCCAGACCATGACAGAACCGCCTCCGTGTTTTACCGTTGGATTTATGTTCTCGGGTTCTAAGGCTGCATTAGGTTTTCGCCAAACTTTGGCACGACCATCACCCCCAAAGACCATGAATTTACATTCGTCGGTGAATATCACTCTTTCCCGCAACGTCGGGTCACTTACGTGGACGATCTGATATTTTTGGGCGTATTTACTCCTATATCTGCTTTTATTTTACGATTAATTTCCACCGCACTTTGTTTGGGGTTTTCTTTTACTAACCGAACAACTGCTCTATCCGTTCGTTTGTCTAAAATTCGGGGGCGGCCGGCACGTGGCTTACTTTCACAATTTCCACTTTCCTTAAAGTTTTTAATTATTGTTTGCACTGTCGGCTTTTTTAAATTTAAAATTCTTCCAATTTCCCTTAGAGAATTTCCTTCATTCCTCAGTTTAATTACAGTTTTTCGAATTGGTTCGGGAATCTCCTTTCCTTTGCCCATTTTACGTAGTGAAACGCACTAAATGATTAATGAATTTCAATTGTGATCACTTCTTATGAAATTACAAGCTTTACTGATCATTTGAAGCAAATATCAAGAAAATGTGCAGCGGTACTCATAACGGTACATTGAGTTTTTTTCAGGGTATGTATACTTATATAAATATGATGGTTTAAGCATTTTAAGGTTTTTGTTGTTATTTTAGCAAAAACAAGTAAATATTTTTTTCAGAGTATTTATAATATTTTTTGTTTTTTGTTTGAAGTAATAAAAACCAATAAAATATAAAAAATGTGATTATGTTTAGTAAAAAAAATAAACTTTTTATGTCGTATGTAAACTTTTGTAAGACTGTGTACCTCTGGGTACCAAATTATACTTCTCAGATTCCGTACAATACAACATTGTTGTAATAAAGAGTCACTAGTATCATTTCTAATGTAGAAATACTTAAGGTTTCATTACAAGAATAAATTTTACAAAATAAATTAACAGCAAATCGAAGTTACACAAATCATAAAGAGATTATTCTATAGCGTTTACTGTTAATACCAAAATAATAATTTTTGTGCTATAGATGTACACAAAATTGGTGGCGGGTATCGAAAATTCGGCGCCGCTGAATATAGTGCTCTTACTCGTTTTTTTTTTTTCTTAATATTTAAATGTTTTTTTTTTATTTATAAATAAACTAAATTAAATCGGTTTTAAAATAATTTGTTTGCCTAAAATGATTTTTGTTAAAGTCAATAACCTTTTATATATATTTTTTGGGTTTTTTAAATGTTTATAAAGTCTTTTATATTAAAATATAAATATTTTAAATATTTTTATTTAAACATTTTGCTTAATGAAAGCGAAATGATCAAGAACAGCATCTTGCCAAAGAGTGTTTCTCACTGTCAATTTAAATGTCTGCGTGTCTAATCAGCTGAACATTTTTTTTTTTAACTTTTTATGGATAAATTGTTATGCAAAAAAAAAATATAATATGAATTGATAATGACAACATTTCACTTCTTCAAGGTCACTTCTATAAATAATTTAATAATTAATTAACGATGAAATTGTACTTTGAAAAACAAAAAACACGACACAAAGAAATTTGTTTCGAATGAGACCTAGAACTTGTACAACAGGTTAATTATTTTTTTATTTTCAATACTTTGTCTGATTTAAAATTATTTATTTCATTTATTTCGCTAATTAGCAAGAACAAATAAGCATATTTGATATTATGTATATGAATCTAAAGATTGCGATGTTGTTTCTGAAATTATAATTGTATTAAAATTTCCGTAAAGTGAAAATCATACGCTTTTTTTAATTTGAATAAAGAGACTTTATCAAACCTTTTTTGCAGTTGCTGTTCAATTGTTGTTTGTAATGATACAGCACAAACAACTAATTACCCGCACACTTGTTTATGGCGTGGATTCAGCTTACGCGTGTGTGTGTGAGGGGTGCAGTTAATTTTTTTTTAAATATAAAAATCATTTGCTTTTTATGACTGCCAAAACTATTACTTATCAGAGAAAAAATTTTGCATGTTTATAGAGTGTTGTGGATTCAGTACTGGTAGGTAAAACTTTAGTACAGGGTGAGACAAAAGTCACCTGATATATACATTTTGTTCAGATTATAATTTTTTACACTTGTACAAAAAATAATACCGTTTTCTTTTAAAATTTTAAACTGTGGCGCTTGACTTGTTCTTATATACACGCTCTTTCAAATAGCAAAAAAAAAGGGCGCTGACAAAATTGGCAAAAACAATTGCCAATTAATCTCTGAATTTATTAAAATTATTTGTTCTTAAAAAAATGTATCTAAAACTGTCATTGTGTTTCCAGAAGTGTAGGCAAAGGCTACATTTACTGACTACGATCTCCATTTACGGTTACACCATTTCATCTTCATTTTCAAAGAAGCCAGGTCCAATGATGTTGTCAGATATAATGCCAAACCAAAAATATACACCCAATGGGGTAAAATTGCCGTTGATAAGCTTCTCTTAGATTTTCAGAACCCCAGTATCTATATTTCTTTTTATTAACAGAGCCATTCAAATGAAAATGTAGTACATCACTCATTATCAGATTTTTAATAAAGCTGATTTCATTTTTAGTCAACTGTTGAAATTTAACTGCAAACTTTGGACATACCGATGGTCTTTAAATTTTAATTTTTGGACTAATTGCGCCATAGTTACATACGAACCATTCTTAGCTTAGCAGGACGCGTTCTGGTAGATGTTTCGTTTATATTTTGGCCTACACAAAAAAGTGCGAAATAAATGTGCTCGAAAGATTCAAGGCAAAATGCTTACGGTGCCATGTTGGTGCTGACAAGGAACTAAGCAACAAATCATTGCTTCAGAGGGCGCAGTTCTGATGTTAAAAAAGCCGACGATATGCTCTTTTTGTTAAAGTAATTGATCACTGATTTAAATAATAAAATTCAATTATGCTGGTTCTTTGTTCAATTGTGAATCCCACCATCATTTATCTGACAAGTAAACAAACAAGGTAATAACGAGCAACAGTACTATATTCGGCTGTGTCGAATCTGATAATACCCTTCACATTAACGCACATATGTGTAATGATCCCATTGTAGCTTAGCCTTCATGTTATATGACATTTTTCTTTATTATTTTCGACGCCATCTATTATTTTTTATTTGAGGAAAAAAAATTCCATCATATTGGTTAGACGCCATCTTGAATTTTACACTTTTTTTAACAATTTACTGTATACTGCTTTTATTTTATACCAATATTGTAGGGGTTGAAGGGGACAAAGCCGTTATGACTATTTTTGACCCATAAATCCGCTATTTAATTTAGGACGACGTTTTGGGTTTTTACTTTTTCATAGCTTACTGGATTTTACCGGTCAAGCCCAACAATATTAAGGGGGAATAAGTTGTTACATTTCGAAATTCCAGACTAAAAAACATAAAAACTTATTGTTCGCCATTTTGTAGTGGCAGCCATTATGGATTTTAATTTTTTTATAGTATCCTAGCTAATACCCGGTGTGTTTCACCACCCCCATCGTAATGAAATAAAAATTTTATAGTTCAAAAATATATTTATTTTGCAAGTGCCACGCCTACTATTACTAAAGCATAAATTTCTTATCAAAATAGTCATATTGATGTCAAAGCTTCTCGAGCAAAATTTGGGTACTCTATTATCGCTTCCCAGATATACGAATTTTTGTATTTAATTCATATGACAGGTGCCACGCCCACTATTACTAAAGCATCCATTTCTTATCAAAATAGTCATATAGATGTCAAAGCTTCTCGTGCAAAATTTGGGTACTCTAACTGTTATCGCTTCCTGAATATACGAATTTTAGTATTCAATTGCTATGAGAGCTGCCACGCCCACTATTTCTAATGTACCCATTTTTTCCAGAAATGTTTATTTGGGTGTCAAAGTTGATCTTGCAAAATTTTAGTACTCTAATCGATATCGTTTTCCAAATATACGAAATTTAGTATTTAATTCATGTGGCCACACCTACTATTGAAAGTCCGCCCATTTTTTACCCAAATATTTGTGTGGATGTCAAAGTTTACCGTACTTAATTTGAAGACTCTAGCTGCATTAACTTTCGTGATATACATATAATATGTAATACTTATTCTTTAATAGGGCGTGGCACCCCGCCCACTTACAATTTCAAACCAAAGTATAGCCTATAGTTCCTTCCAGACATACAGAAAGATTCTGTGAAAATTTCAAGGAAATCGGTCCAGCCGTTTAACCGTCTATAAAGCACAAACAAACATACAGACACACACTGATTTTTATATATATAGATAGAGATAGATAGATTATATTGTGCTAGTCAATTCCTTTAATTTTATATTCCTTATTGTCGCACTCGATTGTCTAGATGCAAAAAAAATCGATTTCCGTTTATATATTTTCAAAAAAAGTTTTGCCTATAACTTTAGCGATTAGTAATTGATTTATCTAAAATATGCAAAGATCTCAAAAAGCAACAAAGGTGTTTATAAATTGTTGCAGATCTAAAAGTTTTAATTTTTTTTTAAAAACAAAATAAAGGCAGTCGGGCATATTAGCTCATGTCTCAGAAGGTTATGCGGCGATCGAGCTAGATTTATTCCCGGACATTTCCAGATAATTGAGACTACATATAAATCTGTGCAATATGTGGTTGCTTGTAAAGGATGATTTCAACATACACACGGACAAACGGACAAGATTTAATCAACTCCCCTAGTCACAAGCAATCAGAAATTATATACTTTATGGGATCGGAAATAAATATTGTAAAAATTACAAACGGCAAAGCTACATACACCTTTGGGCACCACAGCAGAAGGGTAAAACAAATTTTAATGCATCAAAATTAGAACATAAAAGTAAATATTCGTAAGTAAAATCAATTTTAAAATTACTATATTCGCAAAAACAAACAAACTAATTTAAGTTGGGTCAAGCAATGCGGTGCTCAGGCACAACTAACGTCACTATAATACATATTACACTTATTTTATTGCAAATTACTTGTTCGTTTTGAATTCCTTACATGTTTTATCTATTTATGCTAAATCACATTCGAATAGATTACAAAAAATGGGGCACAAAATTTTACATTAGATCTGTTCACGAAGCCTTAAGTTTCGTATTGTCATAATGTCATGAAATATTTATGGTTCTGTATTGTCTATTGTAAAATTGTTTAACCTTTTTAAAATTTCTGAAAATTAAATCATTGGATTTCCCAGTTATTACATTGACAAGTTGCTGTTCTATTCAACCTCATCCTTATAGTTAGTGTTCTGGCATAATTTTACTGCTCCTACTACTACTACTACATCGACATATGTAGGTGCAAATGATAATTATTCTTTTTATTTTTTTTTTGCAAAAATCTTTATTTATAAATATTAAAATTTTACTATTGCCGTCTAGACAAAAATAGCCATAAAAATCTATATTTATAATCACATTCAATATTATATTCATTGTAAAATATTTAACCTTGTCCTTAGAATAAATAACAAGGTGATGCACATAAATTAACAAATAAATGTGCATTTAAAATAAATTTGCGAAAAAAAAAATTATTTGTTTGTTATTTGGCAAAACTAATATGAAATATTATTGCAAATATACATACACACATGCATGTATTTGAATATAACAATGATCCGTTACCTCTATATCATCTGCTGTATCTTTGAAAAGATTTTAATTTTACCAATGACTACCATTGATGTCATCACAAAAATACAAACCTTTTTCAAAACGTTGGACAAAAATGCAAAAAATAAAAATAATTAATTAATAAAAAACTTTTAGTGAAACTAATATTTGCATGAAGGTTGTGCCATTGACCTTAAATAAAAATCTTTAGTATAGTTTTTTGCTTCTATTTATATTTATTTAAAGTTATACTTTTATATTTAAAGTATTTACAAATTGTGCTTGTTTTGAATAAAAATTTTATTGTGTGATTTTTCTCGGTTTCAATTTCCGCCTGCATGACTTTTTCTACTTTAAGAAAAATTAAGATATTTAAACTCTTTATTACCACACTTTCAACGCTTAAAAGCACGAATTATAAATTTAAATTAAAATTACAATTTCAAGAGTCATATGAAATTAAGGTTGCAAAAGTAACAAACTATATACAAAACACAACTACTATAAAAGTAGCTTTAAGAAATTCTTACACTACGGAACTTTGAACAGTGCATTAGCATAGGAATGGTCTATATTAAAGACTAACAGACCAACCAAAATCATTTCTTTTTTATGTTCTTGTTAGCATTTGCTCTATACTCTAGCGATGTCAGACTTATGACCGGTAGCTGTTACCAACATTTGTTTTAGACTAAGTTACCCTAACCTGCATCAGGGACATTTTTAAAACATTATTCTTATTGATGTTTATCTCACTCAGATAATATTTTTAACCTCTAAAGTTTTTAAGTAAAGAAGTCATTTAGCTAAGAGTGCTCCGATTTAAACTTCCCTTACGTCCAATTGCAATACAATATTATTATACAATAAATATTATCTATACGTGGTTGTGTCCCTTCTCGTTTTCAGGTTCATGGAGTCCACTTGTGCTTGTGATATCTTGTTCATACACTTGTTAAGCCAAAAAAAACTCGAACAGCAGTCAGAAATATCCCCTTTATAATAGACTGTTTATTAAGTGTGATTAAAACTGTCTTTCCCAATACTTAACCTACCAAAAGATGGTTTATAGCGTATATCTACCCAAAAATCTTAACTTGTCATAGGCACACATATTCACCCAGATTTAAAGTGTTGGCCTTTGCTTCTTCTGTTCTGTTTATAAAGAAACCATCAGTAAATATATTATATCATTTATATTATATCATTTCTTCTCTTGTAATCTGTCACCATCTAAGTCGGTTTTTAATGCAATAGCTCCAGCATTCACACAGTCCCACAGTCACCTCTAAAGAAACCTTCCACACCTTATAAACTTGACATAAACTTACTTTGTCACAAAAAATATTCTTGGCTGTTGAATCACTGTAATAATTACAGCGTTGCTTCAAGATAATTATTCTTTTTTTAACAAGTAAATTTCGGCTCCAAAAAGCACTATGGATTAAACATTCATTCCCTTTCTCCTTTGTTTCAGAGCATGTTTTTATTCTTGTTAATATCTATTAATTAAGCCAATCGGCTAAATAAAAGAAGGTTCTATTAATTAAGCCAATCGGCTAAATAAAAGAAGGTGGGCCACCTACAAGAAATTAATTTAAATTACAGTTTAACTTTGTAGGTTGATTATAGTGATGTACATAACTAAAGTAGGGTAATACACAAATCTTTTAAACATCTTCAAATATTGTATTTGATTAAAATCTTCCGACGTGCAAATTTAAGCTTTTTCAACAGAACTTTTTCAGCAATTTGACCTTGACCGACAACATTCTATGAAGTATATAAAAATATGAAATATATAAAAATATATTGTCACGTTTTGGTCAAGTATAAAAATTTCCATACAAATTTGCTATTGTTTTTTATTAAAATTGTTTCGTAACCCTTTATTAACTAAAATGGTGTTATCGGTGCATAAGAAACACGTCCAGAATAGCACGTTACTGTAACTAGAGAGCGATAAAAAGCTATTAGCCACGAGTTTTCATTACCTTAAGTTGATCAATTGAGACTTGAGAGCATTTAGTTTCAACAGGGCAATAAATGCACACACAGCTCATGTGGCAGCATGCAATTTTAACAATTAATTTTCAGTTTTTGCAAATCTCAGTGACCGTTAGTATCGCTACTGTTTTTGTTTAGTTTTTAAGCTACAAATTCTGAAAGCCCTCTAACAGAATATTTGACTAGAGTGTAAGAACTTTTAGCCAAAGTTCTGACAAGAACGATAGAAAATGATGTGAAAATAACTTTAAATGACCATCAACAATGGCGGTGCTCACTTGATCGATATCATCTTCAAAAGAAAAATGAATTAATGTTGCTTTAATTTAACAATAAAGGAAAAGAGAGAGAGAGAGTTTTTTTGGCATTCAATAATTAATTCAATTTAGTTCAAAACTTATTTCATAAACTCATCAATCCGATGATCGTTGTATACTTTAAGTTTCTCAATTAGTGCAATGCTATGTCGACGTTGATAACGGCATTGCAATGTTGTCACAATATCAAACTAACAATGTCAATAGTGTCTTTCGACTCTTGTTTTTATTATCATCACACCATTGTAAATTTCAATTTATAAGTGCAAATGGCTATTGCAAATACAATATTAAGAAATTAAAGTCATATTATTATATTAAAAATTTTGTATCAATCCCCCAAGGATCCAGAAGACCTGGCAGACCTGCGAATACTTGGAGGCGCCAAATTGAGAACGAGTTGAACGAGCATGGTGTGTCTTGGAGTGAAATGAAAACGATGTCTACTGATAGAATACAATGGAGAGCATTTGTTGCGGCCCTATGTTCCACGTGGAATTGAAGGATTAAATATATAATATCAATGCATGATTTTTTTTTCAAATACAACTTTAAAAAACTAAGGTTTATGTCCATAGTATTGAGACGGTACAAAATTGTTTGAAGAGTTAATATTTTGTCGTAGAGGAGCATAACTTTAAAAAGAGTAGTAGTTTCTGCCTGGATTATTATAAACCTGACATCTAATATCAATCATACAAAGATTTGTTGTAATCGGATAAACAAAATAAATATGCAAATGATTTGCGGTAGATTTTGTACATACATATGTAGATAGTACGTGTGTATGTACATACATATGTATGTATGCACATAAGTTCTGTTTTATTAATTAACAATACAATAAAATGCATTTCAGCGCAGAGCCAAGGAAAGGGGGGCTTCACAATTTATGTAGAATAAAATGAAACTGAAAAATTAATTTGATAAGCAAGCCCCCAAAATCGAGGGAGGTGGCCAAGAGTCTGAGAGACGAACAAGCAAACATGGATTTTAAATTAATGTTAAAAATGTAAACAGAGAGAACATTAAGTTTGAGTTAATGTATTCTTACATTCATACAACAACAAGTAAATGATTGATGACAGTAAAATATAAAAAAAAAACTTAGTTTTTGTTTGATTCCGAAACAACAGAATTTGTTTGAATGAAATTAAGTTCGAAGTTGTAACAAGCAGGTTGCAAGCAACCTTAGATTTCATTTAAAACAGGCTTTGCATGATAAACATTTTAATGTAGAGAAAAAAAAACTAAAAGAAAAGAATCACAAGACCAGTTTGAAGGTTTTCAGTTAGTTGCATTGTAACTCTCGCTTATACCGTCTCACTCATTACCTCTTACCATAATGATCGTGCACAATTGCTCTTTCACTCAGTTTCAACTTGAATGGGATTTTGTTTTGTCGGTAAATGTTTCGTGATCGTGTTTGTTGAAAATTCAACTCATGTGCTGAGAAACGTAGGTCTAAGGTTTGCTAAGAATGAATTGTGTTTAGATCGAACACTTCGCACGATCACGGCATACAACATCGGTCGTGTAATCGGTTGTTATAAAAGTCGCAAGGACATAACGACGACACGTTAGTCGAAATCTATAAACGCAACGCGCGAAGTCGTCTACTAAACAAAATAAATAAAGCTAAAGAATTTAAAGATACAAAAAATATTTTTTTTTAAATATATAAACACTACTTAGTTTTTTTTTACAAACAAATGTATAAAGTGCAAAGTCAACTAGAAATAATATTGTATTTTTGTTTATAAACAATACATCCTTAAAAATTGTTTTCTCTTTTATAAAAATAATGAAAACTTTGAAAAATTATTAAAAACAATCATATTTTAAATAAAACAAAACAGAGGGTTATAAATTAATTTAAGAAAAAACAATTAAAAAAATTAATTGAACATTTAAATCGCCTTTAAAATGATGACCGATTCGTATATAATTAATTTATTGGTGCGCCAATTTAAAACTAATGACATGCAACATTTATTAATGGTTTTCATTACCATTTTAACGGTCATTAGTTTTCTGCAATGGCTGGTAAATTTATATCGGGAATTACGTAAATTGCCACCAGGTCCTTGGGGCTTTCCCGTTATCGGCTATCTGCTATTTATGGGCAATGAAAAACACACACGTTTCATGGAATTGGCCAAGCAATACGGTTCTTTATTCTCCACCAGATTGGGCAGCCAATTGACTGTGGTCATGAGTGATTACAAATTGATACGGGAATGCTTTCGCCGCGAAGAATTTACCGGTCGCCCAGACACACCAATTATGCAGACATTGAATGGATTTGGTAAGTTTGAATTTTGTTTTTAATTAATTTTTTATGTATTTTTTTTTTAATATGATCAGAAAGTTTTAGTTTCTTTTTTAACAAATTTTCTAAAATATATTATTGAGAATTAATCGTTATTAGTTTATTCAAAATCAACTTAATTTTATTTTGTTCCTTTAGCCTCTTTTGGAATATATTATAAAAAATAGTTGTTGCATTTATATATAATTTTTATTAAAAAAAAGTTACTTTATTTATAAAACAAGTGATAAGATTTTACGTTGGATTTCTAAATTTAACTTTAAAATTATTTCGTTAAAAATTATTACGAAGTAAATATTTATTTGTTAAGTAACCAAAGAACAAAGAAAGAAGGACTTTATCCTTATAAATTTTGAATTTTAAAGGCTTTATTTGTAGGAAGTTTTTAAATTGCTTAAAGATTTATGCAAGAGTTAAAAAAATTACAAAAGATATATAAAAATTCCTTAAAATTTATTATTTAAATAAAAATTTTTTATTTTTATTTTTTAAATTATTTTTTTTTTTAATTGTGAAAGATCATCTTGTTATTGTTAAACACTGTTGAAGGTTAGAAAAAGTTTAAGATAATTTTGTTTTTTCTTAAACTTTTTAAAGTTTTAAAAATCCAAGAATATAATATTTTTACTGTTTCAAATACATGGTCTATCGCAAATTAAATTCGAGTTTTAAAATAATTTTTAGTTCATTTATGGGCATATAATATTACCTGATTTCGGGTTTTTTTATTTATTATTTTTATGTTTTAAAAAAAATTTCTTTTAACATTTAAAAAGTGTTATAGTTTTCAAGTGTTTAAATAAAACATAAGATCTTAGTAAAAGTGACAATTAGAAAAAAATTAAAAAAAAAATACAAACAGCAAATACGCTTAATAGGTCTCAATTATTAAGTCGTAAGCAGTTTATTAAATGTAAATATAATTTTATTATTTTCTATACTAGTATTCTTATAGTTTTTTTTTTCTATTTTCCATCTCAACAATTAAAAACCAAAGCGCCAAAGCGAAATTGCAGCTGTTTCAAAAACAAATATTTAATTACAGTTGCACATTTAACAATTTTATACGTAAAAACATTTAAACAAGATTTAAGCACATAAGTGCCGCACTTGGTCTTTAAACCAATTAACCAACTACTTAAAGTAATTTCATTTAAAATATTTACAAGATTTTTAAGCCAAAAACAAAAACTTTTTGCTTTCAACTCTTTCACAAACATTCAGTGCAAGAAGTAGCAACGGCATAAAGTGCTGATACTTTTGGTTTTTTTCCTTGACCAGAAAAAAAAAAAATTAACAAAAATAATAAAAAAGAAAAAAAAAAATATCAGAAAATAATCACGTTTTATTGTTTTTGTTTTTATGACTGTTGAAAATAAATATTGAAATTAATTTCTTTTACTTTTCTTTCGTATTTTGCACTGTGATAAAGTTTTTTTATTAAAAAAAAATGAGGAATTTTTTCATCTTTATTTTGTTTTAATTGTTGTGTAAGTGTATGTACAAGACTTAAAGTAGGTTAATTTTAAGAGTTGAAAAAAAGTTGATTTTTCAATTATGTATATATATTTTTGTTTGTTTTTTTTTTTTTTTTTTGTCAATAAAAACATTTTGTTTATAGCTGTTATTGTTATTACTTTTTTTTTTTTTTGAAATAACATAAAGCAAAAAAAGTAAAAAAAAAAATTGTTGCAGTTTACTTGAATTATAAAACAAAATTATAAGGAAAGAGGTTTTATTTATAAAAAGCCTACCTCAATTAAAATTTTAATGTGCAGAAATTAAATAAACGTAATTTAAAGACAGTGCTTCAATGAGTATTTATAAACAATGTAAATAATAAATAAACTTCTTCTTTAAAATGCTTCATATTCAGAAAAAATCTCAACGTGACTAAAGAATGTTTTTAAATTATCAACATTGCTTAGATACAATATTAGTGGAGTATCGATCCAATCAACATTGTTTATAAGCATTCTATGAAATGTTTAAATTTTGTGTATATTAATTAGGCTTATAGATAAAGAATTTTTTCATTTTTAATTAAATGTTAATGTAGAAGTGATAATAATTATTAATGTTTATTAGCGCAGGCTTAACTGAATAAAGTACTTTTTTAATGTTGCATAAGTTTTATTTAGTGCAATTTATTCTTCTTATGTTCTTCTTTAATAAAATACGAGATTCTAATGATATTTTTTACGTATAAAAATAATTACGAAATTCGCGATTATTTAAAAAAAAAATACATATATTTTGATATATGTAATAAAATGAAGAAAAAATTCCTTAAATACTACTAGTTATTTTATTACAACACAATTATAGGTCATTTTCTAAATTTATAAGCCAAGTAGACTAACAAACCAAAGCAACTTGCATGTTACATTTTTGATCCTTAAAAAACAATGAATAACTTAATGACGACAACTTTTTGTAATCCTAAACGAACTTTTGTCAAACTTCAACAAAAAAATTTTTAACTAATAATGTTGCCTAATAAGTAGTCAGTTGAAACCGTGAAAAACATATGAAAAGTTTTTGAAAACATTCAAGCAACATTTTATTTCGATAAAATAATATGAACAATATTTTTGTTTCGTACGAAACTTGAAGCAAGAGTAGATCAATTTTTTTGTTTGCTCGATTTAAAAATTATTTTTGTATGTAAAACTCTTCGTATGAAATAACTAATGTTGCTCAACATATTTCACTACATGAAAACCGAATACAATGTTGACTAATCAGCACACTGTTAATAATATGAAAAACATATGAAATGTTTCTATCAACATTCAAGCAACATTTTATTTCGTATGAAATATTATAAGCAACAGTTATTTCGTACAAAATTCAAAACAAGAGTTGAAAAATTTTGTTTGTTTGCTAACCCTACGTTGCCACAAGCAAGTGTTTACTTGCAAATAGTGTATACGTATTACTAACGAAAATCAGGAGAAATGCCAAAAAAAAACACAAAAATTTTTTGAGTGGCTACACAGCACAGTGCAAGTTCATTTTTAAAATGTCGTAAACAAATAAACTTCAAACAAACTTAAAACAAATGGCGCTGCTTCAATTGGTAATAAAGTGTTGTCAATAGCCCCTATTGAACGTTACCTTTAGACATGTAACTTTTTAATATAATTTTTTTTTATTAAATTTTGATATTTATATTAAAACTTACATTTTAAATGAATATTTATATTTTTTCTTAATATTCTTTATATACATATATACATATTTATTAAAAAAATTAACTGAATTATTTACCACAATTGTATGATATATTAGTGAGTTAACAAAAAACTCAGTATTAGACAACACTGTTTTTCGGCTTGTCACTTTACTTGCCGTAACTGTAAAAATTTTACTTGCTTAAAAATTTCTTCGCAAGCTGAGTCGCAGGTTGCCAAAATGTGGTTGTGTTAGTAAAAAAGTGTTAGTGTATTGGTTTTTTTTCACTTGCACTTGCATGTGGCAACGGTAGGTAACTAACAACAATATGCATATATGAAATGTCTACCAGCAACATTGCTTATCAACAGTGTTGATTATGAAAAATGTTTTTAATTTACAAGAAATTGCAATGTAACGCACTTGTTCTTGTTCTTCAAAAATTTATCTACACAAAACAAATGTCAATGAAATGTTTTTTTTTATTATTATTATTTTAGGTATCATAAATAGTACCGGTAAATTGTGGAAAGATCAGAGACGTTTTTTGCATGAAAAATTGCGTCAATTTGGCATGACTTATATGGGCAATGGTAAACACGTTATGGAAAAAAGAATAATGGTAAGTTTATCTCACCATTTTCCCCAGCTTGTGGGAAAACACATTGGCTTATTAATAAATATCGCTTTCGTTTCTATCAGACCGAAATTCATGAATACATACACAACTTAAAGATTTCGAAAGGCCAGCCTATGGATATGTCTCCCGCCATTTCGGTAGCTGTCAGCAATGTGATTTGCAGCATCATGATGTCTGTTCGTTTTTCTATAGATGATCCCAAGTTTAAACGTTTTAACTTTCTTATCGAAGAAGGCATGCGTCTATTTGGTGAAATCAATGCTATTGACTATATACCCACTGTACAATATTTCCCCAGTGTATCGACAGCCAAAAATAAAATTGCCAGAAATCGTGACGAAATGCAAAAGTTCTATCAAGATGTTATAGATGATCACAAGAAATCGTTTGATGGTTCGAATATTAGAGATTTGGTGGACTACTATTTGGCTGAAATTGAAAAGGCCAAACAGGAGGGCAGAGACGAAGAATTGTTTGATGGCAAAAATCATGGTAAGTGTTGAGAGCAACCTACATTCATATAAGTTTAGATTGCTTTAATGCAGCATTTGATTTTATTTTCTTATCACTTGCAGAAAAACAAATAGTGCAGGTTATTATCGATTTATTCTCGGCAGGAATGGAAACAATCAAGACCACTTTGTTGTGGATTAATGTGTTTATGTTGCGCAATCCTGCCGCCATGAAGAGCGTACAAGATGAATTAGATCAAGTTGTGGGCCGTCATAGATTACCCTCCATTGAAGACTTGCAATTCCTACCCGTTACCGAATCAACGATTTTAGAGTCCATGAGACGTTCCAGCATCGTTCCCTTGGCCACAACACACTCACCCACAAGGTAAGTTTGTAGTTTTTAGCAAAAGTGCCTTCACTTTGTTTCGATTTGAGAGAATACTTAGTTCATTAAACTTGACGTTTAACTTTATTATCATCACACTTGCCTTTCAAGTTAATCATAGAAAAAAGTAATAAATAAAACAAAAACAACAGTCACAAAAAAAATAAAATCATTATTAATTAACTTTATTGTACAACAACATTATTCTAATGTCAGTGGTGTTTTTGTTGTTGTTGTTTAGATAGAGAGCGCAATATAATTAGAAAATCTATTTTAAATTTTTTATACACATTTGTATAAGAATGCGAATACGTATGTTCATGTGTGTGTATGCGTTATGTTAGTCTTTAGCCAATGCGTACATGAAGTGCACATGTTTCAATTTCTATGCAATTTGCTGGTTGATATTTATAAGATGCGTCGTAATTTGTCCTAGTTTTGCTTTTAGATGGATTCTAAGATTAAAAGCTTTACTTTTCACACACTCACAGTCCCAAATACACACAACAGACACACACACACACACACACGCGCAAATACTGACCAGGCAAGGCAAGGCAACGACGTCAGGCAAAGCAAGGCAATCCAGCCATAGGCCTATAATGCACTTGATATTTTTTTCAATTGATTAGTATGCACATACGAACATACGTACATATGTATGATTGCATTTCAAACGCAACACACAACAGCAACAACCACTACAATAAAATACAAACAAAATAGCAAAAACAAATGGAAATTTTCAAATGTATAAGCAACACGTGAGGTTGTAATTTTTCAATAAACTTTTGTTAATTTATTGTGATTATTTGTTTGTTTATTTGTTTTTTTTTTTTTGTTTTTTCTTACTTTAGCACTTTTTTCCCTAATTCATATGTATTGTATGTACATATGAACATGCATTTGAACAAGTTTCTACCGGCCGGCTTTTAAATTGTATGCACAATAAGCAAACAAAATTTCATTTCTAAAATGTAGTTCAATTATTTTTTATCATACAAGTCAAGTTTATTGAACTTAAGTGCCATTTGACAATAAACAAATACTTTGTTATGAAAGGCAAAACAAAATTCAACACAAGTTTAAATCAAGCTGCAATTACAAGCCCTAAGTAAAACGGCCTTAAGGCTTTTTTACTTTTAAATATTTTATTCAAAATGAGGGAAAATCTTTAGTATTTAGTATTAGTACATAGATTTGTTTATTTACTTAAAGCTTTTACTACTTTGAGCTCAATTTTCTTACGTTAAATGTACATTAGACTTTTAAGCGAGTAGGTACGGTAAAAAATATTCAAAGCTTTTAGGTAAGCGAACAAACATATTAGCAGGAGCGAACTTTAGTTGCAACTTTTTTTTCACTTTTTATATTTATCAGTTTAGTAACAGTTTCTCCTTTCTATTGCTATTTATCTTTACAGAGATGTTGAAGTAAATGGTTATAAAATCCCAGCCGGCTCTCACGTTATACCCCTCATCAACAGCGTACACATGGACCCTAATCTTTGGGATAAGCCTGAAGAGTTCAATCCTCGCCGTTTTTTGGACTCTGAGGGTAAAGTACGTAAACCTGAATATTTCATACCATTCGGTGTGGGACGGCGTATGTGCATGGGTGATGTCTTGGCAAGAATGGAACTGTTTTTGTTCTTTGCCTCGTTTATGCACTCTTTCAATATAACGCTACCCAAAGGACAACCCTTGCCCAGTTTAAAGGGTAATGTAGGTGTTACTATATCGCCAGAAACCTTCAAAGTATGCTTGACACCCAGGCCTTTACAATTAAATACAACAACATTAGAGCCTCATCAAATACGTAATGTTGGATCTACTTAGATAAATGTAAGAGAAAATAATTTAAAAAACAAACAAAAATAAAGGATAAGTGATCCTTATAATAGCCAGACCATAAGCAAAATAGAAACAAATTAAGACCATTCGCGCAAACACAATAGAAACCCCAAAAGCCAAAGCGACAAAATAAACAAGCAACGTCGAAACCGCTTTTACATGAAAATAAAAAAAAAAAAAACACACAACAGTTAAGGCTTTAAACTTTAAAGCTGTATATTTTCCGTGGCAATATTTTGGTCTTATGAAGTATTTTTTACAAAAAGCTATTGCATATGAGAGAGCATTTAAAAACAAAATAAAACAAAATATGCAGAGCACGGTTTTGTTCCTGAAAGACGTTTTTTGTTCCAACATCAACAACTGTTTGTCGTCGCTGCGAAGAAAGTTTTTTTCAACACGTAAAATATAGTAGACCATGAGAAAATTCCCTTTTCATAATTCAAAAAAAATATGTAAATCAGTATACAAGAACAACAACAAGTTAAAAAGCAGAGTCTAACCAGAAAGTTTTTCTATTAAACAGGACATATTTTGTCCTCTAAATAATAATTTAAAACAAAAACAAACAAAAAAACTTTTATAGCCAAGATGTATTTAAAAAAAAAATAGTTTAAATTATATTTTTTCTTTAAATCCTTAACTAGTTCAAACTATACAATAACAACAACAATTAAAAAATAAATATAAAAACAAAATCTATTCTTTGACCCCCTAGAAGCTGTGTTCAATATGAAAAAACATGTATTTAATTTTTGCTTAAATACATGTTTTTAAAATTACATACAAACAACAAATAATTATAATAATTTAAAATAATTTAGTCTCTAAAATAAAATAAGAAAAAATTAGAATTAAAACAAAAACTCACATTTAAAAATAAACCATAAAGCAAGAGATCAAGAGAGAGCAAAAGAGCTCTTCATTAAGAGCTTTTAAAATTATGCGTTTTTTTTTATCGCCTTCTTAATATTTGCTCATAAACAAACATCATACTTTTGTCTATTTTTTTTTTTTTTTTTTCATATAAAATTTTAGATTCATAGTGCCAACATACATTTATGCGTAATTACAAATATTTTCTTTAACATTTATTTTATTTATAAGTTTAAGTTACAAAAATGCACAAACAAAATGAAATCATTGAAAGCTCACAACAAAATAAAAACAAAAACAAAAATAAAAAAGAGAAAAACATAAACATTTTGTAAATATGTTAATTTTTTTTAACAAATTATTTAATTAAGTCCTTCACTAAAACATATAGTTTTTAATTTATTTTGTTTTGTTTGTTAAATAGTAAATAATTGTTTAATTTAAATTCACCCTCCAACTTTCCCATACTCTTTGCCAAAAAACCGCAAAGAAAACAACAAACAAATAAAAATTCAAAATGAATCATTCAATATTTTATTAAGAAAACAAGTTTACAAAATCTAAATATAAAAATATAAAATATAAGAAAAAAACAAAAACACACACAAACTGCATTTTTATTCCATTCGCGTCAGTTGTAATTTGTAATTAAACGGAGCCAAGGTTATGCCACATGCTCCTTGCATGTTGACATTCTCACTTTCAGGACTTAGAGTGATATGAAAATCTCTTAAAATTAAGCCACTGTACAGTAGAAGAAGCATTTTTGCCAATTCATCACCCAAGCACATACGCTTGCCCGTCTGAAAAGGTATGAAATATTGGGGTTGATTGAACTCGCCCTGTTCGTTAAGGAACCGGTTTGGTTTGTATTGCTCAGGTTCGGGCCAAACATTGGGATCCATATGTATTGCCCACTGTAGGGGTATAATCATACTTTTCTTGGGTATAGTAAAACCGTTTATCCTGACCTCCTTAACTGAGCCGTGGGGAATGCCCAAAGGAACTACCGATCTTATGCGCTGGACTTCAGCTACACAAGCTTTCAGGTAGTCCAAATGTTCCAAGTCGTTAAGTGTTACACTGTCCCTGGGTAATTTAACTAAATGCTAAACAAAAATTAACGAAAATTAATAATTCAATTGATAATTTCATAATTATTTAAAAGTGTGTGCACAGATGTACTTCTCTTAACTGCTTCTGTGTGTCTTGTTCCTTGGCCATATACAGGAAAAACCATCTTAATGTAGTCAAGCTTGTATCCACACCAGCTCCAAATAAATCAGCCAATAAATGTCTTAGTTGCTGATTACAAAAATATTTCTCAGCCATTTCTTGCTGTTTGCTATCGGTAGAGCTTTTAAGTTTTTCCCTTTCCTCCAGAAAATATTCCAAAATACAAGAATTTTGTTGTTGACCAACATTTTCTCCATCTCCCTGTAGGCGCTTCAACAGTCTCTCCTCACATTTGTGTATAATATCGTCGTAGATTTGATGTGTTCTCCTTTTACCATCGAGCAAGAACTTAATGTTTCTTTTGTTAGAGGGTGCAAATCTGAGGAATAATAAACTCAATTATTTTTTTTTGATTCCGTAATTGTTACTTCTAATACTTTTTGTGTCAATACAGCAGAAATAATCAACTTCTTATTTGTTTGATTACGTACATACAAACCATCGATAATAAATTGTATTTATTAGAAATTATAATTTACCAGCCCTTAGCATTAACAACGAATAATGGATAATTCATCTTAAGTATTTTTTATCTTTTGAAATGCAGAAAATTGTCAAAAAGTCAACATTCAACTCACCTTAAAAATGGCAAAAAGTTAACAACACCTGAAACACCAATTAGTTTTAAACCCTCTTCCTGCAGCTCTTGAAAATAATTCCAAGTGACATCATCGCGTGAATATGTGACGCCAAATACTAGGTCGTTGATAATGTTGCCCAACGTATGCTGCAGTGCGGGCAGAGGATTCACTGCGCCATCTAATGAATTCTTAGAATCGTCATGAAGCCACTTTATAAAAGAGAAAACCACAAGAAATCAGTTAAAAGAAACGTACGATAGAAATTAAGAACCCAGAAGTGAGCAAAAAATGAAACGCATAAGAAAAATATTCACAGTTTATTTATTGTTTCTTGTGTAATTTTTTTGCTGTTGAAAAGATGTGCATGAAAAGCGAAAGCGAAAACAAAATGGAAAGTAAAATGCTCAAATTAACAAGGGTAAGACTGACAAAATTGAATGGATGAAACGGCATTTAAACAGATAAATTATGCAGACAAGTAGCTAGCCAGTCAATATGGCAACCAGATTGTCTCTCGTTCTGTCTGCATATTTGACTAATCAATTGTCGTTTCGTCAGCCAACTATTTGCAAACGGAGTTATAAGGATGCCAGCCAGCATAGCAACAAGCAACAGAGTTAAGAACAAAGCGAATGAATTATGACTTAATATACGCATTTCATTGTGGCTTTACTCCATAGTCAAGATACATATAAATACAAGGATATTCACGTCCATCTGTTTTTGTTTCATTTTTTGCAAAACTTTTAGAATAAAAACTAAAATATTTCATTCATGTTTATGACTCAGCTGAGAGAAAAGACAGGCAAACAGTTGAAAATGAAGTGCAAAATTTAATCAACTTTTATGATACAATAGAAATAAAGGAGAAATATGCTAAAAACATTTCATTTTATGATGCCCACATTATTATAATCATTCATGTGTACCTGTATACATTCCCTTATGCCTTTAATAATGCGCTGTTCTAAACCACAACGTATTTCACTGAATTTCTTAGACATGCCCAGACACTTTAGCCAACCAATAGTGTGACGTCTTTGGTCCTTCCATAAATCACCTTCAGCACAAATCAAACCTTTTTTTTTTTTTTTTGTGGGAGAAATGTGAAAAGTACAAAAAGTTTTTTACTTAAGTCTTTTGTTTGCAACAGCACAAAACATGCAGGAGCCTCTAAAATACTTACCATAACCACCCATTATACCATGCGTTACGTATAACGGTGCTCTTGCTGTAAAATCATCACGTCTGAAAAAATCACGCACCAATGCCGCATCTGTCAATACAATTGTATTGATTTTCCCCAGTTTAAGCGAGTAAATTGGTCCGTATTTAAAGGATAATTGCTGGAGTGTCCTGTAAGGCGCTTTGGCATTAAGAAATGCCAAATAGCCAAGTACGGGTAAACCAATAGGACCCGGAGGCTGATGACGTTTACACATGAAATGTTGCAATGCAAATAAGATAATTGCGATAACGAAGCAGATGACAAAAACATGCTAAAAATATACAGTCGAGGAATAACCAGTGTTTAAAAATTTTGGTATATTGTGTAACACAAATATCAGTTACTATAGACGTAATCCTTTATAGTTTATTTGTTTAGATGTTACCCTAAATTTTTCTTTTTACACAAAAGTCATGAAAGCCATCCAAGTCATTTTTCCTAATAAATAAACTTTTTTAATTTTCTCTCTAGTGTTGTATTCTTTGATATAAGGCGTTTTTTTTTTTAGGCTGAGTACTATACATTGGCAGCACTGTTATCTACGGCAGTTGATTTGAAATTTTTGGATTGTTTTTATGTTAGTTTTGACTGGCATTCCATTTTAAATACTAAGACGTACGCCAGAGAAACGTTGGAAAATTGTTATAAACTTTTCGGACAAACTACACTTCTGTTTAAGTTGCTAAACAGAATTATAGGCTGTTGAAATTATTGGTCTATGTATCTTAACAAAAAAACGATTTTTAAAAGTTACAACAGAGAACGATACACAGATATATTAACAACTTTATCGAGACTTAATTAGGTACAAGAAGTGCAGACATATGGTTTCAGCAGGATGGTACACAGAAAAAAATAAATATGAATTTCAATTACGAAATTAATACTATTAATTAAAAAAATGCTTAATATTGCTCCAATCTTCAAAATGATACTATTAATTAAATAAAAATTAATAGTTGTAATTGAAAAACTATTGCGAAAAATATCAATTAAAACAATATTAAAAAATTAATTAAAATTTTCCTAATTCTTAAAAATGATTTTAATTAATTGAATCATGCCTATAATTGAAATTCGCGATTTATATAAATAAAGAATTTATTGTATTAGTAATTTATATTATTAAAACTATTTTCAATAAAATTACCCAAAAAGAAAAAATTAATTTTTTTAATATTTTTTCTTAAAATAAATTTTAATCACATTTCATTACTTATATAATAAAAATTTAAAATAAGATGTAGGGTTACACAAGTACACATACTATGCCATGGCAAGCGCCGGAGTGGTTTTAAAAGCATTCGTCGATTTTAGCGTATTTCCATAGACCTACGACATTAAAAACCCCACAAGAGAAATTTTAGCCAAATCAAATTGCACGTATTTGATTAACAATTCTCCGTCATCTGTGGAATAGATAATTGAACACTTAAATTGTTTATACAGAACTTTCACTTTTACGTTCACTATGTAACATGTAATAGGGAAGTTTCGTCCACGTTTACATCGTTCGACTGGTTGAAACTCAAAAAAATAATTGGTAGCATCAATAACCTAGACATAATGGAATATTTACTGGTAAAAAGGCTTGATCAGAGTGTAGACTACTACTGACTGACTACCTTGGATAACAAATATTAAATTTATCCTTCGAAAGCAAATTTTAAAAAAATGTCATTTAAAATAAATTTTTTTATTTTTTCAACTGGCAGAAATCTCTATGTTTTTTGAAAACATTTTATATCAATTAAAAAAATTAATTAAATCAAATAAAATTTTAATTAGAATTTAAAAACAAATCAAAAAGTCAACTAATTAAGAAAATTTAAGGAATATTTTTTCTGTGTACACATTGTGTAATAAAATTTTACTGAGAAAAACGTTTACCTCAGCTACAAGAAAGGTCACTTTTTATTACTGTCAAAATAAAAACTTTTCGTTTTATATGTCTGCGTATTTAAATGAGTGTAACGGGTTATCAATATAAACCTTAATATTTTTCTAAGCCAATCTATTTAATATATATAAAATGGTGTAATGTTGCTGAGTGACTTATCATTGCCCAGCCAAAATATAAAACAAGAAAAGTGGTATATTCGGTCGTTCCGAATCTGATAATACCCTTCACCATCATGTAGATAGGTATAATCTCACATCATAGCTTGATCTATATTTCATGTTATACGCCATTTTTCTTTTTTATTTCCGACGCTATCCTCGATTTTGAATTTGTACGTAATTATCTGTATTCTACTAGTCAAGCCCTTTCATTTGCTACCCATATTGAAGGGGTTTACAAAATTCCTTTCGCCGTTTTGTTTCAGACGCCATCTTGGATTTTAAATTTTTCAATAATTTACCACGTATGTATGTATGTATGTATGTATGTATGTATGTATGTATGTATGTATGTATGTATGTATGTATGTATGTATGTATGTATGTATGTATGTATGTATGTATGTATGTATGTATGTATGTATGTATGTATGTATGTATGTATGTATGTATGTATGTTTTTTTTTTTTTTTTATTAACGAGGTGAAATCATCGAAAGACCCTGGTACTCAGGTCAACCAGGAGTGCGTGACTTTAACACGCTAAAACACCTTGGTACACTAGCCCAAAATCCCTGCGGAACTACCACAAAGCTATACATCGCAGGGGGGGGAAGGTACAACACCCAAACTATAACATCCTATTACGGATTTTCTCAACCCTACGAAGTTCAGTGAGAACCAATCTAGCATATTCACATACATACTCCCAACTGCGTGCAGAGGACAACATAATTTCCACTATATTACTGTGATCAACACTACGGCCTATCATCCCCTCAAGGTGTATTCTCTCCCTATCAAAACGCGAGCACGAAAAGAATACATGTTCAGCATTCTCCTCGACATTACCATCACAACTCGGACAGAATGGAGAAGTATCATGACCAAATCTGTATAAGTAAGACCGAAAACAACCGTGTCCACTAAGCAACTGCGTAACATAGAAGTCCAGATCCCCATGTGTTCGCCCGAGCCATGGGACTAAGTCAGGAATAAGAGAAAACGTCCATCTACCCTTCTCTGACAAGGACCATCGCCGCTGCCACTCAGCAATCGTTTCAATATCTGAGAAGCCTCTGATCTGAAGATCAATTGGCATCATTCCTGCAATCACCAATGCTGCATCATCTGATACAGTCCGGAAAGCACAAATAACTCGCAAAGCAGCCAATCTATATACTGGGCTTATAATTCCCCTATAGGTCTTCAACCCAAGAGCCCGAGACCAAATAGGTGATGCATACATAATCACACTCTTTACTACTCCAGCCAGAAGTTTCCGACGTAAGTACTTTGGGCCCCTCGTATTTGGCATTATACGAGACAGAGCAGTATATGTTCTCGAAGACTTCTCAGCAACATATAGCAGATGATCCTTAAAAGATAAACGACAATCTATCATAACCCCAAGATATTTAAGCGAAGGTTTCGTCTCAATACAACATGATCCCACATTCAATTTCACAGACTCCATTGACCTACGGCTGGATATCAAAATCGCCTCTGTCTTTTGGTCAGCGAGCCCCAAATTAACAGATTCCAACCAGGAGCGCACAATTCCTATGCTTGCATTAGCAATGGTCGTAATCTCCACTAACTCCCTAGCGACACATATCAGGGCTATGTCATCGGCAAAACCGACAATCTTAGCCCCATCGGGAAGAGACACACGGAGTATGCCATCATACATCACATTCCACAACAACGGTCCGAGAACCGAACCCTGTGGGACCCCACCTGTGATATTATGCTGTCGCATGCCCTTGTCGGTTTCGTACAGCAGGATTCTGTCACGGAAGTAATCCTTCACTATAGCCAACAAGTACTCAGGAATCGCTAAACGCGTGAGAGAATTCACTATAACCTCCCAGTTCGCCGAGTTAAATGCATTCCTGACGTCGAGCGTTACCACTACGCAATACTCCTTTGTGCCATTCCTCCATCGTTTGCCCTCAATCGCCACAGTGGCCGTATGAACCACTACGTTCAAAGCATCCACAGTCGATCTTGCCTTTCTAAAACCAAATTGATTATCAGATAGACCTCCTACGCACTCAACATATTCCTCTAGTCTCCTACAAACTATGCTTTCCAACAGCTTCCCAAACGTATCAATCATACAGAGTGGTCGGTAGGAGGAAGGATCCTCCTGAGGTTTTCCCTGTTTCAATAACAAAACTAGCTTTTGCCTTTTCCACATACTCGGAAATTTACCATGGCGTAAACACGAATTGACCAAATGGATAACCTGAACAGGGCAATACTTGAAAGTCTCCCTTACTACCGCATTCGGTATGCCATCCAAGCCAGGGGTTTTCCCGTCCCTAAATTTGCTCATGGCAGCTTCAACCTCAACTGTCGTGACAAGCGGAAAGTCAAATACCACATGAACAGTATCAGTCTGCCAAGATGTCACACCTTGGTAAGGAAATAAGTGATCCACTATGCGCCTAAGTACTTCAGCATCCTTAGGTGGTGGAGGATTTAGACACTTTAGCCTTTTTGTTACCAGCTTATAAGCCAGACCCCATGGGTCGTTTTCAACCTCTTCACACATCTGTATGAAACATGCCCTCTTACTCCTACTGATCGCCATTTTCAAGGATTTGCGGATGCGCCTATATTGGTCACGGTGCTCGTCATTCCCCGGCCTACCTCGGCTTCTAGTATACCGTCGTCTAGCCCGGATACATTCCGACCGTAGTTGAGAAATTTCCCCGTTCCACCAATATACCGGCCGCTTGTTCGCACTCATCCTCCTTTTAATCATAGACGTATCGCATGCCTCCGATACCCTACTTATGAGTTGCGCAGCCATTGTTTCAGGCTGCCCTTGCAACCTCATATTTTCCACCACTACTCCAAATAATTCCCTATCAAGGCTATCTGTTTTCCATCCCGAAATTCGTTCCGGGTGTATAATCATTGCATCCTGGCGCAATTCCTCCCTAATATCAATCAATATAGCATTATGATCGCTATGTGTGTATATCCCGGGCATGCTCCATCCTACCCTTCCCATAATATCAGCGCTAGCAAAGGCAACATCAATAATTGACCCCGCTTCGCCTCTTGAGAAAGTGTGCTCAGCTCCGTTGTTTAACAGAATCACAATAAGTGTAGAAAATGACTCCACTAGTATCCGACCCCTAGAATTTGTGTATGGGCAGCCCCATTCTATCGCCCACGCATTGAAGTCGCCGGCAATAACCACGGGACCTCTTGAGCATGCATCAGAAACGATATTGTGAACAATTCGTTCAAACTCCAATAAGGAATATCTCGGGGGA
This sequence comes from Phyto melanocephala, assembly GCA_941918925.1. NCBI lineage: Eukaryota > Metazoa > Arthropoda > Insecta > Diptera > Rhinophoridae > Phyto > Phyto melanocephala. Next base: position 133,756,721 of record OW799234.1, on the reverse strand, counting down.
ACGTAGCAGCTATAGAAGCAAATCCCATGCACAATAGCCCGAGTAAAACCAGTAAACTGTAAGGCAGGATCTCGCAGCCCCAATTCACTGATTAACCATATCGCCGACGTCTTGGTAATGTCCGATAACCAATTAACCGAGTCCCGGCATCGATACGGTTCACTTAAGAGTGCTAAGTCTATATTCATCTCCCGAACACTCTGTTTCAGCAGATCCTGTGCCGCCTGACAGTGATTCAGATTTAGTTGTAAGACTCTCATCCTCGATGTCTAAGGCGTTCGATCGCTTTCTTGTAAAACGGACAGACAAAACAGCCAGTTACATGATCACTCTTTACCCTAGGGTTTACACAACTACACAGCACACATGATGGTCGGTTATTACACACCCCAATCCTGTGACCAGATACGCCACACTGTAGGCATTTTGTATGTATGTATGTATGTATGTATGTATGTATGTATGTATGTATGTATGTATGTATGTATGTATGTATGTATGTATGTATGTATGTATGTATGTATGTATGTATGTATCTATGTATGTATGTATGTATGTATGTATGTATGTATGTATGTATGTATGTATGTATGTATGTATGTATGTATGTATGTATGTATGTATGTATGTATGTATATATATATATATGTATATCTTGTTTTTGTGAAAAAAACGAGGTGGTCGTCGTTTTGTCCTCATATCTCAGATGTTTATGTAACGATTTTTCTGATTTACAATACCAATCTGCTCCCGAACTTTTCTTTTTTATTAATACCTAACGCGGGTCCAGGCGATGTCGGGGGGCTTCAAAAAATTGATTTCAACATACACACGATCAGACCGACAGACTAACAACGCTTAATCCATTACCCTATTTATGAGCTTTTAGAAAATATATACTTTATAGGGTCGGAAATAAGAATTTTAGAAATTACAAACGGAATAACAAAGCTATATACATATACCCTTGTGCACTAAAAGTGAAGATTTGGATTCGGCGTCCCTAATATTTAGCTTTAAAAGCAACATTTAGTTCCTAATCAATATAAACATTGTTCCCTTGTGTTATTGATATCATTTTATACGAAATAAAAATGTTGCTTGAATGTTGACAGAAACATTTCATATGTTGAAACATTTCATATGTTTTTTATGTTATAAACAAAGTTCAGTTTAGGCAACATTATTTCATATGTTTTTCTAAAGATTTTTTATGCCGTTTGACAACATTTCGTACAAAATACCAGACTTAATAATACGGAACGAAGACTTATATATTTATTTATTCAAGTCCAAAGAACAACATTCCTTACAGACTAATGCATATAGTTATATAAATCATAATAAACCAAATTAAATTAAAAATAGAACAAAAATAAAACATTAATTTAAATTTTGCAAAAGAAAATTTTTAAAATTTGTTTTTGATGTATTAAAGTCCAACAAATGGTTGTTTTTTAATAAGTTTATATAATTAAATGATATAATTAATGGACCATTAGTATAAAATATTGATGGTGTAAACCATAAAAAAAAAGTCTATGACGAAGCGAGACACAAAATTATAGTTTTTTCTAAAAGATCTGGACAATCAGTATTACCATTCAATATATCAAAAATAAGTAGTATTGACTGAATCTTACGTCTTTTCTAAATACAAATCATACCCAGATGTAAACAACGGGATTTATAAGTTGATAGCGGATAAATATAATTTTAATGAGGTAAAGCAAAATGAATAAATCGCTTTTGAAATCTCTCGATACGGGAAATATGAATACCGTAATGAGCATTAAATTAAAGCACCATATTGCAGTTTTGATCTTACAAATGAGGTATATTTTTGTGGACATAACGGTGATTCGATAATCTCAATTAATAGCTTTCTAGTTCAGATGCTGCAAATTTGTTCAGTTTTTTTATCTGTAATATGTTTATTTAAACCATTTAAAAAAAATATATTTTATAAAATAAAAACTGTAATTGTTTTTTTTAAGTTTTTAAGTTTTTTTAGGTCTTTCAATTATAAAAAAATTTCACTTCGTAAAATTATGAACTTTAAAGTTTTACTTTGGCCTAGCAGTGTATTAAACAAAGTGAAAACGATATTATGCTAAATTTCCCGATTAAAAAAGTTTTCTTTTCTCAGACTCTTTTAAAAACTCTATTCTTTGTATGCTTCACTCCTATTACACTCCTCTAGAGCCTTCATTACAAAATAATGGATATACATAAGTAAAATATAAATTGCCCTTAAATTTTAACGTAAATAATTTTTAATAAAATGTACTTAAAAAAGTTTTAAAACAACTTTGTTAATGCCATGTACTTTTGGACCTCCATTGATTCTTAAGGCTCTCTTATTTTACTTACCAACAAAGACACCTCCATTTCGTGTAAAATACTCCAGTATTTTATTATTTTCTTCAATATTTAAAACTGCTTAAATTAACAATAATTTTTAATTAAAAACTCTTTAGAAATAATATGTTTTAGTATTTTTCTTTTAAAACTCTCTTTTGATATACTTGAACAGCTACCAGCAACTGAGTAAATAACAGACTAAAGGGATGTGTACAAATTTACGATGACTATGAAGTAAATGTGATATTCAATAGCAATAACCAGCAATAAAAACAATAACAACAACAAAAGGAATATCCATAAATTTGCAGGTATAAACATACATACTTATAAACATTACACTCAGGGAAAACACAATGCAGGTATACGTAATTAAAATTAATATAGAATAGGGACTGAACTACTTGCATGATTGTAAATGGAACAAAATCATTTTGAAATTAAGGAACCTTTTGTACGCATAAACGACGTTCGAATAAGCAAGTTTTGACAGCGTTAAAATATAACAAGTAAGAGCGCTATATTCAGCCGTGCCCTTCACAACGTGTAGTCATGCAATAACAGTAGTTATTTCATCCCATATGACATACGTACATACATATAAAAACATACATATATAAAAACATCCCATTGTAAAATTAAAAATTAAGGTATATATGTTAAAAAAATAATAAAAAAAATTTTTAAAAATAAATAAAAAAAAATATTAATATAAAACAAAAAAAAAATAAAAAAAAATAAAAAAATAATAAAAAAATAATAAAAATATAAATAATATATTAAATAAAAAATAAAAATAAAATAAAAAAAAATTTAAAAAAAAATATAAAAAAATAAAAAAAAAATTTTTTGGCTCAGCTGGGATTCGATGCCACGTTTTCTCTAACCAGTATACACGTTTGTATGTATGTATGTTGTTGTTGTAATGTTGTTTTTGTGAAAAAAAAATCGAGGTGGTCGTGGGTTTTTGTTCATATCTCAGTTGTTTATGAACCGATGTTTCTGATTTTCAATTCCGATCTACTCCCGATATTTCTGATATTTTAATACCTCACCCGTGTCCAAGCTATTTCAAGGGGCTTCAAAAAGTTGATTTCAACATACACACGGACAGACGGTCAGACGGACAGACTGACAGAGCTTAATCGACTCCCCTATTCATAAACTTTCAGAAAATATATACTTTATGGGGTCGGAAATAAAAATTGTAGAAACTTCACACGGAATGACAAACCCTTTTTCACTGTGTGAAGGGTATAAAAAGCATTTTAACAAACAAAAAATCTATGAAATATAACTTTTCTTTCAGTGTAAAAATTGTTTTCTTTAAATTTATTGTTTAAGAAATTGTTCTGCAATTTAATTCAGTTTGATATTGAATACCAAAGAGAGCACTCTATATGTATTTCATTTGTATCGAATGTAGTTTGTCTTCTTCGAAGCATATTTACAATAAATTAATAGATTTTGTACTAAACGGCTTTTTTAATTGAAAATAACTTAAATGTGAATAAAATAAAAAAAAATCTTCCTCACATTTACTACAATACGGTTTGCTAGAAAAGTCATACGCCTAAGATTTTGATATAAAAAAAGTACTTTCTTGTTTCGTGCATCGTGAATTTTTAAAAAATTTTCAAACAAATGACTACAATAATCTGTTTGAAAGTGTAGTGTACCCCTTGGTCGTTTAGTATGTTATTGTTTCCTTGTGAATTAAAATGCGCATTTTACATTCTGGCATATTCGTTAATTGCCAATTCATGAATTGTAAATGAAACCTCCCTCAGTATAACAAAATTTTATGAATTTATTTGTCAACTCAAACTAAAAGCAAAACTTTTTTTGTCTAGAGTAAAAACCCGACAAATGTTATTGTGTTTATCTTATTTGCAATTAAAAATAAAGTTCTCGTCTGTTTGGATTTAATTTATTAACGATTGATTGTAATTGAATTTCACTATTTTTAACTTATCTTTTCAGCATCGAAATTATTTGCAGGAGTTCAATTTTAAGCAAAATTTTGCAGATATTGGGGATTTTGCAATGAAATTATTCTTAAGCAAAAATATTTGAAAAAACATCTGATTTATAGGCCAATTAACTGACATTGCCTATCCAACTCTGATAATGTTTATATGCCGATCGATATATATGTAGGGCGACCTGATTATACGAACGATCCTCGTTAAGTTTTAAACCAAATGGTGTCACAACAATTTACTTCTCTCCTTTTTGCAGAGCCTTATTGCATCGTTTAAAGCATTTGTTGTTGCTGTCTTGTCGCAACAAATATTAATCAACATGATTAAACCCAAAACATCTGATATCACTATTAGTGAACTGTGGCTATAAAAATCATTTATCATGGTGTAGCAGCTTAGATAATTCACGCTGACGGCGTTTCTGTGAACATTTTTAAAGCAAAATATAAAGAAAAGATGGCGAAAACTTACCGTACTGTCACTTTCTGCAAACGTATGGGGTTTTCCAACACTGTTTGTGGAATTGGCAAGCCGTATATGCAACAATTTTTTTTTACTTTCATCATTTAGGATGATTTAACTGATCAAAGTCGTTCACTACACTTAATTCTTGAATAAGTTGAACTTAACTAACGTAAAGATCTCTATGTAAAATGATTCACAAGATACCTCTGGTGATGCCCAATTATAGCGCATATCTACGCGCTAATGTTGCTGACTTATTTTCAACACTTTTTTGTGCAGCAACTACATTTGTTTCACTTTGATCTGTACGAGAGTGTTAATGTGGTTTTTTTTCAGCTACAGTACTCTAAGTCTCGAATTTAGTATATCAATTATGCACAATATTTCCCAAGTGATCCTGATTACCGGTAAAAGCTTTTGCAAGTTGACTAATCTATACAGCAAAATTTTTACCGTGTTGATAGTAGATTAGGTTAGGTAGAACAGGCAGCTGTTGTTCAGCTCACTTGGGTCCATTATATTGATCCCTTTGTGATACCTGAATAGAAACGTAAGAATAGAATAGAAAAGAGAGAAGAGAAGCGAAGCAGACAAGTCCAGAGTTTCTGCCGGGAATCGAACAACCCCCAAACTAGCAGACCAGCACACTACTGACTAGTCTACCGGGGCACCCTCTGTTGATAGTAAGTTGTTACAACCTAAATTTTTTGTTTACGACTGTAGCATTTATTGCATATATTTTCTCAAGTTTGTACTAAATAATTTTCAAAAGACTAGAGCTCAAGTCTTGACTTTTATATAAATAAAAGAAATTTATTATGAAAATTTGACCTCAAATTTGTCTACAAGAAACAAAAACACAAAAAGACTTTTATTTATAAATTAAATATAAAAAAAACTCATCCCAGCGAAGTTTTCAACACTTTACATTAAAATAAAACAGGTGACATTGTTATTTGTTAAGAATTATTTAAAACTTGACAATATTTTCGGTTAGATAATAAAGATTCATGCAAGCAATCATCCTTCCTATAACAACTCTACAAAATAAATCCTGCTCTTATCACACTTTCTAGTTTTAAATTCCGCTTAATTTAAGTTATCATGGACGTTCCTTGCGAACAAGAAAATAAAACATTAAACAAACGAATAAAAATATTTTCCTTTAACTGTAAAGCAGGTATTTCCAACAATAAATTTATTTATCCTTATTGTGTTTAAAATTTATATGAACAAAAAATTAATAAAAATATTTCCGATGGAGTTCAATAGCTTTTGGCGAAATTAAAAAACTACACACATATATTTCACCATACAACAAGATTTTAATATCTGTATCATAAAAAATAATTTATTAAAACACTTGCAACTGTGGCCGATCTAAAGTTAAACTCAAATCAAAGGGCAGGTTTGTAAGGAAAGAGGCTTAAAGTAGTCAACGTACAGAACAGATGTAAAATGAGCAAAAATGATTGGTATTTACAGAATTTGCATTGAGCTACATTTGTATTTACATTGTGCAGGAATCAAATAAAATAAAAAATTTTCAAATTGATTCTTCAAGCTCGAGGTCTTTATAAATATTTGTTGTTTTATTTATTATTAGGAGAGGTAACAGTATAGTAGTGGATTGGTATCAGAAACCAACTGCATCGGGGAGAATCATTAATTATTATTCTAAACATAGCAGACAGATTATTATGAATACGGCTAAAAATTTTACAAAAAGAGTATTAACAATTAGTGATAAAGATTTCCATATGGAAAATAGGGAAAGAATTAAGGAGATATTGATTGACAACAATTTTCCTATTCAAGTAGTTCAAAGTTTGCTAAATCAATTTAGAAGGAATCATAATAATAATAATGATAATAATAATAATGGTAATAATAATAATAATAACAATAATAATAATAGTAATAATAATAGAAATAGTTATTCAGACATAACGGAACGGAAAATTTACAAGTCTATGACTTATGTGCCGCAAATTTCGGAACGTTTGAAGAAATCTAGAATCTTTGATTCTGAGAGATATGGAATAGCTTATAGAACATATAATACATTACGTAGACTATTTAGTAAGACGAAGGATAGAATAAATAAGTGGGACATGTCAAATGTAGTATATAAAATACCTTGTAACGGTAATGATAATGAGAGTTGTGATAAGGTTTACATAGGTACGACAAAGAATAAACTTAAGACGAGAATAGCTGGACATAGATCGGACCAAAAGTATAGAGACAATATTAATTCACAGAAAACGGCTTTGGCAACACATTGTTCTAAATCGAATCACTATCCAAACTTTGAAAATGTATCAGTTCTAAACATTGAACATAATTACAAACGTAGATATATGTTAGAAATGCTACAGATAATAAATATTCCAGGAATACAAAGAATTAACTTTAAGGCAGACACATATAATGTTGCTCAGAACTATAGGCATTTAATACACACAAAATAACATTACCACAAGCTTTAAATTTAGTAATACATATTTTGTGTTAATATTTTGTTATGTTACATTTTTAATATAATAATTTTTATGTTAATTTTTGTAATACTACGTTTTTTAAACATTTTTTTTTTTTTTTTTCAAAATATTAGTTTTCAATTATATTAGTCATATCGAAAAAAGCTTATATTTTTTCAACGAATAATATCATTTGAAATACCTTATTTTAACTTATAATTTAATTTACAATTTGCCTTTAAATTAAAAAAAAAAATTTTAGAGAATTTTGTTATTTTCATTCACTTCACATTATATTTATGTATTTTTTGATCAGCTGTAAATAATAAAAATAAATTGCAAAGACTTTTCACTTCAATATATGATAGATTTAAAAATAAACTTGATCTAAAATTATTTCATTACATATGTTTGCCTATAGAAAGAAAAGACATACAAAGAGCCCCTTTTATAAAATTGTATATTCCCAGTCACATCGTAGCACATATTTACAACCAACAACTCCAGCATGTTGCAATTTATAACCAAAAACAATTACACCAACTATTTCCCATATGACTCACAAGTTCTGGCTAAATCTGTTACTATAGGGTTAACAACGATGGAATTAATAAGGACTGTTCGATATACATATGTGTGTATTTTTAGCTTGACACGAACAGCAGAAAAAAATATGACAAAAAAACCCTTGAAGTTTGCATTCGTGCTAAAAACAGTACGTTGTTAACTAGTGTACTGCTGCTATAAACCCCTTTGAGGATTTAATGAAGCATTAAACAAGAATAAACAGCACAAATATTTGTATGTCTTGTGCAAGTTTTGTTGTTGCAATTGCTGCTGTAAAATCCCTAAGAATGTGCAAAAATAAACTGCTGCCTGGAAATGCCTACCTATAAAGAAAAAACAACAACAACAACAACAACAACAACAATAATATAAAAAAAACGAAATCTGGGCAATAAAAAAGACAGCGAGGGAAACAATGACCCTTCTAAGAAATAGAAGACGATTGACCGGCCGACAACAAAACAGATCAACCAACTCTACACTAAAAACTATTAAACAGCAAAAATATAAAACAAAATGAATAACCGTCATCCTTAAGTCCACACGCATTTCAACCATTTTAGAGAACAGAAGAAAAACTGCGAAAAAAAAAATACTTAATCTGCAGCAATGTGCAAATAATATGGCATAAAGTCAATAGCCCTACCACGGGCAGCAAATTGAAACTGAACAACGTTCGTTACTTTCTTGTTCGTTCATTGACTTTCAAGAAGTCTGCTGCAAACAATGGCCGAATGACTGGATGCGCCAGTCTGTAGACTTTGATCGGCGTGTGTATCAATGTAGATCCTTCGCTGAAACAACAAAAGGGTTCAATGTCTTTAAAAGTGGATATTAGAACAAGGAAGAAGGGACACAGAGCGAAAATAGAATATATAGGAAAATATTGGAATATAAATGTAGTTTCAACTTAATATACACAGACAGACGTTCAATAAATTATCGCAGATCAACGATACTTTTGAAGACCATTGGCCTTGTTTGCTATTCTTAGACAAATAATCAGTCAGCCACTCAGTTGCCTAATCGTTGAAAAGTTATTACAGACTACATTTGTCAGTATCCCTCCCTTTAACTCTCTCTCACTCTCTCGCTCGCGTTTCCATTTAAATAAGATGTGAATCTTAACTGCTACTTGCTATAGTTTAATCGTGTAAGTTACAGCAATTTAACAACTTCTAATATTTTTAATAGCCACTTGAAATGTGGCAGCACATAACTCGCTTAATGAACACATATTTGCACAGTTACGAAAAAAAAAATAAATAAATAAATAACTAATAACAAGCTTGACGAACGAGAATATTAAATGGTAATTGTATTTAAGTAAAATAAAAAATGATTGGCAAATGTAAATTAAAAATATGTTCTTTTTTACCACCGCTATGAAATAAGTTCAGCGAACGTTCTTGAAATTGTTTTAGTTTAATCAACTTCTTTAAGCTAAACATGAGATCAATGTCCTGTTAATTAAACAGATTTTATAATGCTGACTAAAAGAAACTAAAACTAGGGTTAACAGAACAGACAGACAGACAATAAATACAAGCAGATGATTAAGTTGTACTTAATAAATTAAGGATGCGGTTGCAAGGATGGCTTGCATGCATACAGAGAACTAAAGCCATACTCAGACACTGTATACATGCAAGTGTATGCAACAGTGCATCGGCAGATGATTTTTATATTCTATTTGGAAATAACTAAAGTAACCGCATTCAAGTTCATATGGGGGAAAACCCGTAAAACTTTGAATTGAACTTTTTAGGTTCAGTTGCTTGTAGAGCGCACAACATGTCAAGTGGGCATATGTGTATAACGGTCAAGGGTGTACACATATGACCTAGAGGATTAAAAATATATTTTTATATTTCAAAGTTAAAAATTTAATACCTTTTTCGTTGACATATTTTAAAATTATTTTTTTAATTTTATTTAGGTATGGAAAATAATGTCACATAAATGGCCCCCGTATTCAGCTTCTCAATGATAGACTTGTCTAAGAGCAATTTCCAAAATATCTTTCAATATTTTTCGCTAAAGAGTTCGAATTTATGCAACAATGTTGAGCTTAAGATCAGGGATTATCTCGGGTTTGCTTTTGTATATTTTCTTCAAATAACCTTAAGGAAAATAGTCAAATAGAGCGAAAGCACTGGCCAATTAGTTCCCGAATTTTTTTAAATTTTCGCTCTCAAATGATTTGCCTTAAACGTTGCAATGTGTAGAAGTTGGGACAGTAACTTTATTCTAATGAAACCTTAAGAGCAGAACGTAAAAAGTGTTCTATTTTAAACCAATACCGCATCTAATTGAGTGCAATTGACATTATTGAAAGGCTCGTGACTGTCATAACTCCAGAATCTGCAGTTCTGCTTAAAAAAAAGAAAAACATTCAAATTAAAATGAGGATCATCACTCATAATCAGACTTTCAATAAAGTTGATTACATTTCTGGTCAACTGTTGAAATTCAACTGCAATTTAGACGTTGCCGATTTTAATTCTTGTACCAACTGCACTTTATATCGAAATAAAAGTAAATCTCTTTTTTAAGTTCCCTGTAGTGGCATACGACCTATTTCTACTAGAGACAAATACCTTCTGCTTGATGTTTCTAGTATTTAGTTAACACTTTTCTATATTTTTTGCAGTTCGAGGTAAATTTCTTACGGTTTAATGTTGCTGGTGACGATGAACTAAGCAACGAGTTATTTCTTTAGAGGACGAAACCCTGACGTTTAATGTCGACAATATCTATGGTATTCTCGTTACAATCATAGATCGCTGATTTAAAAAATAAAACTCTATTTATTCTGTCTTTATTATTATTTATTTGAAACACTTCTTTCAAGGATAATTTTAATCAGGTTATCGCAGTTCGGAGGGATTTTTTTGGTTTATAATTTTTATATATGAATTTTAACATTTGAAATAAATGAAAGAAGAGAGAACATAGTTTTTTATCTATTGATTTTGACAGCTGAAGTTTAAAAAGAGACTACCTGATGAATTAAAAAGCCTTTCACTTCTTCAAATCATTTTAAATCGTACTTGTATTCAGAAATTACGTATGATTGCTATAAAGTACTAAACTACTATCCCTTACAAAAAGAAAAAAGTGAAAAATTCACAGAAAAAATTTTGTTTCAGATCCAATATCGAAGCTTACATTATAAAGTAGAATTTTATTTTAACTAGAAGCTAATACTAAAATTAAAAACTTAAATAAAAGAAAAAACGTGAAAAAATATATTTTTTCAAAATAATTTTATTTTAAACAAGATTCAAAAAAAAAAAATTTAAAACAATAAAACCCTATAGGAAATGAAATTCATTTTACTAAAGTGTTTGTTTGAACATATTTTTTTTTGTACTTAGGAAAACATAATTATTTTTTTTAATATTTTAATCAAGCTTTCGGGAAAATGGAAGGATAAATTTTTAAAAGGATATATTTTTGTTGTTGGCAAATTAAAAAATGTTATATTTATCATTCTGTAGATTATGTTCCATGTCCAATAATAAGTCTATTTTAGTAACAATGTTTTAAATTAAACTATTTTATTTAGTTTAAGACATTATTTCACATTCTTCTTCGCAATTATACATTCACGCACAATTTTCAGTCAAACCTCTCACTTGTATTGTAAAAACTAATCAGTTGTACCATTCAGAATAAACATATCGTAAAAGTTGTATGTTGTAAAAAGTTCACTTCCACATTTTTAAAAGACACGACAATTATTTAACTTCTGCAACTCGCAATATTACAGGAAATTTTGTTGTTTGTGTTATAGGTACGAAAAGTATTAATAAAGTTTCAAAAACAACTGTACAAATTTTGTGAAATCCAATGACATACAACTCCTACGATACGCTGTTAATTTAACATTATTTTTAAAAATTCTCTCTCTCTCTCTGTAATTTTTTTTTTTTTTTGGTATAGTCTGTTGTTTTTGCTAATAACATAAAATATACAAATATACTCATGTTACTAACATACAAGGTCATATTGTAACTACAAAAAAAACAATCAATTTAAATGTTATTTAAATTATTTTATCAACTGTAAAGTAACAGTAAACACGATAACGATGTACATATCATACATACATATGCACATATGCATGTATGTGAGATAAAAGATAACTTTCACTCATGTTAATAACATTGAAGGTCGTAATACATACAATATATCAAGTACATCTATGCTGTAAGAGGTTGTTGTTTCGGTTAAGCTAAATTGAATTTTCAAAACAGCACATACATTTTAGATGAAATTACGTAAGCAGACAGCAATGTTAATAACATAATAAAAGAATATTACTGATGTATTTTTCGGCCGATCGTGTTTTTTTGTCCTCAGATAATAGAAAAGATATTTGAGCTCTGTTTTCTCTTATGTTAATTTCTCCCTTTTTTGACTATCCGCATACGCCTGTTGTTCTGGAATATTCGATTTGAGCACAGATGTTCTCAACTTTCCCTCTTCCTTTATATTTGCAAAACAGTAAATATTTACAAGAACTTGAAAAGATACTTATTGCCTTAAGATATCATATAATTTCATGGCTTAAGTTGATCTCTTCAAAAAAATCGGGATCTTGCAACCTAAAAGTGGGTTTGTATGGCGTTTTTTCCCCTCTAACGCCAAGACAGTACGTTAAGAATTATTAAGATTAAAAACAATTTAGACAATAATCTTATAATTTAATACCGGCTTTAAGATTAAATTAAAAATTAAAAATAAAAAAAATACAGAACTTAATTAGTAAAACACATTTATTTTTCGTCGTCTCTAAAAAACCAAAAAAAAAAAAATCCACCAAAAACACGTTTAAATAATCAAAATAATTCAGCATCGCAAAAGACAACAATTTATTTTATTTATTTATATTTTTCTGTTGTTGTTGTTGCAGCAGTTGCAATTGCAATGTGGCTGCTATTGTAGTTGTATTTTTACAATTTACCATACTACGTAGTTCAATGGCTTTTGAGCCATTTTGAGATCAATGCACCTGAGCTCAACTAACTTACATCCATACATGCATATAAACATGCAAACATATGTATGTTCACACATACAAACCTGATCATTTTCGCACTCATATTCATACTGTCATATTGTGTTGGTATGTCGTGTATTGCAACAGCATCCATAAATATACAAAAAGTAATCTAGTTATGTTTTGTTGTTGCTGTTTTTTTTTTTTTTTTCTTAAGATCATTCTTTTTTTAAGTGCAGCAAGTTGTTGCAGCAGCAGCAAAAGAATCGTACAATACCAATTACAACAATAACAACAACAACAATAATAATAATAATAATAATAAAACTGCAAAAAGCAGCAGTAGTTTCATATTAAATGCAGCAATAGTTTTTGTTGTTTTGTTATTGCTGTCGGTACTTATTTATTTCTTTATTTTATTCTTGTTGTTGCATTAAATGAGACGCAGCATTGGTGAATTGAAATCGAGATCGTGTTGTAAAAAACCTTGCGCATGAACGAATCCATGGACATTTCGATGGCTATTGTGAATACTTGTGAATTCATTTTTGTACAGGGCCGTACTGACTTTACCTTTTCAATAGAGAAAGGCTTATTGAATGCATTTCAAGGCCCACAGTTTCATAAATTAACTAATTGTGCCGGATCTAGTGTAAAACATTTTTAAAGTTATTGTTTAACTTTTGATCATGATAGTTTTACTGACAGCTAAGGAGAAGAATTCATAGTTGAGCTTCTGCTAGATGCCTTAGGCTTAAAAAAAAGTTACAAGACGGATATAACATAAAGCTATGAAAAATGATTGGGGCCTGACAATCGACTTTGGTAACATATAGATAAGAGATCTAAAAACTTCAATACCTACCTGTCCTGCATTAACTGGAGGAGAATGTGCTCAGGGTGATGCTACACTATTGCATGAGCTTTCAATAATGGAGCCGGAGCGAGTAAAAAGAATTACTACTTATAAGTATACCTTATGCCAATAAAATCGTGGGTTTACACCTGTACCCTACTCATGCAGTTTAAGGATTGATACAAAAAATAATAATAGAAACGAACCGGCAACGTAATCTTTAATTCTTTCTCTACCAGCAAGAAAAATGTCGAATATCCTTCAAGCTCAAGTAAAAATCATGACTCTTAATATCCACAGGATAATTACATTATGAGCATTGAGTCTACATTATTAATTAGTAAATTGATGGCAATGATTTTAATCAAAAATATTTGTCAACAATCACTATCTGCATTGGCGAATGTGGTATGTTTTTCACATCAAACATTTTGTTTAGTGGCCAGTTTAGGCCTGGTGTAGGTTGAGGTTTTTTTTATCAAATCAAGTTTTATAAAAAAGCAGTTTACGTTTTCAAAAATGTACTTTCAACTTAACGGTACTTAATTAGTAACAAACATACATAAAATGCAAACTGGTTACTAACGACTTCATTAAACCCTGCACTGTGTTCTATGAGATAATTTATAGTTTAATCGAATTAAAAGAGTTGCCTTGAGGAATAGCAACTGTTAAGAATTAAATAAAAAAAATGTCTACACGTTTAAAGGTCCAGGAAGCACATTTTTGTTTTTGGTTTTAACTTTCAGCTGCAGTTACAGTAAGAGGTGTGCGGACTTTTGTGAATTTCTGTCTAAACTTTATACATAGTTTCTCGTTCGCTTTATTGCTTAAAGATGGCGCTGTGTATATTGTTCTTAAAAACTAAATGACCAATCTTTCAAGAGGTGGACTTAAGAAATTATTTGTGTTAATTGAAACGATTTTTTTTTGTTTTTCTAAATTAAATTTGAAATTTATATACAAGCAAACATTGTGTGACTTAAAAAATGCAGCACGTACCTGATATAAAAAATCCCCTTTACATAAAAAAAAAAATTCTAGAAAAAAATGTTGCATTGAAGTTAAGAAATTGTCTACTTTGCCAATTTGTTTTTGCATTTTTTATGAATTTTTTTTTATAATTTTTTGGTTTGCAATTTTTTCTATTCGTTTGTTTTATGTGTGACACCTGCCATACAAATGCATTCAAGCGCATTCGAATGTACAATTTAAAATGTTGTATTTGACTTATCGAGGTGTTGTAATTAATAAATATCACAAGTTGTAGTTGTAGTTTTAAGTTTTTATGATCGTATTGATTTTGTGAGCTGAGAAGTTGTTTAGAAATTAATTCTAGTTACAAGAAATTTACAAAATTTCAACATGTTAACGAGTATGAAATCTGTTTGCTTGCATTGCATATATGAATGTTGTTTTACAGTATTTATGTGTGTAAGAACTGTTCTAACTTTGAGAACATTTAGTATCGTTTACAATTCACACTTATTTAATACATTTATTATTATTATTATTTTTCGCTACTTCTTATTCAATGTCATTTGCTATAAAAGTCACCGACATTTTACTCTTATTTGTTTTTTCTTTTTTTTTTTTTTTTGCAAAGTTTGTAAAAAAAAAATAAAATAAAAAAAATGTGGAAAATGCAAAACAAATAGCGAAACAAAATTGTTTGCCAATTGCCAGCAGATAGATTTTATTATTATTTTTTAATGTTTATTGTTTGCTGAATTGTAATACTTACACATGTCTCCATACACTTGCGAAAATAAGTTTGTAAATGATCTACGCCAGTGCTTATGTGTTTAACTTTTGCAATATCGAAACATCAGCAGGTATAAAATATGTATTAAGATTTGAAAATAATAATAATTTGCACATTTATACTTGTCCACATGGTAAGTGGCAAACATTTGGGTGTTTTAAAGCACTAGTTTACCAAAAATAATCAATAATTCCTTCAAATTGGCCGTGTTTGTTTGTTTATTAGCACAATTTTATTTATTATCAAAAATTTTCGAGCGTAATTGTATATTAATGTTTGTGTGTTAGTTTGTATGCAAATTTAATAAACTTCTTACGATTGTGGTCTGTTAATGTTGATGTTTTTATTAGTTTTTTTTTTAATATATATTTTTTTCATTTTTTTATTCACCGTATTCGTCTCAATTGCAATCACATTGCATTGACAATAACCGCGCAATATGTCAAAAGCATGTAATCCTTGAGAGTACAGAAATATGCATCGATGTGTTAGATTATCAGCGACTGGGTTAGTAATTACGACTACCATTACAATTTAATAATGCAAATCTAATGCAAATACCACACATGTGTATGTATGTATGTATGTATGTATGTATGTATGCTTGCATGTAATAATTAATTATTTTAAGACGCATGTGCAACACAACGTGATGATATGAATTTGGTTTATGGTAAAATATTTAAAATAGTTTTTAAATATTTTGGGGATTTTTTTGTTTAATATCTATCTGTGTTAATGTTTTAGTAAAGCTTTTTTTTTATAATAATATTAAAAGATTTCAATATACCTGGTGTTTTTTTCAGTGGTATAGAACTTCGAATTGAAATAAAACACAAGAAAATCGTTTTAATGACCATCAATTTGGCTTTATTGGAAGGATAATTTTATGCCATTAATGTTTAAATATGATTTCAGTCATGTGGCCGCCGCGGCTGGTTCGAATAAAGCCAATTCTACAGGTCCAATTTTTAACCACTTTTTCGAGCATATGGGGCCGTATGTCAGCAATAACGCCACGAATGTTGGCTTCCAATTCCCCTAACGTTTCTGGTTTGTTGGCGTAGACGAGCGACTTCACATATCCCCAAAGAAAATAATCCAATGGTGTCAAATCACACGATCTTGGTGGCCAATTGACAGGTCCATTCCGCGAAATTATGCGCTCATCGAATGTTTCCTTCAATAAATCGATTGTGGCGTGCGCTGTGTGGCATGTAGCGCCGTCTTGTTGGAACCACAACTCATCCACATTCATGCCATCCAATTCGGGAACAAAATAGTCGGTTATCATGGCTCTATACCGGTCTCCATTAACGGTAACTGCCTCTCCAGCATTATTTCGGAAGAAGTATGGCCCAATGACTCCACCAGCCCATAGAGCACACCGAACAGTCAGTTTTTGTGGATGTAATGGCGTCTCAAGGGTCGCATGTGGATTCTCTTCACTCCAAATGTGGCAATTTTGCTTGCTGACGTAGCCATTCAACCAAAAATGAGCCTCATCACTGAACAAAATTTTTCTTGCGGTTAACTTCGCGAACTGAACCGTTATTTTCGAAATAAATTTGCACGATTTGCAAGCGTTGTTCTTTTGTCAACCTGTTCATGATGAAATGGCAAACCAAACTGAACATAAATGACATTAGAGTTGCCAAATTTGACCACAAAATGCCAGTTTTATCTCTATTCGAAAAACAAACCTGTAAAAAAAACACCCGGTATTAAGTAAGCGCGTTAATAATTAAATTTCTTATTCAGTAAAACTTTTACTCTGCACTAAGTTAAGGCATATGTTGCTGTTAAAGGTAGTTAAAGACTTAAAATAATTTTGTGGCAAGTTATAAAAATAAATATTAATTTTCGTTTATTTAAGAAACCCCAAGGTCAATATTCTTATACTCTTGTTGTAAATTAGTCAAACTAAAGTTCGTGCCAGCTGCCATACAAAATGTGTACTTATCATGGTATACCGTAGGGATTTACTTAGATGTTTTTGCATTTGTTTACTTCTTTTGTCTTTCATGCATGACCTATATCATTCTATTGTAAAGGTTCGACGTTTTAAATCCGAACTTTTTTCGCTGGCGAGGTACATTTCTGGCTGATAAATAACAAAAAGTTTCCCACTAATGAATAATATGTTTTAACGCTGATTCTAGACCAACGTTATATCTACGAAAATGTACTGAATAGTGAGATTTAGAAAATTACAAAGTAAAGATTCTTATTTCTTTTTATACCCTTCACACAGTGATAAAGGGTATATATAGGTTTGTCATTCCGTGTGAAATTTCTACAATTTTGATTTCCGACCCGATAAAGTATATATTTTCTGAAAGCTTATGAATAGGGGAGTCGATTAAGCCCTGTCAGTCTGTCCAACTGACCGTCTGTCCGTGTGTATGTTGAAATCAACTTTTTGAAGCCCCCCGACATAGGTTGGACCCGGGTAAGGTATTAAAATATCAGAAATATTCGGGAGTAGATCGGTATTGAAAATCAGAAACATCGGTACATAAACAACTGAGATATGAGCAAAAACCCACGACCACCTCGATTTTTTTTTCACAACAACAACATACATACATACAAACGTGTATACTGGTTAGAGAAAACGTGGCATCGAATCCCCGCTGAGCCAAAAAAATTTTTTTTTTAATTTTTTTTTAATTTTTTTTTAAATTTTTTTTTTATTTATTTTTTTTATTTTTTATTTAATATATTATTTATATTTTTATTATTATTTTTTTTTATTTTCTTTTTTGTTTTATATATATTATATACATAATTTTTTTTTTTAATTTTTTTTTAAATTTTTTTTTTTTTTTTAATTTTTTTTTTTTTTTTAAATTTTTTTTAAAATTTTTTTTTAAATTTTTTTTTCTTTTTTGTTTTTTTAACATACATACGTGAATTTATAATTTTACAATGGGACGTTTTTATATATGTATGTTTTTATATGTATGTACGTATTTCATATGGGATGAATGGTGACACAAACCACTGTTATTGGATGACTACACGTTGTGAAGGGTATATAAGATTCGGCATGGCCGAATATAGCGCTCTTACTTGTTAAAGTCACACTTTTTTCATCATCTGATAACCTAAAAAATAAGAGCAAAAGAGTTGTCTTTACATCTCAGATGTCAAGGGAATTTTGAGTCTCAGTAATAATAGTTAATAAGTATTTCTCTAACGTAAAGAAACATTTTTTTCTGTCAAAAAATGGTATTAAAAAAAATTAAAAATTATTTAAATTATATATGTTCTCGTATAATGTCACTTAGTTTTTTTAAATTGGTTGAAACTCATACACAACATATTAAAGCACTCGTTTCTACTATTTATCTTCGTCCATACCATTGAAAACCTAGAATTTAAAAATATTTAAAATAAACAATAAACTTTCACTATGAAATACTTTTACCTTGATCTTAGTATTTTAAAAGTAGCTATTTGCATCTGTCGTTTGTTTGCGCTTTAAAAAATGCGCAGGATGTCTGCAAAGTATTTAAAGGAAAACTTTCAATTAATAGGAGCAAAGTATGGATTTTAGAATGCTCCTCGTTTTAACCAAAATATTTTACACATATGCATCTTCAAAATAGTTGAAAGTTCGGTTGTTACTAACTCTGTTTTTTTGTCTTGGAAATATATAAATATTAATATAAATGTTAAGAAAGCGGCCTTATTCATAACAAAAAGTTGGCATAAAGTTAACATAAAGTTTATTCACTACACACATGCCAAACTCTGGCTAACGATTTGCTAAACTCTTGTTAACGAGCTGCCAAACGTTTGCTGACTTGTGACAAAAAGCTGTTCTGTGTGAAAAAAATGTTATAAAGAAAAAAATAAAAATTTTTGTGCACGACAAATATATTGTTCGTTTATTTTTTGAATTTATTTTAAAATTTTAAAAATTGTTAGTATGTATCCAAAAACAAAAAAATTTTAAAATCACGGATGATATACAAAAAATGGTTGCATTTTTGAAGAGTATTATGCAATTTCAGAGATGATTTATGAAAGGTTGGCAATCGGATAACAGTTTGTTATGAATAAGCTCTGTTCCAACGAGCTGTCAAGCTTAATCGGCATTCTAGTTAGTAGCTCGTTGTACGTAGTGTATAAACTGTGGCTTACTTTTTGTTATGAATAAGGCCGCTAATATTTAACTTCCTAAAACATTTTTAAATTAAATTGTAAGCATTTCAAGAATATTAAAAAGTTTTTCCGATGTTAGACGAGCGGGATGCATTTTCAAAACAAGCTACAATTTCATCTTCAGCACTTTTATCAGTATACATATATGTATGTAATATGTTACAATTTAATGGAATAAGAAAATGGGAAGTATAATATTTATTTTTAAGTTTGCCTTTTTTTCGTTTTAAAATACATTTTCTGACTACGTTTTTGTATTCTTGAATTCGTAAACACACTTGAAACGGTGTTTATGAGATTCAGGAATTCATTTTTCGGTGTCTATCACCTTGAAAGACTTATAAATGAAAAATAAAAATGCAACTTTGCTAACAATACTGCCAGCCCAAGGATGGAAATAGAAACATAACAAAAATGAGAGAATATGAACATAAAGAAAGGGTCATTTGATAAGCAGAGAAAAACAAATTTAGAAATAAAGGCTATGGTTTTCATTTTCTATTTCCATTAAGTTGTAACATAAATAGCGGTTTCAATGTGTTCTACTGGTCGAACCTCTTCATTTGATACCAATATTATCGAGGTTGAAGGGTAATAACTATATTTAATCCATATATCCGCCATTTTATTTGGGAGGTTTTTCTGTACTCTACGTCATTGGTGTGGTATGGTCATTTAATTTGCAACCAATTTTTAGCAGGTTTAAAAGATAAATTTAAAATTCCTAGACTTGATCCGCATATAAATTAATTGCAGCCCATTTTACCATAAAGAACATCATGGAATTTGAACTTTTTTAAAGTTTATTATATTACATTAGCCCACCTCTTTCATTAATAATTATAGTGATCTTCTCGATTATCTAGAAGCTACAAAAAATAAATTTTGTTGTATATAGACGATGATATCTCAGTTTGTTTAAAAACAATTTTTTATAAAGAATTTTATTTTTCCCTGCCTCCAACTTTGGCGATTAGTGACAAATTTATTGTTTTTCGAACAGAGTAGCAACTAACGTGTCCACAATTTATCTTTGGACTAAAAAATATTGATTGTTGTGCTTAAAGTATAAGAAAAAATAAAGATAGTCGTGATCGTGTTCATATTTTCGAAAGTTATGAGACGATTCATATCTTAATATTTCCGAAAGATTGATACCACATACAGATCATTGCAACATGTGGTGACTTCAAAATATAAATACAAATTATATCGAACAAAATAAAAATATTTTTAGTTATAAAATGCTAATTGAGTAGCCATAATTATATGTATATTTGTGAAAAGTAAAGTCGATAACACAATTTAATATTCAATTGTCTTAATTGAGATGTACGATGTATGATGATTAACATGTAACCTATTAAATAAAAATACAAACAATTTGTTTTTTTTTAAACATTTTTTAAGTTGTACTATTTTATGGCACTGAAAATATTATGTTGGTACTTATGTTTCCAATTTTCCATCCCTGCCACACACATTTGTCTAAGTTTGCTGAATCACTTAAGGTTGTGTAAGTATGCAGTTGTAAACTTTAATTATAAATCGCCTCGTAAGCAGTCAACAAACAAACCACTCTGTCTCGCTAGAGCAAATCTTATTATCCCATTAACGGAAACAGGTTAAATTGTGGTTTTTAAAAGTTTTTATTTTTGTGCTCAATCAACCATAAATTTTATTCAAAATCACGGTTGATCTAATTTTTGTATTTTTTAACATTTTAAAAGAAAACCTTCGCGATAGTCAAGGATTTCTCAATCAGAGGTGCTTATTATCCTTTAAATGTATGGAAATTTCAAATTTTGAAAGTTTCTAATGTCAGGGCCTTAATTGGTTGATTTATATTTGTAAATTTACACAACGTTAAATAAAACAATGACAAACTATTAGATACGCATAGAGGAAAAAAGAAAGTTCACAGACACAGAGCATTACCTGTATTATTCCTGTTATTTGTCATTCAAGTTAAAATTGGTAAACATTTTTTCCAATGTGTTTGTTAGTGGGTTACATATATAATTTTTGAAAACATATGTTTTGATTAAATATATAAGACACACATATAAGTTATATACAATATAATGAAATTAATTAATTATTTTCGAATACTAAGATGTTTGATATTAAAAAATAATTTACCTACTCAGAACACAAAAGGCTACAATTTATCACCGAGTGTTAGTTGAAATCAAATTGTAGAAGCCCCCACATATTGCACAGTCTTGTATGAGGTATCAATATTAAGGAAATAAGATGTACTTAATTCCGATTAAAATTGAGAACAACTGCCACATAACTTTCTGAGATATAAGCAAACAAACACGTCTGCCATTGGTTTTCCCATATACTTTTCATCAAAAATAAAATTTCTCCGTCCTCAGATATTTTATGGATACATTTTTGCACTTTTAATAGATATGAGGTATTCACAAATTGGATAAATTGGTGACTTTTCGCAAAGTTATAGACAAAAGTTATTTAAAAAAAAAAAATTTGTTTATTTTTAAATATATATAGAAACTTAATCTGGTATTTAAGTTTTGAACAATCTAAAATTATTGCTAAAAAACTCACAAGTCAGTTCGAAACTAACTGAGATATAAGAACAAAAGAAGGCACTAACCACAAGCAAAATTATTATTGTCCCTTTTTGCAGAATTTGCAAAAATTAATTTAGTTTAGGATTTTTAAAAAAAATGTTCAAAATTTTGCGCCTAGAAAAAATTTGTAGCTACGCCAATTACAACAGAGAGAAGCAATATGATTGTCAAATGAAAGTGCTATTTACATATGGATCAAATCTAGTAATTAAAATATACCCCTTCAACCCCCATAATATTGCTTTAAAATTAAAAGAATACAGAAATTCATTAAATAAATCAAAAATGATACGAAAAGTAAAAAAGCATCAAGGCGTATAATATTGTATCTGAAATCTAGGCTACGCCACGATTGGTAAAGGGTATTATAAGACCCAGTGCCTAGTGCTCTTTATATGTTATCATTCATTGTTTTCTTTATATTTTATTGTTTAAATTTATATAAACTTTTATGGTTTGCTTTATTTAGACCGGCACTGTCAAGAGTTTTCATTATGAAACATCATTTACAACACATTTGTTAAACAAACTATTTTTTCTTTGTATTATTTGGTTAACTAATAGTAGAAACATACAACAAATAATAATTAAACTTTATTCAAATTCAGTCAAATAATAACGTAGAGTTCAACAAACTTAAGTTAATAAAATTAAAACTAAACGCACGACCATTCAAATATTTGTTTAAGTTGGTATTGGTACATGGAAAGCAGAAACAAATATCGTTGTGTTCACACTATCTGCCAACATTTAAATCGTTTTATTTTTATAATTATTTTACAAGGAAGTTAATCATGTTAACATTGCATTATGAACATATTTAGGTTGACAATACTGTTATTAGGTAGGCCATTATATCAGTGTTTGTTTTAATTTATAAAAGTCTATGGCTAAATTCGATAATTTCATTGAGCTTTACAGTAGTAGCCTGTCAAAAATCTTAACTTGAAACCCCATTGAACGCTTGGATTCTAAAAAAATAAACTCTTATCCCGTAACACATTGTACAAGTGACATTTTCAACAAATCATGGATGGTAAAAAGCATCCATTGATGATCCACATGCATTAGCTTGTCATCGTGATCAACAATTAAAATTGTTTAATTTACTGACTTTTTATACTTTTACAGGTACTAAAACCAAACGATCATTGTTACCGTTATATATTTAAAGAATATGTAAAGCTATTGATCTAAGATATTTTTTCGCTAGGATGAACAAAATATATTCACGCGAAAAATAGTGCCACAAAGTCGAAATATGATACGGCGATACTTTTTAGAAATGCAAATTATATCGCTTTGATAGTCTTAAATTCACTTTGTTACAATTAAGACTCTGTTTGGATAAAATAAGTTTGCAGGGCTAGTAATCGCATGTGTGAAATATATTTGTTGATGTACATAAATGTATATATTTATTTTCGGTTTATACTTTATATTTTTTATACGTAGCTTTTGACTTTTAGTTTTCAAAACATCAAAAAGCTGTGGTATAACCAGTGGGTTTTAAAAGAATTGTTTGTTCAACCAAAGTATATAAGTATAATTTTAGGCTTAAGGATATTATTCTAACAGTATTATTTCCATCGATTACAACAACTTTAAGATGTAGTAAATATATAAAACATATAAATACTATTCTACATTTATTCGTTGAGAAAATTATGCCCAGGAGACATGGACCATTCGTTCATCTCAAATAGACCAGTGCTAAATTATGTCAGTAGACTTCAACTCTTGAGTGAAATTGTTATTTCGAAATATTTGTTTGGCCCATTGAACGAATTGCTAGCGATTTCCATAGTCTGCTGGTGTTAGCTCCTGATTAAGGTGAATTTTGTACGCATGGAGATGGAGTTATACTTTATTGACTGAAAATTCTTCGAAGTTTTTGGTGTCAGCATAACGTAAAGTAAAGTAAAGTTAAAAATCGAAGTAAAAATATGTGACAGGTGCTTCAGAGTTTCCACTTTTACAAAAACAAGTAAGAGTGCTATATTCGGCCGTGTCAAATCTTATATACCCTTTACAACGTGTAGTCATGCAATAACAATAGTTTGTACCACCATTCATCTCACTAATATGAAATACGTACATACATACACACATATACACATGTTTCATTATCTCTATAATGACTTTATCCGCTTAAAAGCATCCCTTTGTAAAATTATAAATTAAATTTAAAAATGTATGTTAAAAATAACAAATAAAAATTAAAAATAAGAAAAATAAAATAAAATAAATAAAATAAAAATAAAAAAAATTAAAAACAAAAAAATTAAAACAAAATTTTTTGGTCTTAACTGGGATTCGAATCTATGTTCATCCAGTTTGTATTGGTGTGAAAAGATCAGGTAGTCTATTTTTCAATCATATCTCGGTTGTCTATAGAGCGATTTCTCTGATTTTCAATACCGATCTGCTCCCAAATATTTCTGATATTTGGGTACCTTAGGCCGAGGCCACGCAATGAGCGGCAAAGCGGTGAGCGGCTAAGCGGCAGAGCGGCGAGTTTAAAATTAGAACAAGTTATATTCCTGAGCGGCGCCGCTTAGCCACTCATTGCGTGACCAATTCAGTAGTATTCCTTATGTTTTAATTTTTTACCGCTCATCGCTTTTCCGCTCATTGCGTGGCCTCTGCCTCACACGGGTCTTGAGAATACGGACAGACGGACAGTGCTTACTTGACTTCCCTTTTTATAAGCTTTCAAAAAATATATACTTTATGGGGTCCGAAAAAAAAATTGTAGAAGTTAAACACGGAATGACAAACCTATATATACCCTTACGGTGAAGGGTGTAAAAATTACATCAAAATTAAAAAGTCCATTCCAACTGAGACACCCTTTATATAAAAACAAAAGGTTTTATTTAAACCTCTATGAACTCATAAAGAGGCTTGTATTGTCTCGTTTGCAAGTTTTATTGGTATGCTACGCATTTTAATTTTATTAAAACAAAAATTAAAAATTTAATTTGTACAAATAACGCTATGCAACAGGCAAAAGTTTCCAAAATAATTACTTTATAGTTATAGTTATCTAACTGCAAAAATCATCAGTATAATTTGATATTTCTGAAGAGGCTTCTCCACACATCTTTTCGTAACTATGGAATGGCGTACTTGATTTTGTTAATCAATACGTCAATAGACTTTAATTTAGGCCAGCTTAAAGTCTTTTTGATAGCATTTTCTAATAAAGCGATTAGTTTTGGAGTTATTAAGGAAAAAGGCGAAAAATTTTTTTTTGTTAAATAGTAAAATTTTTTAAATTTAAAAATTTATGAAAAACTATCTGACCCGGTCCGTATTGCTGGTTCTAAGCACACATTAGTGTTATATTACCACACGATTTAAATTGAGGTCTTAACGAAATTTACGGCCTTCAAATAAAAATCTATGGAATACCTATCATAAAGTTTTTTTACAGAATAACCATATGCAAGGTATAGATATGGGCTCTATAAAAAAAAGGCACGTATTTATGGCAAATAGGAAATTATATTCATTTATTATTATTGAAGTATTTATTTTCTTTGAATGCAACATTTCGAACGTTTTAAAATTTCGATATTGGATCATTATTAACAAAGGCTTTTTGTAAATATCTTCGGAACTACATAACCGATTTAAGAGATTGATATCTCGTTTAAAAAATATTACAACGGCTTTATAAAATAAAATAAAAAAGCAAACAAATAAATATATGTATATGTTATAGGTGGTGCAAAATGAAAATTGGATTTTGCCACGCCCCTCCGCCCGCAGACCAAAAATCAAAAATTCACAGTGTCACCCGCCTAAATATTCTGAAGATTCCCTAAAAATTTCATTAAAATCGGTCCAACCGTTTTCGAATCCATACGTTACATATATATAGAAGAAGATAGAAAGCAACAATTAATAACCAGTTTTTGTACTTGATCTTAAAGCTGCATGTAGTAGAAATCAAATAAATCTTATTGCAGGAAAATCCATTGATAAATTCTAGTTTTATTCCCGATAAAGTGAAAGTACCTAGTTTAATACTTTGTGCGAAATCATAAAAACATTTACTTTGAACAGCCGGAAAACTTTGAAATTTAGCTCATAAGAAAACAAAGTTAATATCTGTTATATTCTTTTAACTATTAATACAAATAGCTCATAACGATAGCGTTATGTGCATTACTGTGTACTTTTTCCAGAATATTGTCATAAGTCTAATTTTCACATTCGATAGAAGCTCAACAACACAAGCAACGTATAAGAAACTTTTTAATTTATTTTTATTTTTCGTTTTTACACGATATCTCATATAATATTAGTTATAACAGAAAAGAGAATTACTTTAAGCCAAATCTAGGTAACCAGTTAAATTTGATTGATAAAAAAAAACACTTAAAATTATTTTATTTAGACTTGAGTTGTTTTGTCATAAGTCCAAAAGCAATCGTACGGATTCTAAAAACAGCATATTAATGTAGGAAATTTTCCAAAACTAATAAAATAAAAAAATGTATATATTTATGTGTGTGTGTGTGTGTGTGTGTGTGTGTAGGCACAAATCTAACTAATTTCAAACTAAATAAATTTCAATAGAAACTGGGTTGATTTTTATGTTTACAAGTATTTGGGTGACCGCATTTCAAATTTAGTTTTTGAGATAAAATGTGAAATTCAATGCTGCACTTGACAAGTTATAGACAAGAACCTAATTCGAAATATTAAATCACACAACTATTGAGGACAGACTGTCAAATAGACATAAAAAATCTTTTTACATATACGCGTCCATTTCAATTATTTATTTCATTATCATTTTTATTTCCAGAGCAGAGTAGTCGGTATTTTAGCCAGATGTTGTGTAGCATTAACAAAAAATTAAAAATGAGAAAATGTTAAAATTCGCAAAGTAAAACATTTCGAAAAGTAATTAATTGATTCAAAATTTTATAAAAAAGTGTTAAAAACTTTTTAAATTAACAAAAAAAAAAATACACATTATTAAGCTACTTTTTTGCCAACTACTTGATAGCTTAAACATTTTTTACAGAACAAATAGTTAAGTCACAACTCATCAGTATATAAGTACGGCCGCATTTAAATTGTTAAACAAAAAATCTGAAACACTACTGGTTAAATAGCCACTGAACGAAATTATATTCACATTTTAATATCATCTATATGTATAAGTGTTGGTGAAGTATCTAAGAAGGCCACATATATCTGGGATCCCTTTTCCAACCCCTTTGTTTCTCAGTAATTTCTAGGATATTCCTTGCTTTACAGAGTCTTGCGAGGCAACCACTGTTTACTTTAGGCTAGAAAATGATTTTATTCTTTCTTTATAATCGCCAGGAGTTCATTCAGGCTGAGGTCTTTTAAAGCATTCACACTCAATGTGTACTTGCCGCATGCATTCTATAACCAGTTATCAAATGCAATGAGAATTCCTTTCCATTGCATTCGATCAGGCGATCCAACGCGTGCAGGACACCAAGCAATTCTGCCTGATAAAAAAAAGCGTACATACCCGGAATTGAGATGCAGGGTAAGTTCAACTCCAGAGAGCATACACCTGCACCTGGCTTTTCATTTATAAACAACCTATCAGAATAGATACGGATGTCATTTTCTATGCACTAATCTAAGTTCCCTCACCTCATTATTCATGACTTTCAGGATTATTCTATGTCCTAAATCCGATTTCCCAAATGGAAAATAAAAGCAAAAGATTTAATAAAACATTTAAATACAATAAAGGTGTAAAGTATTGGATGAACCTGATACCAGCGTATCGATAAGATGTGTTTCAGTTAAATTTCTTGTAAAAATCGACATTGTTTGATATTAAAAGAAGCATTAAGAAAATGTATGTCTAAGAGTTTTTTGACAGTGACAGGAAAGCATTATGGAAATCTTGCTATTCTAATCGCACAAAACATAATCGTGCTCTCTATGGAAGATAACGAACCTCAAAGATGAAGAACAAACTGCAATAGAAAAAGCATTAATGAAATGTTTTGTTCAACAGCAAAAAACCAACATATCCCCATATCAACTGAACTGATTCGATATATGTACTTACATACATACATACATATGTAAGCTTTTTAAAAACTAATCATCTGGGACGACATATAGCGAAAAATTAGAATTTAGGAATTAGAAAGCTTAAACTGTACGGTGAAGGAGTTAGCACCGACGTTTCTGCAATAGAGTGGTTCAAAATATTTCAATAGATTTGAACCGCAATCAAATATATAAAGCGGATGAGTCAGCATTATTTTAAATGATTCTTTCCGTCACAACTTTTGTGCAGTATAAACAAAAATCAGGTGCTGGTAGGAAAATTATAAACCTGATACACATAACCAACCTCTAATTGTATTGGGGGAAATCAAGTAAGAAGGGTTAGATGTCGACATCAATATTTACGCAATAGTATAGGAATTATTTTATACCAAAAAGAGAATTAAAACCTTACCTTATAGACAAGAAGATCCTAAAAGTATGCTAATAAAAGTTGTGTTTGTAAATTAGAAACAAAACATCTAATCATAAAGCAGCTAATACACGGCATGTTTTTTTATATCTGACTTGACAAATTCGACACTGCTAATACAAGCATGTCGTGTGTTACCTTTAAAACATTACTTCTGTAAAAAAAACATGTGTTGAGACATCTGACAAAATTTCAATCAGAGCGCGCTCTATTTTGCTCTGTCAAAACATGTGACATTAGCCGTTGGTAGATATCTGTGCTGCTGCAAAGGAGTCGGCGACGGCTGCCTGCAAAAGTACATGCCGTGTATTATAGCCTTAAGCGACACGAGTATTGCAAAACTAGTTCTAATGCAGTAATAAATTTAATATAATGAATCAATTCCAGATCATCATATAACGAGTATCGGGCCCAATAACACAAACCCAAAATCTAATATTATGCTGGTGTTTCTGTTTTTCTCAGTGTATTTTTGTACTTTTCCGAATACTTACAAATTGATTTTGCTAATTTAAGTATTTGCTTATCACATCATTGTTTTTTTTTTTTTTTTCGTAAACAAACACAACTTGCAATTGTATACAACAGCGATTAAAGCAAACACGAAAAAATATTTTGTTGCGCCAGCAATATTTAATTTACATTTCTGCTAACAATGTGACATATTTCTGTTTTAGTTTTGTTTATTATGACATTCTCAATAAAGCACTTATAATTTTTAATGAAAACAAAACAAAAACCAAAGAATAATATTATATTCAGCTGGGCCGCATTAAATATACCCTTTAACAGTGATGGACTAGAACCTTAACGAAAATAAGAGTTTTTTTTATTAATTTGATGGTTTAGCTTTTATGTAAATGTATTGATTTGGCCCTTAGTATTAGAAATCACGAACCGTATTTAAACTCAATTGGTGAATTTGCAAGGTGTCCTAAGTGTCATAATTTTTCAAAATTTTAAAAAAGGTTTGAAAATTTCACTACATCGAATACATTATTTTTCGTTCTGTTAAAATGTCTGGAAAATTATGACAATACGAGACCTACGATTTTTTGTGATCAAAGCAAACAATTCTAGTACTTTAGTGCAATACTTTAAATACAGTTATTTTACAGTTTTGTAAAAGATATTGAATTATATTTTATGCTTAACCGATATCTACAAATAATATCTGGGCTTATGCCCTTGTGCTACAATTAGGCAAAAATTTGTTTATATTTTTTATATCACATGCCTCTTATCTATAACAAACACTCTCTCCAAAAGCACAATTTTTTTTAATCTCAAAACTCAAAATTTATAAATTTTTTTAGCTATCAAGTCAATATTACAATACATGTGTTGCAAATGAGGTGACGAAATCAATATACTCCCTACTTTGCTCAGCTGGTGGATAAAATAAAAACTATGAATATATGTCAAGGTAACTGGGAAGGTAAGTTGGTGGGAAATTTAAGAATTAACTAGAAATATTTTTTGCACTTTGGTCAAAAATGTTCAACGACACTCCATATTAATATTAAAGCCCTTGTTAATATAAATACATACAAGACAAAAGGTGAATAGATGTACGTAGTTGTAATTTTTTGTTGTTTTTTTTTTCACAACAGAATTTTAAATCGCATTTAAATGATCGTTAGGATATTGCAAAACAACCACAGAATTATCCACAAGAAATTGGGTTCGGATTAAATATTATTCATCTTAATGTTTACAAATTCGATTCGATGAAGTGTAATTTTCACATCTAAATAAATTTTGTAATTGTTAACAATTTGCTTTTAAGATTAAAATAAAAAGGCATTTTAAGCACAACAATCTGCAGTCTTGTAACCTCACAATCATTAAATCAGTTCTTTCCTTCTTCACAAATTAACCAAAATTACCGTTACAAAGCAATTACATTATTAAGTAGGATTCATGAAAACAAAACAAAAAACAATAATAATAAACCCTTTCTTCAACATTAACGCATTTCGAAATACATAAAATGAAAGATCTTAATACGTAGAATGAATATTGCACATTCGTGCTTACAATGCAACCAGTAAGTAAAAACTAGTGGCAACGAAAATAAACATAATTGCATTTCACCAATTTATCATTTCAAGCTGTGACCCATAATGCAAACGTTCACACACAAAAACACGCAGCATACAACATTTACATTTACCACTGGTGATGATGGCGATAAAGATCAAGTCAAAAGTTTTGTTTTTCTAAAAAAAAAAAAAAACTTTTTATTAAGTACTTCCACAAAAAGGAATACGAAATCATTACAAAATAGGTTTCAAAATGTAAAATAAATAAAAAAAAAATAAAAATTATTTTTAGATCCCAAATTCATAAAAATTGTATCGCATTACCAGCAACACATCATGCAACGTTCAAAGCGAAAACTTAAAACAACCCAAATGATCACTTTTAATGCATTTTTGTAAAAAATAAAATAAAAAACATTCTGCAGCTGTGGATTTTAATTTTATTTCTTTATTTGTTTTATTTTATAGACCCCAAAAATTATTTCCTCAAAAACACTAAAGAAAAGAAACTTTTCTTTCTTTGTAAATTTCTTTTTGGTCTTATTAATGCATAAAATCTTTTACAAGGTTGTTTCCTTTGGCACTTCTTGGCGTAATTAATATTGACCCCAAAACCAAACTGAGTACGAGACAAGTTTTAAAACGTTATCAACGTACTAGTACGAGTTCTTTTTCCAGACAAAGTTAACGTCCCAATCACCAAAAAGTTATATATTTTACAACAGTCTTTAAGCAATTTATTACTACAGTAGTCGCTCGGTTATATGAATTAATTCAAACAGAGCCTGCTCAATAAATGGAGAAGTTCACATATAATTCAAATGATTTTTATTACTTAACTTAACTTTTTCCTTTCAATTGGTCGTTAAAATATTTTGCTTTTGCTTTAATTAATTCACTTGTAATGGGTAAAATAATATAGCTTCGCCTCCACCAACTTCATTTCTCCTATTCTCAATGTTTTCCTCTTAATTTTGCCTCCACATCTTGTAGTCACTTCTAAAATTGCCTTTTTATTTTTTTTAATATCACAAGTTTTTGATTTGGCCACTTCATATCTATGTGCAAGAGAAGAAGTAACGCTTGCACATTTGTCCAAGTTTGCCAAAATGTCAATTTCTTCAGATAACGTTAAAACGTTGCGCTTCATCTTCGATGCACTATGTAACAAACACTAATGATCTTAAAAGACAATCACTCAAAACATTAAAAAAAATTAACGGTTGCGGATCCTTTACTTATTTCGAGGAAAACATACTTTTAATGAGACAAAAATTTAAAAAAGAATTAACGGCTGTGTTCACTCTTTAGAATCTCCTGTGTTTAGATTTTGTTGTTCACTATTCTGGAAGTTTACATAACTGGATATTCATTTAGCCGAGCGGCTACTGCATTTGTATTTAAAATAAGCTTTTAAATTTATCCAAGATTTATAAAAGGAATTGTGTTTAGCACAATCTTAGTGGCACTTCTGTTAGATGAAAATTCCTTAAAATTGTCACCGAAATAATTTATAAATTTGTCTCTTTACTGTTTGATTTTTCTCGCATACTTCAATTTTTTAAGAGTAAATACGAATGATATCACCGGACTAAGCTCGCCAAAAGTTAATTTTTATTCTTAGATAATCTCTTGTAGATTTTTTTACTCAAAATATATATTTAATCTTTTAATTGGTAGAAGACACATAAAGGTCGCATTCAATAAGTTCCATTGATCGATTGCATTCACTTAATCTGCTTTCATTTATCTCTTCTAAGCATTTAGTGGGGTTTCACGTCTTCTTCTGCCTTGTATCAATATCATAAATTTTGCTTGTAATATCAGTTGTAGGCTTTTTAACAGTGCCATCTTTATTTTAGGCACATAAGGCCCGTTGTTGTATATCTTTTCTGGCCAAAAGATGCAAAGTGTGCAGTGTGACCAGATGTTAAAAAATATAAAGCTAAATCAGTTTTAAAATAGAGCTAAAGAAAGCAAAAAAAATAAATTAAAGACAAAAAATTAAGATAAGTTTTGGTATAGTTTTTCAATTATATAAATTCATTATTCGTATTATAAGTAACATATATATATACACACAGAGAAGCAAGCCGTACCGGCGCGGCTGGCGGCTAGCCACTTAGTCGATTTTTTTTATATAAGTCGTGCCGCCGCCGATGCGTTCGGCTGACCGGCTGCTCAGTTTGAAGAATATTTTGCATACTTGAAATTTGATTTTTTTTTCTGTTAGAAATGAATCATAGGTCACTGCAGAAAATATCTCGGAATATTATTGTCAAACTTATCACAAAATTAGTTTTGATAAAAACTAAAAACCAAGGCATATTTATTCAACAACGAAACAAGACTACGTCAGCTGATTATTTTTTTCTTCACTTATTGAATTAATATGCCTTGCTAAAAACTATATGCTTATGCTTACTTTTGATTTATTTATTAGACATCCAACTAGTTTTTTTACAGTTTTCTGCTTTTTTCGATTACAGATATTTGGTATTATCGATAATTGCTTAATTGTATGAAATTTTTATGAATTATGGAATTGCTTTTTTTCGATTTTTTTAATTTATTTCAATGAAAATGAAAAATATAAAAATACAAAAAATTGGTATTAGTGCAAAGTGAAATACATTTTCAAGATTTTAAATCAAAAAAATTTTAAGCAAAAAGATTTATTCTTAATGGCTTTCTAAATGTAAAATAATTTATCATTAACGAAGTAATCCAAAATGAATAATATATGTAAAATATCTTAAAGGAATTATGTAAACAAACGTCTTCAACATATGAAACATTGGTTTCTTTTTACCAAATTGGCATGATTTCTATGCACTTATAAAAATGAAATGGCGTACATTAATATATTCAAAAATGACACGCTAATGTAACAGTTATTATTGTTTTCACTTAAATTTATTCACTTCATCATCAGTTGAAGTTCTGCAAAATCACAGGGTACTTTCGCAATATTTTCAAATAATCGTTTTACAATTAAATTACTTATTTCGATTTTTTGTGATATTTCTGCCTCTTCGGTTACAGGGGCTTGCATTACTGCAAAAAGAAGTAGGCTCAACCCACTGACTGTAAAGAGACAGCTATTTATTCATGATAACAACCATATTGTCGAACCTATTTTAACAAAGTCAGAAAACCATTAAGAAAATGCTTTAAAATATTTAAAATGTAAATATTAAATTGTTCAAAAATAAATAAAAAACAATACTGAAAATTCGGCTGAGCCAAATATTCTTTTCAGCCGATAAAAGACTCGGCGCAGAGCCGATTAGCCGCCGCCGCCGAAGATTTTTGCTTATAAGCCGCCGCTGAAATTTTTCAATCGGCTTGCTTCTCTGTGTACACATACTATGCAAAAACCTTTTTTTTTAGGAATGAGTCGAAATTTAACAAAAATATCGGCCAAGTCATGCAAATCGTAATCACGTGAAATTGAAATCGATCAAATTTTGAAAACTCTCCCGTATTCAAAGTTCATAAAAATATTTCCTTTTATATACCTGATACTTTGAAGACCACTTTTCTGTTATTAAACTACTTTTGAAATCAGGAAAAGCTGCGTCTATTTTTACAAAAATTCAATTGAAAATCTTCGTCGATTTTAACTTCACAAAATTTCGATTTCCATGACATGGCCGTACATTCTAAACCAGTAACAAAATCAAACTATATTTATTGAACAAAAATATCTTCATTAGCATTCAATTTCAAATACGTATGTATGTATGTACGAACATTGTTGAGTTTTGATCCTTTTGAAAATGGTTGGTCAATCAAAAAGGTACTTTTTCGCAATTTTTGGTACTTTTTATATATTAAAGTTTTATGAATTTAGATTTTTTGAAAATAAGTACTATTGTTCCAAGTTAATATAGAAAATATATTGGGTATCCAAAAAGGTACTCTCTCCGATTATTTTGATACTTTTTGTATTTTCTACGTTTATGAAGCTGGAATTTGCAAATTAATTACTATTATTCGAAGTAAGACTGAAAGCGATATCGGAGATATTTCTTGTATTATTTATTGTACTTTTTGTATTTACTATAATTTTAAAATCAGAAACTTTTGATTTGAGGTTAGACTGAAAATATTTGGTATACCAAAAATATACTTTTTCGAATATTTTTGGTTTTTTTTTTGTAATTTCTACGTTTATGAAACTAGAATTTTGTGAGACTAAATATGTACTTTTTTCTTATCTTGTGGTACTTCTTGTATTTTCTGCGTTTTTAAAAGTAAAATTTTTAAATTACTATTGACTGAGACTCAATATATTATGAGCGGAGAAAAACATAATTTTTGTCATTTTTTTGTTATTCAATATAAGAAAAGGACAAAATGTTACATTTGTTACTTTGATAGGCATTTTCTTTATTAATGAATCTAAAATTTTTAAGCCCAGAAGCATTGATATAAGATAGAAGATATATCACCGATATATCATACCAATATGACTTTATTTTATTGAACCTTCTTATTTTACTAGAAAAGCCCGGCCAGCGTTGCTACGCCCCTTAATGAATAAAAATTCATTCTGAATTTGAATTTAATATCAAGTGCAAAAAGCTAAAAATTAAAAAAAAAAAATTTAATGGGCGTGGCACTGCCCACTTTTCTAATCAAGAAATTGTAAAGTCATGCCAACTCAATATGTGTGCAAAGTTTAACAAAAATCGGTCCAGAGCAAGTACCAAAATATTATAACATTTTTAATGGGCGTGTCCACTTTTCTAATCATGAAATTATAAAGTCATGATAGCTCAATATGTGTGCAAAGTTTCAGAAAACTCGGTGAAGTTTAAGTAGCTGAAAAGGATAACTTTTTCTTTATGGGCGTGACCCCGCCCACTTTTCTTATCACGAAATTATAAAGTCTTGACAGCTCAATATGTGTGCAAAGTTTCAGAAAAATCGGTCAAGTGCAAGTAGCTAAAAATTATAACTAATAGCCCCGCCCACTTTTTTCCACCCATAAACACTCCCTGGTATGTGTACAACAACTTGCCAAAGTTTGATCGGTTTTACAGTTTCGGAGTCTATAGCTAACACACACACACACAGAGTTTCACTTTTATATATATAGATATATATATATTTAAATCATTCGATTGCAAATAGAGCAAAAGCTAGAAAAAGCCAAATGCACTCTTTCAAAAAACTAAAAAAAAAGCTAAAAGCTAAATGAAATATATCAAGCTAAATAAAAAAAAAGCTAAATTTAGCTCGAAAAAAGCCAATATGGTCACACTGATAGTGTGTATTAAAGACATCAATTTGCGAAAAACTAAAGTATTTGAAAATTCCTGGAGACTTTCGCAGTCTCAAAAGTGAGTTGATTAAACGTTGGAGTTTAATACGCGCACTTTTTTAAAAAGATGTCCAAATTTTGTTGAAATAGCCAAATCCCGGCTTAGATTCGAGTAGACTTTATTTAATGCCCAGTTGACATGTCTATTTTCTATTCGGATAATTTTACTTAAAACAGGTTTAATAATTTTAATTACTAAGACAATAAATAATTTATTTAAATTAATTACGAATTTTAATTATCAGCGTGATTAAACTAAATAAAATAATTTTTAAAAAATATAAAAATTTTATTAATTATTTATTTTCATTAATTTTTTAATATTGTCTTAATTGATGGTTTTCACAATATTTTTTGGATTAAATTTATTAGTTTTTATCTAACGATTAGAATCATTTTGATGATTGCAGCAAAATCAAACAAAGTTTTAATCAATAATTGAAATTCATATATATTTTCAACTGTTTATTTGCCACCAAATATTGTATTTTATTTAATTTCAATTATTTTAGCAGAATTAAAAGTATGACTGAGATGTTTTTTTCGATTTTAGCTTAACATTTTTTTATTTTACAGTAAAATTAACTCAAAACAGTCACACATTCAAAGCTGTCCAAAATCAGATTTATTAATTATATATTTACTTTCTTGTTTAGCCAATATAACTTATCACTAATAGTATAAAAGGAAGAAAGTAACACCCACGCGATCAATGCAATTATGACAGTGTAATATAATATCTTTTTTTCATTTCCGTTTAGTCAATCTTAAACACGAAGAAATAAAATGCAAAACTGCAGCACATTTCCTTCCTGTATCATAATGATGTGACGCTAAAGACGCTGTAGTTGTTGCATGTTATGGGAGCGAAGATAGTTCAGTTACCTCTGATCTTATTATGACTTTTACTACAACAACAAAAACTACTATAAAACTTTTAACAACAACCGACCACACAATCACATCAACAACAATATCTAAACAATTACTTAATAATACTTATGTTTCGCTGAATGTTGCAACTTTATACTAGTTGCACAAAGTATTGAACTGTGACAATGACCATGTCGCACATAACACACAAATACAAACAACATTTTCCACAACCACTAACAATAGATTTACATGCCTACAAAAATAACACAACCAAGGAGTCTAGTAACAAACAGCAGTTGAACAAAAAAATAAAAACAAAAACAAAACAAAAATACAATAACAAACATATTAAAGCACAACAGTAGTTTAGCCATGATTCATGAAATCAATGTTGCTGTCGTCTGTTGTCGTCATAGCAGCATATTTGTTGTTTGTTGATTTGTTACGTCCTCGTCATTGAATTACAATGTTTGTTGTTGTTGTTTAAGATGTTGTCTGTTATGAAAGACCTCGATCGGAGGATATAAAGTCAAATTGACTTTGTACACAGTTTGATGCAATCAAATGGAAAATAGTTGGAATTGAAAAAAAAAATAAGTCGCAAAAAGAAATTTTAGGAGAAATGGAATTTGGTTTTCTAATACAACAATACAAAAAAATCTTATAAATTATCGTATTAGAATGTAATAAAATAGATTAATAATTATAAAAAAAATAAATAAAAATATAAATACATACATATAATTTAAAATGTTTGCCCTAATAAGTTTGACGTTTTTTCATGAAAAAAAATATGATCGCCACGACACTCGAAAATATAAAAACCCTACTGAGAAAATGTTATTGTTAACCACTTGGTGGTCATTCGATGATAAAAATCGGACTTATCGTTTTCCACCCTCTCTGCGAATGTCCTGCACTGGCGGCTAAGAGACACAGACTTCTGGGCGAACATGTACTGGATGGCCTCTCTGCGATATTAAAAGTTGGACTAATTTATCTTCTGAGATACCTCACGGCCACGGGGTGGATCTAGTACCCTTACTCTTGGATTTATTCTGAGATACATTAGAACTGACAAGTGATGTGGTCCTGTCAAAACGGTGTCATACAGACTCCACTTGACTGTTTGCGTGCAGTGAACTACAACGTTAACCAACCAACCAACCATTCGATGAAATGAAACCGCCTCATATCTTGCGAAACATTAAACATGCCCAATACAATGAAACTGATAAAGGATTTGAAGTAAGCGCATCAAAATCTCTATAGTCCATATATTTTTATTCAAAGGCGATTTTTGCTACAGACCAGTGTAAATAATATAAAAAAAAAATAAAATAAAAAATATACTTACCTAATATCAAGCATTTTATAAAGAAAGAATAATAAAAGTAAACAATTATGTTCATCTATTTTTGGCTAAAACGCTTTACATTAAAGCGGAAAGGAGTTACGAAGAACAAACAAATATGGCAAAACGTATGGTAGATATGAAAAATTGACATTCTGAAGCATTGTCACGAAGACCTTCCTTCTTTGTGATCTTGAAAACTGTAATCTATCATAGAGATATTTTGGCCCCTTTGTCGTTATAATTTTGTAAATAAAAATTATAGTTTTGTATTTTAAATAATTGAAAAAAGACATGTTGAATATAACGCATGAGTATTGGGTTTACGATTAAATTTTCTTAGCCCAAAAATGTAACGAATGATATAGTGTTATAAGTAGTGGTGAGCTTTCTCATGTCATTTGAGTTGCAACCAGTAAAATTTTCTGATCAGAAGAGAAATTGGTTGGCAGTAGATATATATTTGCCAAAAGAATTTTAACATTAAACGGGTAAACTGTTAAGTACCCTATACATTTTGCAACATATTGCATGTTCTGCCACAGGGCTGGCTTATTTGTTTCGACCTAGATAGCGATTTGTTAAATGTTACACCAAAATTTTTAACCTCTATTTATTATATCTATTTTTGAACCACCAAGAATAATATTGATGTCAATATCAGTGAGTGTATTTTATTCTATTTTTATTTTTAAGCATTTTCTTCAGATCATAATTTGATTTCCAAATTTTTTTCGGTGATTAACTCCTTGGAATAACTAAAAAACATTTGAAATTTCATCAGCATACATGTGTGTATTAGAATAAAGTAGTTGTTGTGGTAAATCATTAATATATAACGAGTATAGCAACGATTAAATTAAATGAAATTAAATCACAACTTTAAACCAATTGCGATCTACTAGAATGGTAGGAGAAGACCAGTTTAACAGAAAGCGATAAAAAATTAAATAATTTTGATAACATATCGTCTAAATTTCTTGATCTTTTTTATTGATTATATATGATTTTTCCAAGCTTGAGATCAACTTTTTTGGTTTTTTCATAAAAAATTATTTATTATTAACCAAATTTCGCTACCAAACAATGGGTAGCTTCTCCAGGGTAATATGTATACAAATTTTATAAAAACAAAAAACAAATGCAAAACAATTTTAAATTGAAAAACTATTTTGTAAAAAGGCGGGAAAATATTTTTCAATATAAACAATTTTTGAAATATAAAAGCAAACAAACAAACAAAAATAATTCATTCACATATTTATAGTAATATTACCCTGAAGAAGCTACCCATTGTTTGGTAGCGAAATATTGGTTAATAATAAATAATTTTTTATTAAAAAACCAAAAAAGTTGATCTCAAGCTTGGAAAAAATCATATATGATTTTGATTATTTTAGGCATAACATTGAATGATGAACAGTATCAAAGGCCTTCCTTTTTCATTTCATTTATATACCATCTTTAATTACATTTAGTTATTCAGTATTTACATTTTCGAGATTTTATATAGTTAAATATACAGTCGAACTTTCATAACTCGAACTTCTCTAACTCGAATTTTCTCTAACTCGAACTAATTTGGTTGGCAGTAGCGTTAAAAGAACAAATCACATACAATTTTCCTTCCGTAACTCGAACTTCCATGAGTCGAAGTTCTCCACAAGTCGAACAAAAAACATACACATGAACTCTATAACTCGAAGAATTTTGTTTGTTTAAATGGGGTTTTGTTTTTGTTATAGTTATCGGTTGTTCGTTTTACTTTAGTTTGTTTTTTAAGCTGGTTTGTCTATTTTACGTGCTACTTTTATTTTTTTCGGGGAATTACAAAGTTGTTTTTTTTTGTTTGCATAAGTATCAGTTCTATGCATAATTCGGCCTAGATGATAAATGTTGAAGTCAATTTTTTTTAATTATTATGGCAACTAAACGTGTTTTAAAATGCTTATTAATTGAAAAAAATATAAACTTATAAAAGACGTCGAAGAAGGATTAAAGAAAAAGGAAGTGGCTGATAAAGATGGTATCCCGGCCAGCACGGTATCAACAATTTTCAAAAATAAGGAAATAATTATCAACTCATTTCAATCTGGATTTCGTTTATGTAGTAAAAGAGTTAGGACCCCAAAATTCAAAAAAATCGACAAAGCAGTCCTCGATTAGTTTTCAGCAACTAGAAACCAAAACATGCATGAGAAACTACTCTAAAGCCAACAAGAAATACTGTAGAAAGTTCTTTCCGAACATTTAATTACATATATTAGTATACATGCTTGTTATTTTATATTCTTAAGTACATATGTAGTTTTCCATTCGAGGCTATTTTAAATAAAAATACATAATAAAAAACCTTTTTTGCTATTTAAACAAAAAATTCTGTAACTCGAAGTCTCCGTAAGTGGAAGTTTTTTCTGGGATAATGGTGATTCGAGTTATGGAAGTTCGACTGTATTACAACGAATTATAATTAGTAATCACAGATCTTGACATTGTTTGATATATGTGACATTATTTAAAGGAAAAATAGGGAAAAAAAACCTTTACATGAAAAAAAGTTCAAGTATTATTAGAATATATGCATGTATACAAAGGTGATTATCCTGCGATAGCACACCTGTACACATTTTTCCAATTTGGTGATTTTTGTTTTAGAGCTCCATTTAAGCCGAAAGTCTGCATTCCCTTATTAGGTGATAAGAAGAATTTTCCATAGTTTCGAAATATTTGTTGTTAAGCTTTGCTATGAAGTCGATAATTCGCTCATAACCGGTTTCACTGTGAAGAAGTTGAGTTGAGTATCACCAATGTTTGTTGTTAATGATTTTAAGACACTTGTTTTAAATTATTTGGAGTTTCTTTAATTGTGTTTTTGCTGCCTTGTAGTATCAAAGCCATTAGAGTGGTACAATAATACCAAAAATGATACTCTTATCTCATCTAAGTTACTAGGAATATCCTCTATGATGTCAGATAATGCTGTAATACAACTACGTTGAGGTCTGAATCATGATTAAGTCTTATAAAATAGTTTATTGTCTCTAACATGTCCATATACACTGTCTCAAACAATTGTCCGTACCCCATACAACTGAAGAAATATTTGATTATAATTCGAAAAATACTTACCCAATTCGAATGTAATAAATGTTTTTTTAAAAGTCCAAGAAGTAGTTATAAAAATTGCTAATTAATAGTAAAAAAAAAAAAACATTTACTTTTATTTTTAACAAAAAATATAAAAATAGTTCAAAATATTAACTCAAAAAATTGTCCGTACCCTTTAAAAAAATTTACATACTATGTTCATATTTATGCATGTTTAAAATGTCCTTAATATTTAGTGTGATATCCTTTAGCAGCAATTACGTCTCTTAAGCGATTTTTCATTGATAAAGCCAGTTTTTCTGTGGTTTCTGTAGAAATATTCCGCCACTCTTGAACGATGATATCTTTCAGCATTTGCCTATTTGTTATTTTATGCTGGCGAATTTTTTTTTCTAAAATACCCCATTGATGCTCTATGGGATTTAAATCTGGGCTCTGGGGAGGATGAGGAACCACTTGCTTAACGTTATAGAGCAGCCATTCTCGCACAACCATTGAAGTGTGCTTTGGATCGTTGTCGTGTAGGAAACGATAATCATCTGATATGCCCAAATTAGTGGCGCTAGCTCTTAAATTTTCTTTTAATATATTCAAATAGCTAAATTTGTCCATAGTGGTTTCCACAAACTTGAGATTTCCCACACCTCCAGCTGCCATTGCACCCCACACCATCACCGAGCCACCACCATGTTTCACAATTGCTTTAAGATGCTTTAACTGCAACGCGGTGTTTTCTCTTCGCCACACAAATCGATCCATCCGATCCAAAAATATTAAATTTACTTTGATCAGTAAAAATTAATGTTTTCCAGAACTCGTCCGGCTTTTCTACATATTTTTTGGCATAATCTAAACGCTGTTTTACATTCTTTTTTGATATAACGGGTTTTTTGCGTGGAACACATGCTTTATATTGGTTACCATGCAGAAAGTTCCGTACCGTTTGGGCGCTTAATGTAACGTTTTCATATTTTTTAAAATTTTTAGCTATTTCCACTGCACTTGCTTTTGGTTCTAGCTTTACCATTCGGTCGATCTTTCTTCCCAATCTAGCGTCTATGATTTTTCTTTTTCTAAATTTAGTTATTTAGGACCAACAAAGTAAACTTCGCTCATTAGTTATTTAGTACAAACTTATGCTTACCTGTAAGCAGCCTTGTAGGGGAGATACACTAAACTTCCCCTTACAAACCTGTTTACAAGAGGCATGGTTTTTATGTGGCTAATGCACACTCATTATTGACGATTTAAAATTTTTTATAATACGACCTGTAGTCTTGTAAGGTACAACAGTAAGCTCTTCAATTAGTTTCTTTTAATTTAGCATTTAAATAAATCTTACTTATCAGTAGGTGGCGCGTACCTCTGTTTGCAGCTTTTAAAAAACAATTTTTTGTTAATAGTATACAGTATAACTCCTGTAATCGTCACAATAGTGTGTTATTTGATATTTTTACCTGCACAATATATTGCCAAACAATTGCTTTGATAAACTATTACAGACTGGTCTTATAGGGTGAGTGCTGCTTGTCGAAATATGTAAATTAATAAAAGGCAGCCTCTGCGGAAACGATTTGTTATTTATCTACCGTAGCTATTTAGTGCTTACAAATATATATTCAAAGCCTTGATTCCTTGAGGTCTCAGTAAGTTTTCAAAGTTATTAGCCCATTAGATTGATCACAATTCTAAAGTCAAATATCCATGTTTTTAATGTGAACTTTTTAGAAAATTTTAAGTGGTTGCACTGTCATATAAAACAAAATTATTAAATTGTTATTTCTACGTTCTTCTAAACAACTTTGTACTCGCAAAGCCGCAGCTGGAAATATCTGTGAGAGGTCAAGTCATATTTATTTATTCGTCACGTAGTCTTGATCAGTCAGTTGATTGTTTGTACTAAGTTACTCTTTTAATTGAAAACATTAATCTATTATATTTGCGAAAACATTCTAATAATTATTAAAATATAAACAAACTGAGTTACTTACCTAAGAAATTCTTAACATTTTTAGCAAGTAATTACTAAATATTGGTAAAAAAAAACGATTAAAAATTATACCCAATTAAGAAAAAAAGTTTTATTCGTTGGACAAAAAAGGCAGTCGTTTTATCAAAAACTAAGTTTAAGAAGTTGTTGTCGCTGCCACTGTTGCTGCTACTGTATGTTGTTTCGAACAGCCTCAAAATGCATTTACTATTTTGTTGTTGGAGCAGCAGTTTGGTTGCTTTTTTTTTTCTATATTCATTCATAAGCTCTTTACATGAGTATTAGCATGGCAGTGTGACGGGAGGTGGAGTTTTTTTTTCATTTTTATAGACATATTTGTATGTTTAAGTAAAATGCTTGTTGTTGTTATTGGTTTTGTGTTTGTATGGGTTGCTCTTGCTTTAGTCGGTCGGTCATTGACCGTAAAAGCGTAGACGTAACGTCTCCAAATGTTAGTGTTTTTCAATGCTGCCTTGCCTGCTGGCTGCTTTTGTTGTTGAGTGCAAAACGCCAACGCAAAACTAACAACATTTTTAGGTACAATTTTTTTTTTTTTTTGCTTTTGTATGTTAACAACATTTACAACAAGTTGTCTTTTATAATTTTAGTTGTTGTTGCT
Organism: Phyto melanocephala; assembly: GCA_941918925.1. Lineage (NCBI taxonomy): Eukaryota > Metazoa > Arthropoda > Insecta > Diptera > Rhinophoridae > Phyto > Phyto melanocephala. The sequence goes on along the minus strand of OW799234.1, from coordinate 133,712,632 downwards.
ATTAAGAGTCTTGGTTGGTTTGTTAGTTGATTGTGTCTAAAACGATCACTTTATTACTTGCCACACGTACATACCACCACACACTCATAGTTGGTGGCATTTAGTTGTATGTCAGACTTCTATACTTTGCTTTAAGTCTGTATTTAAGAAAATAAACAAAGTTGCACATTTTGTATTCATTGTGATTCACAAGTTTTTCTTTGTTTTTTTTCTATTCACTATTCACTAGTACAATGATTGCAATTGTTTGTAGGTTTATTTGTTTGTGAATAGAAGACGAAAAATAGTCATTTAATGGCTGATCGTTTTTTGAATGGTTTTTATGTGTGTTTTAAGTGTAAATATTGTTGCATGTATTTGGTACAATGTTGATTGCTGTGAGAGATTTTCATTTGGTCTTTGTTGTTGTTGTTGTTGTCTTAAATTATTTCAGGGAATGGAAACTAAGTTGTATCGATGAAACCTAATTTATACAATTCTTCATAACATTTATGTTACTTTAATTTGTAATAAATAAAAATGAAGAAGACCAGATAATACTATGGTTACTATAAGCATGCATTTAATGGTCACAACCATTTTATGTTTGTAAAAGTTATTTATACAGAAACAAATAACATATAAAGAAACAATCGCACACACACACACACACACGAATTGTCATAACATTGTTGTTATGAAATTCAGAACAATTCGACTTTAATTGGAATAAATTTAAATTGTGAAACCTTCTCGTAGTATCTTAAAGTAAAAGTAACTAAGAGTGATTCGCCACGCCGCACAGTGTGGTAGATCGAAAATCTAACTGGACAAAATTAATAAATCGCGTTGGGTTCACTTCTCACTTATGAATTAAATAAAAAATGAGTTCAAATATATAAATGATTACAAAAAATCAACCTTTTTTAAAAAAAGAATATTTTTTCAATAATAAAATAAGGTAAAAAATAAACATTGCTCCCTATCAAGAAAAAAATAAATTTTAAGATAAAAAATTGGTTTCTTAAACACATCTTCCGAAATTATTTAGTATTTAGGTTAAATACAACTAAGATTTATGATTAATAAAAATATTAAGTGAGTTTTTACGTAAGGAGTCGGAGATAATCATTTTTAATATTAAAATAATTTTAATATTTTTAAAAAATATTTGATAATAACTGTTTTTTACTTGTTTTTGCTTTATTACAATAATAATACAGATAATAACACATAAATACACATACAGATTTTATTTTATTCACTTTTATATTCATCGTTAAAAGATTCTTCCTCCTCAAAAGCATCAACAGATAATAAAGAAAGAACTTCTTTTGTTATCGAACCTCGAACTCGAAAGGGAGTGTGACGCAAACTTGCGATAAAAGGATCTGAAGAAATGAAGAGTCGATTGAAAAGATCTGTATTTGTGTCTATTCTCAATGTTTTTCTCGTAAACAACTCTCTAAATTTCCTCGTGTCCTTATTTCTTGCTTCTTGAGCTTCTTCTGACAGCTGTCCGATAGGAAGAATACAAGACCTTATTATCTCTTTTCCATGAAAAAGGATTTTATGGACGCTTACTGGCATAATATACCATGGGTATTCATTTAAGTATAAATTTCGTGTGACAACAATAAAACTTTCAAAAGCATCTTCATCAATAGGGTAACCACTACCTAAAGTTTCCAAAATAATATGAAAACGTTCAATTAATTCTTTGTTGACACCAGTGATTTCTGAACTCTTTTCTGCTGCTCTAAAGAACCGCCTAGCAGTATTACCGTCATTCGTATTACCTCCTTGTTGTGTTGGCATGTCTACAAGCAACCCCATCTCATTTCGAAATCTCTGTTGAATTTTTTTTTTCTTCAGCCACTTTTGCTTTATTTTCCGGTCCTCTAGCTTGCCAGGTCATTATAGGAAGCTTATATGCTATGTGTAATACACACTCCATAAAACGGATCCATGAATGCAGCGGAGACATTCCGAAGGTTAAAGATCGTTCATCGACAGTTTTGTTTAAAATTACAGAAGGCTTATTTAGTTCACTCGGTTTCGCTCCACATATAAAACACGTTTGAGAAGAAGTTACAGATGATAGTGCGGTGCAAATTTTACCATCTATCATAGTAAGCATAAAAGTTGACTCAACAAGAAAACTTTGTTCGCCATTTGTGATAAGAGTTGGAGAGAAACCTCTAATTTCTTGCTGTACTAAATTAACTTCTTGAGAAATTAACTCAGTGGACTCTTTGGCAAAAACAAATTGGATTGGATTTTGCCATACAATTATTTTTCTTTGTGTAGAACTTAAATTCATTTGAATAGGAACCATTGAAATACTAAATAAACTTTCATCTGTATGGCCCTCCTCCGAAGAAAACTTCTGTTTATACTGCTTTTGCTGAGCCCCATCGCATCCCCATTTTATCAAAATATTAAGACGATTTTCTACAGTTTTCAGTTCATCAATATCGAGTAAAACCTCTTTTTGAGCCAAACAAAGCCTTTCAATTGTATGATTCACTAATGACTGGAGTGAGCTTTTTGCATGCATCTCAGTGATTTCTGTTTCAGCTGGATAACATTTTTTCTTAGCTTTTTGAACATTAGTGTAGGAGGGATGAAGATTTTTGCATTTTGCGTTGAGTTTTAGCCGAATAACATCGTATTGATGTTTTGACAAATTAGCATCAATAATTAAAGCTAAGGCTTCATCTGGAGAAAGGCTCCCTAAAGGCACAGGCTCAGAGCTAAATCTCTCACAAATTTTTTTCAGTTCCGTACCTTTACTTGATGAAGCTTCCGACAGATCTTTCACAAGTCTGGCTGAATCTCGCTTTCCCATTTTACGTAACACTTGCTCACTAGCTTTAATAATTTCTCGCTGATCAGTTGAATCTAAAAGACTTTGTATCTTTCTTTTTTTCGATTTTTCACTACAGTCATCAAAGTTTTTTGGTTTTCTTTTAGCTTTGTTGCAACTTTTCGGTTGTACACTTTCAGGCAATACGTACGGTTCTTCAAGCCAAACTGAATTTGATGTTAAGAAACGGTCACGATGCCTTCCACTTTTTATCCATTTTTCGGCTAGCTTAAAACAAATAATATTTATATTTGCCTTTAGATTTCTTTTCACTTCTTCTGATATATCTTGAAGACCATATCTAACCATTATTAATGCCAATAAGACGTCTTTGCGATGTATTTTGGGAGTTTTTACCCATTCTTCAAAAATTTCCTTTCGCGAAAGAGTGGAGTCATACTGGAAAAGTAAAAAAAAAATGTATGGCGGTCGCAAAAATGCGCAAGATGTTTTTGATTTACCTTAAAGATAACACTTGAAAGATTAATCCAAATATAATTTTACAGCGGAACAATCCGGAATAAACAGCTTTAACTCTACTTAAAAATAAAAAATATTTTATTTTTTGCACTTTCTGAACCTTTCACAAAAAAAATTTGTTTTTAATACTTAAAATGGAAATAATTAAATGAAAATTGAAATATATTTCCTTGAAATAGAGGTTAATAATAATAAAAAAAAATTATGACAATAAAATCACAGTAGCCTTTTTAATCATAAACTAAAGTCACACAAAAAATACGATTCTCTTTGAAATCTAAATACACGTATTGACAACAACTGACTTTAAAGCTTACTGTTTCCTAATCAGAGCTAAAAACCAAAAAACAAAACATGATTTACAGTTACCTTTTGTGTTCAGAAGCTCATTAAACGATCAAAAGGAATGTTGCCAGACATTTTTTTTTTTATTTTTTCCAGCTAGATTTGTGATTTACCACAGTGTGCGCCAAACTTTACGATAACCCTCAACGTTTATTATACCCTTCACACAGTGAAAAAGGGTATATATAGGTTTGTCATTCCGTGTGAAATTTCTACAATTTTCATTTCCGACCCCATAAAGTATATATTTTCTGAAAGCTTATGAATAGGGGAGTCGATTAAGCTCTGTCAGTCTGTCAGTCTGTCCGTCAGTCCATCTGACCGTCTGTCCGTGTGTATGTTGAAATCAACTTTTTGAAGCCCCCAGACATCGCTTGGACCCGAGTGAGGTATTAAAATATCAGAAATATTCGGGAGTAGATCGCTATTGAAAATCAGAAACATCGGTACATAAACACCTGAGATATGAGCAAAAACCCACAGCCACCTCGATTTTTTTTTCACAAAAACAACATTACAACAACAACATACATACATACAAACGGGTATACTGGTTAGAGTAACTGTGGCATTGAATCCCAGCTGAGCCAAAAAAAAAATTTTTTATATTTTTATTTTAAATTTTTTTTTTTTAAATTTTTTTTTATTTATTTTATTTTTTATTTAATATATTATTTATACTTTTATTTTTTTAAATTTTTTTTAAATTTTTTTTTTAATTTTTATTTATTTTTTTTTTGTTTTATTATTTATATTAATTATTTTTTAAAAAAAATTTTTTTTTTTTAATTTTTTTAAAAAATTTTTTTTTTAAATATTTTTTTTATATATTTTTTTTATTTTTTTTTTTTTTTTTGCTGATTTGCAAAAGCAAAATTTGTGAAAGCATTTTTGCTAAACTTGTACTATATACGAGTCCATGGGATATGTGAGGGCTTTAAAAAGTTGATTTCAACGCTCACGCGGACGTACAGACGGATGGATGGACATAACTAAATTGATTTCTGTATCTATATGAATTCAGAATACATATAATTAATGGGGTTGCAAATAAATACTGTAGAAGTTACAAACGGAAATTTATTTATTTATTTATTTATTTCGATATCCCATACAACAAGACAAGTCTTATAATTAGAGTACAGGATTAGACATAAGTTCAAATTAAATTTAATCATAATGACAAATAATTGTAAAAGGAAAAAATAACATAATTTAAATAACAAGCAAGAAATAATAATAATACAAATTATAATTAAATAGAATTACGTAAAAAAAAAGAAAAAAAAACTAAAACAAAGTTGTTACATTTAGGAGGAATGTTCCTTAAGGGCCCTTTTAAATTGCGCAGCATTGCTTAAAAATTTATTGTTTGTAGGTAAGGAGTTCCAAAGACGAATCGAAAAAACTGCCAGTCTGATACCAAAGTTTGATGTCTTAACTGTATCACGTCATTAGATCTGCGGGAACGAGCAAACGAGATACGTTCAAAGAGATATACAGGTTCGTGGGTTTGAATGATTTTATGTAGTAGTGTTAGTGTTCGTAATTTCAAGAGGTTACAAAAAGATACTGCATATAATTTCGACTCAACAGATGATATTCGGTCAAACTTCTTTAATTTAAAAACATACCTCACTACTGCATTATAAGTTACATTAAATTTCCTGTAACTTGTGGTATCACAGCTAGCAAAAATTTCGCATCCATATAATAACGTTGGAATTAGATATGTTTTGGCAAGCAACAAGCGTATCTTAAATGGTGTAAAATATTGTGTTTTCCAAAGAGCTCTTAACATAGAGTAGGTTTTTCCAGAGACGAAGTTGATGTGATCAGACCACGTTAACGTATTATTAAATATAATTCCAAGATTTCTTGTTGATCTCACAATTTCTATTTGTTGATTGTTTAGACAAATCGATGCATCAAAATTAATTCTCATAGATTTTGGTGTTATGACTACGCATTTAGATTTAGACGGGTTAATACAAAGACACAATTTTGCAATTAATACGAGTTGGGGCCTTTCTACTTGTAACCATCAATATATCCTTTTACACTCTCCTATAAAGAGTACGAAAGTGTTTATTTTCTTAAAGCAAAACGTACGTGTCTGTTCCGTGTTCCGAGTAGAATTTCATTGTTCGGATTTTTCATTTTAATGTTGTTATGAACTAAAATGCTTCAATGTCAATCCCAAACAATTTAATTCTATTCGAAATACAGAACAGCCACGAAATATTGGGAAGTGATAGCTTTCTTACAAGTTCTTGTATACTTTAATTATGCAAGTTTCATATAAGTGGGATAAAAAAAGAATGGTACTCTTGGAAAGTTGATTTAAGCATGTCATTCAATGCAGATATAAAAATAACTAAAAATCACATAACCTTAAAATACAATAAGTTGTTTTTTTTCAACACTTGCAAGTCGCTTCCACTAAGATTCAACAATAAATATGTATGTTTAAATTCTTAACTTCTAATCACTGTTTGTAATTCAATTCAAATTCCTAGTTACCTTAGAAACCATAAAAGACTATGACACACAAATCTTCGGAAACTTCCCACAAAGCGCAAACAGTTTTGGAAATAAAATAAAAAATAATAAGAAATATTATTATGTCTTTGTTATGTGTGTAACTTATGCAACCTTTTATTTTTAAACCACTTGGTCCACTTGCTGACTTTCGGGTTGTTGAACTCGCATGTAGATTTTCAAACAAATTTTTACGTCGTTGAGGTAATTGCTTGTGTGTGTATTGGTGAGTATTTTATTTATTTATATATTTTTTTTTTACTTTCCAAATTGTTGCCATTAACATAAAAAATGGAAAATATCCAAACATACTTTGGTATGTATAAAAAAAAAAAAAAAAAAACTAAAATAAGCCGGATTTAAAAACCCACTTGTATTAATGACATTTAAATCCGTCAACAAAGATCAAGATACAATAACAATAACAATTGTATTCTATTCTATTTAATAGAAAACGACAATTACAAAAACCATCTTTTATCGTTGATACATTCACGTCTCACAATAGTAAATGAAAAGAAATTCTAGCTTTAGGAAAACAATTTATGAATGAAAAGAGAAATGTAGTCCGTCCACTGATTGATTGATTAAATAAAGCAAAAAAAATATTTTTTTTTAAAGGCGTATATACATGCATGCATACTTTAGTTGGCTTGATAATGTGGTAATCTTCAGTTGATTTTCACAAGTATGTTAGCAACTTATCTACTATGAAGAAGATGATATAAGTACGTATAGTTTTTAATAGTAAAAAAATAATTGGCTACAGCACATTGCTTTTGCATTATTATAAATATTAGTAATGACAATGCTCTAAAGCCAGCTAGAGTAAAGAGAAACACAAATATTACGAATTGCTGCTACACTGTCACTGACTGTCACTGCTGCCATTACGTCTATGGCTATAAAACACTGCTACAAACTTTGGCTGTTTAAAAGTCAATGAACTATCCGTAAACAATATTTTGCACTGAACTTAGAAAGAAGTATAAAAAGGAACTCATAAATTCACTACAACTTAACCAGGGGTTTCACATCATTGATTCGGATTGCCGTACTCTTAAAATAAATAATATTTTTTATTTAATAAAGTTCGTTTTAATATATACAAATTGTTTCAAAATTTGTTTTTAAAGCTTTTTCAGATTCAAACCGAATTCCGTAGGATAGGTTGGTTAAGCAGCCACTTACTTGGGTTTTTCGTAGGATTTAATGTCTTATCGAGTGGACTATTCCACCGTTCACCGATATCTCCTGGCAACCGTTGTTCTTCAGCCATCCTTATAAAGATAGATAGATTTTACCGAGAATACCTGTGAAAAGAAATGAGTTGTCATTAAGTATTAGCTAACCTTCAGTCTGCCATCTATAAGGTTCCTAGAATATGTTTTAGGCATTGCATATTGCGTCTTAGGATATCCATACAGGGCCAAATATTTCAGGTTTCCCGAAAAGTCTGTAATTTCTTTTGCAATCAAGTAAAGTTCGTGCTAGATTAGCTATTAACCCTCCTATAGAGGAACGCCAATAGCATATCTGCTTTCGTTCGAGTACCGAGTATCAACTCTTTATCAATCTACCCATGTTTTGATACGATATGGCCTTCAGTCCATAACACATTAATAGGGCATAACACATTATCACATTGGTGTCATTAGTTTTCGCAAACCCTATATGTTGACACATTAGCCAACTGACAGTTTGGTTTATTGTGTGCTGAATGTTGAATGTTTATTGATGTTTTGATTGTGGCAACTCCATTTTCGGTTTGGTTTCTGCATTGTGTTGGTTATTGTATTTTTTCCTACACACTTTTGTTAGTAACCCACTCTAAGAATCTAAGACAACATCAGCAAAAAAAACTATACAATTAATGTTAACGACTATATCGAACTGCAATTGTCGGTCAACTAACAACCAACATGTGGCGTGCAAATGAGCTACGATTTTGTTGCCTAAGGCGTATTCTAACATTTCTTTGCCATGAGCTGCAACATTTACTTTTTCATCGACTTTTTGGACATGGTAAAGTATATTTAAGTTTGACATTTAACGCTGTGTTAGATTTGCTGCTAATGGCAGGCGCTTTCTCGGTGTTGCTTATCAGATGCTGCCACCACTGCTGCTACTGCTACAAGTAATACATTTAATGCGGCAAGTAGTCTTAAAATATCTCATATAATACAAATAAATACTTTTTTTTTATTTATAGAGCGCAAAAGAGTTTATTGACCGTCATCATCATCATTATCATCTTAGTTATCGTTACTAAGTATGTATCTATCTATGACTGTTGGTATAGTCATCATCATAATCAACATTATTATCACGTTTTAGTTGATCATACACAAAAATAATCTTTAATAAAATGTTGTTGGCACAGTGGCCGGGAAACTTAGTGACTTAATGACTGACTTTTTGGCATGAATAGATGACAAAGTTGTAGCGCTAGATTTTGTTTGTTTATTTTTCATTTTCTTTTATTCGTTCTTCTCTTCCTTAACGACTTTAGCAGCACACATAAAAATTTGCAAAAGCAACAATGTGGTAAAATAAACATACAGATGTGGGACTGTTGCATGTTGCATATTTAGTTGATACACGTAACATCGAGCACGGCAAATAACAACACTCAATATGGATGGTATTAGAGTTAGATGAAAACAATAATGATTTTGACAATGATAATTAACAAGCAACATAATTCGCGTGCCATGCTGATGATATTTGCTATTGAAGTCATAGTGTAGGAAGGAGGTAATTTTTTGTTTTTATGTTTTGTGAAAACTTTTTGCTGCTGCTACTCACCCATCAATGTTATGTGATATTATCAGAGGAATTCTGTATTTGCATATGACGATATTTGTATTTTCACTCCCATAAATAAAATATTTACCAACAATGATTTTCATCTCATATGCTTTAATGATTTTGTAATTGACTTAGAATCTTAGAATTAAATATAACAGAGTTACGATTAGAAACAAACAAGAGGAAATTGAATACTTTTTGTTCAGTATCAATCAATAAAGATTTGATTTTAAAAATCTCTGTATGACTTCGAAGCTTAAAAATCTTAACAACTAAAGTATTTATGCAGTTTGAATCATTTAACTAGCTGATTTTTAATGTTTCTATGACTAAATCATTGTGCATATTAGAAAGCTTTTGAGTTTGGTGATGAAAGCCGAAATACGATTGAAAAAGAACAAATTGTAAAAATCCAGCGATGGGTATTGATATTTTAATTTCTGTGTTTAAAGAGTTTATTTAAGAATATCTTAAGTAATGAGTTTCTCTGCTTATGTGTGTGGTGTATAAATATTTAGATTTTCGACTTGTAAAAACAAATTTTATTAAATAATTAAAAAAATTATGATTCTTGCACTGTTTATCAGGTTGTTCTGCATAACAAAAGCAACAAAATCTATAAGATTCAATAGTGTCAATCAAACAATATTTTCTATTATTTCAGTTTTAATCGTATACAAAAACAAGTAAAAGCGCTATATTCGGCCGTGCCGAATCTTATATACCCTTCACAACGTGTAGTCATGCAATAACAGTAAATTCACGTATGTATGTTAAAAAAAAACAAAAAAAAAATAAAAAATAAAAAAAAAATTTTAAAAAAAAAAATTTTAAAAAAAAATTAAAAAAAAAAAAATTATTATATACATATATAATATATTTTATTTGGTTGTTGGGTTTAAGCTGGTCTATATGCATTTCACTGGTGCTTATGCCAGATCATCAGTAGACCTTTTACCCAAATTCTTGAAAAAGTTTTAAAATGTTATAAGTTTTATTTCAAAATTCTTATTAACTAAATAAGAATTCAAAAATAAAACGAAAAACTATAAAAAACTTCCTCAAAAACCCAACCAACATTTTTTTCTTATTAAAGTATTTTATTTTTCTTATCCATTTCACATTTGGCTAACCGTTGGTTAACACTAAATGTGTATTAATGGCAACCGAAAAATAAAATTTTTCATTTTTAAATAATTTACTTAATTATTCGGGATATGCTCCCAACTAATTTTTCAATATTTTATTTGGTTGTTGGGTTTAAGCTGGTCTATATGCATTTCACTGGTGCTTATGCCAGATCATCAGTAGACCTTTTACCCAAATTCTTGAAAAAGTTTTAAAATGTTATAAGTTTTATTTCAAAATTCTTATTAACTAAATAAGAATTCAAAAATAAAACGAAAAACTATAAAAAACTTCCTCAAAAACCCAACCAACATTTTTTTCTTATTAAAGTATTTTATTTTTCTTATCCATTTCACATTTGGCTAACCGTTGGTTAACACTAAATGTGTATTAATGGCAACCGAAAAATAATAAGGAAATAAATGTTGGTTGGGTTTTTGAGGAAGTTTTTTATAGTTTTTCGTTTTATTTTTGAATTCTTATTTAGTTAATAAGAATTTTGAAATAAAACTTATAACATTTTAAAACTTTTTCAAGAATTTGGGTAAAAGGTCTACTGATGATCTGGCATAAGCACCAGTGAAATGCATATAGACCAGCTTAAACCCAACAACCAAATAAAATATTGAAAAATTAGTTGGGAGCATATCCCGAATAATTAAGTAAATTATTTAAAAATGAAAAAAAAAAAAAAAAAATTTTATTTTTCGGTTGCCATTAATACACATTTAGTGTTAACCAACGGTTAGCCAAATGTGAAATGGATAAGAAAAATAAAATACTTTAATAAGAAAAAAATGTTGGTTGGGTTTTTGAGGAAGTTTTTTATAGTTTTTCGTTTTATTTTTGAATTCTTATTTAGTTAATAAGAATTTTGAAATAAAACTTATAACATTTTAAAACTTTTTCAAGAATTTGGGTAAAAGGTCTACTGATGATCTGGCATAAGCACCAGTGAAATGCATATAGACCAGCTTAAACCCAACAACCAAATAAAATATTGAAAAATTAGTTGGGAGCATATCCCGAATAATTAAGTAAATCATATATAATATATATAAAACAAAAAAAAAATAAAAAAAAAATTAAAAAAAAAAAAATAAAAAAAAATAATAATAAAAATATATATAATATATTAAATAAAAAATAAAAAAAAAATAAAAAAAAAATTAAAAAAAAAAATTTTTTTGCCTCAGCTGGGATTCGATGCCACGTTTTCTCTAACCAGTACCCATGTTCTGTAACTTTAGTGAGAACTTCTCGCATCGAAAAGTCATGAAACAAAATATCCCACCGTTTCTCGATGTGTGAGAAAAATGTGTATCTGTAACTGATGGCGAAAAATACCATTTATGATTACGTTGTTACGTTAGAGCTATCAAAAATTATACTTAATTATAAGAAGAAGAAGAAGAAGAAAAAAAAATAAACTTTAGAAGTGCGGAAATAATAATACATATAAAATTTAGAAAATAAAAGTGTTTAAAAAAATAAGTGCAGAAGAAAGAAATAAAATGTACAATGCAGCTTTAGTTAGAGCGGTTGGGGATGATGAAAGGAATATGTTGCGGATTCATCGCAAAAGGTTGTGCGATTCAACAGACTCTTTTGAAATGCCGGAGAATTGATTTAAGGAACTATATCGCTTAAGCAGATCATCAGCAATGGTTCTGCTTGAAGGCACCTTTTATGAGAAAAGGTGTAAGGAATACAAATTTGCCTTCACTTTCCAAGACATTGGTAACATTGTTTCCTTTTGATGATAAACATAATGATGATGGTGGTGTATTTAGGATTTTTGTTTAGGACACACGACATACAAATTAAACAATTTGGTTAAACAATAAACACTTTTTGTAAATATTTAAGGTGTAAATAAAAAAGGAATAAAAAAATTATAAAAATTATTTCGAAATAGAAATAAAAAAAAATAAATGAAAAATGACTTTGATGATTGTAAAAATATAATCAATATAAAATAAAATCTATCTTTTTTAGAAATATAAAACCTTTGGTAAATTAAACAAAGATAGTTACCATAAATTATTTCCCGTAGTAAGAAAATTTATAACCTCAAATTTAAAGTAATTAATTTTTCATTTCCTAATTTCTTTCTTTTACATACATAAAAGTTTAAAGCACAAAAAAAAACATTATTTCAATTACAAAATATTTTATAGAAGGTTCGATAGTTTAAACTCTATATCTAATTTTCCTTTTTGTTGCTTTGAAACCCGCATATTTTTCTTAACGATAACAAATTTATAATATAAATACATACATAAGTATGCATTAATAATAAAAAGACATTTAAACTTTACATTTTCCATGTTTTTGTCACTGATTTTTGACTTTTTATATTTTTTGGCTCAAAGTTTTTGCAATCTCGCGGTCTTTTTGTTTGTGACTTATTTTGACAGTTCAAAGTGAGAAGTTCTCGCCTGAAAACTTTACAGAAACACTTTTTCTATGGCTTACGAGTATTTTTCTTACGTGACAGGTATTTCTCGCATGAATAGTTACAGAAACAGTACAGTGAGAAAAAACAGCTGTTTGTTTCGATTTGTTGTATTTCTGTACCAATTTACATGTTTCAAGTGAAAATTTTCTCGTAGCGAGAGTTACAGAACATGGGCACAGTATACACGTTTGTATGTATGTATGTTGTTGTTGTAATGTTGTTTTTATGAAAAGAAAATCGAGGTGGTCGTGGGTTTTTGCTCATATCTCAGTTGTTTATGTACCGATGTTTCTGATTTTCAATGCCGATCTACTCCCGAATATTTCTGATATTTTAATACCTTACCCGGGTCCAACCTATGTCGGGGGGCTTCAAAAAGTTGATTTCAACATACACACGGACAGACGGTCAGACGGACAGACGGACAGACGGACAGACGGTCAGGGCTTAATCGACTCCTCTATTCATAAGCTCTCAGAAAATATATACTTTATGGGGTCGGAAATGAAAATTGTAGAAATTTCACACGGAATGACAAACCTATATATACCCTTTTTCACTGTGTGAAGGGTATAAAAAAATAGAACAAGCAGTTTTAGGCCCATTCGCCAAAGATTCAGATATTTTTTTATATTTCAGTCGAAGTAAAGCCAGCAATAAAATGTTAAATTTGAACTTAAAGTAACACAAGGTTCGTTGTTCTTTAGTAATGAAAAAGAAGAATAAAGTTTTAATTAACAAAAACACACACACACATACGTACACATATAATAAAGTCTAAAATTTAATATTTACACCGCAAATGCAGCTGCATACCTGTGTATTGGGTATTGTGTGAAACACACCTCTGTTAACTGTATTTTTCTTAACAAACCCCCATGTAAACAATAACAACAACCTCTTATTTATATTCTGAAAAACTCTTTTTTTACAGCTCTTCCTCTCTCTCTCTCTCTCACCCTCATAATCATATTCACTTAAACATCTGTTGGTGCGTGTACGTGTTAGTCTGGTCATAATTGTTCTTCTCTCGTTTCAGGTAAAGACGGTTTTCGCCACTATGTATCAGTGTATAAGTATTTGAATTCTTTGCTTTCACTTTCAAAGGTTTACGAACTTTTCAAATATAAATTTATGCACATTCATTGAAACGTTCATTTATTTATTTACCTTTCAAATGATTCTTCTTTTGTGTACATTTCTCTTTATTTCGTTCTTCTACTTCTGCTTGATTGGATGGACAGCTAGCTGGCTGGTTGGCTCATACATTTTTTGAACTGGTTTGAGTTTGCTTTGTTAGAAGCTTTACCCACTTTTATATATCTTGTTCTTTGATTTCTACTCTTTTATTATTTTCCAAGAGGTTTATGGTTTTATAATGGATTATTTTAGTGGCATAAAAAATGGATTTAGATGTTAAATATAAATTGGTATAGTGGCAATTGTGTATTATTCTGAACAGCTCACCTGATTTATTGCATAAAAAGAGTTTCAAATTTTAAAATTCATAATTCTTTTTAAAAACATCACATACAAATATTTAAACTATCACTTATATCAATATAATGTATGTATTTGTATTTATGGCGTCATAAATTCCCTTTTGTGGGCATCTAGACTCTATTTTTAGTAGAATATAATCGGTATATTCACGCAAAAACAATATATGCATGCATGTATAATATTATTTTCCTGCCACATCGTTGTATTTTTTTTTTTTGGTAGCACTTACTAAAATCAAAAACAACACATAAAAAATACTTCGTGGTCCAACCATACCAAAAGGGTAATTTAATATACCTTCAAATGAAAATGGAATTTCATACCACAAATTTGCTCCGATCGATTCCAGCCCAGCAAAATCTTTACTTACCTAGTAAGTTAGCAAGTAATATTGGAGATACACATAAACTAGTTACTTTTCGACTGAATAACTACTTATTTTTGTTTAAGTTGTCCCGTAAATCATGACCCTCGCTTACAAATGAACTTACAAAAAGCAATAAAATAAGTAGTTACCAATAAAGCTAAATTTTATCTGGATGTTTTTATACTGTTGCAATACAAATAAAATATAAAAATTATAATATTGGGCATATTATAATATTTATGAAGTTAATTTAAAGTTCACTGTTCAAAAAAATATATTTAAAAAGTATTTACAAAGGTCATAACCAATAGGCCATTACTCTGTACTTTAAAATAATCATGTTGGTAACGACCCCTCATTACTATGTAATATATGAAGTAATGACAACCTATTACACAATTTCAAAAAGATTTTGCTGGGAAGTTAGTTTCATTCGAATTAGCACATATTATTTGTAGAATTCAGGCACCTGCTTTTTTTTTTTTTTTTTTTTTTTTTGTTATATGGTCTGGCCTGACCAAGAGAGTTAACATCAAAATGCCTTAACCTATTGTATACCCAAGAAGTTAAACTTTTTTACAATTTTCCAAAAGTTTAATTTATATTTTTTATATTACGCACTACAGTGGATTTACTATTATATATTTATTTATATAGTCTTATAGATGCTTGTTTAATTACCGCCTCAGACTCTGGCCCGTTGTATAACAACGAGCAACGGTCTTTTTTACATGACTTGGTGGATTAACGGAATATATTAAAATTTTAAATGACACTGTAGTGTTGCATACTTTGTTTTAGTTTGATTTGTTTTTTATATATTTTCTCTTAGTAAGGCTCAAAATGGAACCGAATGTATTTCTACAAAAGGAGGGAAACCACTCACAATCATATATTTTTACGAAAAGTGATGAAGCTAGAGATATACATAGTAAAAAATAATATTAACTTGTAGACTAAGGATTACAGGTAGGCACAAATTAAGTGTGAAAGATATAGCGAACCTCAGTGTAATGGGAAAGTTGACGACAAAGAAGAACTGTGCGATTAAAATTGTCGGCAATGTGAAATCGTTTTCTAAGAAAACGCTCGTAGAAGCGAAAGACTTAGTGAAGGTAACGATGTGATTGGTAGCCGTAAAAGCACTGGAAATCAATGGAAGTCAAAAAGGGAAATGAAATAGTAGTGTCCAAATTAGCTGTGTTCAAAGTTCAATCATAATCAGGTAAGAAGAACTAGTAGAAAAAAAAAGAAGAAAAGAAGAATTTTTTCATACTTCTCAATCATAATATTGTTGCATAACTGAAAATATATTTGGCAAGAATCGTGTTACACGTACATAACCATCACATTTAAGTAACTGCGAATGTCACACAATTTATTTGAAGACCATTGTGCAGAGTAGGTTTTCGTAGATTTTAATATATTTGAGCAATTTGGATTTGAGCAATTTTACCTAAGAAATTCTAATGTTATACTTCATTGCGTTAACACGCTATCATATTTTGTCCGATGTCGGAACGAAATTTTCTTATGACCTACAATATATAACTTTCTTCCTAATGAACTGAATTCACCCATTTTGGGAACGAAATATTTCTGAAATGTTAAAATAATTTGGCAAAACTTTATGAAAGTTGCTTGTATCTGTTGGAACTCTATCGCGACGGACAGACGGACATAACTAGATCGTCCTTAAAATTAAACCAGAAAATATATACTGGGTCTAAAATATATATTTTGATGTGTTTCAAACGGAACGACAATATTAATATACCGCACAATTTTTTTGGTGGTGGGTATAGAAGTCATGTTCCACAGAATAAATGAAGGCTTTCCAAACTTAATTTCATTGTATGCACTAGACTGCTATACAAATAAATAGTACAGAAATTACAAACGGAATGATACATTTAAATACATTTTTAGAAGCCTTTTTTCACTTATTATTGTTAACATTAATTTTGAAAATTTTCATGACTCGTTTTCTATACCTTTAAAAACTTTTAAAAACTAGTCCCTATAGCAAATATTACTGCAGTTTAAAAACTATTGCGATAAGCATACACAGAAGAAATTACTGCTTGAAGTTATTTAATAAATTGACTCACCCATTTATTCTTAGATTTGAATTATATTTTTAATTAACTTAAGTTTTTTAATTGACATAAAATTTTTTCAAATAAGAAAAATTGGTCAATCCGCATATTAAAATGCTGCTAAGTACATATTTATATACTATTTATTTATTTAAAGTGTAACTAAAAATGTATGTACCTATTTATTGAACAACTTAAAAATAAATATCGTCGGCTTAATATGTCATCCTGCTAACTCCCTTTCAGCAAATTTTACATGAGAGACAAAAACCTTCTTTTATTTCATATTTATAGCTTGAGAGGAAAACCAAAAATATTGTTGGTTTATTTTATGGCATTCTTCATGTATGACTGCAATCTAAAAAAATAAAAAAACAAAAAAAAAACTAATTGAAGTTAATAATAAGCACTGAACTAGTAAGTTTTTCTTATCAAACCTTTTTACACACAGAAAAAAATATCCCTTAAATTTGTTTAATTAATTGACTTTTTGATTTGTTTTAAAATTTTTATTATATTTTTAATTAACTGAATTAATTTTTTTAATTGATATTAAATATTTTCAAAAAACAAAGAGATATCTGTCAGTTGAATAAAATAAATAAAAAATATTATTTTAAATGAAACTTTTTGAAAATTGAATTTCTTAGAATTAATTTAATATAATTATTATTCAATGATCAGAATAATAAAAAATAGTAGACAATATGCAAGAAAAAGTTCTGGTAAGTGAAAATATATAAAAATATGTTCAGTTTTAAATATAATAAATGGTTTCAGTTTCATTGTAGATGTGCCCAAATCCAATAATTATTGTATCCCCTTATATTCCTCAGAATTCTGATTTTAGTAGGTAAGTTTGCTGAATTTCTTAACTCTGTCTGATCAAGCCGGTTACCGGTTAATATTTCTTTATATCTAGGTTGTTGGTGCTATAAGTTTAAATCTCCGGCTTTCGATATGTCTACTTATGGAACCCTACTTCTTATGCTAAATTATTTTTATATAAATAACGAAATGTAATTAAAAACATAGATTCATATGTACCATTTATGAATATTAAGAATATATTAATATCAAAAAAAAAATCTATTTTTTTTTAAATTGTTTTTCTAAACAGGTTAAATAATTTTTGTTATTGATATAATAAATAATTTTATTATATAATTACCAAATTTCAATTATAGACATGATTAAATTAATTAAAATCATTTTGGAAAAAAATGGAAATTTTAATTAATTTTTTAATACTGTTTTAATTGATATTTTTCTCAATATTTTTTCAATTAAAACTATTAACTTTCATTTAATTAATAGTATCATTTTGATGATTGGAGCAAAATTAAACAATTTTTTAATTATTATTATTAATTTCGTAATTGAAGTTCATATTTATTTTTTTCTGTGCACACTTCAAGACATAGTTTGAAGAAAAAGTACATGCTGGACGATGAGGCATATCTTTCTCTACCACACGTCATCAAAATCTCAATTTACTCAAAAAGTGAATTTAGCAGGTTTGCATATTAAGCCGACGATAAATAAAAATATATAATTCTTTCCGGGTTCTTTTATTTAAAACAGATTCAATAATTTATATTATTGATAGAATAAATATTTTATTTAAATTAATCCAAAATTTCAATTACAGAAGTGATTAACTAAATTAAAATCATTTTTAAAAATTCGAGGAACTTTAATTA
Source organism: Phyto melanocephala (assembly GCA_941918925.1). Lineage (NCBI taxonomy): Eukaryota > Metazoa > Arthropoda > Insecta > Diptera > Rhinophoridae > Phyto > Phyto melanocephala. The sequence continues at coordinate 133,694,346 of OW799234.1, read as the reverse complement.
ATTTGTTAAAACTGTCTTATTTGGCAATTTTTGCAATATATTCTCAAACAAAAATAATTATTTTCATTTAATGAATAGTATCATTTTGGTGATTAAAGCAAAATCAAATAAAATGTTAATTAATTTAATTGTTATTTTGAGTTTTTCACTGAAATTGTAAGGGTATATATAGGTTTGTGATCCAGTACAGAATTTCTACAATATTTCATTTCCGACCCCTGAAAACTTATATGAATAGGGAAGTTAGACGAGTTATGTCCTAAAAAGCTAAATAACAACTCGGTTTAAAAGTAACTAAGATAAAAGCAACTGCTTTGGCATTTTTGTTAAAATTTACAAAACAAAAAAAAAATTTTTTTCAGTTTTTATACCCAAGAGTGCCAATCTTGGTATGAAGTAGAGAAACTTAACTAGCGGAATATAATAACTAAATATATATTAATATTTTATGCAAATTTTATACATTTTTTACATTTTCTTTTACGAATATAAAAGATATACCGCCTTAACCCCCTCCCCATTAATAATGGCAAAAAATAAAAACCAGTAAAAAGTAAAACTGCAAGATAGCATCCTAGATTAAATGGCGGAAATATGAGTCAATTAAAGAAGTTACGTCTTTGTCCCCTTAAACTTTTAAAATATTGTTATCAAATTAAAAGATGATTAGAAAACACTAAACTATTAAAAAAAGTGTAAAATCCAAGATGACGTCTGAAACAAAATTGTTGAAAAATTATTTCACCCAATCAATATTGTCATCAAATGGATGGGCTTGCTTGACTATGAAAAAATTCAAAATCAAAGATGGTGTCGGAAGTAATACAGAAAATGGCGTTTAACAAGAAATCTGAATCTAGACTAAGCAACGATGACGTCATTCTTACTGTACAATATAGTTAACGATATTTTCAATTTCGATATGGCCGAATATAGCACTCTTACGTATTTCAATGGGCTTTATTATTTCTTTGAAGTTAAGCATAAATGCCTAAGTAAGAAACTACAGTTTTTATTTCTACAAAACAAAATATTCATCTTTCTAAATTATCGGCTAAGTTATTTATGAGTTGTGCTAGACTTAAGTTACTAATACCTTATCAAAGAGAGCGAAAATAGATAAAACCCCAATTAAAAACTCAGAGTGCAAATATTTGCCTTAATGCCTTATTGTCTTACGTTAAAGGTTTACATATATATATTTTTATGAGTTATGAAAATTTACTTTGAATATATTATTACATAACCTGTACATAGGATGGTGTTCTGTTTTACTATTAATAACTTAAGCTCTAAACACATAGACGCCAGCAGACTTCACAACTTCAAGGCTTCAAATGCTGCCAACTTCAAATGCTGCTCTGAAGTCAGCTTCATAATTATTTTGAAGACAGCAACAACATAATAATCAGCTGATGTGCATTTTAGCAATACAAATTTCAGGGATGCCGCATATATATTTTATAATGAATAAAATTAAAGTTATTGATAAAAAAAATGTAATAATATCACGAAAAACTATAAAAACACATACACTTATTTCTTTATTGTATTTTTGTAATGTTCTTTTATGTTTAATATCAAAAATAAGTTTTTTTTCTTTTTTTCCAATTTAATATATATAATGGCAACACTATATTTGTTCTTGCTGCCCGTCAAAATAGAAAATAGCCTAAGTTGGCAGCAGCAGCAAATGCTGTTGTGCAGTCGTGCTGCTGTGCTGCCGTCAAAATAATCGTTTTCATTTAAACACATGGATTTTATTTTTGACATATTGCTGCTTGCTGTCTGCTGTCGTCTATGTGTTTAGAGCATTATAAACAAACATGCTAAAAATGCATCTTTACTTACAAAACTTCTTTCAGCGCCACCTCGATATTGAAAGGCAAATTAAAATTTTTGATAGTTCTGCACTAAAAAGTAATACAGGAAAAATGGGTTGTTGGTAAATTTCGTTCAAATTCCATAATAAGAACATTATAATAAAAACATTAATTAAAAAAAATTCAACACTATGGATTTGTAGTACAGTTAATGAAATTTATTTAATAAATAAAAAGTTGTAGATAAAATGTCAAACTACTCTGTGATAAGCCTTAGTATGTAAAAAGAGCCACGCCCTCGGTTTAAAGCTGAAACCTTTAAGAAGTCTCCCGGAAATTTGAAACAAAATATATTTTCCTGTAATTTCTTAAGAAATTTATTTCAACAAAATTTCCGCATTTCACAGAATAAATAAAAAAGTCAAAAAACATTGCACACGTGCTTCAATTATTTTGTCATTAATATTTTTTATTGACGTTATTTTTTTTTTTTTATATCTTGCCTTCCAAACTCAATTGACTGTTAAGGATCAATGACCGTTGTCAGCGATTTGTTTACATTTCGTTTGTTTTTTTTGCACACAAAAAAATAAAAAACGTGTCTGGGGTGAACTGGTCGTTGACGATTCTACACTTGTTATATGAATAATTACAGCGATAATGTCAAAAAGAAATAACTCTTCCGGAATTTGAATGTATTCAGTAGCTTTTGAAATACGTTTAATATCCGGTAACAAAATGAAATTGAAACACAACGAACAATCGCAAGACAACAAGAAAATAAATGAATCAATGACCGTTTTATTAAGATTCTCAAGAATATTTTTATTTCGCCTGCCAGACACCACCTGTGATGGAGTTCTTAGTGAATTCTTTTGTTGTTGTTGGTGTTGGTGTTGTTATACATAGTTTGTTGGCCTGTACGACTGTTATGGATCGTTCGTTTATTAAGTGGGGTTGACAAACTTAAATCAATTATATGGCCAGGCGGTCTTAAGCGATCAGCTGTTTTGATTTGTTATCGTATGTGTGTATGTATGTAGTTGAGATGTCTTATTCGCATTATTATTTGTCGTCGACGTTGTTGTATGCAGTCTTGTGAATGATTTCGATTCGTTTTAAACGGCACATTTATTACATAACAAATGAGCTTATGACAAACACTAACACCAACACCACCACTACCACAAGCGTTAACTTGAATACGTTGCAGTTGTCGTATTTAATTTCAGCTGATTTTTTGGAAGTTTTTTTTTTTTTTTGTTAAACAAATACTTAATTATGTTGAAGATGTAGATCATAAACTTTTGTTATGTTAATGTGTTTGTGAGCTTAAGCAACTGTGTGTTTGTGTGTGTGTGTTTATTTTAAAGTTGATTGACTTTTTGTGTGATTTTATTTTTGAAAGTTTCGTGACCCTTGCAACAGCATTTTTGTTGTTGTGAAACTTGAAAGTTTTTTTTTTTTTTTATATACATTTCTTGGTGTATTTCTGGAGATCATTGACTTTTTGTTAAATCTGGCTTTGTTAGGGTGGGTAATGGTTATTATAATTTTTTTTTTCTTTTAAATGTATATTTTGTATGTATTTTTTTTTTCTTTTGTTCATTTATCATTTTATAATGCCTTTAAAGCGTTTTTTTGTTGTTGCTGCTTAATTATGAGGTGTAAATTAATTTTATATTTATTTTATTTGTTGTAGCAGCTGTTTATCAGTGTCTCAATATACCAATACATATACATTTGTACACATATATATATTGTTTCATTGTGTAAAACCGTTAAGAAAGTTTGAAGTGTTTGGAGAAATTAAGAAAGTAGGAAATGTTTGAAATCTATAATTTTTTTCGACCACAAACGCATTTAAAAATGATTAGAAACACGAATTTAAATATTAAGTGGAATACATTTATGATTATAGCTTTAACAAATATAATTCCGATTTCTTTTTTAGTAATATTGTTGCCCTTTTTCTGACCCCTTTCAAATGCCTATTATATGAAGTAATAAGCTTTGAACTACAATTTAGTTATCAAATTAAAGGTCTATCACAATCAATACATTGCAGCTAAATTAATAAGCATAAAATATACTAAAATCATATGGTTTATGTGTTAAACAACCTTGACTTAAAGTTTGAAGGTCTTACAAAATGTGAATGCCTTTACGAAAATGTTACCATATTGGCATTGACGTAGGTAGACATGTCCTCTGATCAGTTTAAGTACAACAAGCAGGATTTCATGTTTTACACCAAATTAATCAATATTTAAAAAAATTTTATTCGTTATATTATTATAAACTGCAGCAAGGATTTCGAAAAACTTGCACAAGACAGCAGAACTGTTGCTCAAAGCTAAAATAATAAGTTTTGTTCCTGCCTCATCAACTGCACTCTATTTCCGTAAAGTATTATTATCTTGGTCTAAGAAGACAATAACTAAAAACTCCAGCGTACCTGGATGATATTCGCATGATTTAGTGGCAGACGAAATCCACTGATTACAAATACCGCAGCCAAAGTTAAATTATGCATTGCTCCTACTCAACGATATACTTTTCAATTACAATTATATATCGCCTGCCTTTATAATAAGAGTTTTAGTGTGACTTGGTCTATAATGTTATACATAACGCCTTATTTATCAGACATTTGCTAAGATACTTACACAATGCAATGTTATATTGCAAAATTTTTATAATTCTCATTTCGTTTCACAGACATGCTGCCGTATTCATGAAATTAAATTTTAGGTTTATTAAAGGATTATTTGACAGACGTTGCACAGAAATTTGTTTTTAAACATAAAATATTTTTAATCAATTTTACTCTTTCAAATAAGTGAACGAATTCTGTAAGTCCATAATATTAATGGCCAGTTAAGGTTGCTTTAATCAAGTACTTATTTAATAATGGGCTTAGATGACAAATTGTAAGTAGTGAAGAAGTGTTTTTAATTATAAATTAACCAAAAAAAAAAAAATTTAAATTCATTAGGAAGCTTTAAACAGCATAACCCCCTGATCTATTTGATTACAATGGATTGCCTTTGTATGGTAATTCTTCTTGAGATCTAATTGATTTTTCATGAGCGTAATTATCGTCCATGTTTTCGAGAGCCATAAAACACGATTACGTATGAGTAGACATTATTCACTTCACGTGAGTGGAAAATTTCCCACGATCCCTTCTCAAGCAATTTTCGAAACTACCTAACCGATACAAAAACCACCTGCGAAATGTGAATTTACAACTTCAAGATTGTATTAATTTTTTTGTTTCACGCTAACAAATTATCTTCATTTATCACCGATATTATGATTCCCTGCCTACCAGATTCATTTCACAGCTAAATGATTTGCCAATGGAATGAATTACTTCTTTAAATTGATTTTTATCAATCATAAGATTTTTTTGCAGGAACCATATATATTTAATGGTGAATATACTCTTCTTAACGAAAACTATAAAATATTGCTATCGCAACTAAACCATATTGGCTATACTTCATAGCAATCAAATAATTTTCTATTGTTTGTAAGTTATTTCATAGTAAAATTTTACTTAAAATTGGCTAACTAATATATAATATACTAGCTGACCCGGCAAACGTTGTTTTGCAATATAAATTATTTCTAGGAAATATTTTTTAAAATTAAAAAAAACGTAAACCATATGTGCTCTACAGAATGCAGATACATCTTTGTTTAAAATTTCATCACAGTCGTTACGTTATTTAGGTGAGGCCCAAATTGTCCCTTGGGGTCAGTCACCTTAAATATTTAGGAGTATGAAAAATACATGTTAACCGATTCTCAGACCATCGAGCCATTTCGAAGGAGATTACTTACAAACACAACGACACGATAATTTTATATGTATATCAGATAGACAATAAATTATCGTTGCAACCAATAAATTATCGTTGCAACCGTTTTGAATAAAGGGGTCACATTGGCTCACTGTTCACTACAAGCAAAATTACTACGATGAGCAATCATAAGTCGATATGTCAAAAGTGTTTAAAAACATTATGGATTTACAGTTCACCTGATGTTGATTTAATTGTACAAAAAACAAGTATGACTGCTATATTTGGCCGTGCCGAATCTAAAATACCCTTCACAACGTGTACTCATGCAATAACAATTGTTTGTATACATACATACATATATATGTATATAAAAACATCTCATTGTAAAATTATAAATGTTTAAAAAAAAATAAAAAAAAAATATTTTTTTTGGCTCAGTTGGAATTCGATGCCACGTTCACTCTGACCAGAAAAACACGTTTGTATGTGTATGTGTTATATGTTGTTGTGAAAAAAACGAGGTGTTCGTGGTTTTATCCTCATATCTTAGTTTTTTCTGATTTTCAATACCGATCTGCTCCCAAATGTACCTGATATTTCAATACCTTACGCGGGTCCAGGCGATGTCGGGGGACTTCAAAAAGTTGATTTCCACATACACACGGACAGACTGACAATGCTAAATCGACGCCCCTATTCATAAATGTATAAATTTCACACGGAATGACAAACCTATATATGTATATGTATATATGTATAAAAAAAACTAAAAATTTGCTGCAATAAAAATTAAAATTTATTTGGTCATTTAAAAAACGTACATTGATACTGATGTGACTTACGCATTCAATTAGTACAATCACGACTTAATAATTTTTTATGGTCAATTAAATAAATTCTGGATTTTATTTATAACTTTTATACATGGAATTTCGTCTTTTAGGCTTTTTACAAGTTTGTTTAAATTTTTGTGTTGTTAAGAACAAAAAAAGCAGCAAAATAGCAACAAAATGAAAAAGTTTAACAACACAACTTAATCACGTTTTAAACGTGATTAAGTTTTTTTTTTCAACTGCAAAATCAAAACCACCAACCCGTTCACATGCTATTTTTAAATGTTCTCGCTAACTCTCTCACCAACAACTGCTACGAAGAACAAATTTACAAATAAACAAGTAAAAGCGCTATATTCGGCCGTGCCGAATCTTATATACCCTTCACAACGTGTAGTCATGCAATAACAGTAGTTTGTATCACCATTCATCCCATATGAAATACGTACAACAATATAAAAAACATACATATATAAAAACAACCCATTTTAAAATTATAACTTTACGTATGTATGTTAAAAGAAAAAAAAAATTTTTAAAAAAAAAATTTTTTAAAAAAAAATTTAAAAAAAAAAAATTTAAAAAAAAAATTAAAAAAAAAAATTTTTTTAAAAAATAATAATAATAATAAATATAAAACAAAAAAAAATTTAAAAAAAAATTTTTTAAAAAAATTAAAAAAAAAATAATAAAAATATAAATAATATATTAAATAAAAAATAAAAAAAAATAAAAAAAAAATTAAAAAAAAAAAAATAAAAAAAATAAAAAAATTTTTTTTTTTGGCTCAGCTGGGATTCGATGACACGTTTTCTCTAACCAGTATACACGTTTGTATGTATGTATGTTGTTGTTGTAATGTTGTTTTTGTGAAAAAAAAATCGAGGTTGTCGTGGGTTTTTGCTCATATCTCAGTTGTTTATGTACCGATGTGTCTGGATTTCAATACCGATCTACTCCCGAATATTTCTGATATTTTAATACCTCACCCGGGTCCAAGCGATGTCGGGGGGCTTCAAAAAGTTGATTTCAACATACACACGGACAGACGGTCAGACGGACAGACGGACAGACTGACAGAGCTTAATCGACTCCCCTATTCATAAGCTTTCAGAAAATATATACTTTATGGGGTCGGAAATGAAAATTGTAGAAATTTCACACGGAATGACAAACCTATATATACCCTTTTTCACTGTGTGAAGGGTATAATAAAAAAAAATTAAAAAAAAATTTTTTTGGCTCAGCTGGGATTCGATGCCACGTTTTCTCTAACCAGTATACACGTTTGTATGTATGTATGTTGTTGTTGTAATGTTGCTTTTGTGAAAAAAAAATCGAGGTGGTCGTGGGTTTTTGCTCATATCTCAGATGTTTATGTACCGATGTTTCTGATTTTCAATAGCGATCTACTCCCGAATATTTCTGATATTTTAATACCTCACCCGAGTCCAAGCGATGTCGGGGGGCTTCAAAAAGTTGATTTCAACATACACACGGACAGACGGACAGACGGACAGACTGACAGCGCTTAATCGACTCCCCTATTCATAAGCTTTCAGAAATTATATACTTTATGGGGTCGGAAATCAAAATTGTAGAAATTTCACACGGAATGACAAACCTATATATACCCTTTTTCACTGTGTGAAGGGTATAAAAAACACTTTTTGAATAGGAAATAAAATATTGTGGCTTTATAATTTGAGTTTTTATACCCTTCACCTGTGGTGCACAAGGGTATATATAGCTTTGTCATTCCGTTTGTAATTTCCACAATTTTCATTTCCGACCCCATAAAGTATATATTTTCTGAAAGCTTATGAATAGAGGAGTCGTTTAAGCCCTGACCGTCTGTCCGTGTGTTGGTTGAAATCAACTTTTAGAAGCAACTATATGTTCCTCAGATCTCTATATAGTATCAATCTCTTGGAAATATCCAGGAATGAATCGCTATTGAAATTGAGCACAATCACCCCATAACTTTCTGAGATATGAGCAAAAAACCACGACCACCTCGTTTTTTTTCACAATTACAACAACAACCTACATATGTATATACTGCTTAAAGATAATCTGGTATCGAATCCCAGCTGAGCCAAAATTTTTTTTTATTTTATATATTATTTATATTTTATTATTTTTTTTTTAAATTTTTTTTTAATTATACCCTTCACACAGTGAAAAAGGGTATATATAGGTTTGTCATTCCGTGTGAAATTTCTACAATTTTCATTTCCGACCCCATAAAGTATATATTTTCTGAAAGCTTATGAATAGGGAAGTCGATTAAGCTCTGTCAGTCTGTCAGTCTGTCCGTCTGTCCGTCTGACCATCTGTCCGTGTGTATGTTGAAATCAACTTTTTGAAGCCCCCCGACATCGCTTGGACCCGGATAAGGTATTAAAATATCAGAAATATTCGGGAGTAGATCGCTATTGAAAATCAGAAACATCGGTACATAAACAACTGAGATATGAGCAAAAACCCACGACCACCTCGATTTTTTTTCACAAAAACATTACAACAACAACATACATACATACAAACGTGTATACTGGTTAGAGAAAACGTGGCATCGAATCCCAGCTGAGCTAAAAAAAAATTTTTTTTATATATTATATAATATTTTATATATTTTTTTTTAAATTTTTTTTTTTAATTTTTTTTTTTATTTTTTTTTTTAACATACATTCGTAAATTTATAATTTTACAATGGGATGTTTTTTATATATGTATATTTTTTATATGTATGTACGTATTTCATATGAGATGAATGGTGATACAAACTACTGTTATTGCATGACTACACGTTGTGAAGGGTATATAAGATTCGGCACGGCCGAATATAGCGCTCTTACTTGTTTTTTTTTAAATTTTTTTTTGTAATTTTTTTTATTTTTTTTTTTTTTGTAATTTTTTTTTGGTATGTTTTTTACATGTATGTACGTATTTTATATGGGATGAATGGTGATACAAACAATTGTAATTGCATGACTACACGTTGTGAAGGGTATATAGGATTCGGCATGGCCGAATATAGCACTGTTAATTGTTCTTCTTCTTCTTCTTCTTCTTTTTTGCAAAAAACCTAAGAGAAAGAGCAAGAATCCCATAATTGTTTAAACAAAAATTCGTTAAGTTTTAGCTTTAATACGAATTGATTATTCAAATTGAAGATTTTAAAATGATACAAAGAAAAATTGATTCGGTATATATTACAAGTAGAGTAGAGTAGAGTATTCTTTGTTTATATTTCATTTTATATAACTTTTGTAGTTTTTGAGTTTAGTTTAGCAGTTCCTGGTTGCATATTTGGCATATTAAAATGAACGCGGTCACACGGTCATTGACCGTAACACTAAACTCACACATAATTTTCGTTTTTGGTTCAAACATTTACTCTTCTTTTTTCTTATTCTGCTTCTTCTTTTTGTTTTCTTCAACAGAGATGGTAGGGCCAAAAAACAAAACCAAAATACAAGTAGAAAAATATAAAATTTAACCGTTAATCTTAATTTAAATAATGTTTAAAAAAACGTTTGTATCAATTAGTTTTTTAAGCTTAATCAATTTTTGTTTGATTTATTTGACTTTTGGTTTCTGGTGTCTAGAGTAAGAGCCGTAAATAACAATCTTAACAAATTCTTTGATTTTCTGCCATTTAAACTTTACGTTCTGAGTACTACCCTCTCACCTAATGTTATTATAATATAAGGTGGTCATTTTGTAAAACTTAAAAAAAAATATATTTTTCCGAATTCTCGAAAAAGAAGAGATTTAAATCCTACAAAAGTGCAAAATTACATATCATATCAGATTCTCACTGATACAGAGAGTGCTTTTCTTGAGTGACATTTCGTTTTCAACAAAACTTTCCTTATTGAAAGCTTTCCTGAAACGATAGCATCTTGACACAAACTTTTCAACACTCCACATTAAGTTGAACATTTAATATTTCCAAAAATACTTCCGCTGTTATTTTTTATTTTTTTTTTATTTTTTATAAACATGTTTTTGTCTTTGACTCTTTCACAATTAAAAAAAAAAAAAAACAGGGCAGGGTAAATTGTGGTATTTTTTCTTTTTATTTTATTCAAAATGTTTCTGAAAAGAGAAGATCAAGTCAAAACCTCCACCATAGGCAGCAAAACCACAGGAGAAATGAAATGGATTGAAAACAAAAAAAAACGTTCATATTTAATTACAAACCAAACTCATTTCACCTTTCTTTTTCGACGTAATAGCAACAACAAGAAAAAGCCAATAACAATATGCATCAATATCAATAAATACAATTACAGTCTCAACTACGAACTACCCTGCAGATAACGTGACTAGTCCTTACACGCGTGTAAAGTATACTCTGTCAAGACTAGCACTAATCCAAAGATGACCCAAATGTATGGGGAACACGTGATGGATTTAACATTACGATGTCCTAGAGCTGGATCATTTAACCCATCGGAGTAGTCTCAAAACTAATCTTTGTCACTACTCAATAGAGCGATCATTATACACGTCTGGACAACAATTTATGTAATCATTAAAACACGAACACTTGTCGTTTAACTACAATCTCTTGTTTAAAAATGATATGGTCCATGACTGCATTACATAGGACCATGTTGTAAACAGTCCATTTAGCTAAAATAGACCACGTAGTCCAATATTATCTGCAGGGTACACATCAATGTAATTGGTGCACGAAAAAAACAAAATAAAAATATCTGCAACAGTGTTGCATAAAAAATCAAACAACATTATGCCAAATTTAACGTCGTATCTGCGTTTGTTGTTGCTGTTGGCTTACTTTATTTACTGGTACTTTGTTAGTTAAATTTTTTAGACGTTTTTTTTTTATTTCATCTTAAAAAAGTTAAAAGCAAAATTAAATAAAAAAAACGTACTTCCGCGCTTTTACATTCATTTGGTATTGTTATTTGCACACAATTTCTTTTTATTTTGAACAGATAGTTGGTGAAATGAAATGCATATTGTGTCCTGTGATTTCTATTGGGAACAAAGGATCGAAATAAAATTTTGACTTTTAAGTCATACTTAAAGTACTAACTCGTTAATTTTCCTTGTTGTAATAAAAACTGAGAACTAAATAAGTGTACAGCTTATAGATCTAGGAAAATAATAAAATATTTATAACAAATAAGTTTTTTCTTTTAACGAATATATAACGAAAATGTATTACGAATATAAAGAAATAATTTGAACATGTTGAATACAAAAATGTCATTTGATAGGTGAAGTAGAAATACAACAAATTTGAAAATTAATACTATTATTCACTACTTCAAATTTCATTGAATTGTAACATAAATAGGAATTTTAAATTAAATAGTAGTATACCGATAAAGAGTGCTGATGATGAAATTGTAGCTGATTTCGAAAATGCATTCCACTCGGCTAATATCGGAAATAATTTTAGAAAGAATATTCTTAGAAATGATTGCAATTCAATTTAATTCGAATTTTAAAATTAAATAATAGAATAAATGAATTTAAGCCAAAATAGAAATGATTCACACTTAATTTATTTCTTTTAAGCAATAACGAAATCAGGAGTCTATTTCTTGCATTATTACGTCCTAAAATTAAAGAATTCTTATAAGGACTCAGATAATTTAAGTTAAGAAAACTTGCACTTTCGAGTATAATTTTGATCTCCGGACAAAATTTGGAATTCATATTAGAATCCTACATCAAAAGCATAAAAAACTCGAATGTATTTGCCCTATGCACGCAAAGAAAAACCGTGGTTACAACAACATTACATTCTCTGTAACAACATTTGGGTATCGAAACCAAGTTATAGTTATTTTTATTTTATTTAATCATATATTTTGTTACGACAATCAAGCGTTTGCTTGAATTTTATCACTCAATGTTTACGTTTCGTAAAATTTCGATATGGTTGTCCTTTAAACATAGTAACGATTTAAAAATTTTTATGTCAAAAATGGTATGATGGCTTCGCAAAAATAACATTATATCAAAAATCACTTAAAATTAGAAATAATTAATTAATAACACTATGCTAGTTGAAAAAACAGACAAGCTGGGCACCTGACTTTTTAACATAATTCGGGTACGCTGAGTCCAGTGGTGCCCGCGGTTTTTTAAGATTCTCTCTGGTTTTCGAGATATACCGTTATTTCGAAAATGGAGGAGGTGGCACAACATATGTTCGCGTAACTCAAAAACGCTTTAGCTTATTGAAAATATTTAAAAAACCGAAATTCCGCAATAAACAATAAAAAATCAAACTGGATATTGTAATTTTATAAAAGCGTTGAGTGCAGATGGTGTTGCTTTTACCGAATTGCTCTGAATTTTTTCACGATTAAGCGGCATGAAACTAAAAGAAGGTATGAACTCAAGCTACTCTATTAAATTAGATTTATATTTCATATCATAATGTTTTTATTTTACAGGAATTCTTAATGATTTAAATTATTTATTTTAATGTTTTTAACGGACCTCGAGCTCGAAAAGTAAAAAAGATTTTTAAAATATTTAAAAAAAAAAAAATATTAAAAACTTTAACTACTTAACAAAAATAAATGTTTGAAAAGTTTGGTATTAAAACACTTAAAAAATTACATCTTTTCTGAAAAAATCCAAAGTTGTAGACAGACTTTAATCACTAATAGCTTCTTTTGTTTGGAACTTTGTTTTTTATTCGTGTAGAACCCTAGCCTTAAATTTTGCACCTGCAGCGCCTAAGATACCCCTACACGGGCCAAATGTATGCCCAGCGCAACTTTATTTTTCATTCCCATCATTTGTTTCTAAGGCCTAGGATTCACTCCTAGGGGGATAAAATTTATGACCGACCTCCAATGTTTTTTGTTCTTAACATTTTCTCAAATTATACTTTCCCTTTATCACAATCCCTAAGGGGGGTTGCGTTTAATGAAATTCTTAAATTAATTAAAATTTGTCGACTTTTGTGAATAAAATCAAAAGTTGCTAACAGATTTTAAACATTTATGGCTTGTTTTGTTTGCAGCTTTGTCTGCAAAAAATTAGAAGCCTAGCTGGATTTTTTAATTTTTTATGAATTTTTCAAAAACAAAAATTTCGAAATTTCGATAAAAAAAATTAATTAAAAAAAAAAAAAAAATTATGTTTCTAAAACGACTGCGGATATTAGAAAGAAATTTTACTTTTTTTAAAAAAAATTTTATTGCGGAATTTCAATAAGCTAAAGCGTTTTTGAGTTACGCGAACATGTGTTGTGCAACCTCCTCCATTTTCGAAATAACGGTATATCTCAAAAACCAGATCCAATCTTAAAAAACTGCGGGCACCACTAGATTCAGCGTACCCGAATTATGTTAAAACGCCAGGTGCCCAGCTTGTCACGAAAAAAAGTGTAAATTTCATGCACAGTGTAATCGGTGAAAAACCATTATGACTGCAAAGCAATCAGGCTAGATTTTTTAATAATTATTTGATTTTAACTGTTCTTTTTGTTGCTAAATAAATTTTTATTATTTTAAAAGTTTGAGATGTCAAAAAATTACACAAAAATTTTGACATAATCAAAGATATAATAGAAATAAATGATAAAATGTAAAACAAATTTTTGTGTAAAAATTTTAATTTCAATCAAACTAACAGCAAAAGGCAATAATTTCGATTTCGATTGCCACGATAAGACATTGAGCATGGAGAAAATATTAAATATTTTCAATATTTATCGATCAACAATTATATACTTGCGTAGTCGTAAGAGCATAAATATGGGTTGTGAAGAGTCTATAACGTATACAACAACAATGTCAGATTACACCTTTATGCATAATTTACCAAATGTTTTAGATATTATGGGTTCAGTGTAGAATTTGCATTGTTTTGCTAGAAATTGGCAAATAAGTGCTGCCTTATAAATAAAATGCGTCAAATGTTGCTTTCAGATTATGATCACCGCAATCATGTTGTTTATTTGCGTGTGACTCGAATGTAAGAATTTGAGAATTTAGCTAATGAAAACTGAAATATATGAAAACAAAATATATACCCATTGACGTAGCTTGTTTAGAGTTAGAGACAAAATTACATAAGTCAAGTACATAATTATGTAGCCTGGTGCAAAAGCAACATAAAAAGCATTACAAGACCTAAGCTGGTATAGTTCTTTAGTAATAAGATAAATAATCTTAATTTTATTTCATACTAGCCAAGGCCGGCGCGCGTAGCTACGCCCTTTTATGAATAAAAATGCATTCTGAGTTTTAATTGAATATAAAAGTTATAACTTTTTTTAATGGGCGTGGTACTGCCCTCTTTTCTAATCACGAAACTGTATAGTCATGACAGCTCAATATGTGTGTAAAGTTTCAGAAAAATCGATCTAGTGCAAGTAGCTAAAAATGATAACTTATTTTTTATGGGCGTATCACTGCCCACTTTTCTAATCGTGAAATTGTATAAAAAAAATTGTATAAAAACTAACAAGTAAGAGCACTATATTCGGCTGTGCCGAATCTTTTATACCCACCACCAATTTTGTGTACATTTAAAGTACATTATTTATTATTTTGTTAATCACTATGGAATAATCTCTTTAAAATAAAATATGTATTACATTCTTTATAGAGGGTGGTTAATTTTTAAGGGCCTCTGTTGAAGGTGAACCACACATAAGCAACAAGTTTTTTTTTGCATTTCTTTTGACATTTCTCAATCTCAGACTAACTTAATTTGAACAGTGGAAAGATACCTAAATGAGCAACGCGTTAAAGTTATTCAGGTTTAATTATTTATTTTATTTGATCTCTTTTTTTAAATTTTCATATTTAAATATCCAATTTTTGTATTTAAATTCTCGATATTTCGCTACTCCTTCGTGTAGCATCTTCAGGAAAATTCATCATTATTAATTATTAATTAATTAATTAATTAATTATTATTAATTAATTATTTGTAAATTAATTTTCAGGTTTCATATTCAGGTTTTTTTATAGAAATGGGCGTTCAAAACAAAATGCATTTTATGCACTTCGTAATTCTTTTGATCAACATAATCCTGCCTTCTTAGTTCGTTGAATGGGAACCACTGCTGGTTTTTGCGATAGTGTGGCAAAAGAGCAGTCAACATCGCCTCATCATCATGCCCAACAATTGAGCATCAACATTGTCATTGAAAATTTGGACCATCAGATACTTCGATATGCTACTAAAATGCTTTTGTAAATGTAGTCTTTCAATGAAAGTGGGCGTTAAAGTAGGTGTGTCAATAAAGTTTCTGCTAATAAATACAACTTAGATATTTCAATATAGTCCTTTATTTTCCAAAAAACTTTGTCAATAGAGAAATTACATGAATTTAAGATAAACCGTTATATGGGAGGTAGGCGTTAAAGTGGACTTGTCACCTAATCTTTTTGGCACAACAATTACATTGATTAGAAGGATATACGTAGCAAATTTGATCATCAAACCTCTAACTTTGGGGGTTTTATGAGCTTTTAAATTTCATTAACGGTAAATAACGTGAAAAGTGGGCGTTATAGTAGGCGTGTCAAAGTTGTTTTTGCGAATGAGTACAACTTAGATGTTTCAATATATCCCTTTATTATTCCAAAATCTTTATTAATAGAGAAATTATATGAATTTTAGGTAAAGCGTTATATGGGAGGTGGGCGTAAAAGTGGGCATGGCACCTTAATTTTATGGCACAGTAATGACATTGCCTAGGGGGATATACCTAGCAAATTTGATTATCATACCTCTAATATTGGTGGTTTTATGAGCTTTTAAATTTCATTAACGGTGGATAACGTAAAAAGTGGGCGTTACAGTAGGCATGTCAAAGTTATTTTTGCGAATGAGTACAACTTAGATGTTTCAATATAGCCCTTTATTATTCCAAAATCTTTATTAATAGAGAAATTATATGAATTTTAGGTAAAGCGTTATATGGGAGGTGGGCGTAAAAGTGGGCATGGCACCTTAATTTTATGGCACAGTAATGACATTGCCTAGGGGGATATACCTAGCAAATTTGATCATCATACCTCTAATATTGGTGGTTTTATGAGCTTTTAAATTTCATTAACGGTGGATAACGTAAAAAGTGGGCGTTACAGTAGGCGTGTCAAAGTTATTTTTGCGAATGAGTACAACTTAGGTGTTTCAATATAGCCCTTTATTATACCAAAATCTTTATTAATAGAGAAATTATATGAATTTTAGCTAAATGGTTATATGGGAGGTGGGCGCAAAAGTGGGCGTGGCATATTGATTTTCTGTTACAAAAAAGCATGTTACCAAGAAACAAAGTGTGCGAAATTTCAGAGTCGTACATCCAATTTTGTTGCTTTTATGACGTTTTTGTTTTTAAATATACCGAAAAATACACTGTGCGGTATAAATTTTCGTACATTTTGATCGATAACTCCTCTCCTAATGCATAGATTTAAGCACTTTTCGGGGAATGATATTGTTTTTACTCAGGAAATATATATTCGAAGTTTCATAAGTCTACGTTAATCCGTTTGGACACAATTCCATTTTATTCGATGTTCGTAGGACACGGTTTTTTCGACCTACTCTTGCTTTTCGAGCTATAACTCTCTTCCTAATATTCCGATTTAGCCCATTTTCAATACCAAACAAACCTTGTCTATAAGAAAGATTCTGGCAAAATTTGAGCCCCCTAGCTTTTTCGGTGCGACCTCTATCGTGCTTTCAACAGACGGACAGACGGACGGACATAGCTAGATCGTCATCAAATCAAACACTGATTCAGAATATATATACTTTATGGGGTCTAAAATGGATATTTTGATGTGTTACAAACGGAATGACAAAATGAATATACCCCCACCATTTTTTTGGTGGCGGGTATAAAAAAAAAATTAAATCTTTCAGTTAACTTGAAGTTAAAAAAAATGGCGAGTAAAACATATTTTTGTGTTTATATATCAAACCGATTTTGCAAGTTTTTTCTGTAGACATTTCTGATACAACTACCCAGTATAAACTGGGTAATACTGAATAACATACCTTTGAATTCTTGAGTATGGTTCAATAATTTGGGATCCAACTTATAATGTTTACAACAATGGCATTGAATCTGTAAAAAAAAATTTCTGTTATTTTGTCTTCGAGGCCTAAACTGGAATCCGTTAAACATGCCGCCTTATAATAGCAGACTTGCTTGATATACGGAATCTGAAAATGTTAATCTGAAGCTTGCAATATAGTGGAAGCTTGGTCATTTGGGGTATAATTTTAATAAAATAATAATAATAATAATAACAAAAAGTACTTCCATTTATAAATTAGGAATTTTTTTATTCTTAAGTATTCTGATTGGAGTAACTCGCTTATTTATTGTTTTTCTAAGCTGTAAGTAGTTTTTAGTTTTTTTTAGTAAACAGTTAATTTTATTTATAATATTTTTAAAATAAATTGCTTCAAAAAATATACCTTGTCAAGAAGATTTAATGTTGGCGAAACATTAAAAGATCGACAAGCTAACAAACGGGCAATATCATCTGTTGTCATCAGAACATCATTAGAACAGATTGTCCTCATTAAAGGATCTGAAATAAATCAGTACTTTCTCTGGTTCATTACTTAAACTTTAGAATATAGTTTGAACAATTCCATTTAACCTGCGGTTTTGAAGTGAAACATTTTTGTTTTTCAAAAATCAAACAGCGAAAAAAAATCCCAAAATTGTTAATATGTTTTTTTTTTTTTTTTTTTTTTTTTTTTGGTGAAAGTACTAATTCAAGTAAATAAAAATTCAAGAATTTTGTTTCTTATCGTAGTATTCAAACTTTTCAAATTTTTCGGCATTTCTTTTGAATTATGAGTATCTATTGGCTGGATGCTTGAAGGCCTTTGAAAAAAAAACTACAAAGTTGTTGCTGTAATTTGCTTTGTTTTTTTATTTTATTTCTCAAAGTTCGTACACCATCGATTTATGTATTTTGTTTGATGTTGATGTCACGTTTTGTTGACTTTTAGTTGCAACAACAATGCATGTTTGTGTTTGCGATATCTACAGCGACTTGTCTCTCGGTTATATGCTTAAGTTTTATTTTACTATAATTTAAATATTAAACAATTAAAACAACATACTAAATAAGAAATGAAGGTGTTGTTATATTAGTGTACACTACACACATACATGTACATATTTGGCGACATTATTTAAATACAAAAACTTTTTTGCTTTAAAAAAAAATCATTTTTTTTTTTGGTTTTTTTAAGTATGTAAACGAGCCCAGCCCACGTCAGCTAACCAGGCAAGACAATCCATCCATAAATAATAAAAGAAGAAGTAAGAAATACAAATTTAAACCAATCGTTAAACTAAACATTTTTTTGTTGCTTCAAATTACATGCCCATCGAGTAAAGAAATATTTATTTGTTGCTTTTTTTATGTGGTGGACAAGTACTACGAATCAAGTATTTGTACTATTTATCTGCTAAATGGGCAACTTATGTAAGTTTACCCAAATCAACAACAATAACATGCCACAAAATAAAATTAATAAAATATCAACATTTTCACCTTACGTAAGTTAATACATTTCTTTTTTTTTTTTAGTTTTGAAGTTATGAAGTGATCAAACAATGATTGCAAGCATTTCCTTAAACTAAAGGTAAAGGCACACCAAATACGGCTTTTTAGAAAGAAAAAAAAAAAAAATACGAGAAACAAATTTGATAATGAAATTATTGCAGATTTAAATGTATATTTCATTATAGCACACCTTTAGTTGCTTAATCGATGAGGGCTGAGCAGAGAAGCCAAAATAAAGCAAACAATACCATGGTACAATATAAATTTAAGTTTCCATTAACGAAGTATATATAATATGAATTCGTTAATGATTATAGGACACCTTAACTCCATGCCTTCGTCTACAAAGGGAAAATAGTTTCGATTGCGATGACTAGGGATTATCACAAACGAATGCGATCGTATTTTTAGAAGTCTTATTCTTATGTCATCGGGGTCACGTTACCTTCATTAAGTTTCCACTTATTGCTAGTCCGTAGTATATACAACTCTGGCTAGGGCATAGCAGAATCCAGTACTTCGTACAAAAAGAGATTAGTGAGACTCAGGTGCCAATAGAGCGAATAAGTCGGGTGAAGATGGTCAAGCGGCTGCATCGCCCTCTAATAGCAGAAGGGAGCTCGAAAAGGGACCCCTAATAATAGTGGTCTGCTTAAAAATTCCACCCAACACATACACATATACATATATGTAGTGTTTTGGTCCTAGCATTGTTGCTTATCGTTAGATTTAGTTGGGTAATAGAATTTTATAGTCACAGGTATAGAATTTTGTTTCGGAAGTCTAATTTATTATCCTTTCAAAGTAATTTTGATTCTTGCAATAGAGACTTGATGACCACGAAGGAAAATTCAATTGCAAAAACTGTATGATTCTATTGAATATAAATTTTTTGTCTAGCTATGCCCAATACCCTACAGATAACTAAACCCTTCGATGCGTCGATTTGACTTTCTTCAAGCTACCTAAAGCCATATCAATGCCTTACTTCCTCAACCTCGTATCTTAAAAAAAACATTTTTTAGAAGACAAAAAAAAACGGCTCATCTTTTTATACTTCGGTGTTCGGTTAAAAGTTTAAATGCAATTATTAAGGCATTGATTGTATTTATGTATATTAGTAGTAATAATATACTTATCTTTTTTAGTTAAAGCATAAAACAATCGTTTGATATGAAAAAGTCAAAACCGTATTATTTAAGATACGAGGTTGTGGAAGTAAGGCATCGGTATACCGGAAATCATGTTCAAATAAAAAATAAAATTAATTTTTACGCAAATGTACGAACCCCGTTAATTACAAAAATAACTAAAGATCTAAATTCAAAAAAAAACCCCCGAGCGATTTATTTACTCACATTTGGGCACAAAATAAAGCCCAGCTAATGAAAGCCAAGGGGAAAAATAATAATAATGAGAAAGTAATTTCTTTATATGAAAAATATTGATTTATAGATGATGCTTTCTTTTTCGTTGTATTTATATTATACCCGTTCACCCATGTAGTGATGCCAGAATACAAACTATAAAGTTAGTGTAACTTTTCTTTTGTGCAAGTGGCAACTTTAAAATATGGCAGCTTTTGCAGTATTGAAAATGTCCGATGATTATAAATGAAGCACTTTAAAAAGGAACTACCTCCATCTATATGCATACAAAATTTACAAATTTAATACCATTTCTTTGAAAAAATCTATCTTCTCCGATAAAGAAGTCAAACTTTGGGCTCAGAAAACCCTCATGAAATCCATTAGAAACCAATGCACTCTGGTGAGAATTTCAGTTGGGCGGCGTTTTTGAGCTTTATTTTATTGAAGGTGAGGCAAAACTGGCTGTGACTAACAACGTCATTTATTACACGAATATTATAACGGAGCCCTGTGGCCTAAACTGGATGGCATACATCTGAACGACACGACACCTAATAGACCACACATAAAAATATCCATTTATTGCAGCAACGACTTTCGAAAAAATCCGCAACCCAATGGGTCATCGGTGAGATACAGCCACATCTCTGTGAATCTCTGTGTCTATTTATAGCAATGTTTGCAAACCAATTATGCCAATTCATACACTGTGCATGTTTCATATGTTGATGTATGTGTATAAATCCTTAAACAATATTGGTTATCATATTTGATCTTTAATACAAGGAATCAACAAAATGTTAGGTAATCCAGGTGTAGACTAGAAACCACAAAACAACATATTGAGTACATGGCTATCTTTGAATATAACAAATTACCATCAACATCACGTCTGAAAGAACATTTATTTCAAAACCTAGAGGCGCTTCTTCTGTAGATATTAAAATTATTTATATATAAAATACTAGAAAGACCCGGCGCGCGTTGCTACGCCCCTTAATAATCAAAATGCATTCTGAATTTTAATTGAATATCAAGAGCAAAAACCTAAAAGCTATAATTTTTTTTTATGGGCGTGGCACTTCCCACTTTTCTGTTCACGAAATTGTAAAGTCATAACAGTTCAATATTTGTGCAAAGTTTCAGAAAAATCGGTCCAGTGCAAGTACCTCAAAATGATACCTTTTTTTTACACGCGTGGCACTGCCCACTTTTCTAATCACCAAATTGTAAAGTCATGACAGCTTAGTATGCGTGCAAAGTTTCAGAAAAATCGGTCAAGTGCAAGTACCTCAAAATTAAAACTTTTTTAGGGGCGTGGCCCCGCCCACTTTTCTTATCACGAAAATATTTAGTCATGACAGCTCGATATGTGTGCAAAATTTCAGAAAAATCGGTCAAGTGCAAGTAGCTAAAAATGATAACTAATTTTTTATGGGCGTGGCCCCGCCCACTTTTTTCCAACCATAAACACTCCCTGGTATGTGTACAACAACTTACCAAAGTTTCAGCCCGATCGGTTTTACAGTTTCGGAGTCTATAGCTAACACACACACACACAGAGTTTCACTTTTATATATATAGATTTATAAAATTAAAATAGTTATATTATTATTATTATTATTATTATTATTATTATTATTATTATTATTTTTATTATTATTATTATTATTATTATTATTATTATTATTATTATTATTATTATACATACTTAAAATTGTTTCAAATATAATGTTATTTGTGGTGCTCCTTTTTGCCAGCTTGCCTCATCAATGCCCTTTGGCGCTGAGGTCATATTTTCTGATTAATTTTGTACTTGAATTGTAAATAAATATTAAAAAAAAAAAAAAAAGTCATGGAAAATTTCATGAAGAAAGTAATGGGCCATAATTAGTGGAGATAATCCAATATAAAAAAATCACAACCATCTAAAAAAATACGTATTTTTATTTTAAATGAAAAATTACATTCTCACTGGGACACCCTTCGAGCCAAAAAGACCCACAAATAAACCAAATGTAGGCAGATGTTGAAATAAAACACGTTCGTAATATGTATAGCAAGTTTATTAAGTGGAAATTTGCACTGCTTGCACCGAAAGTATCCTTAAGAAGTATCTAACTATATATATATATATATATATATATATATATATATATATATATATATATGTTCTTTATTTAATTAAATATTAATAGAAATAGAAATACATATCGATTTTTAATTAATACTTAAATAAAAGTTCAAAGTGAACATAGGGCGTCACCAAATTCTCTCCATCTTTGTCTATCTCTGGCAATCGCCTTAGCTTGATTCCATGAAACTCGAGCAAGTTCACATTCCTGTTTCAGGTAGCGCACCCAGGTGTTTCGGGGTCTACCAGGTCTGCGCTGTCCTTGTGGGTTATAATCTAAGGCTATTCTTGCTATTTCTGAGTATTTCTAAGTATATAGTTTATAGTTAAATTGTGATATTAAAATTAAATTTGTTATTTTCACTCAACCTAAATATCGTTAATTTCTTATGATAGACACTGTATGCGTGTATTTCAAAAGATAATAAATAATTAATTTTAGGCCTGCTTTTTTTGTATGCAAATAGGCACTTGATTTCATTGTTATCATGATTAACTTGAAATGTTGGACTTTCGAACACTTGTTACGAAACAGGCTTTGATAAGCCATGTACATGTATGTATATGTGCTTGCGTACGTATACGAAATACGTATTAATTATTAAATTTTTGGAGATTTGCTTAACTTATGCATAGTGCAAAGTGAAAAGCAAAAAAAAAACCTCCAGATAAATAAAATTGGTTATTTAAATGCCTTATTTACAGGCTAAAGCCTTATTGGCTTAATCATTTTTATTTTGCAAGATTACTTCATATATCAGCTCTCCAAAGGTCAGCAGTGAGCATGCCTCTATTATAACCGTGCAAAACAATTGCAGTGACACACCATGATTACAACAGATTTAAATATAGCACGTCTGATCGTAATTGTCTCCTGTACCACGATTTCTTGCATTGACAATGACAGGGTTTTGAAACGGGGGTTTTTTTTTATTATACCAACTAAATTGTTAAGTGGGAAAATCCACAATAAACGATCACAAGTGTTAAGCGGAATGAGGTTTCTTAAATCAAAATTTCAAGAAATACGATTGTAGTTATGAATTTGTTTAAGTATTTAGTACAATGCACACTGTTAATACAAGTCTATGAACAATATGCAATAAATAATTAATTCTTGTTTTATTCTCGTTGTAAAATAGCATCATTTAAAGTTTATTCAACTTAAAGCTCACTATAGATTTCATTCACTTATTTAACACAATCACTAAGCGAACAATCCCCTTTAGTTACACGTATGCATTTCTGTAACTATTGCAGTCAGCAACAACTATTGTAGCTACTCGTATTATATGTACGTGTCACTCACCCATCCATTCCATTCTTTGATACCGTCGTCTCAATGGCCTTCAAAATGACAATTTAGTCATGTTATTAAACAAACAAAAACAAAAATTATAAATAAGAAATATTCATAATATGTTCTTAAGTTTATTCAACTTTTTCTATACGGATTGAAAATGACTAAATAAACGTGAAAGGTAACGACTTGACAACGTCATCAGATTATTTATATGTGAAATGTTTATATGTTGTTGTTGTTGTTGTTTAATAAGATTATCTCACAAAGCATTGAAAACGTAGATGAATATTGTACTTGTTTTTAGATTAAGGAAATAGAAAACAAATATTTATGTGCTAAATCGACAGCGCAACAACAACAAAAATCAAGTGTAGTGTTAAGGAAATTAATTTAAGCTTTCGCGTAGAATCTGTTTTTGTTAGCAATTTCCTTTGTTTGATCATAAAACTAAAATGATTAATTGCAGGAATTTTTAAGCCAAATGAACAATAGATATTTTTGCTTAGCTTATCTAAGGCATTTTATATTATTTGTCATACAATTATGATTAGAATACTTCAATCGCTTGCCATGTCCATGCAACCATGAAAATGTATTCTGCACTGCTTATTATTTCAACACTAGAAAAATTGTGATTTATTTATTTTATTAGTAAATCTTTCTTTACATTTCTCTATTAAGGGCTGCTGCTTTTTTTCAGCAACTTGTAAGAGGAAGACATGAAAATGCTGTTGCAAAAAAGAGACCTGCAAAGATAACGCATTTAAAAATATTGCCTTCTAGAAGTGCTCTGGGAAGCAGGTAAGCACTAAGAAAGCGTTTCATTAAGCTTTAAGTGGAAATTGAGTTTTTGGTGGGTAAACACCAATTTATTTTTTCCTAACTTGTTGGAGATCACAGCTTGGGGTTTAAAAAAAGTTAAGTCTAGTTTATTTCCTCTCTATGCTGATGCTCTCCAAAGGTCTGTTGTGGGGCCTTTTGTATTTACTCTGTATGTAAATGATATGTATCTTTAAACTAATTCAGGGATGTACTAAACGAGACGTAGGTGTTAAAGAGTGCCTGTGTCGTGTTTTACAGAGGACCTTTGACAAGTATGATGTATGACTATATCTAAGACTAAAGCGATTTTGTTTAGTTTTTCTTATAGTACCTCTCCCAGTGTTAGCTTCCATATCGCTAATAACAGAATTGAATGTGCTTGGGTATTGTACTTGATAGTGATGTGTAGTTTGTGGGAGACATTTAGAAAAATTATTTTAACTCATTTGTTTGTGTTTATCGTTTTATACTTAGATTGGCTCATGCTTTTCTTATGTCACAGGTGCTATACCGCCTTGAAGTAGTTTCGTTATCTAAGTTGGTCATCTGTAGTGCAATTCACTAACTTATTTTAACGATAATCGTATCGTTCAAAAAGTTAACAACAATTATATAGATTTCGGTATTCAGTAACATATTTTAACGACAGTTGTTATTGTCATCCAAACGACAATAATTTTGTTGCTGTTTATTTTATCGGCAAAAAGTTTAACTTTGTACCCGACTTAAAAACCACTTGTTTAAGTTCCGGCTACGGCGCCACTACCTGTGTGAGGGAAGTTGGTGGTGAATTTATTTAGACACTTTTTTAGACAAGAATGCTACTTTAATGGAACAGTTGTCGAATATCGTTAAAAAGTATTTAATGAATCCCAAAATCGATAGTGCAAACAATAACAAGTGTCAACAAATTTAACAATTTTCGGATTGTTAAAAGTTATTGAATCGCACCACTGGATTGGGTTTCCTTATCTTTTACATAATAAATTGGTTTTTTTTCAGTCTTCTCGAAATCATCAACTTTATATTTACTGTATTTATTTACTTATTCATTTGATATCGTGTATAACAAGATTAATATCTTAAAACAACACAGGGTTACATATTGTTAAAATTAAAGAAAACACTGTTTACATTTACTATATATCATTAATAAGTGAATATAATATAATGAGCTGATATTAAGTGCGTTAGAAAAAAAAAAAAAAAGAAGAAGAAGAAGAAAACAACGAAAATACAATAAATAAAAATACAATAAATAAAAATATAATAAATAAAAAATTACACTTACACTTACAATATTGTCTTTCAGAACGAAAAAAAAGTCGTTAAGCAAAATGTTCAAAAATTAAAGTTTTAAAACGTGCAACGTTGCTTATATTTCTGATTGTTGTTGGTAAATTGTTCCAAATTCTAGTAGCACAAACATAAAATTGCCATTCTGATATAAGACTTTGATATCTGATGGGAATTAGATTCTTAGTTTGATTAGATCTGCCAAACTTTAGCCTTACAAATAAATATCCAGGCATTTTCGAAGTAATAATTTTATTGAGGAATAACCCAGTCTGTATTTTCAAGAGGTCATTAAATTTAACACCATATAGCTTCTTAGCATGGTTCGATATACTATCAAATCTACGACGCGAAAACACATATCTCGCGATATTATTAAATAATACATTTAATTTGCGTGTTGACTCTGCATCATAGCAGGAATAAATTTCACATCCATACAATAAAATAGGCATTAGATAAGTTTTAGCAAGCAATAGTCGTATCTTCACTGGTGTGCAATGTTGAGTTAACCAAGCGTTCTTAACATAGAGTGGGCCAATTCAAAGTAGACTCTCATATTGTACTATGTCATATAATTCATATTAATATGACTAGTGACTTTGAACACCTTTTGTTAACAAATTATGTATTTAATAAAAGAAAGAAGACAAAGAGATGACGCTGTTAAAAATTTTATGTATACAGGAAAGAAGAAAATAGAAAATACTCTCTCTGAGAGGTGAGAAGCGAAGAAATTCTCTCTGAGAGATAGTATGGTTAAAAGTATAACATAATCAATTTCTTATACATAGGAAACAAATGTGTAAAGTCATATTATTTTTTTTGTATGGAAATTACTAACAAAATTGTTATGCATGCATAAAATAATATGAAATAGTACAAATATGACTGATATGCAACCACTTTGAATTGGCCCAGTATGTCTTACCACAGATATATATGTATAACATGATCACTTCAAGTTAGCGTACTATTAAATATTATGCCAAGGTCTTTTGCAGTTTCAACGATGTCAATCGGTTGGTTATTTATATAAATATTAGGCTGTATTATTACTTTACTAGTTCTCTTTCGTAGTTTAATGCACTTTGATTTCCTAGATTTAAACTGAGACCATTTGCTGTAGCCCATACAAAAACACGGTCTAAGTCACTATTAAGTTTTGCTACACAGTCTTCTATTATGCTAGCATTCCAGCTGCTTATGTGTAATTGTAAATCATCAGCATATAGACGTATTTTAGAGTGTAGCAGCTGCACAGGTAGATCATTAGCATATATTGAAAATAATAGCGGACCTAATATTGATCCCTGCGGAACCCCTCTTCGTATACGAAGAATTGATGACAATATATTATTGCTTTCAACACACTGCATGCGATCTTCAAGATAGGAGGATACTAGTTTAATGACAGTTGGTAAAAAGCTCATAAATTTGTCAAGTTTCATTTTAAGAATACTATGATCAACAGAAACAAACGCTTTTGAGTGGTCTAACAGAACTGGCATAGTTAATTACCATCATCTATTTCACCCCTTAGATCCTCAGAAACATCGGCTAAAGCAGTTATACAGCTGTGTTTTGCACGAAAACCAGACTGTCGTTCGGTGAATAATCTATTTTCGGTAAGGTATGATGTCATTTGATTATGATTCCCAAGATCCTCAGACAGGAACTTTTCGCCACTTCGCTAATGCAAAAAAATCTTATGTTCCATTAAGACAAGGCAAGTTTACTTGTACCACTCTTGTGTTTTTTGTTAAAATCAGAGGTAAGAGAAATGGCAACGAGTGCACACTTGACCGTTTCAAAACTTATTTAACTTTTTTCATTTGTACAAATTGAAATCTAAAAAAAAAATACAAATTGTTAAAATAAAAATCACCAGCGTAAAAGCAAGTTTTAAAGGAATTAAAAGAATCTGATGGAATTGAGATTGCTTTGTATAAACGGGATGTTAAATTCGTCAAATAGAGGTAAATGACCTCAGATTGTTCCTTAAAAAGAAACTAAATATATTCTAAAATGTATAACAGATTTTTTTTTTTTAATTTTTACCATACCATGTCGGGTATTAATAACTGAATAGAGATAAAAATTATTAAACATATTAAATACAATTTTATTAAACAAACTATTAAAAATTCTCAACTTTACGATTTCTTCTAATACTGACTAACTAAGCAATTCTAAATGTAAACTTAGAGAGAGAGAAAAGAAAAGAAAGCTCTGGGTTAATGTATTGTTAGCTGACCTTAATGATTGAAATAAAATGAAAAAACTAAAAAAACCTTTGTCAAAACTTACAGGTTATTCTGTGATTAATGGCAAAAGAACTAATTTGAAATATTTAAACAAATGCTACTAGATGCAGTAAATGCAATTGTCCATAATAAAATATTAAACCGAATCTCATGGCTTACAACAATTTTCAGAAAAATTTATTATATTTTTCTTTTCATTTAACAACAATGAGAAAAGAACACGCAATTTCGTTTTAAAGGATAATTTAAAAAAAAAACTATAAATAAACAATATTATTTCTTAGAGTGTATAACAATTTGACCTATATTTAATATTGCCATTTAAAGCTCAACTAATAAATCAATTGATATTTGAACGAAGAACAACAAAAAGGGTTGCGTTTTAATAATCTATTAAATATCCAATTTCAACAAAGGCACACAGACAGTTTCACCATAAGCTTTTCAATTTCTTTATTCGTTTAAAGGTGGAAACTTGACCCAATTCCCAGATCACAAAATTTAATTTAAAAAAAGGCAACATTCTTAGAAATTATTTAATAGATTTGACGAAGATATCTAAAAGGCATTAAAAAACACTCTAGCCGAAACATGTATTTAATATCAATAACAAAAAAATTTTTTTTTTTTATAATTTGCAATTTTTGGGAACAAATTGTGTACCTGGCGACAGTAAACCGTTAATGGGTTTATTGGATATTTTATCTTTTTATTTAGTGATGTGTATGTATGTACATCAATGACTTATATGATGTTCCTTTTTTTGCGATACACAATGATCTATAAAAATAGTTTTTGCTAACATAAGGAATAACACATGTTCAAACAATGAAATATATAGGGGGTCTCAAAAAAAAATGTTTTTTTTATTGCAATGTTTTTTGCAAGTGAAATATGGCAGCTCTCATATATGTTTATTCTGATTATTAAAAATCGATGGCCTTACAAAATAGCAACGAGTTATAATTGTGAAAACTTCTTACAACAATTTTGAAAGTTATACTGAGAATGCTCGCCGACTTCAAAGAATTTTCAGTCGAAAGGTGGAAACTGTTCGGGGACTGGCCAAAAGGTTTGAAGAGACTGAGTCAGTTATAAACGGTAATGTCCAAAACAATTGCTGATGTAAACGAGAGAGTTGCCAGAACCTAAAAATATCAATTCGGCATCGTTCTGAACAACTTTAAATTTCACGATACACTACGCAGCGAATTTTGACAAAACACTTCCACTATCACGCGTAAAAAACTCAGCTTACTCAGGAGCTCAAACCAGCCGTCTACTGAAAGCGTGATGGGAAATGAAGAAAAAAAGAGTCAATGCTAATTTTTCAAAAAGGTGACACGCCTACTGTTATTTTCCATCTCATTTTAAGCTCAACTTAGTACGTTAGTGTTAAAAAAGTGTATTTCCTTTTCAAAAAACTTTGCCCACTTTAAAAATACAATAACCACAAATTACCACCTTATATGGAAAGTTAGTGTACAAGTGGGCGTGTCACATTTATTTTCTTAAATCAAGGTTGTATTTAACAAAAGGTTAGTTAAACCAGATCTTCTAATTCTATTATTTTTCTTAGGTTTAAAAGTTTAATAAGATTAAAGGCAATATGCCGTGGGATAAATTTTCGTAAATAATCATTTTGCATTGTATAGATTAAAAAAATTTCAAGGGAAAGATATTTTTTGGTCAGCTATATAGCTATGATATTTCCTTACATTACATTCACGCACTATTGCACTTATTTCGAAGGCAAATGTTCATATTGACATAAACGAATCTTGCACTACAATGCGTGACTTTTTTCTATCAAACTAATTTCGCCCATTTTCAACAAAAACCATTTTATCTAACTTTTATTTACCTACCTAAATTGTATTGTTTGATCTCTATCGCATTTTGATCAGATATATAAATGGATTGACATCTCTGCACCGCATTTGAAAGTTATTAAGGTTTAGAACGAACTTTTCAATGTGTTACAAACGAAATGACAAAATTAATATACTTTCACCCTATTAATGATGGTGGCTAAACAAAATACCCATCTATATATATAAAAGTGAAACTCTGTGTGTGTGTTAACTATAGACTCCGAAAGTGTAAAGCCGATCGGACTCAAACTTTGGCAAATTGTTGTACACATTTCAAAAAGTGTTTTAGGTAATAAAAATTGAGCTGTCATGACTATCTAATTTCGTGATTAGAAAAGTGGGCAGGACCACGCCCATAAAAAAAAGTTATCATTTTCAGCTACTTGAGCTTCACCTATTTTCCTGAAACTTTTCACACATACATATTGAGTTGTCATGACTTTATAATTTCGTGATTAGAAAAGTGGGCAGGACCACGCCCATTAAAAAAAAGTTCTAATTTTTAGCTTCTTGCATTTAATATTCAATTAAAATTCAGAATGCATTTCTATTCATTAAGAGGCGGAGCAACACGCGCCGGGCTTGGCTAGTAAATATATACAAACCAACATGTGTAGGTATGATTGATCAAAATATCGCGATGTCAGATTTTACTCTACCACTTTATTGCACATGTTATTGCACTAATAACACTTGCATGTTATAATGCACTTTGCTCGTAATTAGCAAGGAATATTCAACATACTGATTAAATCGAGAATAGAAACCAATAACTGCACATCCACACCTAAGGCAAACTATTGTCAAACAGCTAAATATAAGATATGGCTCCCTTACTGAAGCAGAAAGGCAACAACATGTTGCAATGGTATACTCATCCCTAAATAAATAATGTTTAAATATTTAAGGCTTCACAAAGTTTTATTATACTTTTTTCCCCTCATCTTACATAATGAAAGGCAGTATTTTACGTGTTGTTTAAGCAAACCTACGCTTCCCTTTTGTTTTCACCACAAAATGTATTTAAAAAAAAACTTCCCTGCTATTACGACATAATGTTTTAGGCCTCTTTAGTTTATGTACTTACGTAAATGTGTAAATTTATTTTTCTTTTGTTTAAATTTATTTAAACTGGATTTAGTCTATTTGAAAATAAATGACTGGACGAATAATAATTTTGTTACGAATTCCCATTGTTAAGCAGTATTTAACGCTGCTTTTTCATGTTTGTTTTTTATACCCGCCACCAAAAAAATGGTGGGGGTATATTCATTTTGTCATTCCGTTTGTAACACATCGAAATATCCATTTTAGACCCCATAAAGTATATATATTCTGAATCAGGGTTTGATTTCATGACGATCTAGCTATGTCCGTCCGTCTGTTTGTCTGTCTGTACGTCTGTTGAAAGCACGATAGAGGTCGCACCAAAAAAGCTAGGGGGCTCAAGTTTTGCCAGAATCTTTCTTATAGACAAGGTTTGTTTGGTATTGAAAATGGGCTAAATCAGAATATTAGAAAGAGAGTTATAGCACGTAATGCAAGAGTAGGTCGAAAAAACCGTGTCCTTCGAACATCGAATAAAATGCAATTGTGTCCAAACGCATTAACGTAGAGTCATGAAACTTTGAATATATATTTCTCAAGTCAAAACAATATCTTTTCCCATCTACATCTATGCATTTTGGTGAAAGGCTTTGCTGCAACGGAAAATCAATGTGCCACTCCCACTTTTACGCCCACCTCCCATATAACGGTTTATATTAAATTCATGTAAATTCTCTATTGACAAATTTTTTGGGAAAATAAAGGACTATATTGAAATATCTAAGTTGTAGAAACTTTATTGACACCCTACTTTAACGCCCATTTTCGCTGAACGACTAAATTTACGAAAACATTTTACTAGCATATCGAAGTTATTAAGGGTGGTTAAATTTTAAGGGCCGATGTCGATTTTAAACAAAACACAAAGAGCCGTATTCATAAAAAATATTTTAGGTTTATTGAGGGCTTATTTGACAAATTACTCTACAACATCTGTCAAATAAGCCTTTAATAAGCCTAAAATATTTTTTATGAATACGGCCCAAATTATTTAAGAAATTAATGTGCAATTATGTATGGAACAAAATATCGGCCAAACGGACCCCCATTCTCAGCGCCACTCCTCTATCTGATGGTCCAAATTTTCAATGACAATGTTGATGCTCAATTAATGGGCACGATGATGAGTCGAGGTTGACTGCTCTTTTGCCACGTTATCGTGAAAAACAGCAATGTTTCCCATTCAACGAACTAAGATGACATTCACAGATGTTTTCACATTTCATACAGACCTGCTTTGCAGACATTTAAATATTTTTTACAATTCTCACGATTGTGGACGAATTCGAACGATTATGTTGACCAAAAGAATCACGAAGTGCACAAAATGTAATTTGATTTGAACGCCCATTTTTATAAAAATCTTTAATATTTAAAAGCGTTGCTCGATTGCGCATCTTTCCACGGTTCAAATTGAGTTAGTCTGAGATTAAGAAATGTCAAATGAAATACAAGAAAAAAGTTGAAATTTAGATGTGGTTCACCTTAAACATGGGCCCTTAAAATTTAACCACCCTCTACAAAGAAAGTGATACATATTTTATTATAAAGAGATTATTCCATAGCGATATACAAAATAATAAATATTGTGCTTTAAATGTACACAAAATTGGTGGTGGGTATAAAAGATTCGGCACAGCCGAATATAGTGCTCTTACTTGTTTTTTTTTTTAAATTTGACTTTATTTGTTAATAAAAAAAACGAGTATGTGCTAATATTTACTGAAATTATAATAACAAAAATTTCTCTTCCCAGCTGTCGCATGTAATTTATTTATTTATATTTTACATTGCAGTGCATGTATTATTAATAATTTTGGTAAACTTATATAAATAAGTAATAATTTTTTTGTTTGATTTAAATTTCAAAAAACCCTCTTGGCAGTTTTGTAAAAGCATGAACAAAGTAGGAGAAAACTTTTACTAAAACCGAAACAAGGGAATAGTGTATGCATGTAGGAAGAGTTCAAGGTGATAATTCGAACGTTTAATTATAAATGGTGAGTGAAATATGCACTAAAAAAAGCTTGAAGTGAAGATTAAAATGGGAGTAAGCAGTACTCTTTTTGTAAAAGAAATGCACACAACCCTGATACATATGTACAATACTTCTTACATCATATTAACCCAATTCACAATCTGTCGTATAAATTGTATGCCGTTACTCTTTTTGAGATCATGGGGCATCCACAAAACATTTTCATATTGCTCTCGCTTCAGTTAAATATTTTCTGTTGATCTATTTTCAATGTTTTGTGTATAGGGTGGCGCACAAATTGTTCTACAATAAAAGAGTTCAAATAACTGGTTTTTAATCAATGTGTTTCGTTTAACTTTTTATTGTTGATTATACAATAATCAATTTAATTTTGTATAACTAATTGTCTTTATAGATAATAGACCGTAAATAACCTCCATGGTTTGAAATCGGGGTCGCCCTAATTATTGTTTTGATAGGCTGCTTCAATTCCGTAAACTTTCCTGCCTTTGCATTATTTACATCTTGTTTGATATAACCCCATAAAAAAGTCTTAGGCAATAAGGTCTGGTGACCTTAATGACCAGCAGAAGGCCATATCTCTAAATATTATATTGTTTGAGAATTTTCGTTGAGGCTTCGCCATAAAAGCTCTTGCTGGAACCAAATTCTGTTAAAAAAACTTCTTTGGTGCTGTTCTGGGTAAAAAAAATCTTTCAATGTCTGTAATTAACGTTCCCTATTAACAGTCACTGTTGCACATTTATCTTCAAAGAAGTATGGCCGACAACATGTTCACCAGCCAGATAATACTGCATCTACTCAAGAAAGTACCGTCAATTCCAATTAAATTTTCTTTGGACAGTAGTGAAGGACAGCAAAGGATTGCAGCGCTGCACTATACAAGTCCTCTTTTCACTATCCTCAGCATTCATTTAAATAATTCTTAATACAGAACTGACAAATAAAAAAGTAATTAGGCTTTGTTGTTGTAACACGATTAGTGTTCCAGACTGTACAAAAATTTCGCCTAAATATTATTAGAATCTTGTATGCATATATCCGAGATGAAAAAGTTAAGATTGTCGTAAGTGTTTTTAATACTTATCTAATATAATGAATATAATGAAACAATTTATTGTAAATAATTTGATCAAACTTACACAAAGTGACAGCAGTCACAGTTTTGCATTTTCTCAAAACCAAAAATTATAATTAGTAACGTGAATACCTTTACTCTTTTTTACATTTACAAAACAAGGTATCTGTTGACAAGACTTTTGAAAACACATTTATGTCTGCATAAATTTTTTACAATATTTGTCTATTAGGCTTGGTTAAAATTGGTATGTTTTATTAACTTACTATTTATTTGTTTAACTAATATATAAAACAGAAACAAGTAAGAGTGTTATATTCGGCCGTGCCGAATCTTATAATGCCCTTCACCACCATATACAAAGGTATAGTCCCACATCGTAATTTAACTTATATTTCATGTTATACGCCATTTTTCCCTATTATTTCCGACACCATCCTTGATTTTACATTTTTCAATCATTTACTGTAATCTACTAGTCAAGGCCTTTTATTTGATGCCAATATTGAGGGGGTTCAAGAAGTTACATTTTAAAATACCTTTCCGCCATTTTGTAGTGGCAGCCAACATGAATTTTAATTTTTTTTTTATAGTGCTTATATTGCGCTAGTCAAGTCCTTTCAAATGATCGACTCTTTCGGTTGTCTAGAAGCTGAAAAAAATTGATTTTCGTTTATAAATTTTTGGAATATATATTTAAAAAATGTTTGCTTATAACTTTACCGATTAGAGCCCGCTTTATCCAAAAAATTTTTCACGAATATCTCTAGAGGCATATTATATCTACAAATAGTAGCAAAGGTACCTATAAATTATTTTATAGCTGAACAATTTTAATTTTGGTGGTAAAAATTTGGGAAAAAAGAGGCAGTCGTGTTTATTTGCTCATATCTCAAAAAGTTATGCGGAGATTGTGCTGAATTTCAATAGCGATTCAATCACGGATATTTGCAAAGGACTGCTACCATACACAGATCTGAGGAACATATAATTGCTTCTAAAAGTTGATTTCAACCAACACACGGACAGACAAACATCCTCTATTCATAAGCTTTCAGAAAATATATACTTTATGGATTTGGAAATGAAATTTTAGAAATTACAAACGGAATGACAAAGCTATATATACCCTTGTGCACCGCAGGTGAAGGGTATAAAAATAAAAGTAAGAGTACAATATTCGGCAGTGAAGAATTTTTGATACCCACCACCAATTTTGGGAAGTAATTTAGTATCACAACATTTATTTGTTATTTACTTTTTATCACTATAGAAACATCTCATCACTATAAAAAATATATTAGTTTCTTTGTGTAACTTCGATTTGCTATTAATTTATTTTCTTAAATTTATTATTACAATTGAAGCTTATTTATCTTCACATCAGGAGTGATTCTACTCTTTTTTAAGTAATTAAAAACTAATATTAACTTTGTGTGAGCATGGCACCGCATACTTTTAAAACAACCCTATAAGAAACGAATGACTGAAACTAACACATACAGAATGTTTGTACTAACACTATTGCAGCAATTTAATACATAATTCCTGCTACAGGAAAAATAATGCGTATGCAAGAGTGAGACAAATAATGTGTTGATTTCTTGACGTTTTAAAAAAAAATTTTGTTAAATTATTGGGTAAAATTTGTAATTCAGTGTTAAAAAAAGTAATTTTTATTAAATAATTTGCAGTTCTTTCGACCAAGTTTTTTATAAAATACTCTAGAAATAAAAGGTAAGTACGAAAGGTAGCAGCCAAACATAAATATGTATATGCCTTTGCATATTTTCATAATTTTTACTTTTAATAATTCCAGCCATAATACCAATAACGCTAATACCATGGAAAAGGATTAAAATGAAACCCGGCAGGAAGCAGTGAAATTAACGTGAAATATTGTGATGAAAAAAGTGATGTAATGAAAAATTAAAATATTAATAAATATTATAAAAGATAATAAGTTTGTTTTATTGTACGAGTTAGCTTTGACCGACATATACGTTAAGTGTGACTACTATTTATATTATATTTGATTAGAAACAGCTGTAGTATAAGTAGTCCAGATATATGTTTTGCAGTCGACAGAACTAATAAGTAAGAAAAAGACGCAAAATCACATGTACACAAAAGTTTCAGTCATTTTTTTCACATTGACCTTAAGAAACTAATAGAAACTTTAACCGATATATCAGTCACTAATACCAGTCATACAAGGTGGCGCAAAAATAACCTTCCGATGTTTTTTGGCTGTAATTTAAAAAAAATGAAAAACTTTGATTCTTCTTGTGGAGTATTTTTATTTGTTCTTTTAATTTTTTTACATCAGGTCGAGAATATGATGTCATGTAAATGGCCGCCGCCACAGTTGATTGTCATTTGAGTCCTTTTTATGGCATTTTCCATCACTTTGGCCAAAACTTCCGGCGATAGGTCCTCACATTCTTGACGGATATTGTCTTTAAGGGCTGCAAGAGTCTGAGGCTTGTTGACATAAACCCGCGACTTCAAAAAGCCCCACAAAAAGAAGTCTGGAGCGGTCAAATCAGGCGATCTTGCTGGCCAGTTCAAATCGCCAAAACGGGAGATTAGGCGCCCGAAAAATGCATCCTTCAGCATATCGGATGTATCACGTGCAGTGTGTGCTGTTGCACCGTCCTGTTGGAACCACATGTTTTCCAATCCCAATTCATCAAGTTGCGGCAAAAAGAACTCGTTGATCATTGCTCTGTAGCGCTCACCATTTACAGTAACCGTTTGGCCCGCGACGTCTTCGAAGAAAAAAGGTCCGATGACTCCTCCAGCGAAAACAGCACACCATACAGTAACTTTGAGCGGGTGTAATGGCTCTTCGTGGGTTACACGCGGATTTTCAGTGCCCCAGAAGCGTAAATTTTGCTTATTTACGTACCCGCTAGAGTGCCCCTGTGGACTAGTCGGTAAAGGACAAGTCAGTTGTTTGGGGGTTGCGGGTTCGATTCCCGCCGGAGACTCTGGAATTGTCTGCTTCTCTTTCTCTTCTATTCTAAATCTTTATATTCGTATTCTATTCTTCTCTCTATTAAGGCGTCACAATGGACCGTAATGGTCTCCGAGTGAAGGTGTGAGGGTAACTTTGCACCAGCCTTACCTACCTACCTACGTACCCGCTAAGATGGAAATGGGCCTCATCACTCATGATTATTTTTGATGATAAATCATCTTCCTAAATAGTCACCAATATTCCGCGTTCTGGAGCAGTGAAGCGTAACATTGTTTATTAACGTGTATTTTGCATGTGTTTACTACACAAATGTCAAAACAGAACTGACATTAGGGGCCAATTGCAAAATTTGTAGCATTTTCTGATAGGAGGATTTCTTTTGCGCCACCTTGTATAACCGGTCAAATGACCGTCACTGTTCTTGTAGGGAATATAATTAATATATGAATTCGATTACCCTAACTTTTTCTGTTTAAGCTCTGTCGTACATTTAACCGATGGATAGGCATGCAGACAAAGCTATATCGTCCTAAAATGGAACCAGGACTCAGAAAATATATACTTAATGGAGTCCAAAATAAATATTTCGATGTGTTACAAATGACAAAATGAATATACCACCTTAAAATTTTGTTGGTGGTGGGTATAAAAACATATTATACAAGTATGCATGTGTGTTGGTGTGTATAAATTACATAATAAATAAAAGTATATTTTAACTTTATGTACATCTACTTATGTATGTGTTTAATGTATAAATTTTAACTAAATATTTAAGTTATTCATATTTAATGCTGTTCAAACATTTTAAAAAGAAAAAAAATCGGAACAAAAAGAGTCAACAAAAATCAATTTTATACACTAAATTTGACCTATAATTTTTAAAATTAAAGTATTCGCCTGAAATTGTTTTTGTAGGAATTGGAAATCATTCAATTTAAATGCAAATTTTTTACTTGTATTGTTGAACAAAGAAACCCAAATTAGTTTTAATAATTTCGTAAGTTAAAGGTTTTAAGTAAGTTTTGCATAATTTTCTCATAAACTTTGACAAACAAAAAAAGTTTGAACAACTCGTAGGCCTAAGTTTTGGCAAATGCTTTTATCGCCTCATTAATTAAACATTTTTTTTTTTTTTTTTTTTTTTGTTTAGTTTACAAACTTTTATCTTGCATTTTTATTATACATTTTCTCAGGCCTAATTTTTGGCAAATTCTGCTAGCGGCTCATCAATTAAAAATTTCTTTGATGCCTTCAACTTTTGAAATAAAATTTTGCATTTTTTATTAAACTCTTTCGCAATTTTTTTCATTAAATTTCGTTTTAAGAGCAGGCAGATAATGAATGATAATTTAGCGAATGTGAGTGCGAAAAGAAATGTCAAGAAAACTTTTTTGCTAAATTGAATACAAATACTTGTCGCTAGTTTTTTTAAAGCAATTTCTTTTTTAAGTTTTAAACAATTTAAGCACAACAAAATTATTATAAACTAGATTTTATACAAGCAAACCAACATATTAAAAAGGCTAAATTTCATAAACCGAGACTTGTTTGCTTCGATCATAGAACCCTGTGCTGCATTACGAAGGCAAACTTTTGCAATAGAAAATATAACGTTAAACTACAAATTTGCGGCAACGTTTCCAAATTTTGCATAAAAGTAATATTTATAAACGATTCAGATTAGCAGTATTTTATTTATAAATAAATAATTTTTATTTATACGCCACTATTTAACCATATTTAAGTATGGAGGCAGCATTGGAATAAACTTTCTTATAATAAAAGCAGTAAAATCAGTGACTGCTTTTTATATTAAGTCTTCTAAATTAGATGATATTGGGGTGGAGATTTTTTCTAGTTATCACGTAGCGGTGAGCTAAATTATTTTATTGCTATCTTGTGATGTTACAACACTGGATTTCTTTCTTAGAAAGTTCAAATCGACTTTTGCATTAAATGAGTAAATAAGCACCTTTTTGCATAACTAAAATAGAAAAATAAAAACAGGGGCCGAATTACGGCAATCGATATCGATCGAAATTTTACTCGAACGATCGAATTCGCTGTGCTTTAGGTATAGAAATTCTAATAAGAATTTTCAAATTTCGATCATGCTCGAATGGCGTAATTCGGCCCCAGGAGTTATTACATAAAAAAAAACCGGTCATTTAACTAAAATATTAAATCAATAAAAAATATTTTTTTTAAATTTCAGTGACGGTTTTTAAGTCAAATATATTGAATACAAAGCTTTACTTTTAAGAATTGCTGTCTGTCTGAATGTCTATCTGCCTGTCTTCCTGAACATAATTGTATTTAAAAGTGCTGTATAAATTATGATTAAATTTAGTATGGAGCTACCCATATACTTATCAGGGCTTCTATACAGAATGCCTATACTTATTGCAGGTTAATATCTCATTTCGAACAAAAAGTAGAAGAAAAAAACAAATAAAAGTGCTATATTCGGCCGTGCCAAATCTAATATACCCTTCACAACGTGTAGTCATGCAATAACAATAGTTTGTATCACCATTCATCTCATATAAAATACGTACAAACATATACAGAACATCCCATTGCAGAATAATAAATTGAGTTTACGTATGTACATGTTTCCAAAAAAAAATTACAAAAAAAATATGTACTTAAAAGAGAAAAAAAAACATTATACTACATTTACACCTGAGCGAAATCAAGTAGATTTGATTTAAAATCTTTATTAAAATCTAAGCCGTTTACACCACTATTTTTTGATATTTTGCAAGATTTCGTTTTCAAAACAATATATTTATTTACAAGGTGGTCTGAGTGGCTCTTTATGTTCTACTTCTCCAAAATTCAAACTCCATATGAAAAAAATGTAAGCAATACAGTACTTGTGCAATTGCAACCACCTTATATATTATGATTGAATTTTTTTGTGTGCAGCATAGTATATTTTGTTACAATTTAACAAAAACCACAGTTGCATCACAAAGTAGTACTAGATTTTAAGTAGATTCTGCCAAAATCTAGTTGTGAAGTAGATTTCGTTTTGTATGGGAAATCTGGTAGAAATGAACAAGATTTCGTTCAAAATCCCGTAAGTACTAGATTTGGTGTAGGTGTAAATGTAGTATTAAAAAAATTAAAAAAAAAAATTTTTAAAAAAAAATTTAAAAAAAATTTTTTTACAAAATTAAAAAAAAAAAAAATTATAAAAAAATAATAAAAATATAAATATTATATAAAGTAAAAAAAAATTTTTTTTTGGCTCAGCTGGGATTACTTGCCACATTTATTCTAACCAGTATATATGTAGGTAGTTGTTGTAATTTAGAAAAAAAACGAGGTGGTCGTGGTTTTTTGCTCATATCTCAGAAAGTTATTGGGCGATTGTGCTGAATTTCAATAGCGATTCATTCCTGAATATTTCCAAGAGATTGATACCATATAGAGATCTGAGGAACAGATAGTTGCTTCTAAAAGTTGATTTCAACCAACACACGGACAGACGGGCAGACTGACAGACTGACAGAGCTTAATCGACCCCCCTATTCATTAGCTTTCAGAAAATATATACTTTATTGGGTCGGAAATGAAAATTGTAGAAATTACAAACGGAACGACAAAGCTATATATACCCTTGTGCACCACAGGTGAAGGGTATAAAAACAAATAAAATTGTATTTACAATGATAATAAAAGGATGAAAAGAAATTAATGCGTATACGGACACGAGGGAAGGGGGACTTCAGAAGAAATTACAGTTACAGTTCCAAAAACATAATACTTATTACAAATTATATTAAAATTAATACAATACAAAAATACAGTTGGGGCCAGCAGGGCGAACTGGATTCAACTAGTCAATATTTATTGCATAGCAAGAAATAAAAAACTCAAACACACTCTAATAAAACATTTTTTTATTTAAAGTCATTTTTGCTTAAATCTTGAGACATCCCTGGAAAACCCACTATTGCTGAAACATTCAAAATTTTAGCATAAACACACAAACTTCTGTAAAACATAATTCCATAATCAATTATGACTGCAATTTTTTAAAAGATCATAACTAAAGTTAGCAAAAAAACAATGTCTTTGTATAATGAAAGTGTTTAACATAAAACATAAAAATGTGAAAAGATAATTATCAGGCTGAAGCTGGCAATATTTTGCTTGTCGACTAGCTATTGAAAACAAGAATGACGATCTAAACGATGACGACAATGGTTGAGATCACAACGTAAGCATTGCTGATGCAGATAATGATCATAATGTTCGTTGATGATGATGTAAAAATGCTTTTTATCTTTACCTATTCATTTTTATGCAGAAAGAAAACAAAAGAAACCTTCATGCTGATGACATAGAAATATACAGAAATAGCGGTAGTAGTAATAGTAGTTCTGGAGAAAGTCTGTTTGTGTTACTGAGTTCTCACATACAGGTCGACTTGCTAGAAACAAACATGACAAAGGGAAAATGCTAATGTGCCAACTAAACTTTTAACGACTCTAGTAGAAGGTATTCTAGTAAAAAGTAATATTTCCTCTTAATATGAACAGGTCGACTATATTCCTGTGATGGAAGTGTTATAACTACTGTCTGAGGAATAGTGTGAATTTTAATTAACTGGCCAACTTCCATACGAAAATAATGATTTTTAAATGTTTATTTTCCTTTCCTACTTCATATAGGAAGGTATTATGTTTTCTAGCGTCAATTTACATTGAGCAGTAGAACAAATAAAAGTGATATTTAGCTATAGAATAACTGTCTTATTCATAAAAAAATATTAAAGCTTTATAAAAGGTTTATTATACAGATTTCCTATGGAAATTTATTTTATAAACCTCTTAAAAAGCTGTTTTAATTGTTATTAATTGGACCGTAAATAGAGGAAAACTGTATGTTGCAAACAATTTTTGTTTTTTTTTTTTTGTTGTCTTACACTCAGATAGCAATGTAGAAGCACAATGTTAAAGCAAGTCAAAGGTTATAGCCACAAAGGTAAAGTTTACACAAATATCCGGAAATTTCTTTAAAATTTGAGAGAAAAAGGAAAAGGAGTGCAGAAAAGCGTCACAGTTGTGCGAAATTTGTTTCAAAAAACTAATTTGATGAAACAGAGTTTTTACATATGAATGTAAAAGAAAGTTCGAAAGAGAAAATAAAAATTTCCAAAGGGCAACTCAAATGTATGAATCTGAAAAGTTACTTCTGCTTTTAAGTGTCTTAAAAAATTTACTCATTATTATAAGAAGTTTAATAATAATTAATAAGTTTTTTGAACTTTTTTTTTATTAAAATAGAAGTTCAATAAAATTTAATTTATTCTCTTTGGATATAAAATACATTATGGTAGAAATCAACAGCTGTTACGATGTTAATTGTGTGTTTGTATATGTGTGACACTTATCACCACAGTCATACATGCAGTGTTTTAACCACCAATCAAACCTACACTCACACACATTTATAAATAAATATCTCACACAAGCCTACAAGACACTCATTAATGTTAATTGTATGTTACGTATACGTTCATTTGGACTACATAGTAAATTATGTATATTGCCACAGAAGTTAAATACTTTTATGTATATAAGAGCGTACCCACTTACAAGCAAAAAAGTACGACTTATACCCTCGAATGTCAAGTATTTTTGCAAGGCCATTTCGAAAACAAAATGTTCTTGCCAAACGTAGTTTTCGCATTTCTAAATGTTTCGTTATATCAACACTATCTTTGATTATAATTGATCGATGTGGTGATGAGGAGGTAAAATGATAGAATTTTGCATTTAATGGACTTGTTCTCAAGTAGCACATTAATTTATTTACTTACTATATTTCAGTTCCTATCACTTTAATATCAACAAATTATTAAACTTTTACTCTGAAAGCCTTTTGACTTTGACTTTTTGACTTTTTTCTTAACGTGAATGGCCTTTGAAGTAAAGCATTGGTACCTGGGAGACAAAAACGTGAATAATTACGCTTTAATATCGAAATGTAAATAAATAATAAATTTTTTAATATTCAAAGATGAACGGAAGCATTTTTTTCTGGTACAGTCTAATGCGCATGCTAAGTAATAACAGTTTTTATTAATGTGCATGCATGTATATTTGTATAATGTATGTAAGCCCTTCAGTCTCATTGGTGCACATACATACATACACGTACATACATACGTACTACAGAATTAATAACAAAACAAAATAATATGTACTCATGTATGTGTGTTGCCTACAAAACAAGCCACGATCACTTTGAATAGTTTAAACTGTCAGCTGACTAAAAATTATTATTATTTTTGATGTTATTTGTATTATTAATAAAATATTATTTTCATTATAGGAACTAAAGCTGTGACATATTTTTAAGCTAAAATTTTATTTCTTGACAATCTGCCCATTATGATTTGTAGGAACGATTTTGGCTAAAATAATACAAGCTTTATCCGATTCCTTTTTATTTTTAGCGCAATGCCTATTATCTGTTTTTTTCATAAAAACATTGATCTGCTCTAACACACAGCTGAGTCCAATAGTTACGGCGGGTATAACAATTTAATAACATATTTGTTTGTATTTTTTTTTTTTTTTCAAAGTATAAAATACACAAGTTGGATTTTTTTGCACTAAGTATGGAAAATAGTTTCACTTAATGGCCCCCGTTTTCAACTTCGCTTATTTTATACCCTTTTACATGTGGTGCAGAGAACTCGATTAAGCCCTGACCGTCTCTCCGTGTGTTGGTGTAAATCAACTTTTAGAAGCAATTATATG
This sequence comes from Phyto melanocephala, assembly GCA_941918925.1. Taxonomy (NCBI): domain Eukaryota; kingdom Metazoa; phylum Arthropoda; class Insecta; order Diptera; family Rhinophoridae; genus Phyto; species Phyto melanocephala. The sequence continues at coordinate 133,650,291 of OW799234.1, read as the reverse complement.
TTCCTCAGATCTGTGTATGGTAGCAGTCCTTTGCAAATATCCGTGATTGAATCGCTATTGAAATTCAGCACAATCTCCGCATAACTTTCTGAGATATGAGCAAATAAACACGACTGCCTCTGTTTTTTCCCATATTTTTACCAACAAAATTAAAATTTTTCAGTCATAGAATAATTTATAGGTACTTTTGTTACTATTTGTAGATATAAAATGTCTCTAGAGATATTCGTGAACAATTTTAGATAAAGAGGGCTCTAATCGATAAAGTTATAGGAACAATTTTTTTTTAAATATATGTATATCTAAAAAAATATTCCGAAAATTACTTTTTTCAGCTTCTAGACAACCGAGAGAGTCAATATTGATATTATCTGAAAGGACCTGAAAGCATTATGAAGAAATTAAAATTCTTGTTGGCCGCCACTACAAAATGGCGAACAATTAATTTATATATATATATGGGTCAAATCTGGAATTTTAAAATGTAACTTCTTGAACCCCCTCAATATTGGTCTCAAATGAAAGCTCTTGACAAGTATAATACAGTAAAATATAAAATAATGTAAAATCCAAGATGGCGTCTTAAACGAAATGGCGGGTCAAATTTTTCAACCCCTTCAATATGGATATCAAATTAAAGGGTTTGACTAGTAGAATACAGTTAACTACGTTAAAAGTTAAAATCAAGGATGGCGTCAAAAATAATAAGGAAAAATGGAGTTAAGCTACGATGTGGGATTATTCCTATGTACATGATGATGATGGGTATTAACAGATTCGGCACGGCTGAATATAGCACCCTTACTTGTTTATTTTTTAAATAATTTACTAGTAAGGGAAAAAATCGTGTTAATAATGTATTGTGCTATAGCGTCAAAAAAATGTTATAGCCTTATAATATAAAAAATTTGTATTTACTGTTATTAAATTTTTAATTATTATTATTTTTAAAAAGTACATTGTGTTATGCACCATTTGTCTAAGAGTCTATTTTCTTCTCAAAAAAAATAATTATTATAAAAATTAATATTCTAATCAATATAAAAAATAAAAAAAAACAAGAATTTCTTTCAAAGAATGCATTTTGCACGTATGTTCTTGTGCGTAAGTGCATATTTAGCAGTGGGTTTCTGTTGCATTGCAGTACTGTTACAGCCATTAAATTATACTAATTATCAATTCCTTAGTTTTCTATTGCTCAGTTGCTTAAAATTGATATTTATGACGATATTAACTTAACTAGTTAATGTTGGTCATGATGTTTTTGTTGTTGATATTCTCATAGTTGTTGTTGTCGATATAACTAGTTAAGAACAATGATAACAATGGCGATGATCCAAGATTAATAATATGATTATTGTTGTTGTAAGCTGTTATGTTGTGGTTTAGGTCATTGCTTTTAAAAGTTATGCTTTCTGTTTTTGACCAAAGTCGTTGTGGTATCAGTAGCAGCCCACGAAGCAGCAATTGCAGCTCTATCAGTCGCAAGAGTAGCAGCAGTCTATTCATACTTCTGCAAAAGCTTCCATAAATATATTTTTTCTTACATATACATACACATGCATATATTTATATGTATGTTTATGTATGTGTGTATATATTTTTATTTCAGCGTTCATTGACTTAACGCACTACTAACTTAGTGCCACAGTCACCGAGTTTTTTTTTTTTTTTTAATTCCGGCCAAAGAAATAACTTTAAGTATTATGAAGTTTTTTAGTTTTTTTAGTTTTTTTTTCTTTCGTTAGTCTTTATTTATGTTGCTTCCCACTGCTTATGATGTGTTTCTTTGCTTTGTATATTTTAAGACTTGAGAAATAAAATTTTTAGACTTATATTTCGTATTGACGAAAGCTTTTTGGTAATGATTTTTAAAAACTCAGAAATATTTATTTTAATAATTAAATAAAAAATCATGAAGTGCAAAAAATTGCATATTATCCTTGTTAATATTTGAGTTTTAATATTATTATAATTTATTAAAATTAATCGATTTAATTAGGAACATATTTCCAAGTTATTTAAAGAATCCTTCAAGCAATATCAGAATTTTTTCACTTGTTGCTATTTTTGCTGTGATGCCCTTTTTGAGTTATTAAATAAATAATTAATATTTTCTACAGATAAACTAATTGCATTGGCAGGTGGAAGAAGTAAAAAGAATTAAAGACACAGCTCACATGATCTCATTCTTTGGTAACTGTTGAACAAAAAAAATGGTCGATCTCTAACAAAAAGCCTGCTTGCCAAAAGGCTCTTAATGAATAGCTTACTTAGCAGCTCAACTGCTTCTAAAAATGCTTGTAGAATATACGATATTTATATGGGTTTTTTATTTTTCAATTAACACGTCTTCATTTTATCCTTTCAAGAAGCAGTTTATTTATGCCTTTTATACTTTTTTTTAAGAAGCAGCAAGTAAAAGGAAAATATATTAAAAGAAATATTTTTCGTTTCTGTAATAAGAAAACGCTTACAAAATTCGTAAAATATTTATGTGGGTTATATTGTAGAGTAGAGTGATTCGCCTTCCATAAAAACAAAAATTGTGTCAGTCACCCTCTAGGATTAAAGATAATATAAAAACAATTCTAAAAGTGATTTTTTTATTATTTTGCCACGCCTGCAAATACCGCCCTTTAAGTATTTTGTTTACTGAGTCGCCATTTTTAGTTCGATCATAACATTTTGTATAGCGGTGTTCATGTCTCTGTAATGAACTCCTGTGCGCGAAATTATCGTATGTTACAAAAACAAAAAATTTTACAGGAGAGCGTTTTTATTACTTTTGAATAAATAAAAATGTACATAACACTGCTACATACGATAAAATGTACACAGTGTTATCTCCATAACTAAAACCATTATTGCTATAATATTTTATCAGCAGATGGATTAATGGATGTAAACCCAATTTGCATAAAAAAATTGATTTCTAAAAAACATAACATTAAGAAATGATTTTAAAGGATGTAAAGTCGTAATCTATTTTGACGGAACTTTTAGTAGCTACAAATGAGATGATAGATAATTAACTTTAATATAATTCTTTTTTAGGGCCGTTAACAATAAAAAAATTAACCTACAGGTAACACTAAGCTCAAAATTTAAACCTTGGTTAGCCAAAACCCATTAACACAAAGCTCAGTTATCTTATAACTTTTAGATTATTTTGCCAAATTTCAGTTTAATTTAACCGAGCACTATTTGGCGTTTAAGTTTTTAACTGAAAGAAAATATTTGATGTTTGAATTTAAATATATTATTTTTTTGCTATTTTTTAACAATTGAAAGATGCCTCTACGATTAAAAAGATTTACACATTTGTATAATTTAATTATAAAGTAAATATTTCTTATGGTATGAACAAAAAATATAACCACAGAAGTCGAATGGATCATTTGAATTTACCTGATGCAGAGTTTTTCATGAGATATGAGAATTGTTAAATTTATAGCAAAAATTATTTCAAAATACATGCAATTTTAAATAATTTATTAGCACCCATTAAGAATTTATATTTATGTATACATTTCTTCTTCTTTTTGAAATTCATTCATAATAATTGATAACTAGAAGTTAACTAACTTCTGCCTATTGTTAACGAACAGTTTTAATTTATAGTTAAAACTGAAGTTTAAGATAACTGAAAGTTAGTAAACTTTTACGTTAAATTTATTTAACTGAATACTATGTTAATAGGTCTTAGTGGTATAATTGTTAACTTTATTATAAACCCTTCGTACGTAGCTTCTATATCTTTTTATTCAGTTTTCTCTTAATTACATAAGATACATGGTACACTGAGGAAATGTCAAATGCTATGGGTAATTTTAATTATCCTTAACCCATTTCGCTCCGAAATTATTTTTTTATTTATTTATTATAAAAAAAGTTGCTTTTTAGGGTAATTAGGACCCACTGATTTAAAAAATCTGATCAAAAAAAATTTCCTATTTTCCATTTTCCAAGAAAAGACTGTTCGAAATTTCGAACTCTGGCGCTTAGTCTATATGTCAGCTTTGTATATAAGTGAAAATTTTGGATTTATTTGCTATTTTATTAAGTTATTTTATTTGCTTCAAATCAAATGGTACAAAAGTGGTTCAATTTAACAGAAAATAATATTTTGAATGTTAAGAAATCATAAAATAGAAGGTAATAATCGAAACAAAAATCGCACATATAAATTGTTGGCTTTCCACATCCCAACAACGCTTATGTTTCCCCTCTTTATTTCTGATTATAACATATTTTACCACAATTTTTGGAAGATTTGCTGGTATATATTCCTTATCGTTGACATCATCATTGGTAGTTTCTTTCCTGTCAGTCAAAAGAGGAGCTTCCGTCACAAAGATTTTGAATTCTTTTTGACTCATCGGTTTCACATATTTTGGAATCAAACAATGTAATTTCCAAGCATTTACAACTGCCAAATTTAAAGTACTGCACCACAAAGGCCAATATCATTTCTTTCCACGTATATTTATTCTGTAGTTCTGGACTGCATTGTCGTGTAAATCCACACCTTCCATGCCCTTGTTATAATTGTGTAACATTGCTTATACATATACATATATTTACCAGCTTCGGGGTTGGTTTTTGATGTCGACATTGTGCAAAGGCAACACTTGATAAAAATTTTTTGCCATGGTGACCTCTTTATTGTCTTGCCATCTGCATAGCAAGATTTTTTTGTGTGACATCAAATGCATAATCATAATCACCCCTTGGGCATTTTTTACCGGTTTTTAATTTAGCGGATCCACCAGCCAGTCGATTGGAATGAACGGTTCCCGAAGCACAAAACCCTTTATCAGACAACGAAGAGGCTTGCATTCGAATCGAGGCTTCTTCGATGTTGAAGGTCCCGCATCTTCGCCAAATTAAGGATAGCCACTGTCTTCTATTTCATTTCTATCAGTTTCAATTTCAACAAAACCAGCAACCTCGTTCAAAGGATTCGGTTTTATATTCAAGGCTATTTCATCGTCATTAATTATTTCTTCATCTAAACATTCGTCGACTCGGAGGTCAGGAGGAAATATATTCACAAAATTAATATCCCTGTCATCATCAAACCAACTGGCTATTATTTGGTCCAAATACTTCATAGACAAAAGTTTTTTACGTGTACTAATACTTACAAATGCGAGGCACAAAAAAACACTACATAAAACCCACAAAACACTCGAAAATCACTATTATTTACTATAAAACACATGAAATATTTACCTTTTAATAAAAAAAATTGATTATAAAAAGTTAGAATAATCGACAAACCAAGAATATAACCAAGAGGCATATGTTTATATATAATGCGCGTCATATAATACATAAATAATAAGAAATGTCAGTCAAGTAACATCGTCAGTCAGTAGCTATAGGATAAGCGCCAACGTTCGAAATTTCGAACAGTCAAGTTTACACATAAATGGAGTCAAACATATGAATACAACACGTTTGTTTTATAGTTTATAAAATACCTACATATAATGGCAATAATTCCTTATCTTTATTTTTTCATTTTATTATTTTTTAATATTTTTAAAAATTTATTAAAAAAGTGTCTAAAAATAAGGGTTACGGAAATTTTCCCCTAGCATTGGGAAGGAAGGGGTTGGTCATAAGCAGAAATTTTTTTTGTATGTGCTAAGATATGAGACTTAACACTAATATCAAGATTTACATTAGATTTGAACTTTTTCATACATAAATATTTTTTTGAAAAAAGATGATTTTTACTGTTCGAAAAATCGAACAGCGGAGCGAAATGGGTTAAAGAGCACTTTTGCTCATTTGTTCATTTATTTCAAGCAAATTAATAATTAAATGCAATAACTGTAATATTAGTAGCAGAGAAGAGAATTCCATGGATGCTATCATCAACGACATCATTCCTACATATTGCGTCAATCTGTTAAAGGATGTCTAGCCATCTAAAAAGAACATCAGTTAAGGACTTAAAAACAATTTAACTGTTTGCTGAGGAATAACTTGAAATATTTGAAAAAAGGTTTAGTTACATTTCAATGACTACCGGAAAACGAATAACTACTCATTGTATTTTCCAATTAAATACAATAAAGTTATTCCTTTCAACTTTTAAAACTGCTTAATTTCTATAAAAATCAATTGAAGACCAATACTTTTAAAACAATTGATAAATTGTAATAGAAAATATTTACTTTCTATCCTATTTTATTTTAATTTAACATTAAACATAAAAACAAACACAAAAAATACGCAAAGCCTCTTCATGATCTTAATCATCTTCTCTTTAAGCCATAAATCATTTTCTCTTTGTAAAAACAAAATGCAGTAAGAAAAAAAAGACGTATGTATATTATAATCACTTAATTTATTTAAGTTTTTTTCCTGTTTAGTAGGCCTATTAAAAGAAATTTCACCAACAAAAAATCAATCAAAAAATCTTATTAACACCACAAAATAAAACGAAAAGTGGAAGAAGCAAAAAAAGAAATAAAATATAAACAGAAGCCTACAAACAAAAATCAATAAAACTTTCTAAAGTATAAAATTAACTGTAAAAGTTGAAAATAAAACTTTACACTCTACAGAAGAAGAAACATTTTAAGCCAACATGCAGACAGTCAAAATTAAAAATATGTATGTATCTATTTATATACTTGAAAAATATGTCTATGCATATGTACATACATACGCCTGTCTGTCTGTATGTATGTATATGGATATAAAAAGATAAGTTTATGCTAAAGGTGTTCACAATTCTTAGTTTCGCAAAACTACTTACAACAACTACTCATGTAACTTAAAAGTAAGACAGATGGATAGTTAAGCATACGAAATAAAGGGTAACTAAATAATAAATGTTAATTATTATTATGATTTCTATTTTTTAATCAATTAATTAATTAAAAGAATTTAAATAATTTTTTTCCTTAAACTATTATCGGTCTTGGGCTGTTTACGAAGCGATCCCTATTTGCCACAAACTATTACTTCAAAAAACTTCAGACAAATTGTCGAATATCATTTAAGCACAGTTCTGGCTCACTCATCCAACCTTGCTCAGTTAGCGCAATTGTTGTCTAATAATCTTTTTTATTTATATCGTCCATAGTGCGTTTATTGTAGGAACTTCCTGTCAATATATGGTTTTAAATAATTTATAACAAAAACTATTGTCAATTGTAATATTTAGTTGTGGTGGTACAATAACATGATTGTGGCTGCCTAATTAAGTTTGAAATGATTCCAGTAATAAAACTTGTATGATTACAAAAGAACATTCGATTGCAGAATCTAAATATTTGGATTGCAAATTGGCTCGCAATATATTCAACTTTTCCTAAATCCAAGCAATTTGGTCCTGGATTAGCTCAAATTGCTCTAAGAAAACCAAACTTATGACGTTTTTTAAAGCTAGATACAGAAGTCACAATTAAGTCACAATGGACCGTAATGGTCTCCGAGTAAAGGTGTGAGGGTAACTTTGCACCAGCCTTACCTACCTACCTACCATACGCTTAAGTCAAAGGATATATCTACAATATATAATAAGCAACTTTCTGTATGGCTGGCCTAATGTAGGTTCGTTGTCCAGATCTCATCATCGCCATTTTTCCAACGATTTGATCTAATGTTTTTAAGAAGAATGATGTTTACCTTGTGATTCTATATCTTTTGTATTTCTGTAGCTTTTCTACCCCAGTAACGTAACTTAGCCTCCATGTATACGTACTTTACGCAAGAATTTAATATCGCTTCCCTCTTGTCTGCGTTATATGAAGAAGAACTATTAAACGGTTGTTTACAATAGTAGTGGCGTTTCTATTATATCAGTATAAGGCTTATGGTTCATTTGTCGATGGCGGATCAAATTTTTTTAAGCCCATCAATATGAGTATCAAATTTAAGTTAAGCTGCGATGTGGTCATTATGCCTATTCATATGATGGTGAAGGGTATTATCAGATTCGGCACGGCTAAATATATCACTCTTACTTGTTTAGCATGATATCAATACTTACAATTTTTTCATACGAAATAATATGAACTCCACTTACCTGAAAATAAAGCAAAAAAATATATATATTAAATTATGATATTTTTTCGTATAAACAACTCTTAAATAATTTTTAAAATTCTTAAAATCTAGTTCTATTAATAAAACAAGTGCCATTATACAAGACCTACATTATTGTAAACTACAAAAATATTGAAACTTGAAATTAAACTAAAACAAAAATTAATCATATTTGTCAAGCACTTAAAAGCCATTTGAGAATCTCCAATTACAACATAAATATTTACTCATATCAAGTCACAAAAATACATAAAAAAAATAAAAATGCCTAAATACTCGTACTGTTCGCATTTTATGTTTTAAGTTAACTTTTTGAAAAGATCTTTAATGCTCGTTCTATTTTATGTCCTTCACTGAACACAAAACGAAATAATTTTTGAGAAAAATAAAAATAAAATATAATCAACATTAAATTTCACCCAGAAAGTAGATCAGCTGAAAGCTTATTTCTTCGTATGTTCCTTTAAAAAAATGCTAAGGTCTTTTGCATAATTTACATAATTTTAATTTTAAAAAACTGTAAGTTATTAAAAAGTTAAGATTCACAGACTAGATATTCAAGCGTACAAACATACACATGTAATAAGATTATGTAGTATTATATGCTGTTTCAATACAAAAAATTAAACTTGAATTTTTGTATATGCAGATATCAAACCAAATTTTAATAGAGCATTTAGTCTGCAAGTTAGTTAATGCCTGATTAAATAATCTACTTATCACATCTTAAAGTCGATACCCCAGTCTTAAGTTCTTCGATCTGACATTTTCTCCTGAAAAACGCACACGTTTTTATATTTCCGTTTTTGTTTTTTATTGTATTGCAGCAACAACAACTACAACAACAATAACCAAAACAAGATACAAAATTAGCTTATATTGCGGACTTGCCAAAGCAACTAATACAGCAACAACAACACCGAACTACACTAATAAGTAAATATTTAATGTAAACAACAATAAAAGCCAAAGAGCTGTGAGAAAGAAAAAAGATTACAACAACAACATCAAACATGATATTATCATTTTAAGATGAATAAGTAAACAAATGCAAAAATTAAAATACATAATACAAAAACAAAAACAAACAAAATTGTCAAATGTATGCCAAATTGAGTGCATTGAACCCAAGTGTAGCAGCATAAACAAAAAGCAAAAGCACACACATACACCAACATGCAACTGCAGCAATACTTGAACACTTAAACGCATAAATAAAGTAAACATAAAACTGTCGTACAACTTTGGTTGTGTTGTTTTTGAAATAAAAATAAAACTCCATCCAAAGTGCATGTGCAACACAGTTTCAGTTTTAGCAGTTATATGGGGCGGTGAATTGAAAAGTTGTCTAAAAAGTAGTGCATTTTATCAGATGAAAAAAAAGCAAAAGTTTATTCTATACAGATTTATGACAACTCCAAAGATGTTTAGTGTTTTATATATTCGAAATTGAGCGACGTCCCAATTGTTGTGACAAGCTATGGTAATCAGGTTAGGTTAGGTTGAAGAAATGAGCACTAAAGGTCCATATATATGACAAGTTTATGTTGAAATTGGCATATTAAGCGCCCTAAAGAAATTAAAATTCCCCTGCTAAAACCATTATTTTCCGACTAGTAAAAAAAACTAGTCTATTCATTGTAATTCTTTAGGTATATTCAATTTTAATTCCCTAGATATTGTACGTTAAAATGTTCGTGTCTCATACGGATAAACGCAAGACATTGACAAAGGTAGTGTTCCAAAGTCTCATCCTCTTCTTCGCTTGTCGTCTCATTCGACGGTTTAATTCAGCCTAGATAAATTCTCAGCTTCTTCTAATTTGTTAATACACTAGTTAGTCTTCAAGTTTTTGGCATACTCAGTTTCAGAATCTCCTTCACTTTCTCAATATCGAGATTCTCGCCAAGACTTTATAAAACATTGACAAATTTTTGCGCATTACCGATTCTAAAGTCAGAAACATGAATTATGGCGATCAGCTAACACGTTTTTCCTGAGCAAATCGTCATTTCATAATGCTTCGACCAAATTTTTTATAATTCGCTCTACATATATGGAAGGGAAGTCTTAAGTCTTTGTAATTTCCACAATCTTCATTTGTGAATCTCTAAAAAAAATCTCGATTTCAACTGCTATTATTCGAAAAGCCAATGCCGAACAACTGCTAGTCTTAAACGTTAAACGATGTTTTTTTTTCGAAAGCAATTTTCAGATCTCACTCCTATAATCCTATAGAAATTAAATAAACAAAATCGAAATAATTGCATTTAAAAAATAAACAACATCAACAGAAAATGCAGAATAAACATAAATGCAGCTTAAGATAAGATTTCCCTCTTTTTTATTTTAGTTAAGGCCACAAAAAACGCAGAAAAAAAATGTATATGCAACAGCAAAGGGAAACAAAGTTGCTGAAATGTAAAATATGTAACATTCTTCATTCATTGCTGAAATCCATCCAGTAACTCTTCTCGAAAGTTGTTGGTGGGTCACTTTTTTTTGCCAAGTTGATTGCGGTTTGCATTTCTATAAGGGAGTCATTTTTAGTGATGTAGTGTTTTTCTTGGCAATGGCACTTTTAATTTTTTTTTCTTGTTGAATTTTAATCATTTTCATGTTGGTTTTAAATATATTTTTTTTCAACTTTTTTCTGTTGCAAAAATACAACAATTTTGTATACGAATATTAGTTTGTGTGTGTTGTTTAAGTCGTTCGCTGGTAGCTTGACTGAGACGTCGTTGCTCTGTTTGTGCACTACTACTGCGCCAAAGCGTCTGCTATGAAAAACTATTGTACGACATTAACTTCAAAAAAACACACAAACTTCAGTTGCGAGTTCAATGACATTTCACCTACTTGCTGTTGTAAGCTGGTAATATTGATGTTTCTGCTGCTGCTGCTACTTCTGATGTTGTTGTTGGTTAATGTAATGATTGGTATTAATGTTGTTATTACTGCTGCAGTTATTTATTTGATATGCAAATTTTATTTAATTTCTTATGTTAATTTTTTGGCCTTTTTTCAACTGACAATGTTTAACCAACTTACAGTTTGTCAAACAATTGTTTTAAAAATTCTATTCCCATTCTATAAGTTATAAATTTGAATCTTCGACTACAGCAAGAAAAAGTTTCTTTTAGAGAAAGGTTAGTGGAAATTATTAAGGTCAAAGCAAACACAGTATTGCCTTACCAGTAGGCGTTTATAAGTAGAAAAAAAGATACATAGAAGAAAAGTTATATTAATGAAATTATTGTATTATTTGAAAGAAATGTAATTTTAAATCGTTTTCTTTAACCCAGATTCGAATCAAAGAAGTTCTGAGCCCTAAAGGGTATAGAAGTGGACTTCTTAATGTTTTCTGGAACCGAAATCTATGTGTCAAGGTAGTGGAAAGATCTGAGGATAACGTTAAATACGCAACTAACCTAATCATATAAGAACAAGGATACAGAAGGCAAAGAAAATTTTGCATCAGTGAAAACGGGATTGCAGTCAAAGGTGATGAATTTCAACTAAGGCTGCACGCTTGCACTTACACGGTGATGGTTAAAACGACGATTACTTACGTCTGTCCGACGACGATTAGGAGGAAGTTAAATGATGTACAGAGGATTCCTATCATGAGTATATGTGTATATGTATGGTCCGATATAGTATAACATACCAAAGCAAGCAAAGGATTGCTGCCGTTTGACTTATTCATAAGATCGGTAATTCGGATGCAAAGTAATGACATTTAGTATCGCTTTGGGTCTAATTTGGAGCATAGAATAATCCTAGACCTCATAAAAAAAAGGCTAAGAGACTCAAATGCTGTTTAAGAGAATGAATTATGTAAAAATAGATAGAAATACCACACTGAAAGATGATTTTTTACATTATAGTTACGATTTTGTCATTATTTTTCAGCCAACGTAGCGCTTCATTGCTGATACGAAAATCGTTTCATTAATCTTTATCAGATAGGTCCGTTATAGACGAGAAGGCAAGTGTGGTGCTTACTCACTTGAATTCACCCTATTTTACATCTTGAATCTGGGTAAGAACGTGTCCGTCTATCAAGCAGAGATGCTTGGCTAGCATTGTCCATTAGATCATCTGTTGGAATGTCAAATGCAGAAAAGCAAATCCTAATTGCATTTATAACCAATGGGTTATAAAATCCATGCGGTGATTGTTCACGGTCAATCCTAGTTGATGCTTTAGTGTTTTCTAAATCTCAATAAGTGTGCCTATATAAGTGAAATGACGCTAATGTGGGTATAGGGTCACGTGGTCATAGCTGAAAATGAACTATGGATCAGAACCCTGAATAGCTTTAGGTAACAGGATCGTATAGTACTCCAGGAAACTCTTTGGCAGGGGCGCAGATTTAAGCAGGATACGATGAACTAGATAACTCCTTTAAATACAGGATATGAAAAGTTCAAATACCATTTTACGAGGATGCAGATCGAGGATGGTAATATTTATAGAATGTGCCTGGAGGATGCTGAGACAGCAGCGCATGTAACATACAAATATCCAGCACTTCCAAGGTAGACCGAAGATTAAGAATTAAGAGCAAGCACATATTAGGTGTAGAGACGACAGTCTGAAAGAGTAAAATCATTTTCAAGTCAACAGCAAACGCTGTTTGAAGAGCAGGACTAAGTGAAGGAAGTGATACCGATCGGTAGGCTCGAAATCACTGGAGAGCAAAGGAGGTCGCAAAGAAATCTTAGATTGTCATCTACATATCAAGCCTTGTGCGCGAAATTATCGTGTGTTACAAAAACAAAATTTTACAGAAAAGTGTTTTTATTACTTTTAAATAAATAAAAACGTTAATAACATGTTATTTCCAAAACTAAAACAGTTATCGCGATAATATTTAATCAGCAGATGAATTAATGGATGTAGAACCAATTTGTGTAAGAAAGTCGATTTCTAAAAAGAAACGTAACATACGATAATTTCGCGTACAGGGGTCGATATATGAACACAAAATTTTCTTCTTAAATATATATTGAAAGATTTAGAAAAAAATTACAAATAATTTGTATCATGAATGGGAAAGTAAAGTGGTACCATAATTGTTTTTTTTTTTACAATTAGCCAAACAGTATGTTTTTTACGTTGAAACGTTAAACTATAGAAACTACCGCTAAATTTCTACTGGGCAGCTGCTCTTAAATATAAACTGAGGTTTATCAATTTAAATTTCCATAGAAAATCAGCTTAATAAACCTTTGATAACTTTTATGCATACGATAGAAAATAATTATTTTTTTTTATTAAATTTTTTCACTTATATTTTTTTAAATGGAATGGAGGGGCCGACTTAGATGTAGAGAGTAGAATAAACAAGGCAAGATCATCCTTTGGCATATTAGCCCCAATATGGCAAAACAACAAAATAAGTCTTCGCACTAAGCTTAGAATTTTCGAAACAAATCGATACTTCTCTACGGATGCACAACCTGGAAAGTTACGAATATTGTTACCCACCGCCTACAAACATTTGTCAACAGCTGTCTCAGAAGAATTCTTCGCATTTTCTGGCCTCGGACAGTCTCTAATGCCGACCTGTTAGTGCAGTCAAGACAGATTCCGATAGGAATTGAAATACGGAAGCGCAAGTGGCAATGGATTGGTCATACACTACGATGAAACGACGACAATGTGGCCAAACAGGCACTTCGATGGAACCCATTTCAACAATCTGGCCGGCAACCTGACAGACCACGTACGACGTGGCGACGTTCCACCGAAACTGAGATGAACAGTCTTGGCCTATCTTGGAACGAGTTAACGAGATCAACGGCAAAAAATCGGGTCTGCTGGCGATCAGCTGTTATTGGCGCCCTATGCTCCAATGGGAGTTAGAGGAACATATATAAGTATATATATATATATATTTTTAAGCTGTGCTCAAAGTTATATAAACATATATATTTTTATATAACAACTCAATTTGATTATTGACAACATTTTCAACACATTACGTTTCATCAGTTTCAGCTGTTGGTGTTTTAGATATTTATTAAAATGCTTTTCATTCAGGCTGTTACCAAAAAAAAAACATTACAAGAAAAACAAAAACTCTTTTAAAGCATCTTGCTAAAAGTAAGGTGTGTAAGGCGTGGAATTTTTTGGGCTTGTATTAAACAAAAATTTGTTTATAGCATTTATCTGTTTTAATATTATTTTTTCCGTTTTTTTTTTTTTTAATAAATGACACTGCATTTTTAAAAGCTAAAACTGTTTTAAAATGCAAATTGTATGCATTAACTGTTTTTTTTTATTTAAATATGTATGTCTGTATGAGTATGAAAAAAAATTTGTTAAGTGTCGTGCATGAATTTTATTATGCGAGCATGATAAAATGTATAATTTAGTAAATTTGTAAAGTTTTTTTTTTTATTCGTAATAAATTATTACAGTAAATGAATAAATTATTAAGAACTTTAAAATGAGTAAATTTTTTTCCTTTAATTATAGTTTTTTTTCGTTTGCTTCAGAGATCATACACAGCCGCTAATTCACTTTTCCGTTTGTCTAAATAAGAGAATATTGATTTGAATTTGATTTCAACTAGTGACAGCCATATTTTAGAGAAGAATCCAAAACCAAATAGAAACTGCTAAGTTCTGGCTAATGCTTTATGCATTGTATAAGAGCAATCAATAGAATTTTCTGTATCTACCTTCAGCCAAACTGCTACATGGTTATCATTGCATAGTAAAGGAGTATGCCAGAACATTTTTTGGATCATCAGAACTATATACGAGGATGTTCAACTCTAAGTTCTTTACGAGGTTAACATCAGCCAACAATTTCATTCCAAAGTCGAGTTTAACAATGATGCCCTTTATCACTTCAACTGTATACCATCGTATTGGATGATATAGTAAACGAAGTCCGTTTATAGAGAAAATAAATTACAAAGGAATCTGCTTCGCACAAAATCTCAAACATGCAAACGAAATTAGAATATCTGGAAGTTTTAAAGTTTTATGTTTAACTTGGGATAAATACCAAAAAACCAAAGAAATTATAATAAAAAGTTCTTGCATGGAAGACATGATACTACAAGGCCAACTAATTGAATAAGTAAATACTTTTAACTGTCCAGGCAGTATTGTAGCAACAGTTGGTGGCTGTACAAAGCACGAACGGCAATCAATGGACTGCAATCGAAATAGAGAAACTCCGAAATATCTAGACGAACGAAGCTCAAAATATTCAATGCTTGTGTAAATAATTCTATTTTGTACGGAAGTGAAGCCTGAATAACATTAATCAAACTCAAACAAAAATTACAGGAATTTACCAAAAAAATTACTCAGAATCATATGCAGAATTTTCTGACCCAACACTATCAACAAAACGATTCTCGGAAAGTAAACCAATTAGGTACCCGTACTAAAAACAATATCTGTAGTGAAATCGTGAAGGCTCAAGAGCCCGTGGTCGACTCAGGAACATGTTTATGTTATAAATGGGTGCCCCGGTGGACTAGTCAGTAGTGTGCTGGTCTGCTAGTTTAGGGGTTGCGGGTTCGATTCCCGCCAGAGACTCTGGTGTTGTCTGCTTCTCTTCTATCTTTTCTATTCTATTCTTACTTTTCTATTCGATATCACAATGGGATCAATAAAATGGACCCAAGTGAGCTGTATAACAGCTGCCTGTTCTACCTAACCTAACCTTATGTTATAAATACTACGATACTCCAAGACCTAGAAGCTAAATGGAGATAATTTGCAGAAGCCATACGCTCTCAACAGTCAACTTAACCCAAAATTTTTTAATCCGTTGTTTAGTTTTTGCTCTTCTGGAATATTTGTTGCTTTGTTGGTAGCAAATAATCATAAAAATTAATCTAAAATATCATTCAATTATCATATTATAAAATGCTTTATTTAAAAAAAAGTGCTGTTTTCTACATGAAAATCTTTTTTCACTATCTAAGCTCTAACAATGGCCATCGAACGACGACACTTATGCGGCTCTCTCACTTCCGATTCTGGGGTATTGTCGGTACTTAAAATTGACACTGTGACTTAGACGTTCGTGCCAGAAGATGGAATCTCCCTTTTAATGACTTCTGCAGAAGCTGTGACGAAGACTAGGAACTCGAGACTGTGAAACATTTTCCTGTCCCAGCTCTGGAGGGACTTAAAGTTCGCATCCGGGGGAAAGTTTTCTACACAATGTGAATAATGCATCTAACGTTGACATTAAATTACAAAATTTCTTTAATTCTAGGTGAAGGTGAAACTACCTATACACGACATTCATTTATTAGATGTCACAAAGGGATAAATCATGAATCCAAGTGTGATGGTCTTGAAATCATCAGCCTGTTTAACTTTCTTAACTTAAGCTCAATTACAATTTATAATAGAATTTATTGGACTTAAGCTTTAGTTTTTATATTTTTGTCATCTGCACAATTGGATTTTATCAAAATTTCCAAGATTAGCTGCCGGTTTATGAATAAACTGTTTCTATTTGATTTACAGTTTGAAATTTCTATTATTTGAGACTAAAAATTAGTGTTCGTTTGATGGGACTTTTGTTGTTCCATCAGAAGCTTTTTAAGCATCTTATTTTAAAATATCACTGAATAGACCTTCAAAATTCAATTAGGACAGACCTTTTAAGCAAGTTCTGGCAAAAGTAGAAGAGCAAAGCAAAAGGAAGTTACAGCTTTATTTACTGGTACTGAAAAAGATTTAAAAAAGCGGTTCGCAGCAACTTAACTGGTGCAGCTAGTTAGAAATTTTAAATATTAAAAAGATAATACTTAAGAAGAACGGACCATTCAGTGATACTCACATATGTACAGAAATATTAAAATAAAATTATAAACGCGTCTGAATAAAATATAATCAAATTCTTTAGACCAATTGTGTTTTGTTTTAAAATATTTTACTCTTAGTAAGCAAAAGCTTATATGTAATTTACATTAATTTACTGAATCTTTAATCTTATTTTTTCTACACATAATTATAAATGTAAATGTCTGTATATAAAAAAATTTAAAAAATGTCTTAAAATTATTCTATGTCCAAATAATACATAATTTTTTTTTACTTTTGAGAAGCAGCAAAAATTCGTATATATTTTGAATTTAAATTAGTTAGATACTTCTGTATGTATACATATGTATGTATGTATGTATGTATGTATGTATGTCAGCAAGAAATAAAGTCCTGCAGCATAATTTTATATCCTACTAACAAGGCAACTACTCGTAATTTATGAATGAATACACATACATTCATTCATATATTAATAACAAATGCGTATGCATTTAACTACAACGACTACAAACTCATAACCACATATTACTGCTCACAGTACAACCTTCTCCCACGAAGATCCCCAAGAAACAACATTACAGGTTTTTAAAATCAAACTTTTAATACAAGCCCCCAAAATTTTTAAAAAGAGATGTGATAGAAACTCAAACAACACTCAATCATCAAACCAGAGTGATAAATATTGCAACCACAACCAAATATTCAATACAACATGTTGAAACTTTAACTTTAGCTCAAACATGAGTTAACTTCTCATAGCAAAATCAGTTTTTTTTTTCTCACTGGCTTCGTTAACTCTCTGCCGTTTAAGGTTGGCTTTGGAAAACATGTCTCTGTTTATAAACAAATTGAATTTATACTCAGAATAAAAAGTAAATTTCAAGCTCTAAAACTTCGGTAAAAAAAGCCGGCTTTTTTATTAATGTTGTTGTTGTTGTAATGATGTGTTTTATTTTTGTTGCAGCTGATGTCGTGAACGTTACGCTGCTAACATTTTATAGTAAACGTTGTAGTATTTTTTATGCATTTTTTTTTTATTTGATTGTAAGTTATCATGGGTCGTTGAACTTTTTTAAATCAATGCTCCAACCATTTGACCCATATTTTCATTATGAAAGTGGATCACTGGGGTGACAGCTGATCGGAAATGATTGTGCTTGTGTGAGTGCGTCTTTCTCTGTCGTTAACGATTGGAGTTTCGTTTGTGAGATTTTAGAGAGTGTATGGATGGGTTGGTTGGTTTGTAGTTGTTGAAGAAGAAATGATGACGATGGTAATGATAATGATATTTTATACACACATTAACACACAAACAAACAACAACATTATTCAGTAAAGTGTTTGTTTGCAGTGCAATGGATAAGGAAAGTAAACGTATGTGTGTATGTATGGGTCTGTTTGTTTGTGGATTTCTTTGTAGTTGACTGTTTGGTTTATTTATTGGTTGACTGGATGGCTTTTTAGTTGCTTGACTGTTGTGTTTTTCGTCTACTACTATTACGTGCTATGGATGATGCTTAAGTTAGTTTATGATATCAATGTTGGCGATAATGATGCCATTGTTCATTATGAACTTTAAATATTTGTAAGTTGCTTGTTTTTGCGTTTCTCTGGTGTTTTGCAATATTTAAGTTTTTTAATATTAATGTATTAATGGTAAAATATAGACAATTGCTTTAGTTTTATTTTTTTTTTCTACAGTACATACATACATATGTACGTATTAACATTTTTAATAGTTTTAAATAAGCCTTTTATAAGGAGAATTTTCTTTGAATTTTTTGTTTTTACATACATACATTCCTTACACTTCCGAATATTAGTTTAAAATTATTGCTCAAGATAATGTGAACATGTGCATTAAAACTACAAGGCCCTTTTAAAATTAAATGCATGTTAATTTAAAATAATTCGAATCTGTTTTTCTATATCAATTTTAATTATTAAACATTGTCATTTCTCTCTCATTGTCATGTTATGCCATGATATTAGTATGTATTATCAAGTATTACACAGTGTCTAAGCAGCTGGAACAGAAATCCCATGTTAAGCATAAACATTTCAATGTGTATATATCTGTCTCTACATTAATTTAAAATTACAACATTTCAACAATGATTTTGTTACACAAACTTAGTTTTTCTTTAATTTAAATCTGATATACATATGTATGTGTGAACTTCACTAACCAAAGATTTAGCCCATATTAAAAACATATAAATATTACTGAATACTCACAGTTAGTGCTGTCATATTGTATTCGCATTCGCGAATATTTAAATGTATCGAATTCAAATGTATCGAAGACAATACAGCATTTAAAAGCCAATATTCGTGATGCTTTTACTTAGATACATCCCCATATACTCGACAAAGTCTGGAAAATTGGTTCGGTCGAATGGGGTACTATGAGGCCTATGAATGAAATAATATTTCATTTCTAACCGAAACAATTCTGTGGGTTTCATGGGTAACCATGAATTCGTTCATTTTATACGACTCACAGAGAAGTATTTGGCCTGAAAATCTGGCCAAAATTATTAAACGTGTTTTTTGAATTAAAAGTTCTAGTTTTTTTATAGTTTTAGGTGTAGTATGATATAAGAAATCTAGTGGCAGATTTTGAAAAAATTACACTGCGCAACAAAAGTACACTGTTAAAAAAAAATTTTTTGTCTCTCCTAGAAATAAAAGTATGAGGACTATATGGATTTTGATGCCTTTAATTTAAATCTGTTTTCCGTTTTTCCCTAGTACGTAAGGATTTTCTGTTAAAGGCGTGGCATAATTCACTCCCTAAATCGTTTGGTTGCCTAACATATTTTGTCATAACTTGTTAACGGGTTCTCCGATTTTAATAGAAGGAGGATCAGAAGATGTACCGGAAAATTCTGCTTAAACTAACCCAACACATTTCTTTTCTATCTATTACTATTTCGGAGTTATTAAAAATTTAATGGCGAAAAAAAATATTTTTCCCGCAAAATTCGTCAAATTTTTTGTTTTAAAAATGCAATAAAAAAAATTAAAGAACCAAAAAGTTAAAATTTGTAAGATTTTTCCAAAAGCCACATTCCTAAGGAATAAAAGTCGGTATAAATAGTAAAACTGAATAAACAAATGTTGATTTTAAAGTTTTAAACTCATTCTTGACAGACTGTATGTACATGCATACATATGATTTACGGTCTAATTCTTAAACAAAATTTTTTAAATTGTAAGGCTCTTATGAAACAGTATTTTTTATGAAAAAAGGCTTTATTATATTTATTATATATTATTTAATACTTAAAATACGGAAAAGTTAAACTAATAAAAATTCCTTAATAATTATTATGTCGTATGTCTATCCTTATAATATGCATCATCGGTGTCAGGAGGAAGAAGTGTGATGGTTTCTGATGAAAAAGTTTTTTTTATTAATCCTTTCTCTTTGCGTACTGCAGCTTATAAAAGGGTCACTGCTAAGAAAAAACCTATTCAAAACATCTCGATTTGTATCGCTTTTGCTGAATTTCCGCTAATAATTCGTACGATATAATCGTAAATGCTTATTTCTGGCCTCGGCAGCTTCTTCTGACAATTGGATGGTAGCCTGATACCAGGGTGCCCATGTATTTTTCATGTACCTGTATTTAGCTTTTGTAAACTTATTTTTGTGATAAATGCTTTTAATAATTATTCTTATTAGGCACGGTATATTTATTTTTTTAACATATAATGTTTTGCAGAGCAGGTATATAAAAATATCTTTTATGGGGATACGTGGGACATTCCCTTATAACTATTATCGATAATAAAGAATTTTTCAAATTTATAATTATAGACAGGTATTAACATTGTGAAGTATTAACAGTGATGTGAATAACAATTGAAATTAATCATTCAAAATACATAAAAGTTTATGACTATATAAATGTATAAGAAAAACTGGAAGAAATGTAAAAATTTTAAAAAATCGTCAAAAATAATGGCGCAAACTTGCGCACACTTTTTTTTTGTTTCTAAAATTAGAGATTCCAAATTTTATTGTGGTATCAAACATAATCCGTACAAATGCTAACCTCACTTCTAAAAACCTCTTCTTTTTCATTTTTTGCAAAAAAAAGTATATAATTTTTTTTTAGTTTTTAAGCGAATTGTTTCAATATGAATATTCAACATATTTTAAATTTTTTCCTTTTTAAATAGTTTTTGATCAAACCTTTTAGCGAAAAAAAATCATTGTTAAACCTTTATTCGTTTAGCCGTAAAAAAAATATAATAAAAACATCCAGAAACCGAAAAAAACATTTAAATCTCAGATAATTTTCTTCACTTTCCTGACTTTAGAAGGGTCTCAGAGCTACAAACCGCATCTAAAAGTCTTCAAAATTTACAATATAATGTAAAATATTGTTGTCTATCGAGCTGCGTACTTAGTTCTTAAGATTTCTTAAAATTCAGTTTTGCCTTTTTGGCCAGCTTTTTAGGTCAAATACTCCTCTGTGCGACTTTGAGTTAATAATGCCATATTGCTTGATTTTAAACGGCCTTTACTTGGTTTCAAAAATTTCTCAAATAAGATGGACCTATTCCGATTATTTTAATGGCAAAACAACGTAACTTCTATATATATTCAAAAATCGGTCAGCAGTTACACGGTTTTGTAGCTCTCCTGACACACGTGGTTGCCCATGAAAACCACAGAATTGTACTTTATAGCAAAAAAATAAATTTGGCAAAATTTCAAACGGTTTTTGTTTTATTGCGTTTTAAAATTTATTACTTTTAAATGGCCCACCCTTTAGCTGCAATGGTTTACACTACTGTTTATTAAACCAACTCTATTTTTGTTGCTTATGTTTTTAAAATTTTTGATCTGAGCAAAAAATTTACTATCAAAGGATACATACAGTGTTTAATTGAGCTAATAAACATATAAAGAATATTTGAAAATCAAACGCAACCATATATTAAGTACAATTTTCTAAATATAAAAAAAACATTTAGATATTTGATTAGACTTATTTAAGGTAAAAACCTTTAAATACATTTTCAAATATGATTAGTTTTTTATATATGACATATTTTAGTAGTGGATGTATCCCAAACATTTTACAAAAACTTCAAATATGTGATCTTTTTATTAATCATATACAGTGAACTCGCGAAAACGTGAACACTCGAAAGTGTGAACGGCTCAGAAACATGAACAAATTAATTTTTCCACAGAGTATTCTAAAACGTGAACATAATCTGAAAGCTCTAAAACGTGAATACTTTTTATTTATTGTTTTTAATAAGTTTTTAAATTGGGAAAACCCCCGAATTACAGGTTATTTGTTTTTATACCCTTCACACAGTGAAAAAGGGTATATATAGGTTTGTCATTCCGTGTGAAATTTCTACAATTTTGATTTCCGACCCCATAAAGTATATATTTTCTGAAAGCTTATGAATAGGGGAGTCGATTAAGCCCTGTCAGTCTGTCAGTCTGTCCGTCTGACCGTCTGTCCGTGTGTATGTTGAAATCAACTTTTTGAAGCCCCCCGACATCGCTTGGACTCGGGTGAGGTATTAAAATATCAGAAATATTCGGGAGTAGATCGGTATTGAAAATCAGAAACATCGGTACATAAACAACTGAGATATGAGCAAAAACCTACGACCACCTCGATTTTTGTTCACAAAAACAACATTACAACAACAACATACATACATATAAACGTGTATACTGGTTAGAGAAAACGTGGGATCGAATCCCAGCTGAGGCAAAAAAAATTTTTTTATTTTTGTTATATATTTTTTTTTAATTTTTTTTTTTTTATTTTTTATTTAATATATTATTTATATTTTGATTATTATTTTTTTTTATTTTTTTTTAAATTTTTTTTTTTCAAATATTTTTTTTTTTGTTTTATATTTATTATATATATTTTATTTATTTAAAAAAAATTTTTTTTTAATTTTTTTTAAATTTTTTTTTAAAGTTTTTTTTTAAATTTTTTTTTAAATTTTTTTTTTAAAATTTTTTTTAACATATATACGTAAATTTATAATTTTACAATGGGATGTTTTTATATATGTATGTACATATTTCATATGGGATGAATGGTGACACAAATCACTGTTATTGCATGACTACACGTTGTGAAGGGTATATAAGATTCGGCACGGCCGAATATAGCGCTCTTACTTGTTTTACTTATGATTTAACGTTTTTTTTTCATTTATGTATGCGTCGACCTGTTGGTTGCTCTTTGACATTGCTACGTAGATGTTGTAAGTTATTCAAAAATTTTAATTCGTGAAAGTGAAAAATGTCATCAAAAAAACCTAAAGTGTTAACTTTAAAAGATAAAGTTGATATTCTTGAATTATTGGTAAAAAAAATATGGAGTTGCCAAAGCAACAGTTTCTTCTATTAAAAAAAGATCGGTGTTACTCTTTCCACGGTCAAAAATTGGAACAACAATCCTAAAGAAAATTGCACAGAAGTAGGAAGTATTTAAATTCAGGATGATACCGACGATGATGATGACTCAATTATATTCCAGCCAGAAGTTACAAAAAATCCAAAAAAGCTGTAGAAGCTTTGGATAAGGCTTTGATATGGGCTGAAAACGAGATGGTAGACCAAAGTGACAAGAAACTTGCAAAAAATTACTGATTTTTTCCTTTATCCAATTATCCAACCAAAAAAATGTTCCTATTATTTTTAGTTTATTTTTAGTTGTTTTTGTTAATTAAATATGAGTTTCTTGTATCCTTTATTTACCATTATTTTTTTTCCCAGCTTACGCATTCGGGAGGAAAGTTCAATGTTCAATGGCTTTAAAAAGTATTACTTATTATCAAATAAAAAAATCCTTTTTTTTTAGGTGCGGTTTTTAATTATTCTTTTTCCTTCCCCTCCTGAATCCGCGCTTTCTGCAGCAATCCTTAACGGTGCGAATAAGAGACCACATGTTCACGAATTTTTTACCTACAGTCACATTTCTACTTAGAAACTTCAAGTTAATTGTGCATTCCATACCAAACGCAGCCCAAACTGATATGATGACAATTCAGACTCCTCCTTTCCCACATCAATTAAGCAGCTAATACAGGGCATGTTTTAACATCTTACTTGTAAAATTCGTGACATTACAATTATATATGTAATTCTATGTCTGCCAAAATTGTTTTTTTTACAGTCAACCGCCGCTGACAGAGGTTTCTACCAGCAGCTGATGTCAGGCAATTTGTCAGAACAAAATAGAGAAAGTTCTAATTGAAATTTTGACAGAAGATTTTCACATGAGTTTTACAGAAGCAATATTTTAAAAATAACACACAACATATTCGTAGCTTCCGACTTAAATTTTAAAACCAACAAGATTGGGTTTGATGAAACTATAGGAATTTTCCTTATTTCCTTTCCATTTAAGGCTATTACAACCTTTCCTTTGTAGTTTTCCCACACATTGCCTTGAGCATCCCTTTATAGTTTCGTGCAATTTTATTTGCAATTGCACGTTTGGAATAATTTAAGGACGAAAAGAAAACATTTTCGAATAACCACTGATTTTTAGTTGAAAACGAATAAACACAAAAACAAATTGCAATTAATTTTTTTAATAATTAAGCTAAATACCTATTCCGTTGCTTTTGACTTTTTATATATTCTTTGATATTTTCATTGGAAATTCTCTATCCGCTGAATTTATCTAATTCAACGTTATCAATAAATCATTAAGCCTTAAATATTTACATAAACCAACATAAGTTATCACATGAAGAGGCTACCTATTATACAGGCTATCTATTCTATATTTATAAAAGTGAAACTCTGTCTGTCTGTGTGTGTATGTGTGTTAGCTATAGACTCCAAAACTGTAAAGTTTATCGGACTCAAACTTTGGCAACTTGTTGTACACATTTTAGGGAGTGCTTATGGGTGGTAAAAAGTGGACGGGGTTACGCCCATAAAAAAAAGCTATAATTTTGAGCTACTTGCACTTGACCGATTTTTCTGAAACTTTGCACACATGTTGAACTCTCATGATTATACAATTTAGCCACTAGAAAGTGGGAAGTGCCACGCCCATAAAAATTAGTTATCAGTTTTAGCTACTTGCACTAGATCGATTTTTCTGAAACTTTGCGCACATATTAAGCTGTTATGACTATATAATTTTGTGAATAGAGAAGTGGGCAGGGCCACGCCCATAAAAAAAATTTATAATTTGAGACACATGCACTAGACCGATTTTTCTGAAACTTTGCACACATATTGAGCTGTCATGACTATACAGTTTCGTGATTAGAAAAGTGGGCACTGCCACGCCCATTAACAAAAATTATAATTTTTAGCTTCTTGCACTTGATATTCAACTAAAATTCAGAGTGCATTTTTATTCATTAAAGAGCGTAGCAACGTGCGCTGAGCTTGGCTAGTTATAATTTAAATAAAACATGTAAGTTTAAATTTTAAAATATTCTAAGTGTAAGTGAAGATGATTGAGTAGAAATTTTGATTGCAGGGATTCACAATTACAAATACAAAAGTTGGGAAAAATTCAACAAAAGTATGTGCATACCTATAGGGGCTTATGGAATTCAAAATAACTGTAAAAATTAAGAAAAACCACTGGCGGAGCTGCAAATTTTTTTTTGGGCTAAGAAAAATGATTAGCAATTATGAAAACTAAAATAAGTTAAGAACAAAAGCAAAACAACTATAGGGAATTTCTTTAAAAATAATACACAGTTTGTCTAGAGTCACTTCAAATTTACATTAAATTCTAAAGTTTATTAAACGAACAGATAAAGTTGACACACAGCAATGGAACAGAAATTGCTTATGGAACCGTCATTAACATCAGTCTTAAAACATGAATAGCACTAAGACAGCACTTGGAAAGAGTAAAATATTCGAAAAAGTTAACTAGGAAATTGATAAGTATAAATGAATTAGATATTTACGATGTAAAAAATTAACCTCAAATTGATATTCTTATTGATGAAAATTCGAGATACAGCATAGCGTGTTTGCATACATTTTATGTTGTCTCATTGATTACTATTTTTTTTATTTATTTGTTTGTTTTACAGATTTTGCCATTACATCTATCGAACGAAATGAATAAATAACTAAGAATACAACATTCGTTATACGCTTGTTACCATTTCTGTTAAACAAGCTAAACCCAGCATGTTAAAGTCAAAAGCACTAGGAACAGACTAAACAGCAACTGCAGCACTAGAAGATTTCTGGCCAATACAGATGAAAATCAAACTGGTGATAGAGGAGAAAACGAAGAATAAGAGGAGGATGAAAAAATAGCAGCCATAAAAGTCATTGCCAACAAATTAAGTTGATGTTTTGGCTAAAGTAAATCATCAAATTAGTTGGAATGAATGGTATTTTTGTACCAGTATCGAATTGGAATTTTGTGTCTATTTTTTTGTCTTCCAAGAGTGTCTACAAATCTGTGTGTTTTATCTGTTTCTATGTTCTTAATTTATTTTGATCAAAAAATTCCTTTCTATTAGCTTCATTTCACTGGATATTTTTCTTTTAGCAAAATGAAAGAAAAAATTACTAGTGGAATTTTTGTAGAGGCAGTTGTTAGTTTTTGGTGCGGTTGTTAATTTTGTTTCATTTTGGAAAAGGAAATTCTTTTAGAGAAATTCAATTTGTATTATTTATACTAGAGTTTTAAGCTGCAAAATAATTTGCAAATCATAGTAGAGAACATACATAATTTTTTTTATCTTAAAAAAGTTTCTGTTTAATTTAACATTTTAGTTTAAATTCAATGACGTATTTATACAAATAGGTCTAGCAATTTATTGATAAACTCTTAAATACACACATCGATTATTTGGACACCAATACTTAATTTAAAATAAAAAGTTCGCTTCCAAAATAATTTGTTTTGCAAGAAAATATTATGTATTACAGAAGAGATAACCAATTCTAATGCATACATGCAAAATTTTAATTTTTTTTTACTGAAAACATGAGGTAAATTCCACAATTCTATACTCTCTAAACGAAAATAAAAATTTCTAAAATAAAAGTTGAAAAGAAACTAAATCAATAAATCTTTACCTCCAATCATAAATAAACTTCTGATCAACATTAAAATCATAATCTATAACTGAAACAAGAAGTTCTCTGTTAATCACGTGCCAACAAAGCAACCACCAGCAGCCACAGATAAACTAAAAGCAGCAGCAGCAATAACACTAATGACAGTGACTTTCTTTGAAAGTTTCAAAAGAACAAAAACATGCATATAATTTATGTATGTGTATGTGTGTGCGTGTATGTAAATAAAACAATATTAATAATAAAATACATAAATATTTTTTAATTGTACATACATACATATGTAAGTGATTATCATTATAGAAGACAGCAAAAGAAATGCTTTAAAACTTATTCAAATCAATGAGTAGATAAACCCTATTAAGGCCATTTACTGCTGCCACTATTGTCTGTTGCTGCCGCTATTTTATTTATGAAATTTCTGTTGCTGTCACATTGCTGCTAGTGCAGTTGCTAACATTTCTATTATGTGTGCTCTACTAAAAAAAAAATATCTGTTTTTATAAATGTCAGTGAACCTTATAGATATTTACGACAACGTATGAACGTACGAATGAATATAAACGTTTGAATGCTTAAACTTTTATTTCATTTAAATTTGTATGCACATTCGTACACGTATGTATGTGTGTGTGTGTGTGTGTATGTATGATATGTGCAAACATATTAGAGATGCTAACTATGGTTAGTTTAGCATTCAAAGTCCATACATAAATACTTATTTAGATATGACTATATAAATAATATGTACGCACCTACTATTCGTACATCGAGTAAATGAAATATCACATACATATGTATGTTGTCATGCTCTGACATTGCCACTCAAAAGCTCAATAACCTTTAAGTTTAATTTTATTTTTTTTATATATTTTTTTCTCATTACTATACTACTCGCAGCAGTGAAACTATTTGAAAGCAGCGGTAGTAAATTTAAAAATGTTATGACTTGCTTTTCTTCCTTCCTTCATTTGCAGCTCTTCTTTGCTTTATACCACTGCTTTCGCTGCGTTTGTGGCTTTTAGTGATGTTGCTGCCACAGCCGTTGGCAATTGTTTACCTTCACCTACTTTTTCCAATACAACAGCAAAAAAAAAATCATACAAATTGTATTGTAAGTTTAAAAAAAGGTTGTATAGAAACTCATAAAAAATAGTAGATGCTAAGATACAGCGATTGTTGGCAATGGTACCATCAAATTTTTCAAATTACATTATCAATAAAAAAATTTAGCACATGCAAGTTTTAAAGCAGCACGAGTGGCACACCGTACAATTGAAATAGTTTTTAGCATGTAACGTTCATATATGGATAACTGTAACGCATAGAACCAACAAATCTTTAAATGTACAAACACGCAAAGATGTTGTTGTGATTGCAATCTAATAGCAACATTCTATGATAAAATTACATGATTATTAATAAAACATATTATGGTTGCAAGTAATCACTTTACTTTTAATTAAAGTAACATGTAGTGATTATATTATTATCAAATATATTTATATTGATATAAAATTTTAATTCCATATAATTGTGGTATTATTACGCACGATTTAGAAATTGAACAGACAAGAGATTTGACGTACCCCCACAAAAAGTTGTTCAAAAGCGGCAAATGACACGAACAAGGTGGACAATTTACAGGTCTATTTTCTGAGTAAATTCAATTGAGAAGCGTTTTGCTTTACAAAGTTATAGTTTCACGCACTGTATGGCATGTTACGCCATCTTGTTGCAACTATCTGCTCTTCCTGTTTTTCCATCCACAGTCATATTTTGGCATCGACTTCGGATTTAAAGGCAGATAGACTGATGATGCTTTCGGCATGTAAACTGCCCCAAACAGTGAATTTTTCGGAACGTAATTAAGTCTCAAGAGCCTAATGAAGATTATGATCTTTACAAAATCATCAAGCCCTAAATGAACCTCATGGCCAAACATGATTTAAAGATCAAAATCCGGTTCAACTTCCAGTTGATTTTTACCCAACTCAATTACATTATTTGCCGCACCATTCGCATCTCATAAAGGCAAACATATTTCCTCGAAATGTTTTAACTAGTAGACGGAATAAGCAAAAAAATGTTTAGACGAATCGATAAGTACAAGTCCTTTGCCACACTCTCGTCTACAACAGCAATGATTTCCTCACGTACGCACGGTACGGATTTGATTTACATGAATATCATCTTAGAGAGTTACTGTGTCAACATACCAGGTCCACGATTGTAAGCAAAGTATACTTGACAAAGTGCTCTATAAGTTTGGCGATTATAGCACGAACTTTGAAAATAAATTTATTTTTATTATTAAACTATCCACCCCATCTGTGCTGGTATTAAATAAAATACAACATAAACAAATTTAAATCCCGAATGGCGTTCGCAGCAAAATGGTGGATCATAGAGCTAAGCCAGTAAATATATACAAACTGAAATCTAGCCTGCTCTACGGGCTTTTATTATACATTTATATTTATTATATAGACTAATAAATGCTCTATGTTATCAGAATTTCATATTCAATTTAGAATGGTCGAATAAAGGGCTCCTAATAACTTGTATTTATCAAAAGCTTTTTAAAAGATAATTCCTCACATCAGGGCTGTATTTTTTTACTAACTGTCACTGTAGAATGTTAAAAAAAACTGCCTAAAAAATCTATGAGTTAAAAATTCTATAATTACTCATCAAAATTCATTTCAATTCCTCAGAACGGATTCTGACGGTTAAAAACAACTAATTAATAAGAAAAATTAAAAAAAAAACTTTTGTTCCATGATAATGAATATCTACCATTTTGTTTTTTATTTATAACTAGAAAAGCCCGGCGCGCGTTGCTACGCCCCTTCATGAATTTTAATCGCATTCTAAATTTTAATCGAATATCAAGTGCAAGGCTAAAAACTATAACTTTTTCTTTATGAGCGTGGCACTGCCCACTTTTCTAATTACGAAACTGTAGTCATGACAGCTCAATAAGTGTACAAAGTTTCAGAAAAGTCGGTCCAGAGAAAATACCTCAAAATTATACCTTTTTTTAATGGGTGTGGCACTGCCCACTTTTCTAATGACGAAAGTGTAAGGTCACGACAGCTCAGTATGTTTGCAAAGTTTCAGAAAATTCGGTCCAGTGCAAGTAGCTATAACTGATAACTAATTTTTTATGGGCGTAGCCCCGCCCACTTTTTTAATCACGAAATTATAAAGTCATGACAGCTTAATATGTGCGCAAAGTTTCAGAAAAATCGGTCCAGTGCAAGTACCTCAAAATTAAAACTTTTTTTAGGGGCGTGGCCCCGCCCACTTTTTTAATCACGAAATTATAAAGTCATGACAGCTTAATATGTGTGCAAAGTTTCAGGAAAATCGGTCCAGTGCAAGTACCTCAAAATTAAAACTTTTTTAGGGGCGTGGCCCCGCCCACTTTTCTTATCACGAAATTATTTAGTCATGACAGCTCGATATGTGTGCAAAGTTTCAGAAAAATCGGTCAAGTGCAAGTAGCTAAAACTGATAACTAATTTTTATAGGCGTGGCCCCGCCCACTTTTTTCTACCCATAAACACTCCCTGGTATGTGTCCAACAACTTGCCAAAGTTTGAGTCCGATCGGTTTTACAGTTTCGGAGTCTATAGCTAACACACACACACACACAGAGTTTCACTTTTATATATATAGATGAATATATACATGCACACATATGCTGGTATGTGTGTATGTACAATATATTTTACTTATTCGAAAGGCATCTCTCTAGTAAATAGTTGCGATTTTTTTTTCTTATTTTTTTATAATACTGAGCGAGTATTTTAATACCCTACAGTTTGTGTCAATAAGAGCTTTTTAATTTTACAAGCTTAACACAGATTGCAACAATTTAATGTAAAATATTTAGAGAATTTAAAAAATATTTACTTCGAATTAGCAGTTATGTTCTTGATGACTTATGCTTAAAACTTTCTTTAGTTTACAAATGACGAATGAGTGTGGAACGTTAAATCATGATTTTTTTGTTAATTGTCATTTTAAAACTACAGGGTATTACAACTATTCTCACAATTTACGTATGCAATTGGTAGAGTGGGTTTTTGTACGTTTAGTTGACCTAGATTTTTAGGAAAAGTGCATGGCTTTATTTATGAGGTTTAAGTTGTTGTTGTTTTTGTTGGCTCAGCTGCTGCCGCTGTTATGGTTATGCTTTTATTGTTATTGCTGCTGGCTGTGGCTGTTAAATTGCTTCATTTGTTGTTTGCTTATATTCAACATTCTTTTTTTTTCAGTTTAATATTATTATGTTTTTATTAATTTATTTATTTGAAGTTTTTTTTTTATTTTCTGCTATTATTGCTGCAAGAGTTCATTGACTTCTAGTGTAGTAGCTTGTGAATAGAAATTGATGAAAAGCGTTATGTTCGGCTATGCCGAATTTAATACAACCGACTCAATATTTTGGCTTCTAAACACATTCAAGTGACGGTTGATCATAGTCTGTTTAAGACCAATGATAAAGTAAATGGTGAAATTTAATACAAATCCGTTAAACATTTCAACCTACTTACAGTAAGAAAGTTGGGAAATCAAAACTAAAATCTATCTTACAAATGAACGATATACATAAGTTTAGTTGAAACCATAAATGCGGTACAAGTTCAGGTATTGATATAAATATGCCCATGAAGCGCATTAGTCGAGTGAAAGTAGTGAAACCACTACTTCGTACGGCGATAGCGGATGGATCCGTGCATAATAAGTTCATGAATAGTGACATCAGTATCAAAGCAGATGGGTCTTTAATAGAGGGGAGAGCAGTAGCTGGTGTATACTCTCTTGAGTTAGCCTTACCTTATACTATGAGCCTGTATGAGTTCGCATCCGTCTATCAAGCAGAGATGCTAAACAGTTAAAATTTTGAATGCATGGAAAGAGAATTCTTATTGAAATTGATAACCAGTCAGTTATAAAACATGTGCGGTGGATGGATGTGAATTCTTTTTTGGTACTTTAGTGCATTCTAAAGCTAAATAGGTGTGCTTCTCTAAATGGAATGATGCTGATGTGCATTAAGAGACACGTAGACAAAGCTGGGAATAAAGCGATAGGCGCAAAGGGCGGATCTGCGACGACATTCCTTGGTGATGGGTTTGTGCGGGAAAAGGTGTTTTAAGAAATAAACTCTATAAGCCTAGGTGAATGGAGGGAACCACTAGTGAACCGAATCTTATGGTACTTAAAGAGCTTCTTGGTAGATGTAACTAGGACTTAACCGGAGTACAATGAGATCGATACTGCTTTGGCTACAGGACATGAAAACTTAAAATATCATCTCAAGATAATGTGAATCGAGGATTATGATATTTGTAGAATATGCCTGGAGGATGTTGAGACAGCATTCGCAAGTATTTTATAATGAGTGAATAATCACCGACAAGCACACATTAAGTGTGGATGCTTTAGGAGACGTCAGTTTAAAGAAAATGCTTTCAATTACAAAGGCCTGTGCTATAATGATTATCGGTAATCATCAGTCAGCATTTTATAGTTTAAAGTTAAAGCTAGTCGTGGCAAGATACCTCCGGGATACCGAGTGGTAGCCCTGAAATCACTGAAGAACAAAGGGGTAGAAAGGAACCAAAAATAGCTGTGGTCTTCTTCGATATATCCCCTACACATACGGAATGTCTGTTTGGTGGTGGTCAGATAACTTTATATTTACTCTACTACTAAGCGTTTTTTTGTAATTTCAATAAGTATTTTTGAAAACAGTTATTTTTCAGATGCAAATACAAGCATTATTTAATTTAGTGATTTTAAAACACTAATAGATAAAATCGTTTAGAAGAAGATGTTTGTTTAGCTTAACTCTTCGTTATATTGTCAATAATATCATGATTCGACATGTTTTTTAACTAAAAAGATCAACACGAAGCAAATATAAAAATACATAAATAAATACGCTTAATCTCATGTTTATGGTTTTGTGACTGCATCTTATCTGGATAAAATCCAAAACACAATGAACAAGTAACAAGTAACAAACATTGGAAAATATTTTTGTTTCCTAAACAAACACATAAAGGTTTCAATCCATGTATTTAATTAAATTTAGGAAAACACGAATACGTTAATCGTCAAATAGATAAGAAACAAAATATTTTAGCATTTGTTTTTTGTTTATATGTATTTGAGTCTCCTGAAATACACCGTAACCTTTAAAAAGTTACGACATAATAATATAGTAATAGTTTCCTGTCATTGACCTTTTATTTACTAGATGCGTTTGTTTATCGTCGTGAGGTATTTTGAAAATGTTTATTAAATGACATTATTACTTGAAAAATGCAGAACAACGAATTAAATTTCCCGACACAAATGCACTTTTTTTGTATCACGAATATTTGGTTTGTTTTTTGGTTGAGGAAGTTTTTTGTTTGTTTTTTTTTTTTTTTTGAGATTCATTTAAACTATTTGAAAATATTTTGTACAAATCAAAAATTTCACCGAAATTTCAAAAAAAATGCAAAAATTAAAGAAACTAAGGGTAAGTTGTAATAAATGGCCCTAAAAAAAAAAACAAAATTTACAGTTCGGTTTTGCATATAAAAGTCATTGAATTTTTTTTTAAATAAATATCTACGGGTATTTTCCAAAAATTTCCAATATCGCACTTTCCATTTCTCAACTTTTGCTAGTCATCAGAATCAATGAGACTTTTCCAAGTGATTTCACAGTTTTTCGAGAAAGTTTTAAAGATTATATTTAATTTTGCTAAAAGAAAAAAAAAAGAAATCAGAAAACAGAAAACCAACAAAAAGCGCATGACTAAAATAAAACAACAATTTAAATTGTCATCTTTAACCACTTCCCCATACATACACGAACATGCATAAATATCTATCTTTCTATCTACTGATATTAGCATGCATATGCTATGCAAGTATAATTCATTTAACACTCACTCACTTACTCATCTACATACGAGTGAAAAATAAAAATTTATTAAAAATAGAAAACCAGCAACGGCCATAGAGGAAAAGAAAATTTTCTTCTATTTTGCCTGCAAACATCTTCTTAGTTAGTGATTTTCTTTCTAAACATTTAATCTGTACAATGACTCTTCCTTTGAACCATTAAAAAAGTATCTATTGCAAATGTAGTCATAGTAGATATAACTATTATAACTATTTAAGTAGTCGTATAAAAAACTAACACATATTTTCACACAATACTTTCACTGCGGTCAAATACAGCAGCCAGCCACACAACCAAAGTAGTTTAGTCGGTAATCAAATTGTATATAATTTTCTAAAATTCAACAACCTCGGTAACGAAAAAGTTTAGAAATAAAACAACAACAAAATGAAGAAAATAAAAATCGTGGTAATAAAATTTCAACATTTGAGAACATTTCGTGCTAAAGCCAAAACAATTTTTTATAACGACGACAACAACGACAATGATCATCATCTGCAATAGCAGTTTTATGGCGCACAGTAGAATCGTTAAATGCATAAGAATGGAAAAGCCTTAAATTACACTAGGAACCAGAGTTGTGGTCATCGGAAAACATATTGTGTCTTTCTCTTGGCATATCATCTAGAGTTGGGCTTATTTCATGGAATTTCATTTTTCACCACTTCACTTTAAGGGGTAGTGGAAAAAATAATGCGTTATCGCCTCTAATATTCAGTGGTTGTGGAAATTAAGTGCACTGGATTTCTAGTCTATTACCACTAATTTGAATTAGTGCACTAATTTTCCACTAGCACTATAATCGTTTGAGTTAGTGATTCACTATTTCCATCTGCCACTAGTGGTGGCTGCAATATGGAAATAATAACACATTTTAAATTCAATGCAATAAACTCAACTCTGATACCATCAATATAACTTAAACTTTTACTTTATGCGCCATAAATCACTACCGTCCGAAAGGGCAAATATTGAATACAAAAATATATAATGTAGTCCCACACGTTCTACTAATGATTTCTTTAGAGTTGTTAGTTGCTCATCTTACAATTATTCGACCAATCACGCCTTTATCGTTATTCCTACGCAACGTGCAGTAAGCAGCATTGATTTCATTTGTAGAGAACCCAACGAATGCCTGATTGAATTGTATTTCCAAAATTATCATTTGCAGATTACTCTCCGGCCGGCTTCGACTTTGTGTTATAGCAAGCCATCATATTAAGCTGTCTAGCATTGATTCATAATAACAATTTTGAGTCCTCATTTTCAAATTTCACTTTATCATAGGAAATAATTAAAGTTGTTTTTAAAGGGTTTTTGAAAAAGGTCGATATTGATACAAAATTTGTATTAAAAAAAAGTTTGCGATTAGACATACATCTGTAACTGTATTTAAAAAATTACCGGATTTATGTTGGACATAAAGACATCTTTCAACTCTATAAAAGTCTAGCTGGGTGAAACCTTTCAATCTTTATAGCTGATTCTCTTTACCACCGTATTATATAGTTTGGATGAAAACAATTATCTGTATCGCTCGCCGATGGAGGCTCATTAATATCGTCTGTTAGAAATAGCGATCGATAATACTGCTGGTTCCGAATTTGTGCCACACAGAAGCTTTTTCTGTATGTATGTAATTATGTATGTATGTATGTATGTATGTATGTATGTATATATGTATGTATGTTGTATGTTGTATGTATTAACATAAGTTAAATAATACAATTGCAATGAAGTACCATCTGTGTCATCAAGTATCATCTATATTGTCTCCATTACAACATGATCTTCAAAAGGAGTGTTCGACTGTTACCAATCTGCTGTACTTTACTACGCTAGTGAATCATAGTAAGTATTAGACCTTGATTAAACTTTTAATATGATCAACCACAAACTTTTAATAAAAAAAATTGATATGATAAGATTTACGAAAAACTATCTTAAGTCGATTTATTTGTATTTGATGAATAGAAAACAAAACGTTTAAAGATATTAGGTTACGTTAGATTGAAAGGTTTGGTTAGGTTAGATTAAAAAGGAGGGGCACTAAAAGCCCAAACCCACGACAAGTATACTTATGCCCAATTGGCATGTTGTACGCTCCATTTGAATAGAATAGTTAGAATAGAAAAATAATAGAAATTAAGGAGAAGCAGACCAGTCCAAATCTTTGGCGGGAATCGAACCCGCAACCCCTAAAACTAGCAGACCAGCACACTACTGACTAGTCCACTTTTGACAATTTCTGTTGTTTCTTGCGTCCCGTATTTTCCCTATTTAATAATGATTTGCCACATACGATTAAATACTTGGTTGTTTTATGGTATGCTGACGACTTTAAAATATTCTTTAGTTATAATTATTACGCTGATCATATCCTCCTACATAAGGACTTAATGCTTTTGATTGATGGTGTAATTAATCTAATGGATCTATGTGCTGAAAGCTGCAAGTGTGTTTCTCTCATAGATGTCATATTAATGTAAATTACGTCTTACACGGTCACACCGTAGACAGAATGAAAACCGGTTCTGTCCTTCGATTTGAACTACTTATATCCTAAACGAAGTTTTATTCAGCATAGTAACGCTGTTACTGTTAACAAATTACGAGCAGCACTTGGATTTACAGAACGCTGAGTGAAGGAGCTTACTGACCCATATACATATTACAAAACAATTGTACACTTATCTGGTCCGACCTACTAAGGTTTAATACATCGGGATCTAATGTACAATATTTTAAAAAGTAGCATTGAATATGTGCAAAAACTGTTCCTGTTATTTTGTCTTTAAGGGCTACAGTGGAATTCGGTAATTCTGCAACTTATGCTAGTAATTATAAATACAACAAAATAGGAGTCAGCGAGCCCTTCTTAAGTTAAGTATGCTCTTACATATGTACATGCAGAAATTATATATCACGGTCGCTTATAAAATGTGTTCGCTATAAACATAAGAAAAAAATTAAGGTGAAACTCTGGAAGGGCACTTAGCAAATCTTTCTTGTATATGGCCACTAACTTCAAACCTCTGGATCAGTTAGATTGGCATTGTGTTTTAGCTCGTGTTTCCATACGAAATAAATTAATACTACCTAATAGAGTTGCTCCACAAATTTTTATGGTTATTGATATTGACTTTGATATGGTATTTTTTGACGCACGATTGTTAACTAGTTGTGTGCCACAACGATGGCCCTAAAGATGTTAGATTAAAGAACCATTGCTCCTGTCTTAAAACGAGCTTATTGCGTGCAACAGTTGTACTAGCATTGGCTATTTTTAATATTTATTTTATCATGTGTAGTTCAATCGCATTACTTTCCATGATAATTCTGCACCACCAGAGACAGATTAATAAACATCAGAATAGATAAAACATAATAAACAATATAATTTGAGTGTGACACAATACAAATAAAATACAAATAAACTTCTTTTAATGTACACGATGACAAACGTATAGGAAAATATTAAAAATAAATAAATTCTACCATCTAATTGTACCAAATAAGTTATAACAGTTTCAACTCTCTCATCCCTGTATCCTCTCTATTTTCTTTTTGAAACACTGCTTTAATAAGGTTTTTTTTTGCTTTTTCTCTTCTCACTTTATTAGGGGTATAATGACCAGAAACAGGGCTGCCACTTTGGTCGATCGGACCAAAATTTGTTAATAAAAAAAGAATAAGTTGTGTCAGCCAAAATATAATTCAATGACGATTGTAAAACTATAAATCATTTTTTGCCCTTCTTTAAAATACAGCTGATTTAGTTTTTTGTAAATTGCGTCGCCATGTTTAGACTTATCGGAATTTATTGTGTATCGCTGTTAATGGCTTGAATACAGTTTCAATTGTGTTTTTTATACCCTTCACACAGTGAAAAAGGGTATATATAGGTTTGTCATTCCGTGTGAAATTTCTACAATTTTCATTTCCGACCCCATAAAGTATATATTTTCTGAAAGCTTATGAATAGGGGAGTCGATTAAGCCCTGTCAGTCTGTCAGTCTGTCCGTCTGTCCGTGTGTATGTTACTTAAATATCAGAAATATTCGGGAGTAGATCGGTATTGAAAATCAGAAACATCGGTACATAAACAACTGAGATATGAGCAAAAACCCACGACCACCTCGATTTTTTTTTCACAAAAACAACATTACAACAACAACATACATACATACAAACGTGTATACTGGTTAGAAAAAACGTGGCATCGAATCCCAGCTGAGCCAAAAAAATTTTTTTTAATTTTTTTTTTTATTTTTTTTTTAATTTTTAATTTAATATATTATTTATATTTTTATTATTATTTTTTATTTTTAAATTTTTTTTTTAATTTTTTTTTATTTTTTTTTTTGTTTTATATATATAATAATTTTTTTTTTTATTTTTTTTTTAATTTTTTTTTTAAATTTTTTTTTAAATTTTTTTTTATTTTTTTTTTTTTGTTTTTTTAACATACATACGCGAATTTATTATTTTACAATGGGATGTTTTTATATATGCATTTATTGGATTTTTTATTCAAATCATATTTTATATGTATGTACGTATTTCATATGGGATGAATGGTGACACAAGCTACTGTTATTGCATGACTACACGTTGTGAAGGGTATATAAGATTCGGCACGGCCGAATATAGCGCTCTTACTTGTTTTTTTTTTTGTTGTGTTTTTTTAATTGGATGCCAAATTGTTGACACATCTTCTGATAAAGTATTAAAACAATTTATCTCAAAATCGTAAGCACAAGTAACAAAAATAAGACAAAGCGGAGCAAAACTAAAAAAAGGGAACTCTAGACTTGTAAGCAAGCTAACTTTAATATGTAAACGTCACTTTTTTTATTCGCAGGTTTTACTTCCAAATACATGTAGTAGTTTTACTTCTT
Source organism: Phyto melanocephala (assembly GCA_941918925.1). Classification (NCBI taxonomy): domain Eukaryota; kingdom Metazoa; phylum Arthropoda; class Insecta; order Diptera; family Rhinophoridae; genus Phyto; species Phyto melanocephala. The sequence goes on along the minus strand of OW799234.1, from coordinate 133,611,442 downwards.
TATATCCTTCACAAAACAGTGAAAAAGGTTATATAAAACCTATAAAACCTATAAAACCTTGTAAAATTTCTGAAAGCTTATGAATATAGGAGTTGATTGAGCCCTATCCCTCTGTCCGTGTGTATTGAAATTAACTTTTAGAAGCCCCCTGACATCGCCTAGACCCGCGTAAGGTATTAAAATAACAGAAATATTCAGGATCAGATCGGTAATAAAAATCAGAAAAATCGGTACATAAACAACTGAGATATGAGGAAAAAACCACGACCTCCTCGTTTTTTTCACAACAACAACATACAACACATACATACAAACGTGGTGTACTGGTCAGAGTTAACAAGACATCGAATCCCAGCTGAGCCAAAAAAAAAAAAAAAATTTTTTATTTCTTTTTTTAACATACATACAATGGGATGACTACACGTTATGAAGGATACAAAAGACTCTTTTCCTTTTTATCTTTGCGTTGGAGAAAAATCGAAGCAGACCACTACTATTTCGGGTCCCTTTTCGGTCCCCTTTACATCTTATGGCAAACGATTTCACATTGCCGACTAGTGATTTTCGACAATCCTAATAGCGCAGTCCCTCGGAACCTCCAATATCTTAGTAAGACTAAGAACCCCCAGGCATACCTGAAGATCCTTAGACTACTGCGATCTAAGCCTCCATCCCATCAGTACAGATATTGATGCCCTCACTGTGTACGAATCCATTCTCTAAGAGCATGGGTTCCTTCTATTTATTTAAAACTATTTTTTTTCCGCCACTTCAATCATTGAATTTGTACTTGGAAAGGTTATGTAAGACAGGCTTTGTAGTTTTTTTTTTGTGGGTGTTGGTATAAATTAGTCCGTTTTTAAGAAAAATTTTGTAGGAAAATTATTTCCTTTGTGGCATTGTGGAAAGATTTTCTCTTCTTTCCCTTTTACAAAGAGTGCACAATTTACAAAAACAACTTGTGCATACAAACTTTTGTTTTGTTTATTTTCTCCGAATGTGAATGTGCGAATGGGCCAGTAAAGTATTTTACAAGGCGAATTCATACAGGTGAAATTATCAGCCCAGCTGATTGGGAAACTTTTTGTCAAAATTGGTTGAATTCGCCTTGATTTCATTTATTAATGCAGGGATAGGAAATGTGATTTAGGTTTCGGTATTAAACAATTAACTTGAGTGTACTTTTTTGATAATAAATGGGCTAAATTTATGTGTATTTGTTGCTTTTGCGTCATTAACAATGTGTTTAAAAAATTGATATCATTTTTTTAATGAAATTTTATTATATTTAATAAGTAAAAACATCTTTTCTATCCCTGATATACGAATTGGCCTTTACATAAAACAGACCCCGAAAAGTTGCTTTGTTGTATCAATTCGCCGTTGCATATAGCTTATGGATATGCCTTGGTATTTTAACTATTACAAATTTAAAAATAATGAGTCGGTTGTAACAACACTCAATAATAACTGCACTTGTTTGAGATACCTTTTGAATGAGATACCTTTTGAATGGTGTATGTTTTAGTTGATTGTATTGCAGCACAAGTCACTAGACTACAAACATTTCAATTAGGTGTTTGACCCACTGTACAAAAAGTAATCATTGCTTTACAAATGACTGCGATAAAATTGAAAAAATCTTACAAGTTGACTGTTTTTCTTGCAGTTTCTTTGGGGGTTTCACCATTTTTTTTATGCCTTTTTTTCGTACGTTTCTAGCTTCCTTAATATTAAGAGTTTTTCTCTTTACAATAGCTTTAAGGCTATTTTAATGCTGTTAGTTTTTTGTCTTTTAATTTTTGCCAATTGCGAGAGTTTGATAGCCATTTGCTTGTTTTTATATCTCTGATGTACTTGATCTTAAACGTAATGCTTGACATACTTTACCTTTAGAAAAAAAAACAACAAACTTTTCTACTGCTACACGTTTTGCAAAAAAAAATCTTGAAAATTGAGAAAAACTCTTAGGCTTCCATACCAAATGAAAAAAATTAAAATAAAACAAAACAAAACAAAAACAACTGTATGATGATGTGTTTTCTGTGAATATCTTCTATATAGAGGCTGGTGATGGCTTTAACTGCATCTTAAAAGTTCAAGTGAAAATCTTTATGAATATTTTCTGTTTCTACTTTTGCCAAAACGAGAAAGTAGTACCCATAGACTCTTAAGTAAAAAATAACAAAAACAACAACAAAAGAACACAAAATAAGTCAAATAAAATAAGTTTTATTTGCTATTCATAATTCTCTATGATGTTAAGAGGTTTCCATTCGATCTTGCCTTGTATTGCTGCCGATGTTACTTTTTTTTAGTTTTTTGTTTTTGTTTTCTATAGTGCAATAACTCCTATTTATTTGTAGAAATTTTGTTGTTAATAGTAATTGACTTCCTGTTCCATATTGACTTTCCAAAAAGTATTGTCAGTATGTATGTACTAGTGTACATTCAAGACAACTATCAAGTTTTGGGGTGTATGACTCTTTTGCATGTTCTGCTGTTAACTACAGCTGGAATTTTCTTTTTTTATCGCTTTGCTTTTTTTGTTTTTGCTTTTAGTGTTAAATATTTCTTACAGACCTTTGAGCTGGCAACTAAAAGAAATTTTCAATTGACGTTTCTGTGACCTACATTAATTTAAATAAAATACAAAATTTCCTTCAAACTTTATTCCATCATGTTTTTGTTGTTGTTGTTGTGCACTCGGGTTCTAATGTTAAAGTCTAAAGAGAGAGTGGGTGATTTAAGAGTCTTTAGCTCCACTCCTTTTGTTGTTGTTGTTGTTGTTGTTGTTGTCTAGTTGCATATTCATTCATTTATTTACAAACACACACTCACGTGTACATTGAAGCTGTAAGCTTTTCTTTATTCGTTCAATTCTCTAAAGTGGGTTTATTTGAATTTCATGACTTTTATTCAGTGATACTGAAATTGTTTTCGAAATGAACCAAAAGACAACTTATTCGATAGTAATTGTTAGTTCGGTGGGCAAATTACTACATTCGAACATGATGGAAATAATATACAATAATTTAAGGGCCGTATTCATAAAAAATATTTTAGGTTTATTGAAGGCTTATTTGACAAATATCTCTACAACATCTGTCAAATAAGCCTTTGATAAACCTGAAATATTTTTTATGAATACGGCAGTAAATCATAAAATAATTCTATATTTAAAGCTAAGAAAACTCGATCGTTCGAGTAAAGTTTCGATGGCATTTAAACACCGTAATTTGCCCTGTGTCTTTATAAAAATAAATATATAAAAAATATTGCATACATTAGGGCGCTTCAAATTGTTACCCAGCAAAAAAATGAAGAGGTAGTGCAAGGTTAATTACATTCAGGACTTCCAAGTCAATAGTGCAAAAGGATTAATTCTAAATGACTCCTTTAATGCGAAATAATTTTCCATAAATGGTGCAATAAAAAATTAATATAAATTCATGCAAAATTGACTTGACTTGACTCATGTCAACAAACATCATAATTTGCACTTATTGGAATGGAGTGCAGTTCGTAAATATATTCGTAAAAACACGACATCTCTTATAACAAACTAATATTAAAATCATTTTTAAATCATATTTTCCGCAAAATTAAGATACTTCGTCTTCAGTTGAACATTTACCAAATCACTTCTTTGTCATAGTTTTTTTTCCTGGTAACTTTTTAGAGCTGCAAGATAAAAATTACTTAGTAAAATTTTATTTTAAAGATATTTTAAAATATGGGAAAGCAATTCGACAATGGGTTTTAAAATATTTTTAAATATATGACATTTAAAGAAGAGTTTGATTTGAAAATTAAATCTTAATTTTGGTATCCAATAAAAGGGCTTGACCATTAGAATGAAAAAGTTAAATTCCAATTAAGCCTCCTAAATAAAATGTTGAATATGTGGGTCAAATATAGTAATTAAAGATTTGCTTGTGAAAGGCCTTGACCAGTACAAAAACTGTAAAATTCAAAATGGCGTCTGAAACAGTATGACGATAGAATGCAGTAAACTCTGTCATAATTTGAGATAATAAAGAAAAATTGTGAATAACATTTTGTATGAAATCTAGGCTACGCAGTGATGTGGTAACAATAACTATATACATGATGGTAAATCAGATAATACGATTCGGATCTCGCCTTTTTATTTATGACTTTTCAAAATTATCTTGTTAAACACAAAAATATTTTTCACATGTCAAATTTCTAAAGCAGCTACTTAATACACGGTATGTTTTTTTCATCTGACTAGTACAATTCTCCACTACTAAAGTCGAACATGTCTTGTGTAAGTATTAAAACATTACTACTGTAAAACACATGTGCTAAGTCATCTGACAAAATTTTAATGATAACGTGCCCTAATTTGTTCTGACAAACCACCTGACATCAGCTGTTTGCAGTAATCTCTGATGCCAGAAAACAATTTAGACAGACATAAGCAATTACATATGGATACCAATTTAACAAGTCAGATGTAAAAAACATGCTGTGTATTAGCTGTTTAAGCAAACGAAAAATCATTCAAGAAGAAAAACTGTTGAAGTCAAAGTAAAAGCTGTCTTACTTTTACTGTTGTTGCCCCTTATATTATTTATACATTTAATATATGATGTTAGATTTTACAATGTTTGTGTTAATAATTCCTTAAATCATGTTATTTTTGAGGAAAACTATTTTAAAGTATTTTTTAAAGATTACAACTAAATTTTAAACAAACATATTAAAAAGAAACAACCATAATTTTATTGCGATAACTACACAACTTTAAAGAGAATATAATATGATCGTCTCGTGATAATGTCGAAACAATGGTTTTCTTTAAGTGTAGTAACGATTAACAGAGTATTTTTGTTGGGATCGATACAAAAATATTGTTATTGATGACGTCTACAATGCAATCAAAGAGCTGTAACATATGACAATTGAAAAATTTTGTCAACTGATTTAAAAAATGTCCTGCAAATGTAAAAATGTAAATGTATTTTATGTTCACTATTTTAACAATTAAAAATGGGATTTAGGGAAAATTATTGCTCAAAACTTTATCTCATAAATTATGCTTTTCATAATGATTTTTTTTTACTCTTTTGTTGTTGTTGTTGTTTTTTTTTTTTTTTTGTATAAGAAAAAATCTTTTTGCCTCTGCTTAGCTTAAAGTTTTTGAAATCAAACCATGAGTATATTTGCGAACGGGTTGTTATTCAAAAAGAACGTAACAGCAGACTAGTAAATCATACGTTTACGTGGGAGTGTTGCTGCCTTTAACGTTTCTGTTTTCAACTCGTGTAAGTGCTTTTAAGATAAATTTCATAAATTATTTATTTTTTTAGTTTTTTTTTAGCTAAACTTAGAAGCCAATCGCACATAATTATTAAGTTTGTTTGACAAATCCAAACTGCTTGCAACATTGTATTATGTATCGGATTCCATCAGCTATTTGAATAACACTGGCTGGTTAATTTTTTGTGGCTGAAACCATTCTTAAGAACTTTTTTTTTTGTAAATTTGAAACAAATCCCACAACGTTGTTGCAGCAGACAATATACAAATGATTTCTATGTATAGGGTGGTCCAACCAAAACGCACGATGTTAATTGTAGAAAAATTAAAAAGTTTTTAGCGAATTATCTTAATATTTTGTATTATGCTCAATATTTTCACTGACAATGATGATGTTCAATTGTTGAGCATGCACAGGAGTTTTTATATTTCCTGCAGACCCCTTTTGCGGAAATTTGCACAATTTTCCCGGTTGTGGACACATTTGGTCGATTATGCTGACCAAAAAAATCACGAAGTGCATGATTTTCATTTTGATTTGTACACACACAATTTAGAAAAAGGCTTCAACAATCTCATCGCCCTGCTCAATTGTGTACCTCTTCATGGTTGAATTTGTCAAACACTAAAACAAAGAAATGTCAAATTAAGTTGGGAAAAAAACTAGACGTTAAGCTGTGACTCACAATTAAGATCGTGCATGATGGTTGGGCCACCCTTTGCATACCTCAAAGCATTTGTTCGCCTGAGTGTTAGTGTACGTGTGTGTGTGTTTGTATAAATACACAATATTTTGTGGTAGAGATCGAGACTTTCTCCTTGCAATTATTTTACTTAATATTGTATCATTTTTTTTTTTTTTTTTTTTGTTAAATTCTAATGGCATCAATTGTGTGGTTGTTTTTGATGTGTGGCAAAGCATTTTATCTTGTTTGTTGTTGTATAAATTATGATTACCCATATTTTTGTGCTGATTTATAGGAATAAATGTAAAATGTTGTCATTAATAACAAGTATTTGTATGTTGTAGTTATGTTTTCATACCTGCCACAACTGCTGTGGCGGTATCTTTACTTTGTCTTTTCGTTTGTAACATGTCAAATTTCTACTAGATATTTATAGTCTAGTGAAACAATTATCCTTTTGAACGACGTAATTAAATATTTAGGAGTAATTCTTGACAAAAAACTTTTATTCAAACAGCATGTTAATTACACTTGTGAGAACATCCAAACTAAATTTAAAGAACAAGGAACTTATTTACACAATGTGTAATCTTCCGATTATGACCTATGGTTTGTAAGTCTGCTCCCAAATAGATGCTAAATCTCATACAAAAAATTGGAAAATTATTCAGAACAAAAATTTGAAAATAATACACAATCTACTCTTTAGATTGCCTACTTATCTTTTACATAGAAACTTTTACTTCAAAATATTCAATTCATTAACCAGCAAGCTGACTTCGTCATTTAATAAACAAGTAAGAGCACTATATTCGGCTGTGCCGAATCTTTTATACCCACCACCAATTATGTGTTCATTTAAAGCACAATATTTATTATTTTGTTAATCGCTATAGAATAATCTCTTTATAATAAAATATGTATCACTTTCTTTGTAGTGGGTGGTTAAATTTTAAGGGCCCATGTTTAAGGTGAACCACATCTAAACTTCAACTTTTTTCTTGTTTTTCATTTGACATTTCTCAATCTCAGACTAACCCAATTTGAACCGTGGAAAGATACGCAATCGAGCAACGCTTTTAAATATTAAAGATTTTTGTAAAAATGGGCGTTCAAATCAAAATGCATTTTGTGCACTTCGTGATTCTTTTGGTCAACACAATCGTTCGAATTTGTCCACAATCGTGAGAATTGTAAAAAATATTTAAATGTCTGCAAAGCAGGTCTGTATGAAATGTGAAAACATCTGTGAATGTCATCTTAGTTCGTTGAATGGGAAACATTGCTGTTTTTCACGATAACGTGGCAAAAGAGCAAGCAACCTCGAGTCATCATCGTGCCCAACAATCGAGCATCAACAGTGTCATTGAAAATTTGGACTATCGGATCGTGGTGTGCCGCCTAGGTTGGGGGCCATTTGGCCGATATTTTGTTCCATACATAATTGAAGCATACAAATATTATCATTATAAAAATAAATGATAATAATTTCATAATAATTTTATTCAAAATCAACATAGTCCCTTAAAATTAAACCACCCATTATAACTTCGGTATGCTAGTAAAATGTTTTCGTAAATTTAGTCTTTCAATGAAAGTGGCCGTTAAAATACGCGTGTCAATAAAGTTTCTGCTAATAAACATAACTTATATATATCAATATAGTCCTTTAGTATTCCAAAATCTTTATTCATAGAGAATTTACATGAATTTAAGAGGAAGAAAGTGAATTTAAGGTTAAATTTTAGGGCCACAGGGTGATTTAAAATATACATTCTCAGCATTTTTCTAAAACGGGAAATTTATTAGTAAGATTTTGATTTTTAAACTTCTATAACATTTTGCTTTTAAAAGATTTTCAAACGAAATAAGTTTTGTATAATTTTAAAATTTGTTAGCCATTAGTACATGAAAATAAATTGTTTATAATGTTTAGAGATAATTTTTTTTTACTTAGGTCAAAATTTTCCTAAATTCCCATTTTTAATAGAGCATAACTTCAGGAGAACATAAGCATAAGTTGTTAGCATGCCATCTAGTAGTTGCTAGTAGAGTCATCTATCTTATCATCTTTATCTTATATTTAGATACAGAACAATAAATGCCGCAGTGTAAGATGAATAAATGCTAATATATATGACTAATATATTCTTATAAAAATTTAAAGAAAAAAGTGTGCGTGGCACATCTATTTTCCGTTATAACGAAGACTTTGACCAAAAAACCATGTTTGCAAAATTTCAGAATCGTACATATAGTTTTGTCAGTTTTATTACGTTTTAAATTTGAAATATACACTGTGCGGTATAAATTTTCGTACATTTTGATCGATAACTCCTCTCCTAATGCATAGATTTAGACAATTTTCGGGGGAAAATATTGTCTTTATCCAGGAAATATATATTCGAAGTTTCATGAGTCTACGTTAAGGCGTTTGGACACAATTCCATTTTATTCGATGTTCGAAGGACACGGTTTTTTCGACCTACTCTTGCTTTTCGAGCTATAACTATCTTCCTAATATTCCGATTTAGCCCATTTTCAATACCAAACAAACCTTGTCTATAAGAAAGATTCTGGCAAAATTTGAGCCCCCTAGCTTTTTCGGTGCGACCTCTATCGTGCTTTCAACAGACGGACAGACGGACGGACATAGCTAGATCGTCATAAATTCAAACCCCGATTCAGAATATATATACTTTATGGGGTCTAACATGGGTATTTCGATGTGTTACAAACGGAATGACAAAATGAATATACCCCCACCATTTTTTTGGTGGCGGGTATAAAAATTCAGAACTTTAAATTTTCAAATAATTAAAAATTTGCTGAACAACCACTAAGTGTCTTTAGTTTAAGACTCATTTGACCGATTATTTTAAAATTTATTTTAACTTCTAAGTTAATACAAGGTTTTTTATGAACAACTTTAACTAAACTTCTGTTAACTTTTGTAATACTATTTGTAAACTCTAATAACTCTTTTAATTATATTGGTAAAATGAATAGGTTTTAATAAATAAATAAATAAATAAATAATAATAATAAAAACATGTCAACTTTGTATTCTTTTTGCATCTTGTTAATATTATTAAATGATGTAAAGAATACTCTGTAATGGACTAACCCATCAGAGTAGTGTCAAAAAATGGAGAACCTACACGACCATTATACATGTCTTAACAACAATATATGTAATCGTTATAACACGAACACTTGGTCCATGACTGCATAACATAGAACCATGTTGTAAGTAGTCCATTTAGCTTAAATGGACCCCATAGTTCAATATTATCTTCTACTCTACCGATGTTTTGTCAGTTGAGTAATTGGCTCCATCTATAACACTAAAATATTATTTAATTAAAAAAGTACGTTTAATGGCGATTAAAGTTGTAAAAAGAATAAATATATATAATGTTGATTGTTGTGGTACTGTTTAGTACAACAAGAGTAAGTCTTTTTAAAGTATTACATTTGAACTTTTAATTTTTATTATATTTTTATATTAGGCTATAAGTTCTATGTGATAATGACAGAATATCTAGGAAAAGTTAGTCATCCGATACTAGCTGAGTGGAATGCATTTTCGAAACCAGCTACTGTTTCATCATCAGCACTCTTTTGATCAGAGCTACAAATGTTGTGTGTAAATATCAACTATTTAACTCAGTATTTATTGAAATTTGAAACATAGAATTATTTGTTCTAATTGATTTATGTATTTCATATAACATTGAGTTAGTACGAAATTTACCAACATCTGTTTTTCCTGTATTCTTTTTTGCAGTAAGTCTTGTTAAAATAGCTGATCGGAAAGCATAATGTAAAAAGTTGTTAAGTTCGCCCTGATTTTATTAATTCGTGCGGGAAATAAATACAAAAAATACTACATTTATTTATATTTGTTTATTTTATATCAATTATCATACAAAATTATCAAAATTTGAAATAAAAAAAAACTGATTATAAGCACTTTTTTATCTCTGGTATACCTATCGTTACCTTGATATAAAAAGGCTACAACTCGTCTTTATTTTAAATCGAGTTTCGATAGATGATCATCTAACACTCTACTGTTCAAAATAAATTGAACGAAAATATTAACAGTTAAAAAAAGTTCCGAATCTTTTTCGTAGTTAAAAAAAAGAAAAAACTCCTAATTATTAACTCCAAATCATTATTTATCATTTTATGTCGCGCAGCTCATTTTGGGCGAAAAATAATTGAATAATTTTTAATAAACTTCCACAACTTGGAAACATTTTATTAACATCGTCATTATTGTTTTTAAATGTAGGAAGAAGCAGTAGCGATCCAACTGTAAAAATGCTGCACGTCTAAGGATATGATTGGTCTGCGTTATTGTATTACAAAACGAATAAAAGCGGAGAGTATGAAAAAGGTTTAAGAAAAATATTGAAGACGTTGCACATATAAGGAAAGTACAAAGAAAAAATGGAAGCACTTACAATATCTGAAAATATTTTTTTTATGATAATTAACCGAGGCATATCCATAAGGTACTCGTATCCATGGTGTAATAACATAAGGTGATAGCGTAAAGGAGAGCAATTTTTGTCTCTCTTTTTTATGTATGGAGTTTGACAATTTCCGGAGTTGAAATCATGTTTTAAATATGTAGTTTGACATACTCCAGAGCACAAAAAAATAATCAGCTGGGCTGGCACCGCCACCTTGCATAATTACACCATGCTCGTATCCAATCAGCTGACTTGTTTTTTTTTATATACATTTTTTAAGCGTTACCAAGGCATATTCATACAGGTATATGCAACGGCGAGTTGATACAACAAAGCAACTTTTTAGGGGATTTTTTCTGTCAAGGCCAATTTGTATAACAGAGATGGAATAGTTGTTTTTATATGTTTATTTTAATAAAATTTTATTAAAAAAATTATATGTGTTTGTGAAGCAAATTATAAATGGTGCAAGAACAACAAATACACATAAAGTTGGTAAATTTATCATCAAAAAATCACAATTAAGTTAAATCTTTAATTCGGAATCCAAAATCTAATTTTCCATTCCTGCATTAATAGATGGAATCAAGGAGAATTCAACAAATTTAGACATTGTGTTTCCCCATCATCATGTGCTGATAATTTCACCTGTATGAATTCGCCTTGAGCATTACCAACTTTTTTAAAAGTCTTGCCTGCATTTATCAAACTAATTTTTTTTTTAATTTTATTATAAAATAAATAATTTGCAGTTTCAGTTAATTCAAAACGTTTTAAAAACAAGTAAAAGTGCTATATTCGGCCGTGCCGAATCTTATATACCCTTCACAACGTGTAGTAATGTAATAACAATTGTCACCATTCATCTCATATCAAATACGTACATATATATGTACTGGTTAGAATAAATGTGGCATCGAATCCCAGCTGAGCCAAAAAAAAATTTTCTTATTTTATTTAAGATATTATTTATATTTTTTTTTAAATTTTTTAAAAAAATTTTTTTACAAAAATTTTTAAAAAAAAAATTTTTACATTTTTTTTTTTAAATTTTTTTTTAATTTTTTTTTGTAATTTTTTTTATTATTTTTTTTTTTATTTTTAATATATTTTTTTTTTTTTTGTAATTTTTTTTTTTTTTTTTGGCATGTTTTTTGCATGTATGTATATATGTATGTTGTTGTTGTAATTGTGTAAAAAAACGAGGTGGTCGTGGTTTTTTGCTCATATCTCAGAAAGTTGTAGGGCGATTGTGCTGAATTTCAATAGCGATTCATTCCTGGATATTTCCAAGAGATTGATACCATATAGAGATCTGAGGAACATATAGTTGCTTATAAAAGTTGATTTCAACCAACACACGGACAGACGGGTAGACGGACAGACGGACAGACGGTCAGACAGACTGACGGCCAGGGCTTAATCGACTCCTCTATTCATAAGCTTTCAGAAAATATATACTTTATGGGGTCGGAAATGAAAATTGTAGAAATTACAAACGGAATGACAAAGCTATATAATACCCTTATGCACCACAGGTGAAGGGTATAAAAAATGCATTAAAAAAATCGATACTGTAACACAATAATTTTTTATTAAGTTTTTCCTTTTCCTGTAAAGTAAGGAAAACGTAAGTTGGTGCCTTTTAATATTAAGGTAACGATATTGACTTAAAAAGACAACATCTACGAAAATTTAGCTTTGTTGTAGCAATTCACTGTTGCAATATCTGTATGAATATGTCTTGGTAAATAAGAGTAACGTGACTGATTGACTGATTGATTGATCATCGCACAGCCCAAGCCCAAAAGGACATGAATTTTAGACAATGGATTTCTCCTTTGATGTATAGCTCCACTAAGAAAGAAATTTTGAAAATTTGAACTTTAAGGGGATAAAAAAGGGTAAAATCGAAAACCTTATATTTGCTAAACTAAAAAAATAAAAATAAACTTAAAAAAATATTCTAATCTACTCAAAAAATAAGCTGACAGATGTCTGAGTAAAAACTATAATTAAGAACTATTTTGGTACTTTTCTAATACCCTATCTAACTTTCAAGCACATAAAACTAGAAAAAAATTTCAATTGTATTAGTTAATCCACAAAAAAAATATTAACAGGATTTCAGTATTTTTCTTAAATTTACATGCATAAGGGTACAAATTGTCCCTCTTTTTGGTACGTTTTAAAAACCAAAATTTTTTAACATTATTTAACAGGACTCTGATTGATAATTATTATTGCCGAATTGAATATCGACAATTATTTAGGTAAAATTTTGAAGGGGGAACAAAAAAGGTACCAAAAAGGGAAAATATGTAAATAAGAATTTCACCAGACATAAAAAATTATGTACTTTATGAAAAGCTAAAACACATTCATAATAGGCTAGAAAGGAGAAAATTCGAGAAAATATTTTGGTCCTTCTTAGAACATATAGAAGTGGCGGGTGTATATAATTCGGCACAGCCGAATATAGCACTCTTACTTGTTTTGTATTGCAGTAACTTTGCTGGCAGAGGTGCTCGTGTAATACATACAAAAATAAATAAATAGAAATTTTACTTCTGACCCATATTTCAATATCATTTGTTTGGTGAAATTTGGCTTCTTGTTGTTGCACAAACAATTTAAGATGTTTGAAAAGGAAAATTTATTTCATGCTTAACTTATGTATGTATGTATGTACGTAGGTCTGTACGTACGATTATATACATTTAAAGTTATTAAGAAATCTTATCGACACTTTTTATAAGACAAACTGTGTCTGTGTGAAATATTTTTTGAAAATTTTTAAGGTGATGCATATAGTCAATGATGTAGAATACAAAACATTACCTTTTAGAGTTGTTGTTGTCTGTCTTTCTAAACTCCATTGGCCACTACTGACTTTGTTTTGATAAAATTTGTTATGGAAGTACCTGAGTACCTGAGTTAACATATATCGCGAGATTATCAGCCTTATTGTTAGTGTGGTTGTCATATTTTTTGTTACCGTGTAATATTAAGGCAATGTAAAATAAATGGAACACTGTCGTGCTTTTGTCATTTTCAACAGGAAAACGACAAGACAAAGCCATTTATAATTATGCCAAATATCACATTTCTAATACAAATTACAAAAATAGCCAACAATGATATCAGCATTTATTTCCAATTTAATACAATACAAAAATATTGTTGAAGCGAATTGTAAACTGATGTAGTACTTAATTTTAAAATAATCGATTTTACACTGTTAAGAACAGAAAAAGTTTTGAACAATTGTTGTTTGTGTTTGTTAAATTACTATTTTACTATTTTCAAATCTTTCAAATATTGTTTATATAGAAAGCATTGGCATAGACAGACATATATTTTCCAAGTTTTTGAAAGCTCATTTAGCGAAGGCGTTGTATATAATTTCTAACTTTATGCCTATAAATGTTTTATAGCCCTCAATGGTCTTGATTTTGTGCATGGGAAGAATTTGACTGCATTGAAATATCCGCCCCGGAAGCATGGCTCCTTTGTAAGTGTCAGGCTGAGATGTATTGTCGGTACGGAGTAAAGAGGTGGGACCAACAACTCTGGATTCTTGTAGCTATAAGCCATGAGAAACAATTACCTTTTTTGAGGATTTGTTAAAGACTAACCAGAGACTAATATGTTAACAAGGATATCAGTAAACCCCTAGAACTTATTCTAGAAACACCAGCACTTGCCTCAAGACCAAACAAAGTCGAGCATTAGCTTTTAAACAACTGATTAAAAACCTTGTTTGGACCTCAGACAGCCACTGTTGTTTCTGAGATCCTGTCGGTATCTCAAAAGAAATAAAGAATGATGATTGAATAACTCGAAATGCTTACAACATATTTAGGTAGTTACTTGGTGAATTGTTCTACTTTTTTCGGGACCGCACATTTTATTCTATCAATGTCTCGTAGTGAAAAAATCACTACTAAGAGATAAATAGTCTGAATTCTTTAGCAAGGTGCATCTTCGTAAACCAATAATTAGTGTAGTTAAGGTTGCCACCTGTGGTTATGATTGAGCCACACAATATAATGTAGGACTACCATCAGATTATGGCACTCGATACCAGTGCTGACCTCAACCATAACCCACAATATACATCGGAATAGGTAGGTAGGTAAGTGAAAAGGTAGCTGTTGTGCAGCTCATTTGGGTCCATTATATTTTATTAATCCCTTTGTGATACCTGAATACATCGGAATATCCAGATGATCAAAACAATTTGGCGTTAAATTGTTGGCTAAGTATTTACCCAACAATTTATTAAGAATTTGTCTTTTAAACGATTAAAATTATATTTTATTAAATACCAAGTCTGCTTTTAAATACGTTTAACATTCAAACTAATAATTATTTCGATAATAAAGTTTTTTCTGTTCAAATGGTTTCGCAATCATGTTATTTGCCATCAATAAATGAATAATAAAAAACAAACTTTTCAAATTTATTTTTTAAGTCATACGAGTTTCTCGTAGTGAGGAAGATTATTTATTCATTCGGATTGACAATTTTAGTTTTTGTAAACAACAACACTGCAATGACAATTTCCAACAACAAATAATTTCCCTCGGAATACAAAACTTATCCCAGTGTATAATTGCAATATGAACACAAATTGTTCTTATTTTCAATTTAAACAATTTTACTCATTTTCAGTATTGAAGAATACAATACTTGTACTTACATTGAGCAAGATAGAAATATTTCTTGCGAAAATCACCTTTTCATCTGTCTTGTTGTTCAGTTATGAATCTTTTGTTATCACATCGTATCGAGTACTTTTCCTCCTTTTAAACTTAATCTTTTTTTTTAAGATCAAAGGTTTGATCAAATTATGATAAATTGTTTCATAAAAATTTCATCACTTACAGATTTAGTATAACAAAAAAAATCACAATGAAAGTTAGAAATTTCGAGAGCTACAAGAAATGTGAGATGTTTTTAATTTCAAATCAATCACCAACTGTTAGTGTAAGTGACTGAACTGTGGCAACGATGGTGGTGGCATGGAAATATTTTTAATTTTTCAATTTTTTTTAATTTCAGTTTTCTTGTTTTTCTTTTTTAACCAACATGTGTCTTAAGTCTTTCGTTTAAATTACAAACACATGCACACATTCATAAAATTTCCTCTTTGGATTTGTGCAATTTTTTTTACACAACTTTTTCCAAGTTCTTCATTTAAAATGTATATTTTCACTTGAAATATTTTTATGTTTAATATAATTAAACACACAAAAATTAACAACAACAACAGCAACTACAACTGCTGCAGCGAAAAATTCATAAAATTAATAAGAAAAATCTTATTTCAATTATGTTTCAACTTATACATACATACATACATACATACACTATGAAAACGACTTGATATTTTGTTGTTGTTTTCGGAAAAGATATTGCGAAAAAAAAGTTGAAAAAAAAAACTTTCCCAATCGACAGCAACAAAAAAAATGTCAATTAACACTTTCGCCTAAGTGCCATCACTCCAAACATCCATCTAACTGAATTGAATATTAGATAGAAAGATCAATCGATTGATCGATCGACCACAGATTGAACCAGCTGACTGCCTGACCATCTAACCAGCCTACCAGCCAACCAACCTGTAGTCACAAACAATATTTCGAAATCATCATGTAAAATTGCACCATATTCGCATTTCTCCAATTTCTCTCAATTAAACTAAATTTAATTGATTATTGATTACTTTTCAGAGGAAAAACGCTACAACGTCCAACAACAACAACAACAAAGCATTAATGCCAAACAATTTCTGGTATAGACAAAATAAATAAACTTTATAACAACAAATAGTCAAACGCATAAAATGACAAAAATACATGCCATTTTTATAAAATACAAGTGAGTACATGTCTCACATCACACAAGTACTTGTACATTTAATATGATCATTTTCATTTACCATTTTCAAAATAACTTTAAAAGGAAGAAACTAACCAAACCACTATTACTAACTGAACTCATAATATTGATCATTTCGATCATCTTCGGCTACAGCATGATGGCCATCATAATCATGATTATCATGGATCAGTCTAGTTGTAATTGTAAAATAACAGTGTGAGGAAGAGGGGTGGTATCACAGGCTCTCAGTTTTTAATACTTTCAATGTCAATGTTAAATAAAATTGGTGATTTCGAAACAGTGTTAGTAAGTACGGATTTGGTTACTTTGGTTTTGTTTCTTTTTAATAAATTTATTGTTGACTAGCTGACCCGGTCCGTGTTGCTGGCCCTAAGCAAACATTAGTTCTGTATTACCACACGATTTAAATTGAGCTTTTAACGAAATTTACGGCCTTCAAATAAAAATCCATGGAATACCTTTCATAAAGTTTTTTTTACAGAATAACTTATATACATATGGTGTAGATATGGGCTCAATCTAAAAAGAAACGCATGTATTTAAGGCAAATTGGAAATTATATTTATTTGTTATTTCATCTTAAGGCCAGCGGAGAGTCAATGTTTTTTTTTTATTTGGTGTAAAAACGTATAAATTTTTGGCGTGCCAACTCGGGAGCAAGCCACATACATACAACTGGCCATGTGAAAAACATGAATTGGCTTTGTGCTTTGTTGAAGGTAATAGCAAAGACAAGACGCAAAGGGATTTGGAGCCGCTTCAATTGGAATTATCAGAAATTATTATGGAAATTATCAGAATTCGTTGAATAAGTACGTCTTCGCCTTTGAATCTGCCACCGATGATTGTTGCCTCGATTAAATTTGGTGAACAGTTTTTGATGGTCAATCTGGTTCCGCATAACTTTGGTGCGTTTAAGTTGCGAATAAGAATTACCGGTGATCAAACCTTTATTGCAATGAATTCAAAAATTCAGTGGGAAAATTGACGGCTTGTTCTTCAGCTATTACTGTGTCGATCGATTTGTATTTGATTAATTTGCCGGATAGTTTCAGTTGGATTTGCTCATTGAGCTGTAAATTATTTTTTGTAAATAAACCGAAAACTCGGATTTTTGAATGCAACATTTCGAAAGTTTTAAAATTTTGATATTGGATCATTATTAACATAGGTTTTTTGTAAATATCTTCGGAACTACATAACCGATTTAAGAGTTTGATATCTCGTTTTGAAAAACATGACAACGGCTACAAAAAAAATTAAAAAAACAAACAAAATATATATGTGTATGTCATTGGTGGTGCAATATGAAAATTGGATTTTGCCACGCCCCTCCGCCCACAGACCGAAAATCAAAAATTAGACTTCACAGTGTCACCCACCTAATATTCTGAAGATTCCCTGAAAATTTCATCAAAATCGGTCCAGCCGTTACATACATACATACATCCTCTTTTATATGTATAGATTTTAGCGAAAACAAAAAATAACACAAACTAAGTCAAGTTAGCAATTTTTTAATTTACTGATGTTAAAGGTATTTTGAAATTTCATATCTAAGTTGCGACCTTATAAAATATTTTCTTTTAAAGGTAACTAGGAGCCTTACTAGTAACTGAATAGGTATAAATATGTACATCCATCAGTTCTAAATATGTGCGTCCAGTGTTCTTTTAGACGTAAAACACTTCCTTTAAGGATAACTGTAAAATCACACGTGTTATTAATGAAGTGTGTTTGACTTTTCTTTGCAGTATACTTTGGCAAAATACCGTGTTTACAGATCGTGGATATTTATTTTCAAAATTCGTGCTTTCTCAAGTTTAAGGTGCGAGTAATGGTCCAGGCCATACGCAATTTTTTAAATCGATTTTCGATCACATTTACTCTCTTGGATAATATTCATTTAAATCGAGCCCGTACCATCCGTACAAAAGAAGATATTGTAGGTGTCAATGCGAGTGTAGCAGAGGACTCAAATTTATTAATCCAACGCCTGTCCCAGCAACTCGCGTCTCTGCTCGTCCAGTGCTTGGAAAATTTTGAGGCAAGATCTTGAACTACAGTCATACAAAATCTAGCTGGTACAATAATTAAGCCTAGTGGACCGTCAATTATGTCGTGTGTTCGGTGAGTGGACTTAAAATCAGCTGGAAGTTTAACTAGATTTTGATCCTCAAATCATATTCCTTAACGGGTACATAAACAAACAGAAATCTAATTTTAAGAGAGAACACTATTCTTATGAGATTCTTGCGACTCCATTACATTCTGCCAAATGCGTGATTTTTTCTTTTGTAATTGCAAGTTATTTTGTGGATAAAGGATTATAACAAGCAACATGCTATAAAGCACGAGAAATCATCACTTTGTTAAGCCAACAGCCTAGCATTCAAATTATCTCATGAAATGGGTCTGCCAATGGTGGTCACCTTGTTCCTGTGATAAGACACAATTGGACTATTTTTTGTGGGGGTACGTTTAATATCAAGCCTAAGCTAACTATGGCCTAAACGATCATATGGCAAATTATTATTTTTAACTATTAGGTGCAATATAATTGTCATTGAATTTTTTGTGTTTTATTAAAGAAAAAAGTTTTGTGCCTCTAAAACCACGTTAAAGGCCATGACTGACTATCCTACAAAGTCGTGCGATTATGTCAAATAAAAATCTGATAGTTTTCTGTCCTACATGAAAAAATCGCAACAAAATGTGTTATTGGATGCCACACTGTCATACTTGCTTAGAAAAAGCAACTCTGATCGCACAGACTCTATTATTTTATGAAAATTTTCAAAAGATTATCAAATCGGACACACTTGTCAAAAAATCTGTCACACATGTGCACTTTGTGTCCACACTATCACACTTTCTGAACACACATACAATTTTTGACATATCGAACGACTAAATCTGATAGTCAGTCATGGCCTTAAGCAATGATGTTGGTAACGAAACAACTGTGATTATTTTTTTTGTTTTTGTAATTGACAAAAACTTTTTTCTAATCAATATAGCAATTTTATTTTACTACCAAAATTTTAACGAGAAACAGTTCATAAGTTAAAACTATAAAAACGACTTGATTTAACAAGCGGTACATCCATTGTTCAAATGATCAATGGGTCAAGGTGTTACTGAATAAACTTTGTGTGAAGGCCAGCTAATCAAAATCAATATCAATTATCAACAATAAAACATGGCGAAGGATCAATAATGGTGTGGAATTACTTAGAGCTTTTATATAGAAAATAAATCACAGCTTATTTATGTATTATTTACAGTTGCACTCTGTCATGATTGTGTTAGTCCTTTAACAAAAATCAAAAAAAAAAAACTATGAAGGCTGGAAAATATTTCAAAGGTTTAACTAAGAAAGATGTGACCCGATTTAGGCTAAAACACTTGTTTAATTGAATTCTGAAAGATGTTTTACATGATTTTTTTATACATTATACAGCTCAACATTCATGAACAACTATTTCGCATTTAAAAAGGCATTAAGGATGAATGATAATGAATTGCACTCCTTTGTTTACAATGTTCCACTTTAGCTGTACTTTTTGTATGACAAAAAATTAAAAAAATTTACTTCATAGAAGTTGCGCCTTATACAAAATAAATTGAATTAAGCTCAATGCTATGAGAATATGTGACAGGCCTGAATGTTGAACATAAATTCATTATCATGTTAACAAAGTGATGATGATGGCGACAATGATGCTATTCGTTTGCTAAACTCATATTGCAGTGAATCGTTAAGTTGTGAGATAAATTACAGAAAAACAACAACAACAACAATAACAAATAATATTATAAATAAATAAAAACAAACATTACACTACTGACACACTGCCTTGCAATAGATCGCTTCACTGTTGTTGGTTGATATGACTGCGTCTGGCTGCGTTTGGTCATGATCATGATTTTGTTGTAAAAGAAAAAAAGAAAAACAAAAAACATACAAGACGGCGCCAAATACGGGAAAATGTATAAATATGGCAACAAGAAGAGAAATAATTGAATCCGGAAGGAAACTAACTCAACTGGTTTTTCTTTTGCACATCGTTGCTGTTGTTGTTATTGTTGTTACTGTTATAGCAAACAAAGTTTTCCCACTTGCAGCCTCTACTACAAGTTGTGTTGTAGTATGGCAAATCAAATGTGATCGTATGATGTGTAACATAAGTGTATTAGTTAGTGTGCTTTTCACATAATTTTCTATTTGGGGAAGAGCTGTTAATTGTAGATTGTTACATGCTATTTTAATTTTCAAGTGCGTGAGATTTTCTTTTCGCATATTTTTTCACATTTTACCAGTGTGTTCATGATCGGTGTTTGTTTTTCTTCTTTTTTCTTTATAATTTTTCAGCTGATTTTTATGTGATCTTTAACGCTGTTCGAAAATTGTTTCAACTCAAACGTTGTCAAACGTCAAACATAGAAAGAAATTATGTTTAAGAATGTATCAACATAATAAAATACACTTGTAAGAACATACTCAGTTTCAACTTACCATTAGATATGTGTACGTCATTATTTTATATACTTATGTTTGTACATATGCATTAGTTATAGACATACATATACTTGGCAAAATGTACAAATGCCCTAACTCAAATAATTGTAACTTAACGGGAGAATGCAAAATAACAATAAAAAATGGTTTTTAAAACTGTAATTTTTTTTTTTTGATACTATTATACTCAATTTTTATATCGAGATGTAATTGTGTGAAATGAATTGGAATCACTGAAAAGTTCAATTTTGTAAAAAAAAAAATACGAGTTAGACCCTTTCTTGTACTTGTGACCATCGATATACACATACATACAACCATGATACATTATTTCGTTGATTTATACACATTTATACGTATTTAAAAGTCTTCACTACTTATACTCTCTTTTAAATTTAAGGTACTTATAGTACTCATATTCAGCAACACGTATGACTTAGTTGATTGCTATTGTCGCTCACGCAAGATAAAAAGACGATCAAGAGCAAGTATGACTCGCATAGTCTTTGTGAAGTTGTGTGTTTGAACTAGGCTTGCCAGATTACAATTTGACATTAACGATAATAATTGTGGATTGTTAAAAAAATAGACTATTTAAATTTAACAAAATAATACAAAAACAACAAGCAAAAATAAAGTGCTTGCTTTAATGTCTGTTTAAGAGATTTTGTTTTTGCGTATTATCTTTCAAATTTAAGTGAGCACCTAACAACGCAATTCTTTAATTTGCTGCAAAAAATTTAAACATGAAAATAAAAAACACAAAATAACTGTATTGTTTACCTCTTATTATAGAAGCCAACCAAAACTTAGCCTAAAGGCCATAATCAATTGCATTTATTTAAAAATTAAATAGTTATACTTGCAAAAATTGTATATTACACATTGTAACATTGCAAATTTTCTGGCGGCCAAAAAATATCTTGCACTCTCCGACCTGGCAATATTGTTTATTCTTCATACAAATGAAAACTGTTAATGTGTTGTTGAGTCAACTTGCATCATTCTAAGAAGTAGTTTCCTAAAAATATAAATCAACGTGAGTAGTTTTGCAAATCATATAAGTATGGGACGCTATAAATATAAGTACGACGTAGTACTTATGTTCATTGTGAGTTGTACTAATGAATCAACGTTGTTGTGCGTATGCGTACGTCAGCTCAGGTAAATTTCAATGATTTATACGCACTTGTACTCAAATTTTATGACTCAATATGAATATTGAAGAAACGACTCAAAGCCGATCACTGATACATAGATCGTGATCAAATTAATTGAATTTCTATTATTATTATTATTATTATTTTATCTTCTGCTGAGTGAATAAAACTTATTTTAAAAAATATTTAAAAGGCATATGTTAAGAAGGTTAAACACTTTTATTCAAAATTAAACTTCAGTTGAAGCTTTTTCTGACAAAAACTAATACGTACGTACGCAAGTATTTATAAAATTTGTCATAAAGGTGGCATAAGGCTTGTGTACTTGATAAACTCTAACAACTAAGCTATTAAACATTTGCTATTTTATAGAAAACAGCAAATGCATATTATGTTTGTTCATTAACTTCACTAGCAAAAATTATTAAGTAACATACAGACTTACAAAGTATCTCTCTCAAAAAAAAATTTACTTTGGAAATATATGCAAAGCCCAAAAAGAAATGGAATAATCTTCTAGACTTGAACCGTTTACTGGCCGCACACGATAATAGTCGGACAGGTTACTAATTTATACTGCTTGGTTTGGCCAAACGCCACTACGAATACCAGACATCTTTAGACACTGAACAAGATAAATAAAACTGTCTCGGTACTGATTACGAGCCTCTGAAATTGTGTGTGTAATATTTGTGAAAATGAAGAGTATTTTAAGACTTGGAAGAATCAGGTGTCTAACTCCTACTCCTACTAAATACGAATATTATAACAATAATACTGTAAATGTATGGGTTCCTTTATGCCTTTATTAAAAAAATTTCAACAGAAAGAAAGAAATATTTTAGCGAATTATTTTTGCCGCCACTTTTTTTTTTACTTAAGCAAATTTCAAATTTCGTGGTTTCAGAACTGACCACTGATTTTCCCAAATTTAAGAGCAGTTATTAAGTTCTCGTATACACCTACATACAGTAGACTCGCGGTAACAAAAACACTGCCTTACGTGAACACCGGATAAGATGAACATAATTTTTTTTACACTGACTACTCTGTAGCGTGAACACAGTGAGAAAGCCTTATAACGTGAACAAATTTGTCGGGTTTGCAAATCGTTTTTATAAAAAGGGGTATCTCCGTAAATGATTGCACAGGCTTAGTTTAGTGCGTGCTGCAGATTTAGCATGACCTAATCTAAAGTTTTTCGTGAAAAATGTCACAAAAACTACCAAAATTTTGAAGTTAAACTTCTTGTGATTGGAAAGGCAAAAAATCCTCGCTCTTTTAGAAATTTTGAATCTCTTGTGGACTAAAATTGCTCCAAATCGTAATGGATTACAACTGTAATTTTTAAAATTGGTTTAACTAATAATGGACGCTCTTGGCTATTTAAATTCAACTTGGAAATGTCTTGAAAAAAAAACAATAGCAAAATGCTGCCTGAACATTTTTATTTCTTTACTTTACGTCTAGACGAGTCATCGAGTTGTCCAGACTAGTACAAAACGTCGGCAGAGCAACTTTCAAAAAATTATTCATGTTCTTTGATATGGTTAAAACGTATAAAGTGTATTTTGTCGCAATTTTTATGTGTCGTCTCTTTCTTTCATATTCAAAATGACTTTTAATATCAGACATCGTTGTTCGAACAAATGTTCTGACAACGCTGTTTGAACAAGAACAACAAAAGGTAACACATTTTTTAACTAATTTTAAAGTAATTTTTTTTCCTTACAAACCATATGTACATAACAATCCAAAATACAAAATAATATATGAATTTGAGTTAAATCACATGTCTAATTTATTTGGAAATTTTAAAGAGTTACACCTTTGTTAACATGAATAACTTCGCAAACGTGAACACGCTCGGTTTTTAATAGTTCACGTTACCGCGAGTCTACTGTATATGTATATAACAACACTACTTATGCTTGTAAGTTTTGGCTGGTAAAGTGTTTATTTACTTTTTGATATTTTTTAAAGTAATTTTGCTCAATTCCCTTTTACTCTCTCGTTGCTAATAGGTTCGTTCGAGTACTTTTACTGCACTTTGTAGTAAATGAGTAATTATTTAGTAAATTGAAAATTTTACTCTCAAAAATAGAATTTGTCCAAAAAAGTACTCGAACAGACATTTGTAAAAATTCGTAAGATTGAAGCAACAGCTGATGGCAAATAAATAAAGTTTAATGAGAACTATGTACATACATACATTTGTGCAAATATGTATTTAAGTATGTATACCTGCGTCAGATTCAGGCAGTTCCATTCTTTCATCTATAGACATTGTTAACTAACTTTATTTCACAAACAATTTAAATTTAATAATATTTTGCACTTTTGTTTGGATTTTCCTTTTTTTAATATTTTTTTCACAAATTGTATACTTTTTGTTTGGTTACTTTTGTTTGTTTACCTTTTGAATCATATGTTTTTTGGTTTTGCTAAATTTTACAGCAAGAAATTTCTGTTGTAAAAATTTGCAAATACTCAGTCAAGAACTGTCACTTTTCGCTCTCTATTTGTGCTCTCATTTACTAGAAATTTGTGTAAACGAACGCAATTTCGTAAAATGCAGTAAAAATTTGTACAAATTCGTACAAATTTGTGAGTTCTCGAACGAACCTAATGTTTACTAAGAAAGTAAATGAACAAACCTATTATTGACGTTTATCTTAAATTACTTTTGAAAATAAAAGATCTAAAACTAAATTTATTTTTATTTTTTAATATTTCTTGTATATTTCTACATGATCAATAAGGATCTTGCATGTATCATGATAAATAAAGACTTCGTCAGATTCGTCTGTATGTGGTAAGC
Organism: Phyto melanocephala; assembly: GCA_941918925.1. NCBI lineage: Eukaryota > Metazoa > Arthropoda > Insecta > Diptera > Rhinophoridae > Phyto > Phyto melanocephala. Next base: position 133,586,570 of record OW799234.1, on the reverse strand, counting down.
ATTCTTACATACAAACTACTCAGCTAAATTAAACAAAAATTATGAAAAAAAATCACAAGTATTTATTATTGAAAATCGACTTAATCAGTCAAATAAGTGTTGCTTAAAATTTACATAACTAATCGAAGGCAAGTCAAACTTAAATTAAACGACGAACAAACTTAAATACTTTAAAATCTTTCTGCTCCATTACATTTGAAAAAAAGTATGCGAGATCTTACACATGTATTACATACAATTACATATTATTATTGTTAATTGTACAAAGAAAAAAATCAAAAAAAAGTTTCTCATGCATATAAATGCAGAAGAGAAAATAAAAACGAAAATAAAAACGATCAAAATGAAACATATTTATTTAAAGAAAACTTATTTTAATAATTTGTATGCAGGTCTTGTGTCCGAAAATACTATAGTGTCCTAAATTGGAAAAAATTATTGTAAACTTTAAGCACACTGTTAAAAAGTTTATATGTTTACCGTGTCAATTTGTACGAACTGAAAGCACCCTTTTTATATACTAAAAAATTATAATGTTATAAAGTGAACAACACGTTGATCGTGAGAACGATCTCAATCTTACTCTCTCTCTCTTCATGTGTAAACATATTCCGCCTTAATGTCAGTGCAGGGATGGAAATCATGGTACAAGTGTACTTTTTGTGGTACATTTTTGACCTTGTTGGTACCGTGGTACTACCGCGAGCTACTTGATACAATTTAAAAATTCCAATGTCTCACTATATGACAACAATAATTTTGTCCATGTTCTCTTTAATTTTGTTTGTGTGTGTCTTATTTTATACTGTCAACTTCTCATGTACCAGGTGGTGTCAAGTCTGCAACAACGAAATCTGTCTAGTACTTTATTTCATTGAACTTAGATCACACAAAGATTTAAATATTTCCTATTTTTGGTCTAAAGTATTACATATGAAAAATGAATTAAATGTGTTAATGTTTCTAGATATTTCAAGAATTGTAAGAGAAATTTTGTCTATTTCGCGTTCCTCGGCCAACGTCGAACGAGTTTTTTCTTTCCGAAACTTAATTAAAACAAAGAAAAGAAATAAACTACACGTTTCTGCTGTTTAAAATTTGATACAAACAACAGATTTACTGAAGTCAACAAATTCTTGTTGCTTTAATTTTAAAATAACAGAAAATTTATTATCTAAAAGTATTTAATAAATAAAATTTATTAAACAACCGAATATAATATTTAATATTTTTAATTGTATACTTCTGACTTTTAATAAACATTTTTGTTAAGATTATGTTTTTATTAATAAATATTAAAAAAATGGTACCGTCATGGCCTAAAATGTACAATTTGTTTTCATACTTGGTACAAAATCATAAAAGCCATTTTCCTTCCCTGTGTCAGTGGCGTTGTCGTGTCGTTTTTGTGTCGAAAACGACAGAAATACGACAAGATCTCATTCATTTTACATTGTCGTAAATGTTACACGGTACCAAAAAATATGTCAACGCCACTGACAATAAGGCTGATTAATTTGAAAAATTATATCGACAATGAAAATTTCATTGAAGAATCCACGTGACAATGTCTGTTATGAGTCGATAATTTCACAAAAATTCGTAGGGACTCACTAATACGCATGAGATACAAAATCAACTTCAGCCATCTAGAAAGTTCGGACATTAACTTTGAAGATTCTTATTTGATACGAAAGAGGAGTCAGCATATGTCATGGAATAATTAATAGTGTAAGCGTATAACACGATATTACATAAATTGATTTTTATTCCCAAGTCGCTCTAGAAAATCATAAACTTGGTGGCTAAAATTAAAAGTTCAACAAGTAATAGTGCAACTTTGTGGCTGTGCCGAATCTTATATACTCTTCACATAGTTTATACCATCATGTAATGAGAACAATTTACTATTGTATAGTGCAATTGTGGCCAAAATATTAGAAAATGGATAATCCGCTTTTTTTATTTTTTATTTATTTTTCCAAAAAATTGTTTCTCCGATATCTACTCTGTCGGTAATTCAACAAAGATTTTTTGTAAATTTTGCCGCAGTTACAAATTTTATAAGTATATACGTAACAAACGTTGCCAGAAGTTTAATAGGAGCTGCAAACTCTGATTTTGTTTGGGCAAAAAAATAAACAGAATCAATTGTATTCTTTCGCTCATATCTCACCTTGTACTATACCCACATAACTGGTTTTCAATAGCAAAATTCTCGAACTTATATCTGATAAATTGATACCATTTAAGTATCTGAAGTATATGAAGAGGCTTTAAGAAGTTGATTTCAACATACACACGGATAAATGAACTTAGCTAAATCAGTTCTATTTAAAGGGAATCAGAATATATGTACTTTATAGGGTCTAAATTGAAGAAATTACAAATGAAATGACAAACTTATTACACTCTCGTGTGTAGGGTATACAAATTAATAAATGAAATTTTTGAATTTTTGAAAAAAGAAACATTCAACTTTTTACCGAGTTTTATTAATATTTACAATAATACTAAAACGCATCTTAAAAATATAAATAATTTGGAAGTGAGAGTCTTATACAGAGGGAAAAACTGTCAAATAAACTGACATACCTACATACATACAAAGCTAAAGAAATCAAAAATAAATAACCTTAACTCGGTCTAAGAAGAATATTTCTTAATGTTACATACCGAATGATAAACTTATGTAGTTGTATATATGTACCTTCTGTCATCACTTTCGGTAAAGGTGAAGGGTATAGAAAAAATAACAAATTATACACATATTTAATTTTTATGACATTTACTTTGATTATCAACGGCTCATTTGAACGAATAAGTGTTCTTCAATTCGAAAGCTAATTGATATTGAAAACTTCTTATTAAAATATGCAAAAGGCGTGTGAGCGTTAAACTAGCCAGAGAGAAAGAAACCCAAAGCTATAAAAGGCCCTTCACAATTTAAAAAGCACTTCTTTAAGTTTTCGACACTCATACAGAAAGCGAACCTCTATATCTAGCCCGCTCTATTAATTTTAATAAATAAAATTAAATTTTAACTAAAAAAAATGTTTTTAAAAAGTTACTCTTCAGCTTTAATACTACACTTTACTTTGGCAGTTATAAATGGGCAAGGTGTAGCGAAATGGAACACTGTAGTACCACCCAGGCCGCGTTGGGGGCCAAATATGCATCTGTTGAGACAACACAACAGTATGTGGTAACTACTACTTATGACTTATTATTGAAATAAATTACATCATGCAATTTAAATCACAAATTTGTTATCACAGGCCCAGCATTTGAATATTGGAATGAGAATCATGAAGATCACATATGGGAGCATAGCGGCTTGTTTGAAGGTGACATAATGCTACATAGGGAGTATTGGCGTAATGGTTTATTAAATCAAAAAGCTACATGGCCCGATGCCATTGTGCCATTCTATATAGATAGTCAAGATTTTAGTAAGTGTCAGGGGGAAACTAATTCTTAATTATTTACCATTTGTTTTTGAATATTTTCTCTATTGGGAACCCGATTTGTTTGTAGATAAAACACAAATGATGACAATATTGAAAGCCTTCAAGGAATACCATGATAAAACATGCATACGTTTTCGTCCATATCAAAAGGGAGATAAAAACTGGGTTGTCTTTAAAGGCAACTATTCTGGTTGTTGGTCTAGTGTAGGTCGTAGACAAGGTGGTCAGGTGAATAGTTACAAATTAAAAATCATCCTGAAACAAACAAAAAATAAAAACACTTAATTGCAGGTTCTCAATCTAAATACCCCAAAGTGTGTGACACATGGTGTTGTCGTCCATGAACTACTACATGCCTTGGGCTTTTACCATCAACAATCGGCCACTGAAAGAGATGAATACGTAAAAATAAATTGGGAAAATATATTACCAGGACATGGTCACAACTTTAATAAGTACGCTCGTACCCATGTTAGTAATTTTGGCGTGGAGTATGACTATCAAAGTGTTATGCATTACAGTTCGAAGGCATTTACCAAAAACGGCAAAAACACCATAGAACCTTTGGTGAGTGAAAATGTTGAATGACAAATTAAAATTAGTTATGGATAATAAATTTCGCTAATACGCTTACAGGATCCATATGCAAGTTTGGGACAACGCAGAGGATTGTCAGAAAAAGACATTGAAAAATTAAATGAAATGTATGATGAGGATTGTAATAGTTTTAACATTTTTTATTTCGATCGATTTGAAAACTCGTTAGATGAGATTATAGATTATGTTCAAGGAACTCTTGATAATATATTCACTTAATGCTAAATTTAATTTAAAAAAAAATATGAGGAATATACATAAAAAGTTCAAAAATATAAATGTGTAGCATATTCTTCGCTATAAATATGTTTGCCATTCCACAATTTAGGAATAAAACGAGAATTGACGTAGTTCATTCAAAGTATTTTCTGCTTCCTATAGAATAAAGTTTAGAAAATTAATAAAGTCAATGAAATATTTATATGAAATATTTGTCTTACTTACCTCTTTTACTTCTACATTGTCACCTTCGGCCAAATCTTCTATGGCTCGCTTAACATTGGAGGACCAAGAATTTTGTAAAGCCCTTAAACTAAACCTGCCCAGTAAGCGTATCAACATGCACATCCTCAATTTCAACAGGTCATTAGGATGCTTGAGCAATGTGATCAAGTCTACTTTAGTTGAAAATATAATCTTTTCTACCAATTCAGCATTTTCTGGTAGCTCCCTCAAAACACATCCCAATAATGCCAATATACAATTTGCTATGCGCAAAGCGTAAACATTTTTAAAATCCTGATTAAGAAAATTTATGAGCAACTCATCGGCAGCCAATATTGCCACTGCATCACAGAATTGTGTAAGAAATTGTTGCTTAATAAGGACTAAATGACAAATGAGTTCATAAAGTCTGGAAGCACATTTAATCTCTTCATTATTTAGTTCACTAACTGTGCGTATTTTACGTCGAGGATTTTCGGACAAGGGTAAAGAAGCAGTGGAATCATCAGTGGAACGTTGATAGATTAAAAGTTTGGAGGCATACATTAAATTCGGTACTAGCTTAACATCAACATACACCTAAGACAAGAAATTTTATTTAAAAGAAAAATATATACACTTTTCAGAGAAAGCTGAGTGTTTATTTACCGTTTTTATAATTTCTATAATACTTATTGGTTCGTTTAAGACAAATGGCAAGGACAGCAATTGTGCCACACTATCCACAACTTTAGGTATGGCTTTTGAATTTCGTAAGGGAGCCACAATAATACTGACCTGTTAGGAAAAAAAATTTATAAAAAAAACTCATTTTTGCACCTTTAAATTCAAAAGAGTTATACCAAATTCTGCTGTTTCAGAGATTCCAATTCCCCATCGAGAACCTCTTGCATAGAGCGATGTAAAAAGGCCAGCCATTCCTCATTTTCAATGGGTGGACTTTGAGATTCATCACAAGAATCCCAGCCTGGCAATAAACAAGGCGGTGAATTTCTGTAAAACATGTTTGCTGTGATATAAAAATTTTTTAAAACTTGTTTAGTAATAATTAATCTTACTCCGTGCTCTGCTTCTCTTCAGCCGAAGTTTTTAATGTAGTATTTTTCGGATCTTTTACGTTATTATCTTGATCCCTTTTTGACATAGTTACCTTTTCAATGGCTTTCTTCTGATTATCGTTTTCAACATTGTTGTTACCCAATCGTAAGCAAAAATTATCCAGATTTTGACTGAGCTTACGTTTTTCCAAATCCTTATTACGCGACTTCTTTACTGAGCTGCTACAACTAGTTGCTTTATTTTTATTACTGCCACTTGCAGTACTTTTGTTGGCTTCGTTTATAGCAAAATTATCATTTAAATGATTTAAAATCATATTGTTATTACCGCTTACAAAACACGTCTGAGAATTTACCACTGGAGGTGGAACAAAATCCAGCGGTATAATTTTATTTATTATTATTTTAGCATTGTCATGTTGATAAGATTGCTCGGTAAAAGGCACCGAAATACGATTAATATTATCCTCCACATCTGTTTCCAATTGTTCAATATCACTCGGTGGTATGGCATTAATGCTGTCGCGAGAACACATTATATTATCCTGCGTTTCATTTAGATTTAACGTGCGTAAATTTTTGGTAATTTTATTAATATCCAAACTGTACAAAATGTCAGCAAATTATTTATTTATTTATTTATTTATTAATTTATTTATGCATATTAATTAATTAAATTTTTTTTATTTACACATTGTTGTATGTATTTAAGTACTTACTTTTCCTTTGCGTTAGTCTTTGTTTTATTTTTATTAATTTGGGGATTAATAAATGGCGAGTTTTCAGCTTTGACGCCTGCTTTTATATAGAGTTTGCCTTCAACAAATGGATGACATAAAATTTGAGTCCAACTGGTACGCAAGGAAGGATCTTTTTCTAATAAACCCTTTAGGCACACAAAAAGTAAAATTTAATTAAATTTCCTATGCACCTATGAAAATAGTTTTATAACCGCCATTTATTTATTACCTGCAAAAATGAACGACATTCACTGCTAAGAAAACTGGGCCACTTTACATCCTCGTGCTTAATAATCTTTACCAAATGCAGTATGGAAGTGGTGCAAAACGGTGGCTGCCCTGCCATAGTTTCATATGCTATGCAACCTAATGACCATAAATCTGCCTGGTGGTCATAGGGTTTTTCAGCCAGTAATTCTGGGGCCATATACAGAGGAGTACCCTTAATGGAGGTTAAAACATGTGTGCTCATTGTCATATTTCTAGCTAAACCAAAATCACATAATTTGGCATGTAGCTCCTCATCTAGTAAGACATTCTGTGGTTTCAAGTCACGATGTAAGATGCGATTGGAGTGTAAATAATACAAAGCCGACACTAAATGGCAAATTAAGCGTTGTGCCTTTTCCTCGGTCAAAGCACCATTACGTGACATATAACGATGCAAATCGATGAGGGCAAATTCTGTAACCACAACCAATTCATTTTTGGTCTCAAACGACTCCAACATTTCAATAACATTGGGATGTTTAAGCTGAGCTTGTATGTCACATTCCCGCCTTAGATTTTTTAATTCACGTGATGAACGTCCTCTCTTTGTTGGTATAAAATTTAGCACACATTACATACATATTTAAACATATTTTTTAATAGATTTTACTCACTTTTGTTATAACTTTGATGGCCACTATTTGATCATCATCCTTTCGAACTGCTTTATACACTAAACCAAAAGAACCTTCACCCACTAGGGAGCTAACTTTATAACGATTCATTTTTTTATGCGTAAAATAGTTTTAAAACTCATAAATAACATTAAAAGTTAAAAAATATATTTAAAACTTGTTGCATCTAAAATATTTGTTGATTGCACTAGTTTGTACCGAGTGTAAACATAAACAATGTTGCATGTATATTCACGGTTCATTTCTAGCACTGCTATTCACAATAACACTAACATACACTGTGCAAAACAATGGTACGAACACAACACAATCAAACTAAGCAATTTATGCATATTACAATACATATTGAATAATGTTTTTAATGTGAGCGAGTAAAATCAATAGGCTTTTTTTTGTTAGTGATTGTCATGTGCTTTGCTGCAAATAAGCCAAATAAAGGTTTCCCTTTATGGATGAACCATAAAATCTTTAAGAGAAATAAAACTATAATCATTATTTTTTCTAAAAATTCCAAAAAAATACGCGTATTACGTTGACTTTTGCTCAAAACCCCCCCCAAAAAAAACATTATTACAATATACTTACAATTTATAACAAATAATCATCCATTAAAGAAAACATTATTACTAATAACTGCTTAAATTTAAAACAACAAAAATATAATTTTTTACAACAAAGAAATAATGAATGTAAATATTAGGCATTCACAATAACACGTTTTTTACTACATACATATATCAATAAAATCAAAATACTAATAAATTTTGCAACCGTGCATACTAAGGCCGGTGGAAGACAAATTAATTTGTGAATGGTAATATGGACAAAACTAGTTAAATGTAAATAAGTTAGACGCAACATATATAATTTTCTGTAAGAATTTATAGTAGGTGAAAGTATATTAAGAAACTAACGAAAAAATCAATCCAGTTTAAATAATATTTCGTGTTAAAACTTTATTAAGAAGGATATTAATTTATTTAACCTTTTACAATAACAAAGCAACTTCACTGTGTGTTAAAAAAAGTCTTTGAATGTAATCAGTTTTGTTTTATTTATACCTAATTCAATTTTAAATTAAAACAGGGCGAATGAGCATTTCACACGTCATTATCATGTTGTTATCTTTGAATTTGCAATCAGGCCCGTTTAGTATTAGTCGTTCATAATTGTTAAACAGTGTGGCCAGGGTATGGATATTTATGCAAACAAATTTTTCTGTTTATTTGGAGAGATTTTTATATATCTTAATATTCTTTCTAAATTTTAAATAGTTTTGTGGAACCTATGCATTCTTATAGATAACCATTAAAAACAACTTAAACGCAATTGAAATGTATTTCAGAATTCAATAGATAAAAGTGGTTACTACTTAAAAAAAGCAGAGAGATTATACAATAAAATTGTATCTGTTAAATTTCAAATGGTGTAAGAAAACTTGTAATATAATTGTTTTTGGCCATATGGCTACATGTATTACAAAGGAATAAATAAAAAAATAATGATCGTATGTTTTTTTCGTTGGGTTTTGTAAGCAAATTTTTTTATTTACATGATTTACCTATAGTCTGATAAAATATATGTGTATATTAAGAGCCGAGAACATAACCAATATAAAACATCGGTTAAAACATAATGATGGTGCTGTAGTGATATGTAAATACTTAGTAACAGAAAAATGTATAAAAAACTTAATCTGATAACATTGTCGGAAACGCTTAGTTTTCGAGTTATAGAGCTCTCAACATATATAGGCAAATAGCTTTTGAATAGATCTTTCAGAATATATAAAAAAAAATTTTAATTTTTCTAAGTTTCAATACAGTTTTTACAAAATTTTACAAAAAAAAAGTTACATGTACTAAATAAATACATATGTATGTAGTTTATTTATAAAAAAGTGTTACAAAATTTTAATTAACAAAAAAGCAGCGGCTTTATCAACTAAAGTTTCTCTGCTTAACCGGCCTTCGGCTTAAGGATTTTTTTCTGACTGGCATTTGTTTTACTGCCATAACTTATGGGTAAATACGTTAGATGAGAACTAGTGATTTGCAAAGTATCAGTTTCTTTATAGAATGGAATGATTTGGTTAAAGACGAAAATTAAATTTCGCTTAGAATACGTACCTAATATTTTGATATACGGCAAATTAAGTAAACAATTAATAAATGGATGAAACTTCGAAATCGATAAATAATTATTATTAAAAAAATTTTCCATATTAGTACTGGTTTTTTTATTTATTAAAGAAAATAAATTATTTTAAGCAACAACAAAAAATTGTTTCAAAATTATCATAGATGTACAAATACTTGAAGAATATAATAAATAAATAAAAAAAGTAAAATAAGACTGTTTTCAAATGTTTAAAGTATTTTCTATATTAATTCCGATAACGCTTTTTTTTAATCATTGATGACAATTTCAGATCATCATGAGTTTAGCGGATATTTCGAATAAGTTTACTGAAGCTACCTGTGAGGATATCATCAAAAAAGCGGGTGGCACTAAGTACACTTCTTTTAAATTTGGTAAAGGTTTTAATAAAGGTGACTTTTACTTGAGTAAGGTATATCGTTTGTGTGTTTATGGCATCAATGAGACAAATGGGTATGTTTTTCATTAACGCTTTCTTTACAAATTATTAATTACAAAAATTGAAAATTGTATTTTTAGAGAGAATATAGAAGTTAATGTAATTGTAAAGGGGATGCCTGATAATATGGCACGCCGTAAGGTTTTCCGTTCAGCCGACTTTTTTCGCAATGAGATTAATTTCTATTTAAAAGTTGTTCCCGCCTGGGAAGCATTCCAAAAGAAACACAATCCTAAAAATCCATTTACCGAATACCCCATTTGTTATGCCACTCACTGTGATGGTGAAAATGATTTTGTTGCTTTGCAAGATGTCAGCTTTTTAGGTTACGGATCACCTAATCGTCAAGAGTATATTACGTTGGTTGAGTGTTTGCTTACAATGCGTACCATGGGCAGATTCCATGGTATTTCTTTGGCATTCCGTGCTTTAGAACCCAAAGAGTTTGAAAGTGTGGCCAAATGTTTAGAGGTGTGTACATATGTAATTGTTTTAAAACTTAAATACAAAAAAAATATATAAATTTCCGGTACACATACTAAGAAGCTTCAGCATTTTTAAAACAAAATAAAAGTTAAACAATTTGAAGAAATATATATAAATAAATTTCTTTTTATAGGAAACCTACTATTCTGAATCGAATCGTAAGTGGTATATAGACTTCTTAAGATTGGCCTGTTGTGTAGCCCAGGATGCGGTGTCAAAAACTTTTCCAAATACTGAATATGAAACTATTTCCACTAATTTCCTACAAGACGCCTTATATGATGATCTTATTAACTTGGTTTCCACCAGATGTAAGTCTAAATTGCTTCAAATTAAAGCAACATGTTCTTTAATCTCTCTTTTAATCACGACCAGCTAAACTTAGTGCATTTGGTCATGGCGATTGTTGGACTCCCAACTTTTTAACACGCTACAGTAACGATAACAAAGCGGAGGCTATAAAAATCATAGATTTTCAATTGGCTCGCGTTGCTTCCGTTGCCGTGGATATATCCTTCTTTATTTACTCGTGTACTAGCCAAGCTCTGAGAGAGTCGCATTATGAGACTTTGTTGAAGGCTTACCATGAAAGTGCCAGCAGTATTATTAACGATTTGGGAGCAGATGCTGAAAAAGTTATGTCCTGGCAGGATCTTCAAGAAGAATTAAAACAATTTGGTAGGTTTGGTTGTGGTATGGGCATTGAATCATTGCCAATGTCGCTAATTGAAGAGGATGAGGTGGCCGACTTGGATGAAATTACCGAAAATTCAGTATTAACCGATGTATGGAATATCAAGCCATTCAAGGAGTCGGCAAAAAGGCAACGTATTGCGGAGATATTCAAACATGCTATAGATCAAGGTTATATAAAATAAATAAACTTGTAATCCAACAAAGACAAATTATGCAATAAACTAATAAATATACTTTTTATTTTTTATAAAAAATAAACACACAATAATGTACTTAATTTGACTTAAAGAAATGTTAAACAACAAGGCACCCTTTATTACAAATTTTTGGCAAAATTGTTTTTAAAAGCATTGACCCTCGTTTAAAATGCACCATTTGGGAGCAACAGCATCAGGTCGTACGCCGCGGGCAATCAAACGTTGTCGATAACGATAGAATCGATATTGGGCTAAAAGGGAACTGGTCTTTGGATTGGACCATAAACGTTCAGCTGCCGCCCCAGCCCTCGGCCAGATACGTGCCTCTATAAACATTTAATAAATTTAATATAAAGTTTGTACTTTCTTTTGTTTCTCTGCATATTTTTCTTACTCACCCACAGAATTGTGATCCACATATTCACTCCACATACAGACTTCTCCACCTAAAATCTTAGGATTATTTTCTATTTTATTGTTGTAAACCTTGGCCCAATTATAAAATTGGGTTTTTCCCCAAAAACCATGATCTAAATACCAGGCATCCTTTGTTGAAATTATCAAACGGTAACCCTTTCGCAACAACTGATCATTTAAGGGATCTGCCGAGCTTACCCAAGTTTGTATAATAAAACGTTCTTTAGACAAATAGTTTTCGATATATTCAGGATCCGTTAAATGACTAGACCATACTATTGTCGATTTTGGTTCCTTGATGTTGGGATATTGCCTATGGTTGACTTCATCCCACGACTCCAAGTTTTTCTCATGAAAAACAGACCACAACTTATAGAAACTGGGCAGAGACAAATCAAATCCTGTCTCACGCATTTTCTTTGTTATTTCAACAGTACTGTTCCAGCAATCAATGTGCACTTCATCCCCTCCCATGTGTATGGTTTCTTCGGGAGCACCCACTTCAGCTATATCTTCATAAATTTCCTTCATTACCGAATACATATTATCGTTCAAGGGATTTAGTTGACCACATGGTGGCTGTACACAAAATGAACGCCAGGGTTTCTGATTAATACACACAGCCATATTGCCCATACCAGCCATGGGACCCCATTGCCAACCATTTCCAGCATGCGAAGGACCATCAATTTCCATCAACACTCGTATGCCTCTTAAACGGGCATATTTAATCATATTTATGGTATCGGTCCGCGAATAAGTGTTTGTGGGGGAGTATGCCCCAAAGCTGTTAATGAAATAAGTTTTATACATCTCAAAAAAAAAATAATTAAAAAAGTCTTTCAAAGCATTCAAATTTTGTTTTTATATCCACCATTAGTAATTATTGTTCTTTCTACATTATTTTCATCTTCCACTCTCTATTAAATGTCGTTACTTTCTTACCGCTGCATTTCTGGCACCCTGGTAATTTCTAGGGGAAAACTGTGGGTATCCACTACATGCCAATGGAAAACATTTAACTTTGAAGCAGCCATGGCATCTAAGGTACTGCGTATTTGTCTTAAAGGCATAAAATTACGAGAAGAATCTAATAGAAGTCCACGGTGAGGATATAAAGGACGATCGTATATGCGGGCTGCATCCACCATAAGCAAACCATTGCTAAAATTTTATAAAAATATTGACTAGAAATTTCACGAAATTCACAATAAAAGGCTTACGTAATGCAACCCGTTATTAAATTACTTAAAGTCTCAAAAGCATGCCGAGCACCATAAACTGTGGGCGCTTTAATATCCACAAAAGTGGCGGTACCTTTAAAAAAATTTTATATGTGTGATATATATTATCATCTGATTTCAATGTTCTTCGAAATCCCACCTGTAGTTCTTATTAGCAGCACATATGACTCATCAGTGGTCCAGTCTAACGTTAAACTTGAAGTGTGAATAGTGGCCTTTACCAGAATTTCCTTACTACTATCCAGTGTACAATTGCGCACACACTCCTTGATAATGTTGCTCAAAAATATACGATTTGTCTCGCGTATAAATTGTGTGGTAGCCGGCGTAAGAGCGACGACATTAAATCGCACTTTCCAAGGATCAAAGTGCACTCGATCTTTTGATAGACTACAGTCGCCGGTGGGCATTGGCCAGATGGCACCATATTTACCACATGACAACCTACAATCATTTTGACTTTCAAAACGTTTAGCATCACCAATGTTTGGAGCAGTATCCAGTAGACAAAGATCTGAGGAGGTGCAAATCCACAATTGACTAAGGAAACAGAAAACATTTTCATATTACAGCAGGGGCTTAAAGTTTGATTTGTAAGAAATTGCAATTGAATTAAATGAATAAAACAGTTCTACATAATAAAGCTATTCCCATTAAAAATGTTATTATGGTATTTTTAATTACTTCGTATATTCTACACTTTTCTACTGCAATAACTGAAGCCTGCGTTAACCCATTTTAAAAAAGGTTGAATATGTTTTTGTCTAAAGTGTTTTCTATATCAAATCACTAATTCTTAGCATCGTTCTGGCAGCATACTTATTTATATCATAATGTCTGATGAATACGGCGCATTAGTGTAGTTGCAATTTTTTTCTGGGAGTCGCAAAAGCTTAAGAATTTTTTTCTGCTGGGGACAAAATCTTAAATTATAATCAAAAAATTTAAAACTACTCTTGCAATGAACCGCTTTTTAAAAAATAGTTTTAGGAATCTAAAGCTTAAACTGTTTTAAACACGGAATTAAGAAGAGGCTACTCTACGAATTTAATCCAATTGCAATTTCACACTTAGTTTAGACACAAACCTGTCGTCCGTTCCTTTGGCTTCTGTAGCGATAATTAATAAAATATGGGCGATAAGAGTTTTTAAACATTTCGAATTCATTTTATGTTGTTCACTTTTAAGATTGTTTATATTATTTTGTTGGCATTTAAATATTGATTTTTTGCTTTTGTTTTATTTGGATTCCCGTTATGATTTTTAATAAATAATATTTACAACAAGCACAATTTGATTTGATGACTTAACTGTATTTGAAATATGTAGATTGAAATGAATTTTTTTTGTTTACGATGGACATATTCTTTCGTTATAGAATTGAAAACTACCAATATGGTATTGTCAGTATTTTTCAATTAACTGATATTTAAAATAAAAAAATATATATATATTAGCAATATAGCATATAGTTTTTTATAGTTTTTTGTTTTATTTTTAAATTCTCATTACCAAAATAACTTATAACATTTTAACCTATTTCAAGAATTTTGGGTAAAGGTTTACTCATGATCTGGCATAAGCACCAGTGAAATGCATATAAACCAGCTTAAACCCAACAACCAAATAAATTTTATTTTTTATTTTTTTGGTTATGAAGTAAAATTGTTCCGGTTACAAATGAAGTATTAATGCGTATACAAAAATCCCAACGCTGCTCAAGCGTAAATCGATTCACTGCGTTCAGCAGAGATAATATACTAAATTTTGTGATAGAATAGAATGACATACATTGGTATGGACAGATTCGAAATAAAATGTTAATTTAATCCGATAGATGGCACACCTTTTACATAAATATTTAATTATTTTCAGACATTTGTAAATTGTAATATTAAATTAAATCAACTGAACATTTGTCAGTAACTAGTATTTGGTAATCTAACATTGAACCTTAACGTTCTTTTTTATAAACATTATTAAGGGCTTAATAAACATTAACATATATGTAGAATTTCCACAAAAGAACTGTCTTATAAACCCTTAACCATTCCTGAGAACAACAGGTTAGCTAGAATAATAGTGGTTTCAAAAGATTATACAAATAGTACATGGTTTTACAACGAGAACTTGTACTGAATCCAAAAGAACTATGCTTATGCAGCCAAAAGAACTATGCTTATGCAGCCAAAAGAACTATGCTTATGCAGCCGTGAAATTGTCTTCAGCAAAAATAAATTTAATTTAAATTTCGAACGCTGCCTTGGAAGTTAAATTCTCACTGGGCCAGAGCTACCACTATTAAAATAATAAAGAAGAAAGAAAACGTAAATAAGTTTCCAGGAATATAAATAATAAGTTACAGCCATACCTCAAGCGTAAGACGTTAAAATTGTGTTATTATTGTTACAAAAACAAAACACATTGAAAACTACAACGCCTGACGCTTGACGCTCAACGCTTTTATTTGGGTATATGTACTTGTTAGTCAAAGTCCAGTTCTGGTAGGATATTTGTAATAGAGCTAGTCGACTATGGCTTTTGGTTAATAAATCACACATTTTTCCAACCACGACCCAATTATGCATTAGACCGTAGCGGAAAAAAAGTTTAGGTACACTTTCGAATAAAAATAAATATTTGCAAGGAGCTTTTTGGTAAAATTACATCAAAAACTGTTAAAGTCCATTGTATGATTTTTTCATACTAATTATTTTCGTTTCTTATTTGTATTGTAAAATTTTTAATAAAATCTAAAAGTTTTGTAAATCTTTTTTAATTAACAAAAAAAAAAAAAAAATGATAAAAAACTTGATTCAAAAGTTTGGATTAAAAAAAATTCCATCATTTAACAATTGTTCAATTCACAACCCACCCACTATTCTGTTTTGTATGGCCAACTTAAATAGAGTTTTGATTTATTTACTTCTGAACACAATTTTTATTGTATCGATTGTATATGAATGGGAAGGTTAATCAAATTCTTCTACAGAAATTTTCTTTAGCAAAGTTACAAAATCAACAAAATATTTGAGTTAAAAAGTTAAAAAATGTTTTATATTTTGGGAGCAAAAAAGTACTCACAAACATTATTTTTTGATTCTCAAGCTTTTAAATGTATTTACCTAAAATTTAATGGCATTTACAATTAATTTAATTGTATTTACAATTAATTTTTTTTTTTTTGCTGTGTAATGGACATTAACGTTTATTTGACCCACAAATTGAATTATTAATGATTCTGTATTTTTGTGAGCGTAACAATCCAGCAAAAACTACCCAGCAATAATTTATTTTGTACCGGTAAGCAGTAAAAAAAAATTATAACTTCTTATGGAGCAATATTAGAGCGCATTCGAGGGTGCTATAAATGGAATTCAGAAATTTCTATTAAATATATTTCATTTTTTACAAAATAACTTACTGCAACTTCTCTCGCTTACGAGGATGCAGGGATGTAAGCGAATGATTACCTCTCTTTACTGTAGTTCTTAAAAAATTTATCGAAAACTGTTATGTTAATGTCATCCCAATTGGGTGATGTAATAAACAGTATTATTTTGGAGTATCAGTTTTGTACTTTAAATAACAACAAGTGCGCGTGTAAAATTTTGTAAAAGCGACGCTTTGTGTTTAAGAAGTTTAAGTGTTTTCGCTAAATTAGTTTGTTTTTTTTATACCCTTCACACAGTGAAAAAGGGTATATGTATATAGGTTTGTCATTCCGTGTGAAATTTCTACAATTTTCATTTCCGACCCCATAAAGTATATATTTTCTGAAAGCTTATGAATGGGGGAGTCGATTAAGCCCTGTCAGTCTGTCCGTCTGTCCGTGTGTATGTTGAAATCAACTTTTTGAAGCCCCCCGACATCGCTTTGACTCGGGTGAGGTATTAAAATATCAGAAATATTCGGGAGTAGATCGGTGTTGAAAATCAGAAACATTGGTACATAAACAACTGAGATATGAGCAAAAACCCACGACCACTTCGATTTTTTTTCACAAAAACAACATTACAACAACAACATACATACATACAAACGTGTAT
This sequence comes from Phyto melanocephala, assembly GCA_941918925.1. Classification (NCBI taxonomy): domain Eukaryota; kingdom Metazoa; phylum Arthropoda; class Insecta; order Diptera; family Rhinophoridae; genus Phyto; species Phyto melanocephala. The sequence goes on along the minus strand of OW799234.1, from coordinate 133,569,668 downwards.
ACTGGTTAGAGAAAACGTGGCATCGAATCCCAGCTGAGGCAAAAAAAAATTTTTTTATTTTTTTTAATTTTTTTTTTATTTTTTTTTATTTTTGATTTAATATGTATATTATTTATATTTTTATTATTTTTTTTTAAATTTTTTTTTTTTTAAATATTTTTTTTTTGTTTTATATTTATTGCATATATTTTAATTATTTTTTAAACATTTTTTTTTTTATATTTTTTTTTAATTTTTTTTTTTAATTTTTTTTTTTAAATTTTTTTTTTAACATACATATGTAAATTTATAATTTTACAATGGGATGTTTTTATATATGTATGTTTTTTATATGTATGTACGTATTTCATATGGGATGGTGATACAAACTACTGTTATTGCATGACTACACGTTGTGAAGGGTATATAAGATTCGGCACGGCCGAATATAGCGCTTTTACTTGTTTTTTAACTTTTGTTTTGTTGTTTTTAACGGTTTTTGTGTTTGATTTATTTGTTTTACTGTTGGTAAAAAAATCTTTTGGTAATTTGTTGTTTATAACTGATTGTTTTTTTACATATAATTGGTAAAAGGCAGAGAAATAAACTTTGATAGATGGAAGGCAAGAGAAAGAAAGGTTTCTGAATTATCCAAAATTTTCAAATGCATGCTTTTTTCTAAAACCTTTATTTTTTTAGCAGCAAAGATTGACGAAAATACCTGCAAAAAAGCTTTTCTCGCATATAATTTTTAATTGAATATGTAAATAATTGCTTACTGGTGATGAATTGTTTTTTATATTTTTAAAATAAATTTTAACTAAAAACAAGTAACAGTGCTATATTCGGCCGTGCCGAATCTTATATACCCTTCACAACGTGTAGTCATGCAATAACAATTGTTTGTATCAGCATTCATCCCATATAAAATACGTGCATACGTACACGTTAGAATAAATGTGGCATCGAATCCCAGCTGAGCCAAAAAAATTTTCTTTTATTTGAATTAATGTATTATTTATATTTAATTATTATACCCTTCACACAGTGAAAAAGGGTATATATAGGTTTGTCATTCCGTGTGAAATTTCTACAATTTTCATTTCCGACCCCATAAAGTATATATTTTCTGAAAGCTTATGAATAGAGGAGTCGATTAAGCCCTGACCGTCTGTCCGTCTGTCCGTCTGACCGTCTGTCCGTGTGTATGTTGAAATCAACTTTTTGAAGCCCCCCGACATAGGTTGGACCCGGGTAAGGTATTAAAATATCAGAAATATTCGGGAGTAGATCGGTATTGAAAATCAGAAACATCGGTACATAAACAACTGAGATATGAGCAAAAACCCACGACCACCTCGATTTTCTTTTCATAAAAACAACATTACAACAACAACATACATACATACAAACGTGTATACTGGTTAGAGAAAACGTGGCATCGAATCCCAGCTGAGGCAAAAAAATTTTTTTTTAAATTTTTTTAAAATTTTTTTTTTAATTTTTTTTTTATTTTTTTTTTATTTTTTATTTAATATATTATATATATTTTTATTATTATTTTTTTTTATTTTTTTTTTTTTAATTTTTTTTTTGTTTTATATATATTATATATGTATATAATAATTTTTTTTTTTTAATTTTTTTTTTAAATTTTTTTTTTTTAAATTTTTTTTTTATTTTTTATTTTTTTTTTGTTTTTTTTTAACATACATACGTGAATTTACTGTTATTGCATGACTACACGTTGTGAAGGGTATATAAGATTCGGCACGGCCGAATATAGCGCTTTTACTTGTTTTTTTATATTTTTTTTAAATTTTTTTAAAAAATTTTTTTAGAAAAATTTTTAAAAAATTTTTTTAAATTTTTTTAAAAAATTTTTTTAGAAAAATTTTTAAAAAATTTTTTTAAATTTTTTTAAAAAATTTTTTTAAATATTTTTATTTTTTAGTTTTTTTTATTATTTTTTTCTTATTTTTAATATTTTTTTTTTTTAATTTTTTTTGTTTGGTATGTTTTTTGCATGTATGTATGTATGTATGTTGTTGTTGTAATTGTGAAAAAAAACGAGGTGGTCGTGGTTTTTTGCTCATATCTCAGAAAGTTATGGGGCGATTGTGCTGCATTTCAATAGCGATTCATTCCTGGATATTTCCAAGAGATTGATACCACATACAGATCTGAGGAACATATAGTTGCTTCTAAAAGTTGATTTCAACCAACACACGGACAGACGGGCAGACGGACAGACGGATAGACGGACAGACGGTCAGGGCTTAATCGACTCCTCTATTCATAAGCTTTCAGAAAATATATACTTTATGGGTTCGAAAATGAAAATTGTAGAAATTACAAACGGAATGACAAAGCTATATATACCCTTGTGCACCACAGGTGAAGGGTATAAAAAATAAAAAAACATGTTTTAATGCTACGAAAGTAGCACATAAATAGCAAATAAAGGAGCAGAAAAGATACATGATTTAGGCGCATCTATTATGATTGCAAATGTGCAAAAAATACACATGATTTCAGCGCATTTTGGATGCCTAACTAAACACATAAAAGAGACATGATATTACTGCATTCACCATGTGTGAAAATAGCAAATAATTAGAGCATCAAAGAGCCCTACCAAGTGGGACATCTCAAATAAAAATCATGCCTTCCTGAAGCGGGTTGGGAAAGGAGAGTACATTTGTCTCTCCCTTACAAACCTGCTTCCGGGTATGCAGTAATTTTTGCTGGGTAGGTAATGACTTGCTCTTACTAAACAACATACTTATCGTCTGTCTTACTAAAAAGTGTTTTAGTAATCACTGGATATATAAATTTTTATAATTCTCATTTATTTTAAGACACTTAGGGTATAAGTAATAATGTTTTTTCCCATCATTTTTAGATTAAAAATTTGATTAAAAACGAATGTAAGGCTTTCTGCCATATTCATAAAAAAATATTTTATGTTTATTAAAGACTTATTTGACATGTATTTGTTTTATATATCGCATAGAACACAATAATTTACGAACGACAAGATGTTGTACAGATTTGTCGAATAAGCTTTCAATAAACTTAAAATTTTTTTTTATGAATACGACCGTTAATGCAATTGTTAAACAAAATATTGAAACGTTTTCTATAGATCTTGCTTTTGTTATTTATTTATGTTTAAAAAGGGAAAATTATTTATAAAAGAATTCGATAATTTTTTTAATTTATCCTGCAGAAAAAATAATAAGAAAAAAATGTATTTAAAAAAAAAAATTAAAACATATTTTGTTTAAAAATTTGTGTTTAAAATATATATACCCGTATTAATTGCTTCACAACTAATTATAGAAACTTATTATCAGTGCATTAAAGTGATAAACACCAGCATTAAGCAAATCAAGCAATTCTGGAACAATAAGGAACATCTACTCATGTATGGTTCATGCGTTTTTTGTTTTTAAGTTGATTCTTTTATATCTATTATTTTAAAAACAAAAGTCATTATTTTATTAAGCCAAGTTTCGTTCCAAATACATGTCATATCGTATTGTGGTTACATTGAAAAAGAGTTAAGCTCACAGCTATTAGGCTAGAACTTTTACATAGAATGCGTTTCCGAATATTGCTATTATCTAAATTTTTATTTAACTAAACTTAAGCAGTTACTACTTATTGCCACTCAATTTATAAGCAACTGAAATTTGTATACTTTTAGTTTAAAAATAACAATGTGTTGCTCATTTTTGACATTACGAAGCAGTTTGCCGTTTAAAAATAAATTCTGAAAATTCCCCTAACCACATAAATTTAAAGAATTTTGTATAATTAACTATTTGTTTATCGCAAAAAAAAATCCAAGCTAACAAACAATTTAGTTTTCTTTTATTTATGCATTGGAGACAATTCTATTAAAGAACACAACACACACCGTAAATAATTTCTTAAAAGTTTATTTAGAAAATATGTATGTAGATTAAAAATTATGTTTCGTTGTATTTTTGATATTCGATACGATTTCACTTTTTCTATCAAATTGTTATTTTATTTAAATGCAATTGCGAACGCTACAAAAACCGTACTGATGTTGAATTTAAAAACGAACTAAAAGCATTTTGAGCCCAGCTTGTTGATTTTTCCTCAGCTGTCTGGTTGGCTATGCAAAGTAAATTTAAAAGTATATGTATGCACACATATAGTTACATACTTTCATACATACATACATATGTATGTACATATTTATAAATAAAATATAAAACAAAAAACTAAACAAATGCATAAAATAACACAGCACATGCTGTACTACAGTGTTGTGCAAAATTAAAGGTGCCAAAATGTTTTTGAAAAATTTTTATAACAACGATTACTTCAGACGAAGGTAATTAAATTTCAAGCTGACTTCTAAATTATGTATATTGGGTGTATAACTTAAAAATACAGGATTCAGAACAGATGGCGTGTCTTATGAATGCGGTTGTTGCCTTCAATAACTTATATGTCACTTTTAAGGATACATATCTGTCATTCATTCTCACTAATTATTGAACATTTGCTTTAAAAATATCGAATTTTGTGTCAACAAAGCGTCTGTCAGCAAGAAATATTGTCTTTAATTAAAAAAAAATGCCGCTAAAGCACATCGCTTGCTATTGGCGTAGCAACAAGTTTTTTTTTCGGATGGCAAAATCTTAAACTGTGATAACTTGGGGGCATTGCACTCCCAGGTTGGTCTGGTTACGTCAATGCCGAGTGCCCACCGAAGATTAAAGTAAATGCGTTCTATCGGTTTCGATGTGCAAAAATGATGATGTGCGGTGCAAAAATGATCATTTCGAAACGGACGAAAAATTATCTTTTAGGTCAAACTATCTTAGGACCAAGAATTGGAGGTATTACTCCATGGAGATTGTTGTCAGACTCAATAATAGCTTTTAAAATCATTGGAAGTTGCTCAAGCATCAATTTCAAAAGTTTTGCAAGCAGGAATATTAATTTAAAAGCAAGGAAATAGGGAACCATACGAATTGAAACCAAGAGACTTTGAAAAACGATTTTGCATGTCCGAATAAAAGAATGCATGTTGAATAAAAGAAAATAATTTTTGAAACGAATCATTACATTTGTTACGATAAACCGAAGCGTAAGAGATCGTATGTTAAGTCCAGCTAAATCAACACCAAAGCTAAACGTCAATGGTACCAAAATGATCCTTTTTATTATGAGTTGCTGTAATCTGAGGAAAACAAACACAGGCAACCTATACCAAATGCAGCTGATTCGTTTGGGGAGAGCCAGACATTCTCTCATGAGAACGCTCAGGCCCATGTTTTAAAACCTGTCACCTATTTAGAATGTTCCGTCTGACTATTATGTGTTTTGTTTAATGCAGAAATCTCTTTATGGGATACACGCTTGAGTACAGAGGCTCAATTCTCGTTCTGCGAAACTGTGAAATGAAAAAGTTTTTGTATAGCAAAGGGTATGGTGGCACCATATGATATTACACACAAAAACTTTTCATTTCATAGTTTCATAGAACGAGAATTGAGCCCCAGGGTATTTGAAATTGGTATTATTCGTTCTTGGCCTCAGCAGTTCTTTTGGCTCGGAATCTACATGTTAGCAGAAAGATGGAAAAAGATCGTAGCAAACACTTTATATTGTACAAATGATTCAAAATAAAAAAAGCTAAATTAAGTTTGACGTAAAAATTATCGATACAAAAAAAAGGATCTTGAAGATCCTTTTATTTATACCAATTGACATTCTTCCACGTTTTAAAGATATCAACTTAATTTTTCTTTTTTTATATAAGTCTAATTTTGTGATATACTGTATAAAGTAGGTTTTTTTTATTAAAAAAATTTCTCTTGGGCATATTAATCATTATATACGGGCACACTATACAACCAACAAAATAAACTCACATACTCGCTAAACATATTATACTCAGATTGTACATTGCACTAAATATTACAAGTATCAAAGAAATTGAAAAAAATTTATAAAAAAAACAAGCCAAAGACATGAACAAAATAAGAAAAGAAGTACAAAGTCAATACATGAAAGAAGCATAAATAGTTTCAAATTAGAACACAAGCAATTACAGTAACAACAACAGGAATATTGTTAATCTATTAAAAGAAAACTTTAAACTTTTAAAGAATATAATATTAGTACAACACATTTGTGTCACCTTCGTGAATTATAATTATATCCTCACATCATTCCTGCAGAATGTTAATAAGTGGCACTTAGTGCCGTCTTGCTACATAATATACGCCGCCCACACAGGAAACAAAATAAATTGTAAATGCAATAAGTAAATCTTAATTCCTACATAGTTTACTGTATTCTAGCCAAGCCCTTTCATTTGACACCCAAATTCGAACGCCATCACGGATTTTACACTTTTTCAGATTTTGCTGCATTATACTGGTCAAGCCATTTCATTGATACTAATACATATATGGTTAAGGTGGGCAAAACCTATATTTGACTCATATATCCGCCATTTTTAATATACCATCTTGGATTTTAAGTTTTTCATAGTTTACTGTAAAACTGTGCTTGACCAGTAAACCAAACGCTTTCGTTTGATACCAATATTGGAGAGTTAAAGTGGATAAATTTTAAGTAAGATTTAACCTATTTATTGTACACCATTTTATAGTGACTGCCATCATAGATTATAAATTTTTTTATACTGTATTATTTTTTTCTAGTCAAGCCCTTTTCGTTTAAATCCATATCACTCCTCTCTGTTATCCAGAAGCTGAAAAAAATCAATTTTAGTTTTTAAATTTTAGTAAAATCACTGATCATTAGCATTTTTGTGCTTATATCTCTGTTAGTTTTGAATTGATGTGGCAGTTTTTCTCATCAATAATTTCAGAGATTGCGGCTTGGTGTCTTAGGCGTTTATAAAATTAAACTAAAACCTTGAGTAACTTGATATGTTTAAAAGAATATATACAGTTTTAGAACTTATTATTGCCTACAACATTGCCGATTAAAAACAAGTTTTTCCAACTTTTTTTACAAATAGTCCTAGAGGCCTATTATATCCACAAATAGTAGCAAACGTGTCTATAAATAATCCTTGAGCTGGAAAATTTTGATTTGAATGGTAAAAATATGGGAAGAAACAGAGGCAGTCGTGTTTATTTGCTCATATCTCAAAAAGTTATGGGGAGATTGCGCTGGATTTCACCAGCGATTTATTCATGAATATATGAAATATGTGGGCGCATCTTAAAGTTTATTTCAACAAACACGCGGACAGACGTCTTTAACTAAATTACTTCTTAATCTATATAGAATATATGAATGAATATTTTAGAAATTACAAACGAAATGAAAACGCCATATATCGATGCCTTACTTCCTCAACCTCGTATCTTAAAAAATAAAATTTTTCAGGAGAGACAAAAAAAACGGTTCATCTTTTTATACTTCAGTGTTTGGTTAAAAGTTTTAATGCAATTATTAAGGAATTGATTGTATTTATGTATATTAGTGATAATAATATACCAATCTTTTTTAGTTAAAGCATAAAACAATCGTTCGATATGAAAAAGTCAAAACCGTATTTTTTAAGTTACGAGGTTGAGGAAGTAAGACATCGATATACCCTTGGTACCACAAGTGCAGGCTACAATTATTTATTATTATTTTTTTCACTCAACTAAAATAGGTTTTTTCAAATTTATCAATGACCTTTGTAACATAATTGTTAACTGTTAAGTTGACAAAAATTATTTATAATATTCACTGAACAAACTGTTACGTCTTACATTTTGTTATAAAAAAATTTGTTGTTGTATTCACAATCCATATTGTTATATGTTAAAAAAAATAATTAAAATTGATATTTAATCAAATTCTTTTACTAAAACTTTGGCATTAATATGTCTGCTTTTATCGTTTTTTTAAGGAAAGCACTTTTACATTTTTTAGTTAAACTTTATTAATTGATGTTCTTTAAAATAAAGACTATTATAGGAAATCCGTTCTGTAATAATAAAAGGGCATATCGGTCTGCGTATAAATTATATTCAGTTAGAATAAGTTCTGATTTCAAATGATATTGTTCGTTAAAAAAATATAAGTTTGTTATTCCTATTTAGCAGATATGCTTTCGAGAATTTTTCTATTGAAACTCAGTTATGTAGTAGTGCACTACTATACTCTGTTTTTTTTTTTACCCAAACAATGTCAGATTTTCCAGCTTCTATGAAACTTCTTCAACGTTTGCTTCGCATTGTAAAAAACGTACCTTTGGCAACATTTACAGAAAATCTCAGTCCAATGGATCAATTACAAACAAAAATATCGGCGAAAATTTACATTTTAAAAAATGTTTATTTAAATTCAAATTATCTATTTCCTAAATAAGTTTTGGTCACATTTGCACCATTTAATTGTTAGTTATGGTCATAACACGATTGTAAAAGCTGTGTGAAGGGTATATACGATTTGGCGCAGCCAAAAATAGCGTTGTTACTTGTTTTTATATGAAGTTTGTTAAACCGGTTTTCAAATAATTTGAAATTAAGAATTTAAAATAAAACCGGTTGCTCTTTTGAAAATTTAGAAAAAACCGGTTAACCGGTCGAATACATAAAGTATAATTCTTTCTTATACCCATGGCAGAGATACATATACAGGTATAAACTAGTTTGTTCTATGGTTTAATTGCATTTTAAGTTGACACACATTCAATGGAATTATTATAAAATGCCGTTATATAAAATAAAGATGTTAAAGGACAGACACTTTTTACCTTAAAGTGACCGAAAAGCTAAGTTTATGCTTCAATTACCTTGAACTTTTAAGGTTAGGTTGATAAATTTAAAAATGCCATTGTTTCTCTACAAGAAACCAAATATGGCAAATAAATTGTGATTTATATATTTTTTTTCTACTTCGACCTTTTAATTTTTTTTATTTTAAGTTTTAATTTTCTAATACAATAATTTTAACACAAAACAGTAAATAAATCAATAAAAATTTTATTTCTTTTTGTAAATAAAATGTATAAATTTACATTGTTGCCACCACATTTTTTTCAGATCTAAATTAATTTGTTAAAAATAACCGGTATTTGCTTTGGTTCTGCCATATAAAAAAAACCTTTATTACAAGGAGGTTTTAATAATGAAAAATATAAAAAAGTCACTTCACTGCTTACGGTAGTCAACTTTATAGGCAATTTGTAATAATGACCCTCTGGGTGCCAAACTATTTTAGTATACAAGTCACATGTTATCAGAGATGTTAGTTAAGCTTCGTACACACGGTTGTCAGATCGTACAATATTGTGTGAAAAATTGGTAGCAAATACCTTACAACCGTGTGGACTGGCAATGTTTGCATAACAATGTTGGCAGAAAAGTCATTGTCATACCATTGATAGACGGCAACCTGACAACAATATTGTCAGATATATTGCAATCGTCTGAACAACCTTCATCGTTATTGTCAGACCATTGAAACATGTTGTCAGATAATTTTATATTGGCAGATGTACAAGTTTTGTGCATATGACAATGGCGTCATTGTCATACAAGTTAGTGATGTCAGATGTATAAAATGTTGCTTTTAGTATTGTTGAATAGAATGATGTTTTTAGGAATTTTCTTGTACTTTCTATTTTATTTATACATAAAAACAATTAAGAACGTTATATTCGACCATGACTAATCTACTATATATGTCACCAGCACTCGCTTGAATTATGCAGATATTAACTTTATCATAATTTACAAAGAAAAGTTGATAGCTAAAATATACATACATATGTTTGTAGTATATGCATAAATATATATAAACACTATAATCATAGACGTCTATACATACATATAAGTACAAACTACATAATCTCGGACTTCTATACGTTCATACATACTTGCATATACGAAATAATACATGCTAACTATGCCTTTTCATTTGATACCAATATTGTAGAGAGTAAAATTTTAATTATCAAAATATATTTATATTTATTGATTTATAGCGTAATCTATTTTACTATTCAAGCCCTTTTATTTAATACCCATTTTGAATTACAAATATGTAATTCGCCCTTTTGTGTTGGACGCCATCTTAAATAAAGAATTTTTGTTAAGCCTACTGTATTTTACAGGTCAAGCCCTTTCATTTGATACCACTATTGATGGCGGTAAGTTTTTAATTACAAAAATCATCTTATGTATACAAATTTGTTCGATATTTTGTCATGGCGTTCATCTTGATTTTTATAGGTTATACATGATATTCTGTATTCTACTTGTCAGTTCCTTTAATTTGATCCCAATATTGCAGGGGGTAAATTAGATAAACTTTTAATAACTAAAATTCACTCATTATACAAATTTGTTCGCCATTCTGTCATGACGGCCATCTTGAATTTGAACCTTTTTCATAATTTTTTTACATAAATTGTATACTAGGAAAAATTTAGGAGATTTTTTTAAAAACGTGAGAATTTTAAGTATGTATCTTCATATGGCATCACTGCAAAACGCTCTTTCAATGCAACAGCTGTTGTGCAAAAAAAAATTGTTAATTTTCTTGCGTGTTTCTTGTTTCAGTTTAGATTTGTGTCAATAAGTGGAGAACAAAATAAAAAAAATAATAAAAATTATTGTAAATATGAAGAGGACGGTACAGAGTATTACATTTTTAAATTTGTGAAAGCTTTTCTAGATCCCCAGACGCTATCGGAATCTAAGATTGTAAAAAAAACATGACCAAAGCAATTTCTGACAACAGATCTGCCAATTTTTTTTATACCGTCATCTGACAACCGTCTAAACTTACAATTTTTTGTCGGACAACATCGTCAGATAATGTTATTGTCAGAATAACATCTGCCAATGAAATTGTCAGCTTTTCTGACAAAAGTCTTACAACCGTCAGAACTGACAATTTACCTTATGGAAGCAATTCTTCATTGTCATTCCATTGTTAGCATATGTTTAGGTGTAGCAATTAAGTAAAATCTGACAACCGTCTGTACAGAGCTTTAAGCTATGGGTAGTCTTTAATACAAGTCGCTAGATTTCGTAGAAGCAAAATATTATGAAATTCGAAAATGAGATCGAAAAGTATTGCAAAGTACAATAATTTGATCAAAAATCTTAACTGAACAGCTGATTATCACAGCAAATTATAAGCGCAACAACGTATAAAATACCTGCTCTCCATTTAAAACAAATAATTTTTAATCCTAATTATTTTTTTTATTTGACATTTGTTTTTGAAACAACAAATAAATTTCTTACAATATAATGGAAGATTATTTAATAAATTTTCTGATTTTTTGAAATTTTTTGAGTAATAAATATAGTCTTGTACGTTTGGTTACAAAGATAAATGAACCTAAAACTAAAACTGAAAAAACCGGCTTCTGTGAGTAAAAAAACCGGTGTATTCGACATTCGAAAAATTAACATTTGGAAAAAACCGCCAGGTGAAAGAATAAAAAAACCGGGCTTTCCACCGGTTGTAAAACCGAATCGATCACCCTAGTAAGAACGTATCCAATTTTGACATATGAAAAGGAAAGTCTGATGATCAGCTGATTAATTGAGGCTACCTAGGTTAAAACATAATTAATATTTTTTCTTATTTACTCAACATTTTCTTAAACTACAATTCTCTTTCTCGCTCATTCATATAGTGTTTTTCAAGTTGGATATAACTTAAAATTGTAAAAAATAGCAGAAAAAAGTAAACTTAAGTACATATGTATGTAATAGTTTGTTAAGCTTAAGGTCTTTTCAATAATAACAAATTTTTTGTTCTATTTTATATTTTTTGATCAATATTTCGCTACCTCTTTGTGTAGCATCATCAGGATACGAGTTTTTATTATATATTGGTTTTTTGATGGTTTAGTGTCTTAACATTTGGTTTTTTTTTAATTTATAGTTTAAACATTTTGTTATATATAAAAATTTGCAAAAGTGTAGTATAACAAAAATTTCAATTTATATAAAAATATTAACAAAAATGAATTATAACAAAAATTGTTGAAAAAAATGTTTATAGTATTAAATAAAAACAAAAATTATTTACATTTAGGAATGATCTGTGGTTATTTTTGAGAAAGAGTATTCAAGATTTCCAATTTTGGGCCACAACTAATAGTAATCTTCAAAGATTTAATTGTTTGCTGGCTTATCAGGATTTTTAAACGCCTTCACACTAATTATTTAAAGGATAAGTCGTACGATTTTGGAGGTCCATATCTTAAAACCGACTTTTGTCAAATTTTGATTTTAATAATTCGATGTTTGGGGTCGCCGTATGGTACATATTGCCATATTGTTGAAACCATATCTAACAAGGATTAATGCCATCCAGATTTTTAAACAAAAAAATTGTAATCATGGTATGGCAATGATCCCTATTGTCTATAACGCGAGCTCTTCATTTTAAAAGATAAAAGATCCAATGATGCCACCAGTGTGCAACTGCACCAAACAATGCATTTTTCTAGATGTTATGGAGACTGTAGAGTAATTGGTCTCACTATATATGTGGACATTTTGTTTTTTTTTTACAAGCCCACTAAACCAAAAATAAGTCTCATCGATGAATACAATTCTGCAATAAGATATCACGAGAATTTATGACTTACTAAAACGTCCATGATAATTAGCCGGATTTTACTCATTCATAAGTTGTATTTGGCTTTAAATCAACCTTAACAAGCATAATTTTAGTTTTTTACATTTGTGTTCTAATATATTATTTAAGTTCAATTTATATTGGTTGCGTTTAGATGATTATGCGTCTTAGATGATTATAATTACTAATAATTTATTTTGAATATTAAGTAAGACAACAACAAATTTTGTATTTTTAAATAAACTAGCTAAACCCGCACCACTAGGCTGCTTTCCTCGAAGTTTTGTTATTCCTAAAAATCGCTGGATCTTAAAAGACAATCCTCAATTTGGAAGTAAGACCAGTAAACTATGAACACCGAATTTATTTTTGGCAGAGAAAAATAAAACCACAAAACATCTTTTAAACGGGAGTTTAAATTGTTACTCCCTACCTGTTCTGTTATACCAAAGACAATAGACTATAAAGATATAGTCTATTGTCTTTGGTTATACCATACACATACAGCACTGTTTACAAAAACAATTGATATCAACACGCATTATTTTGTTTATTTTTTATCATGCAGTTTGCTTATGTGTTAGTAGCAATTTTAAACACTTCTAGTTCGTAAAATACTGAACCGATTTTAAAAGAATCTGGAACTGCAGAAATCATCTAAAAAGGATTCCTCTCAAACAATATATTTTTTATAAAAATCTTAAACTGTTTAAAATCGACTTGTCAATCTATATATATAAAAGTGAAACTCTGTGTGTGTGTGTGTGTGTGTGTTAGCTATAGACTCCGAAACTGTAAAATCGATCGGGCTGAAACTTTGGTAAGTTGTTGTAAACATACCAGGGAGTGTTTATGGGTGAAAAAAAGTGGGCGAGGCCACGCCCATAAAATCTTAGTTATCAGTTTAAGCTACTTGCACTTGATAGATTTTTCTGAAACTTTGCACACATATCGAGCTGTCATGACTAAATAATTTCGTGGTAAGAAAAGTGGGCGGGGCCACGCCCCTAAAAAAGTTTTAATTTTGAGGTACTTGCACTGAACCGATTTTTCTGAAACTTTGCACACATACTAAGCTGTCATAACCATATAATTTCGTGATTAGAAAAGTGGGCAGGGCCACGCCCATAAAAAAAGGTTTTAATTTTGAGGTACTTGGACCAGACCGATTTTTCTGAAACTTTGCACACATTTTGAGCTGTCATGACTAAATAATTTCGTGATTAGAAAAGTGGGCAGTGCCACGCCCATAAAAAAAAGGTATCATTTTGAGATTCTTGCACTGGACCGATTATTCTGAAACTTTGCACACATATTGAGCTATTATGACTTTACAGTTTCGTGATTCGAAAAGTGGGCAGGGTCACGCCCATAAATACAATTATAATTTTTAGGTACTTCCACTGGTCCGATTCTTCTGAAACTTTGCACACATATTGAGCTGTTACGACTTTACAATTTCGTGATTAGAAAAGTGGGCAATGCCACGCCCATAAAAAAAAACTTCAGAATGCATTTCAATTCATTAAGGGGCGTAGCAACGCGCGCCGGGTTTGGCTAGTTAGTAAATATAATAGAAATGCAACTGTTATAATTTGATTAAAAATTGCATGATATTATTTACCTAATATCCTAAAAGAATCTTTACAACGTTTAAGGATATTTTCCTCTATAAATTGTTAAGTTTTGTGTTAAACATTAAACGATTTTTTTAGTTGCAATAATAAGAAATAAAATTGACCATTATTTCTTTATTAAATACTAAACGATATTTTTTACAATAATCAAAACAAATAACTAAAATTGACCATTATATACATATGTACATATGTACATGCATACATGCATTTTAATTATGCAAACAAACGAAATTCTTTATAAATAAAAACGAACTAATTATTCAGCAAAATATTTATAGAAAAAAATAATAATAATAAAAAAGCATATATGTAATTATACACACAAACTAACCATTATTTATTAACGCTTTTCTGCGTTAGTTCTTGTGTTCTCTAACAACATGTGGAAATAGATTCAAAAATCAAAAAAAAAAAAAATTTTAACAATTATTTTATACAAACGTAGGCTAAAATGAAGTTTTATTATTAAAAAAAACGTGAAAAAAAAACTCACATGCAAATAAAAATATTTTAAATCAAATCCAATGAACCAACAACGTCCAACCAGCCATTGTTATCCAATGATATTGTGCAAAAAAAGTGTATAAAAATTAAAGAATAATGGAAAATAAATGAATGGAATGAATTGAAATGATATGAAAATGATAGAAAAAAGTAATCGTATTCATGGCTTCGGTAACATACACACAAGTTCATTAGCATACCCCACAAAGCAATTCGAAGATCATTCGGTCATAAGTTTTTCAACAACTTTTGGTGATCATAAACTAATTTAGCTTCGCACTTGAAAAAACACTCAAAAAGTATTTACGATTGTGCTTAAAATGTGTTTTTAAAATTAAAAGGTTCAAACACAAATCCATAGATCACCTAGACGTTTAATATGAATATACCGGGTAGTTTATCATCTCTATCAGTTACCCTTTTCACATGATAACATAAAAATTATCATAACTATTTACAACTACTGCTGTATAAATATGTACATTTATCGAAAATATTACTAAGAACAAGTAAAAAAATTCTTCCACAAAAACAATAAAAATATGTGCCATTCTTTAACATTTCTTCATAGAGTTATTTAAATGATTAAAAACTCTTCTTTTGCTGCTGTTATTGTTTGTAACAAAACAATCTTTTATCTACTTATTTCAACATATGTAAGCGTCTTCAATCTTTAAATGTTGTAAAATTCTGTTTATTACTATCAGACGAGTCGTGATGTAAAGTTAAAAATTACTTTAATTTTATTTTCATTATTTTTTTTCATTTTCAATTCTGTATAGTATAGTTTACACTGTATACTTAGTTTATAATTTTTATTATTTCTTTAGATTATAAAATATACATAGAGGAATTTTCTTTGCACTAAGTATGAAAAATAAAGTCACTTAAATTACCCCATTCATTCGAATTTATGCCTTGAGTTCAAAGATGAACTCGGGCTTGTTTACATCCTATCCTACTAATATTATAAATGTGAATGTTTGGATGTTTGGATATTTATTACTCAATCACGCAAAAACGGCTGAACGGAACCAAATGAAATTCGCCAAATAGATAGATAACAACCTAGATTAACATATAGGCTACTTTTTATCACGATAATACCGCGAAGTCGTTGGCAAACTCATCATCACACATCCTAAACGGGTTGTTTGTGTTGTAAATATTTTTATTATTGTTGTTAATACTACCTTTTATCCCGATAACTACGCAGACGAAGTCGCGGGCACAAGCTAGTATATAATAAATGTTTCTAGGTGTTTCGTAAAACCTTTTCTCTATACGTTCAATAAACGTGGTCTTACGGTTCGAGGCAAATCTCTTCCTATAACATATTGGTTGTGACAATTAACTAAGCATCGAATCAATCATTGCCCCAGAGGGCGAAATTTTAACGGTTAAATGTCGACGATAAGCGATTTGCGTTAGAAAATGTATCTCCGATTTATATAAAAAAATTTTATTATTCTAATTCTTTGTTTAGCTTTATTATTTATTCTCCAGGTTTTATTTAAACCTTGTGACTTTTGGACCACCCTGTATGTGCATTTTATATATAAACAGACAAGTCGATTTTTGTAAGCAGTTTACACTTACATTATACAACCATTTGAAAGGAATTTTCTTGCAAATAAGCACAATTTTATAAGCGTTTAAAGTTGGTACCAACTAGTGATCGTCTTTGAGTCGCTTTTTCAATATTCATAGTGAGTCATAAAATTTGAGTATAAGTGCGTTTAAATCATTGAAATTTAACTGAGCTGACGTACGTATACCCACAATAACGTTGATTTATAAGTACAACTCACAATGAACATGAGTACTACGTCGTACTTATAATTATAGCGTCCCATATTTATATGATTTGAAAAAATGCCCACGTTGTTTCATTATTTTAAGAAAATACTTAGATTGATGAAAATATTATTCGTTTGTGATAAAAAATTAAATAAAATGCTGACTGGGAAGTAACGTATGTATTTTAACACATGTCCCAACACTATAAGAATATACACATATACATACATATGAACATTTGTATGTAAGCAGAGATTATTTTATAATCATTATAAGAAAGTTTAGCCATCCCTGACCCACTCCACTCTATACCAACCAACAACTGGAGTACTGGTGATTCTAATATACATACATACATATACGTTTGATATTTTTCTGGTGATAGTAACAACGACGACAATAGATTCAAATAAAACATTTTCGTTTCTCTTCTCATAATTGTAACAATGATAATAAAAATAAGCAGAAATATTAAAATTAATGCATGTAACTAACAACGTTTACACATGTTTGATTACAATTTAATTTCTTTCTTTTGTTAGAAGTGATGGAAGTCAGAATAAATAATTATTACAAACAAAAGAGATAACAAAAAATAAACTGATTTACCGAACTTAAAAAAAATGTCAAATGCAGCAGAATGCATTCCAAATAGATAAAATTGTGTTCAGTTCTCTACTCATTTTAGGAAAAATTTTACGGTCGATTCTTTTTTGAGAAAAAGCTTAATTTTTTGTTCTTTTATGCAAAAGTACTAATTTTGTGTTCTTTTCTTAAAATTAAGTCTGGCGTCAAATTACGGTATTCGATTTTAGTCCGATTTATATTTGAAAGTGCGAGTTTACTTTGCATTTCATATTAGATTCTAAAAAGAATCTTCTCATTCTTTATTGATATCAAGTGTAATAATTAAGCCCCTGCTTTTTTAGAGGGCTGTGTCCTTTTTCTATTAACGTTCTCCACGAAAGGCAAAAAATATTGCCCTTTACACTCGAAAAATACATTTTAATATTTTTTTGTTTGTGCAATAAAAGACATTTGAATCTTATGAGATATTTTTAGGTTCCAATGGGCAAAGCATCGACTTTTAAATATTAAAAAAAAATCAAAAATATATACAGCCATCTCCTGAAAATTTCAATACAATTTAAAAATCTAAATTGATGTTGCCTGTAACTAAATATATACAAGTTTTAAACTTCGACTTACAAAAAATCTAAAAAACTCATTTCAAGGCATATTCATAAGGTTTATGCATCGCGTCAACAAACACAACAACTAAAAAACACATGATTTTTGTTTTTGTTTATACGAATATATC
The DNA here is from genome assembly GCA_941918925.1 of Phyto melanocephala. Lineage (NCBI taxonomy): Eukaryota > Metazoa > Arthropoda > Insecta > Diptera > Rhinophoridae > Phyto > Phyto melanocephala. The sequence continues at coordinate 133,551,791 of OW799234.1, read as the reverse complement.
TGCATATGTCACACACTTTTTTCTTTAATTTTAACTATTTTTAAGAAACTTCAAAGTAAAAATTTTCTATTCCCCGTTTTGTATATTGTGAAACGTTCTTAACCAACTGAAACTGCGAATTATTTATTTTGACAGATGCAAAAAGTTTGCCCCATTTGTATATAAAACAAGTAAGAGCGCTATATTCAGCCGTGCCGAATCTTTTATACCCTTCACAACGTGTAGTCATGCAATAATAGTAGTTTGTACCACCATTCATCTCATATGAAAGACGTACATACATATAAAAAACATACATATGTATGTACATAAAAACATCCCATTGTAAAATTATAAATTTACGTATGTATGTTAAAAAAAAAATAAAAAAAAAATTTAAAAAAAAATTTTAAAAAATAATTATAAAACAAAAAAAAAATAATAAAAATATAAATAATATATTAAATAAAAAATAAAAAAAAAATTTAAAAAAAGTCTTCAAAAAGTTGATTTCAACATACACACGGACAGATGGACAGACTGACAGAGCTTAGTCGACTCCCCTATTCATAAACTTTCAGAAAATATATACTTTATGGGGTCGGAAATTAAAATTGTAGAAATTTCACACGGAATGACAAACCTATATATACCCTTTTTCACTGTGTGAAGGGTATAAAAAAACAATCAGCAGATTGGATACGAGTACCTTATCTGCCTTGACCTATTGCTTAAAAAAATTATCAAATAAATTTTTTTTCAACTTTTTTTAATTCCAAACCTGTTGGTCATTAAAAAATTGTATTGAAAATTATTTTTTACTTTATTCAGTTTTGCATATTTTAAATTTTAATATGAAATTGTAACAAATAAATTTTATTACAATAATATTTAAATTGTTCAGTATATATATATTTCGTGCACTTTATAGAAAAAGAATCAGTCGGAACAATTTATACTATTTTTAGAAAAATCTCTAGCTGGTAAGTTAAGTTTCACACATGTATTAATTTTGCATAAGGAATTGTAAAATTTACTTATTATTTGATGTATTATGTCACATATGTATGTAAGTACTATGTAGGTGTGTACTTGTAATCACTTTTTACATCCCATCAATGTAATTGCATTTTAAAACCCTGACCATGACAATCACTATGTTGTTAAAAAAAACAAAGTTATGTGTGAATGTTGTTGCCAGTACCCACAAAAAATCAAGGTCTTATTTATTAATTAAATACGTAAAATTTTGAACAAATTAAAAAGATGATTGAATCTAGGGGTGGCTTTTATGACTCTGTCCCTGTTCACACAAACTGATGAGTGAAAGCAGAACAATACCAGACGTGCATGTTAAATGAATTAAATTTATTTTTTGTTTTTTAGGCATTATACTTGAAATGTATAATCTGCACAAATGCCACCAAAATATAAAAAAAGAGTTCTAAATAAAGTTAAAAAAAGAAGTATTTAAAATAAACAGGTGGTAGGTAAATATTTCGATTTGATGACAGGTTATAAAAGAATTTGTTTTTCATCCAACAAAAAGTTTTATTTCTATTCTTATAAAAAGTAACAAAAATTACGTTTGAAATGTGTTTTAAAAACAAAATCTTTTTAGTATTCAAATATTAAACGTAAGATTTTTTATTTAAAAAAGAGGAAATGTACACTTAATTTGGTAGCTTTAACTGATCAGCTAATTACTAGCTGTCCCTTTTCAAAAATTTGCTCTCATAATTTTGTATTTGTCAAACTTCTATAAAAAAGATTAAAACAAAATCTCTCTGAACTGGGGCCGAATTACGGCATTCGATATCAATCAAAATTTTACTCGAACGATAGAGTGCGCTGTGCTTTAGGTAATAAGAATTTTAAAATTTCGACACGTTCGAGTGCCGTAATTCGGCCCCTGCAATAACCTTTTATAAGTACACTACAAACAGGGAAATAAAAAAAAATAGATTGTTTAACTGGATAACAAACATATTTAAAAAAAAAGTAATACAAATTTTGTATTTAATTATTGTAAACATTTTCTCTTTCGATTTAGAAACTCAAGAAAACATTCTACTTATGAATCCATATCTTCAAAATACTGCCTCTTTTGCCATTTTTATCAACCCACACATGTGTACGTAAGTATGTATGTGTTGTTCATTGTATTGACTTGTAGTTGTTATTGTTTAATCACTGATTAAATAAATATAAAAGGCGCTTTGGTGATTTCATTTGATTTAGTGATTTTTTTATGTGGATTTTTGCATTTTCGTATTGATGATTGACAACAATATGATTTGTTGTTTTTTTTAATTCAATTTCTTTTTAATTAAATCGTAATGCATAAAACAACAACTACATTCTTTTACAAAAACAAAAAAAAACAATCAAATAAAAAAGTTCGTCATTTACAAATACTCTCTGTAGTTAAGTTCATTGTTCTTTGGAATTCTAATCAAATGTTGTTAAATACTTACATACATACTGACACTACTTTTATACATCCCTAGATAAATGTACATACATTCATATGTACATCCATGCAAACATGTTGTTCATATGCAAATGTTGCTGTTGTACAATTTCACAGTTTATTTCCATGTTTGTGTATGCAATCTACCACATGTGTGTTGTATTAATATACTTACATTCGTATATAAATTAAAACACTCGTATATAATTTTTTCAATCAATTACTTGGTCTTGTTTCATTGTATTGTATTTGTTGTTTTGTTTCACTTTTTAAATTAGATTTGTTGAACAAATTTTTGCAAAAAGTCATCAACAAATGATAACAAAGTTTTACATGTACGATTGCCAACTAGCCAGTCAAATACAACTGAATGAAACTAACACAGAAAAAAATATATTTTAATTGCAATTATCAGATTAATAATATTAATTAAAAAATTGTTTGATTTTGCTCTAGTCATCAAAATGATACCATAAATTAAATAAAAACTAATAGATTTAATTAAAAATTTATTGAGAAAAATATCAAATAAAACAGCATTCAAAAATTACTTAAAATTTATTTAATTTTCAAAAATGATTTTAATTAATTTAATCTTGTCTATAATTATAATTAGAATTTAATTAACCAAAATTCCCAAAAACGAATAAGAGTTCTATATTTGGCCGTGCCGAAACTGATAATACACTTCACTATCATGTACATAGGTATAATCCCACATCGTAGCTTAACCTATATTTCATGTTAAATGCAATTTTTCCTTATTATTTCCGAAGCAATCCTTGATTTTGAACTTTTACGTAGTTATCTGTATCCTACTAGTCAAGCCCTTTCATTCGATGCCAATATTGTGGGGGTTGAAGGAGTTACATTTTAAAATACCAGATTTATATATAAACTAGCCAAACCCGGCGCGCGTTGCTACGCCCCTTAATGAATCGAAATGCATTCTGAATTTTAATTGAATATCAAGTGAAAAAACCTAAAAATTATAATTTTTTTATGGGGGTGGCATTGCCCACTTTTCTAGTCACGAAATTGTGAAGTCATAACAGCTCAATATGTGTGCAAAGTTTCAGAAGAATCGGACCAGTGCAAGTACCTCAAAATCAAAATTGTTTTTATGGGCGTGGCCCTGCCCACTTTTCTTATCACGAAATTGTAAAGTTATAACAGCTCAATATGTGTGCAAAGTTTCAGAATAATCGGTCCAGTGCAAGTACTTCAAAATTATACCTTTTTTTTATGGGCGTGGCACTGCCCACTTTTCTAATCACGAAATTATTTAGTCATAACAGCTTAATATGTGTGCAAAGTTTCAGAAAAATCAGTCTGGTGAAAGTACCTCAAAATAATAGCCTTTTTTTATGGGCGTGGCCCCGCCCACTTTTTTAATCACAAAATTATAAAGTCACGACAGCTTAATATGTGTGGAAAGTTTCAGAAAAATCGGTCCAGTGCAAGTACCTCAAAATTAAAACTTTTTTAGGGGCGTGGCCCCGCCCACTTTTCTTATCACGAAATTATTTAGTCATGACAGCTCGATATGTGTGCAAAGTTTCAGAAAAATCGGTCAAGTGCAAGTAGCTAAAACTGATAACTAATTTTTTATGGGCGTGGCCCCGCCCACTTTTTTTCATCCATAAACACTCCCCGGTATGTGTACAACAACTTACCAAAGTTTGAGCCCGATCGGTTTTACAGTTTCAGAGTCTATAGCTAACACACACACACACACACACACACACAGAGTTTCACTTTTATATATATAGATTTATTGTCCGCCATTTTGTAGTGGCGGCCAACATGAATTTTAATTTTTTTTATAGTGCTTATATTACGCTGAAAATGACTTGACTTTCAGATGATATCAATATTGACTCTCTCGGTTGTCTAGAAGCTGAAAAAAAATGATTTTCGTTTGTAAATTTTTGGAATATATGTTTTTTTAAAAAATTTTTGCATATAACTTAACCGCTTATCCAAAATTGTTTACGAATATTTCTAGAGGCATATTATATCTACAAATAGTAGCAAAGGTATCTAGAAAATTATTCTATGGCTGAAAAATTTTAATTTTGGTGGTAAAAATTTTGGGAAAAAACAGAGGCAGTTGTGTTTATTTGCTCATATCTCAGAAAATTATGGGCTGATTGTGCTGAATTTCAATAGATTCATTCCCGGATATTTCTACGAGATTGATACCATACACAGATCTGAGGAACATATGGTTGCTTCTAAAAGTTGACTTCAACCAACACACGGACAGACGGAAATGGCTTAATCAACTCCGCTATTCAAGCCACCTGACCAAAATCAGCACAATACAGTTGCTCGTTGCGAATGGAATTGTTTCTCATAAATTACATGAGGGATTTCTGATCCCCAAATTCAACAATTTTGTGTATTCACGAAGCAAATTAGATTGAAATGCGCTTTATGGAGGGTCACAGCGTAGTGTTTGGTGAAACTTAAAATTGTTGATAACAATGCCGAAATGGTGTTTGCGGATTTTCGACGACACTCTCGTTTACAACAACAATGCTTTCAAGGCACCGACCGGTTCGTTGACGCATAGTAGTATTACTGTGCATAACCGACCCAGCTTCTTCTTATTCTTTGAGAACCCTTCGAATCGTTGACACATTAGGTGTTATTTTGTTCGGAGTCCCTCAAGATCTACCTTCATTTAATAAAGATAAAATTTTTTAAGATAATATTTTCTTTATTGTGCAGTTAGTGGTCTAAGGATTCTTTTTAATAGTTTGCGAAAATAAACAAATAAAATGAACACAAATTTTATTTGATTTTACCCTAATTAATGCACAATTTGAACGTCATCAATTTAATAACTCATCTACTAACTTAAAAATCTTTCAATTCTCGTTGGTATAATCACAAAGCAGAATTTTACAAAAAGAAATTAGTCTATGTGTTTAATATTAATTATTTAAATTGATACAAAATAAATCACATAAAAAGTACTTTCAGCTCAATGAATAAAGTTAAAGCACAAAAAAAAGATGCCATAAAACATATTTAAAAAAATATAAAATAAAATCTTAAATATAGACACAAATCTATGTATATGAATCTCTATAATAAAATTCATTCAATATAAAAATTTTATTAAAAATCCTTGTTGCAACCAAACAATGAATGAACAAACAAATTGCTGCAAAATCAATGCAAAATTATTTTATTTGTATCTAAAGCAAATGCAATCAACATAATTGATATAAAAACCAAATCTAAAATCAAACCGAAATATTTTATACTAAATGCTTACACATCCATGAAATACATACGCAGGCATATCATATACGCAATCATTATTTAAAACTGAAAATATCTTTTGAATAATAAAATGATGCACAATCTATATGAAAATATAAAAATTATGTTATTCATACGAGTGCTAAATATATAAATTGTGAAAATGTAATTTTAAAATTCAATAAATAATGAAATAAATGCAATACAGGTTTACATCAATGACAACATCACAAAACAGCTTAAGTCGAGTTAAGGCCGTTTTAAAAAAAGCGTGTTATAGAAGTGAACAAAAAAAACTCATAAATAGTAATCATTCAAGAGAAAGGGCCACTAACAACCCGTAAAATAACAGTACAAATCAAGGCAAGAATTCGTCAGGCAGTCTTGTTTCGTCAGATGATTATTTTTTCTTTACTTTTTCTAAATTTGAGCTGTCAAAGTCTATAAATAAAAAATTAATTCTCTTTCCTCTCTCATTTATATTCAATTTCAAATTTTATATATGTGACCTTCTCCGAGAAAGGTCACATACATATATAAAAAGGTCGAAAAACGGGTTTGGACTTAAGAGTGGATTCTGGTACCTAAAAGGGTATAGAATAAGATGAAATGAGTTAGATTTCTGATTAAAATTTATTTTTACCCCATAAAAACGTTGTTGCGCGTCGGTCACTGGTTGGGCTTAAAAATCAAATATCGAGATCATAACAAACAGAGCAACAACAATAGCAAAGGTTTCTTCACACTAAAAGCGAAAAAAAAAATACGTCACCACATAGGCATGACGTCACCAAAGTCGGCACCCAATCGTAACTAACCATACCAGATCGCATCTCCCAACTGAAGGTGTGTTCACAGTGATAATGCGTTATGAAGCTTTAAATGCGTTTTTCTTAAAACTTCATTTTCACACACCAAGTCCCTTTTCGCGGAGAAGGTCTTATATAAAAAAAACATTTACAACTGGTGAATTCACAAGGTGTTCTAGGTTTCATTATATTTTAAAATGTTTCGAACCTTGTACCATAAATAATACAATACTTTAATTTAAAAATTTCTGGAATATTATAACAATAGGAAAATACGAAAATTTGATTTTCGTGTGAATACAGCAAATATAAAATTCTAACCTTACAAATTTTAAAGTGTGAACATTTTTGTTATAGGTTTTAAAACTGCGAGATGGAAAATAAAAATATTTTTATTTTTTCTGTCTAGGATTTAATATGAAAAGTATAAAGTCCTTATAGAGATAAAAATCTTTTTTCTTTCCGGAATTTAAAAAACTTTTAAAATTCAATCATAATGAATTCGAAAAATTTAAAACAAAAATTAATATATTTATTTAATAACTAAAAATATATTTAAAAAAATCATAATAATATAAACAAATACTAAGTTTATAATACAACTACTTGTTTTTTGCCTTCACTGTAACATATTTTTAATTATACAGTGCACTCGCGCTAACGTGAACTAATTAAAACCAAAGCAGTTCATGTTAGCGAAATTTTTTACTTTAGCGATTGTCGAGTTTCATGAGAGAAACATAAATTTTTACAATATTAACTTGTGTTTTACACGCTTAAAAGTGAAATTATTTTATTATTTGTATTATTTAAATATAAAACTAAAATTATTATTTATAATTCATTACAAGATCACGATATTCCTTTTTTCAAACTATCCATAAACCCTTCCTTTTCTTTTAACTCCAAGCATTAAGTTTGTTAACACTCATGGTGACTGATTCACCGCTTCGCATAAGAAAAAGACTCCGAATTTCGATGCCATACATAAAAAAAAAATTAAGAGGATACACAAAGGGGGTTCCCTAAATTTAAAAAATCGAAATTAACATAATTAACATGCTTAAAAACATTTGCAGTGAAGAAAAATTGTTCAAGTTATAGAGCTTTCTGAGTTTGCTCATGTTTCACAGTAGTCAACGTAAACAAAAGCTTGTTTGCGTTAAGCGCTGTTTACGTTATTCGGTGTTAATATTACCGCAAGTTTATTTTTTTTTAATTTAAAAAAAAAACTCCAAAAATAGTAAAAATGTTGTAACGATATAAGCTTTACTTTTACTTTTTACTTTTTTTTCTCAAGCAGTAATTGGTTTTTGTAGGTTTGTTATTTGCAAATTATAAATTAACTGACAGTTTAAGTTTGTAGTATTAGAATATTAAAGAGAGGCATTAAAAGCCCGAACCCATAATATGTATACACATACACATTGCCATGTTATGGGCTCTAAAAAATGAAAGTTGTCCTACTTAAATCTTAATTCCAAACTCATATAATTTTTTTACTAGGCCAATAACCCAGTCCCTTCAATGTGATTTCTTAGGGATTTCCAATATGAATTCCTTAGGTATTCCAAATTCGGCACGCTAAAGTTCTCGTGTCTAATACGCCCAAATGCATGACACTAAAAAAGCTAGTTTTACAAAGTCTTATCCTCTTCTTCGCATGCTTCACATGCCGTGCCATCTGACAGTCCCATATGACCTAGATGAGTTCTCAGCTCCGTGTGATATGTAACTACACTAGATAACCGTTCGTGAAGAATATTCAATAAGTAACGAGCTGTATGGCACGTGATTCTTTCCTGTTGTTAGTACCCATATTATCCAATTCATGCTAGTATTCATCAACCTATAGCGTTTTCTAACAAAAAAAGCAATATAGCAATATGATCCGATAATGCCAGCAACCCAAAATTCATTCAAAACAGTGAATATTTGAGATGCATTGGATTGGTATCATTCCAAATTCGACAATTTTGTTTATTTGCATGCCCATTCATAAAAAAAACAAGTAACAGTGCTATATTCGGCCGTGCCTAATCTTATATACCCTTCACAACGTGTAGTCATGCAATAACAATTGTTTGTATCACCATTCATCTCATATAAAATACGTACATATGTATATACTGGTTAGACTAAATGTGGCATCGAATTCCAGCTGAGCCAAAAAAATTTTATCTTCTTTTATTTAAGATATTATTTATATTTTATTATTTTTTATTATATTTTTTTTTAAATTATTTTAAAAAATTTTTAAAAAATTTTTTTTAATTTTTTTTTTAAATTTTTTTTTTGTAATTTTTTTTATTTTTAATATATTTTTTTTTTGTAAGTTTTTTTTTTTTGGCATGTTTTTTGCATGTATGTATATAAGTATGTTGTTGTTGTAATTGTGAAAAAAACGAGGTTGTCGTGGTTTTTTGCTCTTATCTCAGAAAGTTATAGGGCGATTGTGCTGAATTTCAATAGCGATTCATTCCCGGATATTTCCAAGAGATTGATACCATACACAGATCTGAGGAACATAAAGCTGCTTCTAAAAGTTGATTTCAACCAACACACTGACAGACTGGCAGACGGACAGACGGTCAGGGCTTAATCGACTCCTCTATTCATAATCTTTCAGAAAATATATACTTTATGGGGTCGGAAATGAAAATTGTAGAAATTACAAACGGAATGACAAAGCTATATATACCCTTGTGCACCACAGGTGAAGGGTATAATTACTTGATTGAACATAACACCAATTTTAATAAAAACAAGTAACAGTGATATATTCGGCCGTGCCGAATCTTATATACCCTTCACAACGTGTAGTCACGCAATAACAATTGTTTGTATGATCATTCATCTCATATAAAATACGTACATGCATGTAAAAACATACATAAAAAACATAACATTGTAAAATTATTAATTAATTGATTAATTTTAAAAATTTTTTAAAAAAATTAAAAAAAAAAATAATAAAAATATAAATAATATACAAAATAAAAAAAATGTTTGGCTCAACTGGGATTCGATACCACGTTTGCTCTACCAGTACATATGTATGTTGTTGTTGTAATTGTGTAAAAAAAACGAGGTGGTCGTGGTTTTTTGCTCATATCTCAGAAAGTTATGGGGCGAATGTGCTGAATTTCAATAGCGATTCATTCCTGGATATTTCCAAGAGATTGATACCATACACAGATCTGAGGAACATAAAGCTGCTTTTAAAAGTTGATTTCAACCAACACACGGACAGACGGACAAACGGTCAGGGCTTAATCGACTCCCCTATTCATAAGCTTTCAGAAAATATATATCTTATGGGGTCGGAAATGAAAATTGTAGAAATTAAAAACGGAATGACAAAGCTATATAATACCCTTGTGCACCACAGGTGAAGGGTATAAAACAACAAATTCAAGCTAATTCAACATAATGGCCATTATCAACTGTCAAAATTCAAAAGTCCCTTTTGAAAGTCCCCTTAATACCTAGACGAATTTATTTATCAAGTGGTATTGTTAACGCAGCTGATCTACTTTTACTTTGCGTAAATGCTGGCTGAGTTGTCAAATATTATTTATGTTTACATAGCAAATGTTGTTTTCATAAAAAACCATGTTGTTTTTGTTGTAGAATTATCACCAACTAATAATTGAATTCGCCTTGCTTAGTACTTTAAAATATACAACATTTTATTTAGTTGTTTAATTTACAGCCCCTTTATATTTTCTGACGTCCAGTATTGGTTCATTTACGTTTTAATCATTGGTTTTATATAACCGCGAAGGTAGAACGTATAATATAATAAAATAAAATTTATAATAAAATCTACTTAAAAATCATGTACATTAACATAGAGACCAGTGTCCTGTGTAGGAACGATGGTTTACAGCCCCTTTTTTATATATAAAATATAGTGTTAAATATACAAAAGGCTAGGAGGAGCTAAATATGTAGCAGGGGACCATAGCCCCCACTAACATGCCTATATTATCCAATTACTAGATAAACAAGTAAGAGGGCTATATTCGGCCGTACCGATTCTTATATACCCTTCACAACGTGTAGTCATGCAATAACATTAGTTTGTATTACCATTCCATATGATATACGTACATACATACATATAAAAAACATACATATATAAAAACATCCCATTGTAAAATTATAAATTTACGTATCTAAGTATGTTAAAAAAAAAAAAAATTTAAAAAAAAATTTAAAAAAAAATTAAAAAAATTTAAAAAAAAAATTTTTTTTAATAATTAAAATATATATAATAAATATAAAACAAAAAAAATAAAAAAAAATATTTAAAAATTAAAAAAAAAATAATAATAAAAATATAAATCATATATTAAATAAAAAATAAAAAAAAAAAAATTTTTTTGGCTTAGCTGGGATTCGATGCCACGTTTTCTCTAACCAGTATACACGTTTGTATGTATGAATGTTGTTTTTGTGAAAAAAAATCGAGGTGGTCGTGGGTTTTTGCTCATATCTCAGTTGTTTATGCACCGATGTTTCTGATGTTTTTTTTTCAATACCGATCTACTCCCGAATATTTCTGATATTTTAATACCTCACCCGAGTCCAAGCGATGTCGGGGGCCTTCAAAAAGTTGATTTCAACATACAGACGGACAGACTGACAGGGCTTAATCGACTCCCCTATTCATAAGCTTTCAGAAAATATATACTTTATGGGGTCGGAAATCAAAATTGTAGAAATTTCACACGGAATGACAAACCTATATATATATAAGTGTAATTTTTTGATAACAAATGTACTAAACTTATTTTGATTTTATGTTTTTATACTCTTTATTTTAGATTTCACAATCATTTTTTATACTTGTTATTATTCAAATTAAATAGTGTGTAATTTGACTTATCATAACACATTTCCCATCCCTGATATTCGATTTCGCAAAAAGTAGCTTTCTTGTATCAATTCGCCATTACATACACCTGAATGAATAAACCTTGGTCATTAGAGGCTTTTTAAAATCTTTTTAAGAATTTAAATTTTATATATTTTTATATCGAGTTTTTTTTTAAGATGTAAAATAGACAATAACAACATCTACCAAGACGGTCCGTAAATATTTTTTAATTTTGCAACAGCAAGATAATTTTCAACAAAATTAAAACAATAGCAACAATCATAATTAAATATTGATTTATAAAAAAGTGTGTGAGATGGTGTGTTTTAAAACAATGTGTTTATAATTTGAAATAAAGGACTTAATATGAGTACTACACAACAACAATATTTGTAGAACAAAAACGTCTATTATAGTTCTTTTAATTCAACCAAGCAAAATAGTGCATAGAGAAAGACTGTTAGAAAAACATAAACATCAACAAACAAAAACTGTCAACCAGAATCTCATTTGTTACTCTGATTATGTTGTTGGCAACGTGGCAACTGCAACAAAACATACACACTCACACTTTATACGCCCACACCTCATACTTACACAAACACATACACAGAAGAAAAACAAAACAACAAATGTCTACTAACAACAAGTCAAGACAATGCTTTTGAACAATGAACGAATGAATAATTTTTTTCTGATTTCATTGTTGGCTGCTTGTCCTCCCACTCCTGATCTTGTTCTCATGTTCATGTTCACATTCATATTCCTGGAGTCTTCAATGTTCAGTTTTTATTATTATTTTTTAATATTGTTGTTTTGTCTTTTCTTAGCGAAATGAAATGAAATCATATTTCATAAACATAATCAAAATCATCACAATATTGTTGTAGTTGTTTCTACTGCAAGTACTGCTGATGTTGTTTTTGTTGTTGCTGCTGCTTTATTTTTATTTACAACATGGGACATAAAAAGATTTGTTGAGTTTTTTTTTTATTTTTATTTGTATTAACAGCGACATAGGATGAGATATGCAAAAGTTATTAGAATAAAAAAAAACGAAATCAAGTTGTTCAAAACTTAGAGGGTGTTTATTCTTTTAGTTGCAAGGCAAATAATGAAAAATATTTTATAAAACTTACCTCACCACCAGCAACAATGAAATCCTGGAAAAGGGGGATAAAATTTATATTTAGTTTAGCGTTTCTAATCATCGATTTTAGTGAAAAGTTTTTTAAATTAATATTTTAAGAAAAGCCTTTAATAAATTAAAAATATGTAAATAATTTTGAATTTAAGTAGGAATACAGTGCAACTTCGACAGTCCGGACATGCGCCAGTCCGGTCAATCCAATAATCTGAACGCTTCTATATTTCGGACAATTAAAAGTTTTAACCTCTACAATCCGGTCAAATTTTTTTATGCATATTTATACATATTAAAATTCGGGGGTTTCCCGTTTTTTACTCGCATGTTTTGTTATCCATTAAATTTACATTTTGCACATCACTCTTTAGTTTCGGTTCGTTCTTTCGCAAGCGTGTTTGTCTAATTTGATTCCAAGTGTCATGTTTTTAATAAATAAACGCAAACATAAAACACAAACCTTAAATGAAAAGTGCGATATTTTACAAAGTCTTGATGAGGGAAAAACTATTAGGCAGGTTGCTAAATCAACGATTTGCAACATTAAAATAAATCATAGCATATGTGTTTTAATAATTTAATATGTATAATACGTAATTATATATAATAATTTATGTTTTCTTTAATAAATCATAGTACAATGCATGTACATATGTAGAAACAATTTAATTCACTTCACATTATTTCAATATTTTCACCTACTGTAGTCCGGACATCTCGTTAATCCGACCGACCGTAAAGCCTACATGTGTCCGGATTGTCGAAGTTGCACTGTAATTATATTTTTATTAAGAAGAAATAAGCAAATGTGTGAAATTGTGTCAATTGAGTTTATATCTCGAAATTTTATTTAGATGTTCTTATTTATCGTCATTCTAAATTTTCGAAAATTCGAATATTAAAAAGTTAATGTTGCTAAAATTTGTACATTCTTATTATAAAAATCTTTTGTACAAAAATAGAACTGATTCAAAAGAACAATATAGAGATTCAGTAGAGGCCAACAATATGACTCATGCATAGCTAATTTTTTAAATAAACAAGTAAGAGCGCTATATTCGGCCGTGCCGAATCTTATATACCCTTCACAACGTGTAGTCATGCAATAACAGTGGTTTGTGTCACCATTCATCCCATATGATATACGTACATGCATATAAAAACATACATATATAAAAACATCCCATTGTAAAATTAAAAATTCACTATGTATGTTAAAAAAAAAAAAAAAATTTTAAAAAAAAATTTAAAAAAAAAAATTTAAAAAAAAATTTAAAAAAAAATTAAAAAAAAAATTATTATGTATATAATATATATAAAACAAAAAAAAATAAAAAAAAACTTTAAAAAAAAAAATAAAAAATAATAATAAAAATATAAATAATATATTAAATAAAAAATAAAAAATAAAAAAAAATTTTAAAAAAAATTTTAAAAAAAATTAAAAAAAATTTTTTTTTGGCTCAGCTGGGATTCGATGCCACGTTTTCTCTAACCAGTATACACGTTTGTATGTATGTATGTTGTTGTTGTAATGTTGTTTTTGTGAAAAAAAAAATCGAGGTGGTCGTGGGTTTTTGCTCATATCTCAGTTGTTTATGTACCGATGTTTCTGATTTTCAATACCGATCTACTCCCGAATATTTCTGATATTTTAATACCTTACCCGGGTCCAACCTATGTCGGGGAGCTTCAAAAAGTTGATTTCAACATAAACACGGACAGACGGTCAGACGGACAGACTGACAGAGCTTAATCGACTTCCCTATTCATAAGCTTTCAAAAAATATATACTTTATGGGGTCGGAAATGAAAATTGTAGAAATTTCACACGGAATGACAAACCTATATATACCCTTTTTCACTGTGTGAAGGGTATAAAAAGAGAAAAATGTTCTACTTACTTCAAATCGTGAATGTGTTGGATTTTGACGTACATAATACAAAACGGATTAAAAGCACAATTTATAACTTTTATTTTTTTTTAGTTTTAAACACGAACTTAATTTTTTCTTTTTATTAAAAATGAAACAATAATTAAATTAAAACCAAACCGAATAAATAGCAGGTGACTCATATTAGACTTGAGCACTACCAATTAAATATTGTTATTAATTACAGGTCTAATTACCAATTATGTGTAATTGATAATTTGAATATCAATAATTAATGAAGGTCAATTACCAATTATATGGTACTAAATATAAAGGTGACTGCTAATTATAAATTACATGTAATAATATAATGTAATTGGTAATTGCGTGATGTCAATAAAAAATATGTAATTGAATTTGTAATTGGCCAAATTTAGTTGCAATTACCTGTAGTTTGATGTGTATTGGGCCCACACAAAATGATAAATAATCTGCCTTAGATCACCAAAACTGTAGGGAATAAATAGGGGTGGTTTTCTAAAGCGATTATAATTATAATAACTCTCAGAGAGTTATTATAATTGTAGGGAATTGGTGAAGTGAACAAAATTTAAATAAAAATACAAAGAGTTAAATTATTATTTCAATTAGTGGGTTTTTATTTATAGTTGGGTATGTATATTCACCTTTTATTATGGGATTTTAGCAAAGTGTGATATAAATTAAATTGAAGGAAGTTGCTCCACAGAAAACTAAATTAGTTCGAATTACTAGACTATTCAAAAAATCAAAAGGAAGTGAGTTACCTGTCTACGTTGACAATATTTTATACCATAAACGGAAACGAAAATGTTATGAACTATTGGAAATTCTACATGCAAAAAAAGTCTATGTCTTATTGAGCAACTTTATGAGATTTACGATCTCTTAAACTTAAGATGAGTGGTAGGTTTTTTACAGTGGTAAGTAGATTTCACAATAATAAATAATTCAAAGTAGTAAGTATAAATTAGCAATTCTATTTATAAGAAACAATCAACCAATTTATAGAGTATTTTTTATTATAATTGGTAATTGGAAATACTCACATCTGCTCACTTGCTATTAATTTGCTTGGTAAGAACACTTTATAAATTAATTATTTGTCAAACTATTAGCACTACAAATTTTCAATTGAAAACGGATATAACAAACACAACTTTTCCGTAAAAAACTATTTATTTTTGCTTATTTATTTATTTAGCGAATATTATTATTACACAATTCTAAACAACGGTTATATGCTATTTATAGAATACATGCGATTATATTTGAGTTTTTGAAGGGCAACCTCGTATGTCTCAAGATGATTTTTTTTTTAAGAAGAGCTAAAATCGTTCAGGATTAAAGTTTGGCTAGGTATTGAACTGTTTTCAATAACAGTTATGCGAATATTGACTATAAACGTATTTTATAAAAATTTCAGACAAATATCCTTTAAGAAATAGATTCTGGCGAAGACCAAAATAACCAAAGTCGTACGAACACTGAAACTGTCTGCAGTTACAACAACATATATGTATGTCAGCACAGGTAGTTCTCAATGAACAAAAATGTTGGTAATGGAACCACCCAAATAGATTTTGGTTGCTTACAAGAAATTAAAAGTTCTTGTAACTTAAAAAATTATCAATTATTTTTTCATAAATAAATTTTTAATAAATATAGAAGTTGCATTGCCGTATCGTAAAAGAAATCGGAATTGGGCCATTTTATTTAAGAAATTCTAAGAACCATGCAAAGTGCATTACCCAATGGCTTCAATAACGCAAAATCAAGAAAAATTGTCTTGAAAAAATATACATATATCACGTAAAGTGTTCTCGCCTGTATTCTGTAAACAACATATAAATCTCTTCCATGTTTCATTAAAAACACTCCCGAAGAACATTACATTGAAATTTTTTTTTTTTTTTTTATTAATTTAAACAAATTGTTTTGTATTTTTTATTTCACAGCCGATTATTGAATTATGATGATACATCTGAAAAGAAATAAAAACAAAAACAAATTTAAATTAAAATTGTACATTAAAAGCTTGAAGAATTTTAACTAAGACTTAGTAAGATTCGTTTTCATTAGCTAAATTAAGTTGTTCAATGTTTAGGGGATATTCATAAAGTTGTCATATTTTATAAAGTTTAAAAATTGTTTAATAAAGTCTTCTTGCTCATTGAAACGTTTTTAAACAATTAAAACAATTTTCAAAAATTATGACAACAACTGTGGCACCGCAACATAATAGCATACTTTGTGAATATCCCAATTGTAAAAATTAACGTTGCATTTTTGTCATATAGTATATACGCAAAGTAGCAGATTATAAATTATGTATTTGGTAAGTAAGGGGAGTAATGAAAGCAGGAGACACCCACAACACCTTTACTCGAAGACCTATGCGGTCCATTGTGTCCAAATTCGTCATATTCACACATTTAATTATTTCTACATGTGAATAGCGAGAGTTTTAACTCAGTATTAATATAGTCTACCTATCTTAGATTGTGCAAAAGTGGATTGGTCGTATCAATACATTTTTCATAATTATCACGTATAAGTTTAATTTTTCAAGTTTTATAAAGAAAAGTGATATTAGAAATGCATATCAATCTAAATTAAGGATTGGTAATATGTAGTACAAAAAAAGAAACAGTTTTGGTTATATAGAATTGAATGCAACCATATGTTTCGGGCAAATTTTTTATACAGACAAAATTTTTTTCGTATGTAGTTAAACGGCTTTCCTTTGGAGAGAAACAAATAATTTTGTTTAGAAAACTCTTAATTTGAATTGATTGTATTTTATTTATGCCCACATAAAATTTAAATGATTCATATTTATTCATCAGGTAACCGCAGTTCGGAGAAAAGTAAGAGGTAGTAATTGGTAGAGAGGTAATTGTTTGTTATGTTTGGACTTTGACAGTTGAAGTTTAAATCAAGTAAAGAAAAAGAATAATCAGCTGACGAATCAAGACTACCTGATAAATAAATATGCCTTGAGAAAATTGTAATACCGTTATATGTATTTCATATGGTAGATTTGCTATTGCGCACAAATTTCATAATTCTTAAAAAATTTTCTCCGGATAAAAATTTTGTTCGGACCAAATGGGGTGAATTCACAGTTAAGCGTATTAATAGCTTCGCATGTATTTTTACTGTTTACATCATAAAATTTAAACCTTTTAGACTGTCAACAACAACTATAAACAATTTAAAAATTTTTAAATTTGTTTTCCTATTTGCAGGTTCAATAGTCTTTTTGCTAAAATATATCAATTTGTTAATAATCAGTAGAATATCATCTACATTGAACACCAAAGGTTCTTTTCTAGATAAGTAATAGTTTTGGCAGCCATAAGACAAACATTTTATATATTTTAACTAAATCTTACCACTCCAAACTGATAAGCAGGATCTGTCTTTTCTTTACATGGTAATTTTAGCACATTTCAACAAAAATCGCCAATGGCTATTCCCTATCCTTAAGATGCTCTGACAAATTTTTCAGGAATTGCAATTTTATCAAAAAAAAAAAAATATTTAACTTTTATTTATGTAGTCGACACTCGCTAAAGAGTTCACATTGTTACAAACGTAAATAACGTTATAATCTTTTAGGGTCCTTTAAGAATTTAACCCTAAAGAATGAAAGCCTTCAGCAAAATTTCGTTTAAATCAAAATAATTATATTTATCTCTCAGCCATATTTTTTTATGCATATTTCGCTTCATTGCAATATTACGATAATATTTCCATATTAGCTTTAGGAGAAAAATGCAGGCAAAAACAAAATAAGGACACAATATTAAGAGCATGTGTGTATAAATACTATACAGCATTATTTATGTATATTAATACACACATGTATGCATATGTACATGTGTTTGTAAAAATGCATGTAATCGTTAATATATGAGTGTTGAAATTAGCGCTCTACAGTTAGTTGCCGTATACATATGCAAGTGTACAAATAAATAAATGCTGTTGTTTATGTTATTCTTGTTCAACACACAAAAAATAACATCAAAATGAGTTGTTTTGCAGGTTTTGTTAATATGTGTGTAAATGCATTTTAATTTACATTACTTGATGTTGGTGCCATTATTGTTATTGTTCCTGATACATAAATTCACACAAATTCAAACCAACTTGCTTGCCTGTATTTGCAAGCAGCAACAAAGAAAAAATGACACACAACTACACTTGCAGCAATACTCACTACCTTTTGTATTATCATCAGCAACATCCTTGTCATCAGCATTATGTTGTTGACGACTATGATGTTGATGATAATAACGATGACAGAATAATAAACATTATAATTTGTTGTTTTGCATACTAATGTTGCTGTTGTTGTTGTCGTTGTATCTTGGGTGTAATGTATTTTTCATTATATTGTTATAATTCACATACACACATACACATACCTATTTGTGCAAGTTAAAACATGGATACATTTTCATTGTGTGTATATTTTTTAATTACTTTTTTCAATTCATTATCTTTTTTTATGAATTCATTTGTGTTAATGTATTTGTGCATATTTTTAAAGGCTTGAGGATAGAAAATGTTATTTCCTTACTGGCTGTTCCGTTGGTAAATTCTACCCTTCTTGTTTCGTTTATTTGGTTTTGCTATGATTTGTTGCATTATGTTCTACTTCTTTTGCATTAATTTAGTTTCATCATTTTATTTGCGAGTTGCGAAACAACATAAAATTAAAAATAAAGAATGAAACTGTGGCTGTCTAACCAAGTGACGTTAGTTAAACTGATGGTTATTAATCAACTAGGTTTTCGACGTATTTTTATTTAATTTTTCTTTTCTTTTAATTTTCATTTTACATCTCGTTAATGGAATTTTGATTGTATTGTTGGGAATGTTATTTTGATTTAAAATAAAAATTCTATAGCCTACTTTTAGGTGGTAATAGTGGTAAAATCATTAAAAATATTTTTTTTTCATGGTTTCAAGCATCCATCAGAAGTAAAAATCATATTATAATGCCTTAAATTCAGAGTTGTAGAAAAAAATTTAAAAAAGGATATATGTATGTCACTTACTTTTTATACCCTTCACCTGTGGTGCACAAGGGTATATATAGCTTTGTCATTCCGTTTAGAATTTCTACAATTTTCATTTCCGACCCCATAAAGTATATATTTTCTGAAAGCTTATGAATAGAGGAGGCGATTAAGCCCTGACCGTCTGCCCGTCTATACGTGTGTTGGTTGAAATCAACTTTTAGAAGCAACCAAATCTCAAATCTTTTGGAAATATCCGGCGATTAATCGCTATTGAAATTCAGGACAATCGCCCCATAACTTTATAAGATATGAGCAAATAAACACGACTGACTCTGTTTTTTCCCATATTTTTACCACCAAAGTTAAAATTGTTCATACAGAATAATTTGTAGATACCTTTGCTACCATTTGTAGATACAAAATGCCTCTAAAGATATTTGTGAAAAGTTTTGGATAAAGCGGGCTTAAATCGGTAAGATTATAGGCAAAACATATATTCCAAAAATTTGCAAACAAAAATCAATTTTTTTTCAGCTTCTAGACAACGGAGAGAGTCAATATTAATATCATCTGAAAGGACTTGACTAGCGCAATATAAGCACCATGAAAAATTAAAATTCATGTTGGCCGCCTTAACAAAATAGCGGACTATAAATATGTATATGGGTCAAATCTGGTATTTTAAAATGTAACTTCTTGAACACCCCCAATATTGGTATTAAATGAAAGGCCTTGACCAGTAGAATACAGTCAAGTATTAAAAAATGGAATATCCAAAAGGGTGGACCAAATTTTTTTAACCCCATCAATATGGGTATCAATTCAAGGGCTTGACTAGTAGAATACAGTTTATTACGTAAAAATTCAAAATCAAGGATGGCGTCAAAAATAGTAAGGAAAAATGGAGTTAAGCTACGATGTGGGATTATACCTATGTATGTACATGATGGTGAAGGATATTACCATATTCGGCACGGCCGAATATAGCACTCTTACTTGTTATATACTAATTTTTGATGCGCAAAATTTGTTTTTCTTTTGTTTCCAAATTTAAACATTTTAATGCATTAAATTCTGTTTCAAATAATATTAAAGCCTCTTCATAACTACACCACTGTTTTCGCTAATGTGTCAGATATTTGTTTTAATCTATAGTGGCAAAAGAGAGATGAAAAATAGCAGAGAGACTTTTTATGTTTGTATTTTTAAATAAAAAATGTAATTATACTAATGAAGTTGTTGGCACGTTGATATCAAATGATAACAGCCTTAAAACGAATTGAGGCTAAACAAAATATGATTCCATTAAATATATAAAGAGTTAATTAAAATTATTACCGCCATCATTCGCCTGTAGCATTGGATGCATTTGAAATGATGTGAAGAAAATAAAAAAAAAATAAATAATCAACAAGGATATCAAGTCGAGTTAAAACTAGTATATCTTTAAAGTTAGGCAAAAAGTGGCTTATGTTTAAAACCAAACAAAGTATAAATTTTTCTGAAATATTGTCTAACGACCAAGGGCCGTATTCATAAAAAATATCTTAGGTTTATTAACGGCTTATTTGGCAGATGTTGTAGAGAAATTTGTCACATAAGCCTTCAATAAACCTAAAATATTTTTTATGAATACGGCCCCAAATAATTAATACTAAAAGCAGAGAAAGAAAATTTAAATAAAACTTAATTAAAAACCAAACTTAATTTTTTTTTTTTTTTTATTAAATCCTTTTTACCTTACGTCAAAGATATACATTTGTAACAGTAACACTTGTTGCCTTATAATGGTTTCGGAACGACTTTTTTACAAAAATGAATTGCAAACCCTAAACACAGAGGTTTAGATGAGAATATGGTAAATAAACATGAGTTAATTCTCTTTAATGCGATCATTTTAAGAAAAAACCTTTAATGTTTTTTAATGTCATTTCTTTAACGTATACTATAAGGCCTAAATCAAAAATTGCAGTTAAAATTTTTGATTTGGATTTTATTAAATTTTTCTCCCTTTCATTTTGTATCAATAACCTAAGTCTAGCACAAATAACTCTAATCATGAGTGTGCGTATTCGAGTAAAATTTGCTTATGATTTGTTTTGTCTTTCAAAAGAAATTAAATGTAGTAAATATAACAGCTCGGGGTTATAATGTAGTCATCGAATTTTATTCGAAAAATATAAAAGGTTTATAAAACTACATGGAAGCGCTACCTAACGAATTAAACTGTAAATCAGCTACTCAACCGCAACGCCACCCATCATGTTCAATTGTGAATCTAAATTATTTCGGTATCTAAGCGAGTACGCCTAACAAATTTCCAGCATTTAAGAAGCTATTTAATGAAACACACACGTACACATTATTTTTTTCAAAGTATTTTTTTAGCAATGAAAATTTTTTACAATTTTTTTAAATAAAGCCCTTGTGACGATATAATTAACACCCACATAATAGAAATTATAAATAACGTCCGTTTGTCTATATGCCCAAGTAAAGCTTGTTTTCAAAAACAGATCGCAAATTTTATATATGGGCTAATCCGAAAATTTTTCAACCAAAGGCAGAAATTTAAAGTTGGCCAAAATCCAAATGTTTGTTAATGGAATAACAGGATTCATATTCAAACTTCAAAATATATAAGCAATAAGGTTTTACGGCGGTTTGTTTGTCCTTGGCAGAGGCTAACCTAAACGTACCTCTTGCTTTCATTTATTTTTGTAAATAAAATGGGTATATTTCATGGTCAAAAAAGTGGGCAAAACAGTCTTTTCAGTATTTAGCGTTTGGCAAAACTTTAATTTGTTAATTTTTCTTTATTTAAGATAAAAATCATATTTGTAAATTATCTAATATATATTAACAATTTTAACTAAAAATGGGTACACTGTGCACAGAAAAAAGTAAATTGTATACTCAGTAAAGTTTTCATCCAAAACAGTTAACGTTTAAGTTTAAAACAGGTTTTAAAGTGCTCCCAAAGAACTGCATTTTGCAAAAAATTCCATGAAAGTATTCCAATGTGAACGCCAGCTGTGTCAATCTTAACAAGCAAATTTGCGTGCGAATGTAACGTCCGTAACGCAGGATTAGCCTATATGATAAGCATAATTTTTTAGGCCCAAAAATAACAATGGATTTTGAGCTTCCCCTATTGTAATTTTGCGTTTCCAATAATAAAATACATGCGAAATTTTAACGTCTTAAGACTGAAGTACAATAAATGTAAAAAGCCTTTATAGGCTTTACGCTTAACACTCTTTTTTAGATAACGCCTTCAGTTAATATGTTCACATTAGGGGAATATTTGCCTAAACAAGCGTGTCTGATACTGCAATTCAATTAAGTCAAGAAAGAATTTAATTAAGCACAAATATTCGTCTATTCGGTCAAATATTTGCTTAATATGAACGTGCCACTCAAGATTTGGTATAATTGGTGGCAGCAGAATTACAATAATATGTGTGCAATTTTGTTTACTCTCAGTTTAGCCAATACGAATTTATAAAATAAAATAAAAATATGCTACTTATTTATCTTAAATTCTGATCTTGCAAAAAAATATTGACGTTTCTTTTTAAAGGCTTTTCGATCGACTAAAATAAATATTTTGAAATAATTTTAGTTTTATTGGTTATTGTGTTTAAGCTGGTCTATATGCATTTCACTGGTGCTTATGCCAGATCATCAGTAGACCTTTAAACTATAAAATTTATTAAAAAGTTTAAAATTATTACAAGTTTTATTTAAAATTTTTCATAAACTATATGAGAATTTTAAATAAATCAAGAAACAAAAATAAAAACTTCCTTATAAACCCAACCAACAATTTTTATTCAATTTTCATTATTTTATTATTCTAATCCCTTATATATTTGGCTAACACATTGGTTAACACAAAATATATATTAAGGGCAACCGAATAATAAAATTTCATTTATTAACATAAAAAATTTACTAATTATTAAGGATATTCTCCCAATGATTTTCAAAATTTTAGTTTTATTGGTTATTGTGTTTAAGCTGAAATAAAACATTTTATTTAAAAGCTAAAGAGTACAATTAAATTCTTCTGTATAGGTTAGGTTAGGTAGAACAGGCAGCTGTTGTGCAGCTCACTTGGGTCTATTTTACTGATCCCATTGTGATACCTGAATAGTATTCTTTTGTATAATCCAGCCAAATTTATTCATCACGTAGTATTGATACGTTAGCTGCTTATTTTTTCTTCACTTATTTTTTCTTCACTCATTTTTTTAAACTACAGCTGTCAAGGTCCATAGATAAAACACAATTCTCTCTCTCTCTTCTCTCATTTATTTTAAATGTCAAATTTCATATATAAAAAACGTAAACAAAGAAACTCTCTCCGAACTGCGATTACCTGATGAATAAATATGCCTTGTGTGTAATGATATCTAAAAACAACAACAATAAAGAGGCTTTACAATAAAGTATTTTATTATTGTACTTGTTGTTGTTTGTGTATTGTCCTTATTGTTATCATTTCATTATGGATTTCATTTTAATTTTCCTACTTCTGTTTCATTTTATCTCCTCGCACTCTTTCGATTTACATACATACAAACATACATATACTCTTTACTATTTAAATATACAAACATATTTACATACACAAATATATTTTTTTCTTATTTCGTTATTTGTTTGTTGTGTTGTTGTTTTTTATTAATATTAATACCCGTGGAAATTTTACGCCTTTGTTACCACGTTATGGTTTGCTGTATAGTAAATAATTAAAAATTCTAATTAAGCTGTGATTTAACACCAGAAATGAATTTTATTGTCTTTTGTGGCGCTTTGATATTTATGTTTTTTTTTTTCTACTACATACACAATGAGCAACAGCTACATGTATATGAAAAGTTGGTGTGCTTTGTTGTTATCCTGGTGGCTGTCTCCTAGCATTAACCAGACTTGTCGCTATGAAAACAACAAAAATTAAAACAACCAGTAATATTATCTTCCTCCCACATTCAATTTAGTAAATATTTTTCTGTTTTATGTTATATTTTATGTTATTTTTTATAAAAGAACCTCAAAATTAATTCATCAAGTTTATCTACTGCCGTTGTTGCTTATGGTGGTAGTGATGGTGCTGTTGTAATGCGTTGATATTATCAAAAATACATGAACATATTTGTATATGAGTATTTCATGCCAATCAAAATCAAACTACTTTGATATCTACATACATTTGTATGTTAAGGAGTTTATTTAAACATAATAGCTTGCGGTTTAATTCTGTCACTTTGCATTAAATTCATAATGGGGGAAATCACCCTTCGTTGCAAACAGATCATTCAAATGTTGCAGATCTTGCAAGTCTAGTATATATAGTCAATAGTGCAGTTAACCTCGACTCATCATCGTGCCCAACAATTGAACATCAACATTGTCATTGAAAATTTAGACCATCGGATGGAAGTGAGCCGCAAAGGTTGCAGCAGAAATTTGTTCCACAATAAAAAGAAATGACAATAATTTCCTAAAAAAAATTTTAATAACCTAATTACACATATCGATTTTAATATGAAAACATAGACTTTATTCATTCCTTTAGCATACAAACAAACGTATAAACAATATCTTGTTCATCTTAAAAACTAGTTAATTAAATTACAAACAACAGTACCTTATGCTCATCAAACTTTTCGTGGTAGAATTCTGAATTAGAAAAAAAGCAATAGATAAAAAAAATTAACTCAAATCCCCCAAGCTTGTGGGGAACTGTGTAGAAAAATGCATCAATTGTTGTTGTTCTCTCATTTGAAAATGCAATTTTCAACAGATTACATTAAATGTTCCACCAACAATAGCAAAAACAGCAACAAAATGTAGGAAAGCAATCTACTAAAAAAATATCTAAACATTTATCTACGAACATGTACTAATACAAATCTTGCCGCTATGTATTACGAATTATCATCATAAGGATAAGTATCACAGCCAACAACAACGAATATAATAAAGTGCTGCAGATAAACTGACAACAACAGCATCAGAAGTGTATGCAGTAGAAAAGCAATTTGTTTTGTAAACGCAGGTGGTTGACTTAGTTAGAAATAAGGAAACAAAACTAACGAACACTCTGACAAACTAACAAAATAACTATTGGAATTTCAAATAAATGGAGGAATACCTTTTTAACAAACCTAGGTGACTTGTTAAACTAGCATGTCTAAATATGGAAAAAAAGAACACTGAATGAAAGAAAACAACTTTTTCTGCCAGGAAGTATGTATTTGATCCACAACTAGTTTCAGAATACTGACGTAAAACCTGTACTGAAACTAGTAGGAAAAATGTATGTGTTTATTTGAGTATTTATATTAATAAAATTCACTTAATTCTAATAAGTGCATAGAACGCCTGCATAGCAGATAAATAGAAACCCATGTTTCACGAGGTAATAATGTTTGTTTGCATGAATTTTTTGCATGTATTTTGAAGCACATCATTAAAGGCTAACTATTTTGGATTTGAAGAAGGTATTCCTCATGCCTCTTCTTGCACTTATTAATTAGAAGTCATAAAAAATATTATTCACATTGAACTAGTGGAAATTTTTTTTGCTGGGATCTTATATATAATATATAAGTAAGAAAAGGCGGGTGCCGAAAGCTAAGAGACATCTCCTACACCCATAGTCGGAGGCCTATAAGGTCTATAAATAAAATAAATAAGATAAAAAATTAAAAAGAAAAGCACTATTAGAATTAGAATAAATTAAAGAAAGAAATTAAGAAAAAACAGTACTAAAACCCTCATTGTTTTTCACTAAACACCTTATTCCCATGATGAATGCAATGATATTATCTAGTTTACATTTCGAGACATTACTCAATTCATCGTGGAATCGCTAACTTTACCACTTAACTCAATGGCAGTGAAAGACAAAAGGCTATAGTTTTTCTATCACTTCCTCATCTTTCACATCCTACAGTCCAGAGTGCAGCTATCCCCCCAGATTTACCCTTGGCCATAAAGCCCCTGCCACTCTGCAGTCCCTTCTGTTCCTCCATGACCTGTCTGATATCCACGCCCTAATTCCTTCAAAATCAAATTTCGATTCTAATGCCGATCCACCGCACGCCAGGTCGTCAGCAATTTCGCTGGCCACAACTCTACAATGCCCCAGTACACGACACATCTTACGCTGAAAAGCCGATAATTCCAACAGGACCTCTGCTACATTTCCTAACCTAGATTTGACGAAATTTCCTATAAAGCCCCTGAGAACTGCCTGACTATCGCCGTAGAGGCATGTTTTATTATGAGATCCGTTGCCCTATAGATGGCCAGTATCTCTGCTTGGAACACACTACAATTATAAAAAAATTCGTTAGACCTTGCGATGTATTCCCATTATATAGATTGTCCCTGTGCCCATATTCATTTCGATTCATGAGTAAAAACTGCACACCATTTAATCCCACACAACAATCCCTCTCAGTCACATTTCTTTGATACTGAGTATAGTCCTGAAGACCAGTTTCCCATAAGATCCTTATGTGGCCGATATTATTTAAAAAAACGATTTTAGTCTATAAATTTTAGAAAAAATACCGAAGCAGTGATCATTGGGTGCTTATATCTCAGTTGGTTTCAAACTGATTTGTTAGTTTTTCTTAGAAAATTATTCGAGGCTACAACCTACAATTTTGTGTCACTAGGTGTTCAACAATTTTCTAGGAGCTTGCAAAACTTAATATAGATATTGCCGGAATGACAGATTTTTCAAAATTTTTAAGAATAGCCCACATGTTGTTTGTGCATATGGAGGCTACAAAAAGTTGATTTTAACCAACACAAGGACAGATGGACAGTTCCCAATCGACTCCCCTATTCATAAGCTTTCAGAACATATGGGATAGAAAATTAATATTGAAGAAATCACAAATAGAATGACAAGCTATAAATATCGTTGGCACCACTGGTGAAGGATGTAAAAATACACAAACTTAAGTAACCGTTACACTATTTATTGTTTTAAAAGGAATTCTTTTGCAGCCCTTTACCTAATACCGCTGCATCGTGAATCATTGCGTGAGATTTACAGATGAAAAACTTTTAACGAATACTATGTTTTACGATCAAATTTAGCTGAAACTCTAGGTAAAGGATTCTCATCAATTATTTTTCCAAATACATGAATTTTTAACATAATCACATCGATGTATGTATGCGTATACTGTTGTTTAATTTTTATTGGCTTCCACTGTTAACAGTTATGTTTGTATGAATTTTTGAGAAACATAAAACAATATTTGACAAGCCATTCCATATTCAAAGTAATAACTATAAACATATGTGTGTAAATATAAATATGTATGCATATCTGTGCATTGTGTGAATGCCCTGCAGTTAGAATTTCACATTAACAAGTCTATTGGCAATTTCAAAAACCTAGTTAGCTATTGACATGTTTTATATTTAATCTAATCGCAACATAATTTGACTGAATTATATGATTCTGGTTAAATATAATAAAAAAATAAAATATCTAGTTTCATTTCACAAATGAACTTTTTCATTATATAAACGAAATGTTTCATTAATATGATGAAGAATTTTTTAGTGAAGACCTGAATGAATTACGTGAATGAATGAATTTTTTTTAGTTGTAAGTTATATTTACTGTGGTTAATTGAGGTATCACGCAGTAATACTCTTTTCTAAAGCATATGATTGTTTTTCGCTGTTTGGTATGTAGATTGTACTAACCTTTTTAATTGCAATTTTTATACTAACATTTCTTTCACATTTTACTGTTTATTTTTATTAATTTTTAAATTTTTCAAAATTGTTGCATATTTTTCTTACATGTCAAACTTTTTGAATAATAAAAATTCATTCCACATGAAGAACAGTTAAAAACAAATTAGAATTAAAAAAATCATAGCATAGTTGCTTAACAACCACACAGTTGCTTTGCTTAAAGCATCTACTTAATACACGGCTTGTTTTTTACATCTGACTTTCCCACTGCTAATTACGTACATGTCGTGTATTACCTTAAGAACATTGCTTATGTAAAACTCATGTCCAAGGTCTTCTGACAATCTATAAACTATAGCGTGCCCTATTTTTATCCGACATTAGTTGTTGGCTGAAATCTCTGCTGCTGGAAAACCGTCTAAGCACTTGATTGTAAAGCAAAAGGTTTTTCTGAAATGCGAAGTTACGTATGTATTACCAGCTTAAAATTTGTTTGTAATTTTATTTGCTTTTAAATCTTATGTTATTACTGCAAAGTCATCATACTTTTTTGTCATAATAATTTTGTAAATCATACACTTTCAAAAAAAGATTGATTTCATGATAAGTAAACATTAAATGATACAAATCAAGCAAACTCTTGGTTATCGCAACAAAATAAATGATACAACAAAATAAAAACAAGTAAAAGTCCTTTTCGGCTGTGCCAAATCTTTACACAGTTTGTACCATCATGTACATTCAAACATGTATATCTGTGGCTTGGAGCTAAAAGGGCCAATGTCAAAATATTTACTTTTGAGAAAATTGAAATAGAACTTTAACTTTTATAGATGCTTTCATGGTGACATTGGCCAGCATTTTATTTATGAAGCTGTTCTGTGTTAAGTATGACTTTAGCTGTTTTACCAAAATGAAATAGAGCAGGAAAACAAATCTAATGCAATGATTAACTCAAAAGAGCAAAAAAGTGACATTGGCCCTTTTAGCTCCAAGCCACAGATATATAAGTATATATGTATTAGCGACAACTTGCATGTTCATATCCCATTCTCAAAAGCATATCTGATAAATTGATACCATATAAGAGTAGTCTCAAGTATACTTGGGGGCTTCAAAAGGTCGATTTCAACAGACAGACAGATGGACGGACAGATGAACTTAGCTTAATCAATTCCTTTTTGTACAAGGATTCAGAATATATGTACATATACGATACTTTATGTGGTCCCAAATGAATGTTGCTGAAATTACAAATGGAATGACAAACCTTATTGTGAAGGATATAATAATTATGATTTGTTTTCGACAACCAACTATTGATTTAGAGAATAATTTCGTAACAATGGACTTTCTTTACGTGTACAAAATAGCAAATTGGTTATTCAGAAACTGCATGGTATGCAGATGATAATTAAGTAAAAATGTATGCAGTTGTTGGCGATGAGGACGACAATACAATTGTGTTATTGTTTTGTTGTTGCTGCACACATGCATATGTATGTATGTAAAGTACATGCACACACATACAAATGTATATTTATAAGTGAATGAAGGGATGTAATTTTCTCATTTGCACGTTTTGTTATTCAAACCTAGTGTTGCTAGTGTACTAAACTTTCGTTACAGGTTTGTGTGCTTGCAACTATATTTGTACATGTGTGTTTGTATGTTATTATCCTTGTATTGTTATCAAGGACCATTTACAGGACTCAGTTGTGTTGTATATATTTCGTTAGTGCAATAAGAGGGGTGGTGGTAGCGCTTGCGCTAAAATTATATTTATTTATTATTTTAACAGAAGCTAAAGCAGCAGGAGCAACTTTTTTTCAGCATTTATAACAACATCAACATCTACATCGTCTTGTTTTTGTTTTTTGTGTTGTGTAGTTTTGTTGTTGTTGTTTTGTTTTTGTTTATTCTTTTAGCTTATTCTATTTAAAATAGAATAGGCGGAGCGGTGTCTGTTTTTAATATTCATGTATACAAATGTACATTTAAGCAAAGCCAATCATAACTGAGTAAAAAAAATAAACACAAAACATAAAAATATAAATACAACAACAACAAGAATTAAAAACCCGGTAGACTTGATTGTATTGTATAAAACTTGCACACACACTTGTATGCAAACCTTAAAAGTTTACAATTTATACCTGTTTATGGTCTAGGGTAATGGAAATGGAAACAAAAGTAAAATTAATGAAAAATGAGGGGAAGATGGCATTTTTACTGTTTGTTCATCATTTTAACAAATTATGAATATTGTTTTAACGTGTTGTTGCTTCTCTAATATATATTTGTGTTGTTATTGCCATTGCCATTGTTGTTGTTGTTGTTGTCGGTGCTTAATTGTTATTGTCTCGCTGATATTCATACACGTACCTACATCCTCTTTATATTTATTATAAATATGTAATGCATTCTGGGTGTTGTTTGTAGTTCTTTTTTCCTCATGCCAAAAATAAAATCCACCATTTTTAATTTTGTAATTTGATGTTGTTTACTACAGTTAAAGAATATTGTTATTGTTTTAATGTATTAGATTGAAATGTGACTGGTTGTTGGGTACTTGTTTGAGTGTTTGTATGTACATATTTGTATTGTATTTTTTAATTTTACATACATACATATGTATGTACACACAAGTTTATGCAGTATTAATATATATGTATAGACAATGATATTGCAATTAAGAACATTAATAATACTTTTAATTTAAATATACAAAAAAAAACTTTGCTTTCAATTATTGCAGTTATTCAAGGTGTTTTTATGTTTTTCATAAGAAAACTATTTTTATTATTAAAGCTTCTTATACACATATTTGGAAAATATTTGACCAAATAATCGAAACCCCTATTTTTGGAAAATAATTATTTATATGACTTTTCTTACACCAAATATAGTCAAAACATATAACTAAATATAGATAATAAATATATGTTGTAATATTTTTAAATTAAACATTTTAATTAAATAAACATTTATTTATTTTGCAGAAATATTTTAGTTTTTAATTGCAGATTTCAACATCAATCACTGTTGTTTATTTTGACTATATTTGGTGTTTGAAAAATCTCATTTGATTAAACAAATATGTTCGTTCATTTACTCAAAATTATTTACTATTTTTTACTATTTAAGCTTTACTAAATGTCGTTCGCTAACACAAAATTCTAAATAAAATCCATTAAAATCCAATAAGAAAATAGAAAAAACTTTTAAGAAATGAATAAACGCAATATTATTAATCTAAAATATAAAATAATTCTATTTTTGCAAATACAGGGCACGGCAAAGAATATTAAACGCGAATTACATACTTTTTTCAACACTCAATAATGAAAATTTTGTATAACCAAGATTCTTGCTTGTTAAAAATGAATATTGTTATTGCGGCTAGCAGCTATTCCCCGCCAGAAACAAACTTTATTACCAAAAAGGTGATTCTCAAAACGCTTACTTAGTGTTTAGTTACTTTCAAAAGCACTTGCAGAAGGCATGATTTTTTGTATACACTATCCCACTTAGTAGGTCACTTTGTTACAATAAATAAGCGCTTATTCCATCCATATCATAAGCAGCTAAAGCATGTCTTTTTATAATGCAGCGTCCAATTTCCTCTTTTAAGGCTTGAGTCGTCGTCGGCTTATTCGCGTAAACCATCAACTTCAAAAAACCCCAAAGAAAAAAATCTAAAGGTGTTAAATCACACGATCTAGGCGGCCAATTCTGGTCTCGAAAACGCGAAATAACACAACCGGGAAATGACTGATGCAGCAATTGCATTGTTTCTCTGGCTGTATGACATGTGGTGCCATGTTGTTGAAACCACATGCCCTCCACATTCATTTCTTTAATTCTAGGCAAGAAAAAACTGGTTATCATTTCACGATACCGAACACCATTGACTGTTTGCGCTTTACCTGCCTCATTTTCATGAAAAAAAGGTGAGGTGAGGTGGATGGAGTTTGAGCGACATCATCACGTACAGCTGCGACATTTTCGGTCGATCGACCTGGTCGAAGGCGTGTTGTTGTGTTTACATCACTAACAGACCCAGTTTCGGCAAATTTATCCATTAATCTCTTTACAGTTGACTATTTTGAAGCATTATTTTGACCCTAAATTAATCGCAATTTGCGAACTGTAGCCGCAAAACTTTCACCATTTTGGTAAAACAATTTCACAACGAGAATGCGTTGTTCATTCGTGTAGCGCTCCATTTTACTAACCTCGTACCTTCTTCTAGTAGCAAACAATAACAATTGTTCATATGTCAAACAATGACACTTCGAATGGCGCCAAATTTAAAAATTGCGTTCTAATTGGGACACCCGGTATTATTTAATGATTATTTGCAATTTTAAATGCTTTGGAATACAATTATATTTTTGCGGAGTCATCATACTATTTTTATCATCATAATGAACTATATCAAAGATGTCTGTACTGTTAACCAAATTAAAAACAATTTAGGATAAGTGCGTTTAAATCATTGAAATTTAACTGAGTTGACGTACGTATACCCACAATAACGTTGATTCATAAGTACAACTCACAATGAACATGAGTACTACGTCGTACTTATACTTATACCATCACATACTTATATGATTTGCAAAAATACCCACGTTGTTTCATATTTTTTAGAAAATACTTATATTCTCAGAGTGATTCAAGTTGATTTTTTTTTTTTTTATTTATTTGTATTGAAAATTCATATTTGTAATACAATAATACAATTTCTATTTGGGGTCTCAGCGCCACTTGGGCATTACAGAGACAAGTTGTATGAAAAATAAACAATGCTGCCAGGTCGGAGAGTTCAATATATTTTTTGGCCGCCAGAAAATTTTCAATTTTACAATGTGTAATACATAATTATTGCAAGTATCACTATTTAATTTAAAAAAAAATGCAACTGAACAGGCTACGTTTTGGAGGTAAACAATAACAGTTATTTTATGTTTTTTATTTTCATGTTTAAATTTTTTGCAACAAATCAAAAAACTGCGTTTTTAGGTGCTCACTTAAATTTGAAAGAAAAAACGGAAAAACAAAATCTCTTAAACAGACATCAAAGCAAGCACTTTATTTTTGCTTGTTGTTTTTGTATTATTTTGTTAAATTTAAATTGTCTATTTTTCAACAATCCACAATTATTATCGTTAATGTCAAATTGTAATCTGGCAAGCCTAGTTCAAACACACAACTTCATAAAAACTATGCGAGTCATACTTGCTTTTGATCGTCTTTTTATCTTGCGTAAGCGACGATAGCAATAAACCGAGTCATACGTGTTGCTGAATATGAGTACTATAAGTACCTTAAATTTAAAAGTGAGTATTAGTAGTGAAGACTTTCCAATAAGTATGAATGCGAAATAATGAATCATGATTTAAGTTGACTTACTTCATGAGTACTCTCTGGTATGGATGTGCGTATATTAAGTTTAAAAAATATACCCTTCCAAGCGACATACATACATATAATACAAAGACAACATTTTCTCTTTCGCGGCATTTTAGAAACTTACTTTTGTTAAATATGACTTTTTCATTAAGCTTTAACAATTGTATAAAGTTTCTTCCTAAATCGAAGTGACGAGCTTATACCAGTTATCCTTTAGTTTTAACAAAATTTCCAAATAATTTTTTTCTGACTGTAAATTTATATATCAATTTGTATAACAGAACTGGTTTGGCATTTTTAATTGCTTTTTATATCATTGTAACAATTTCAATTAGTATTGTATATCATATTGTTTATTTTTTAATTGTAAATAAAGCTTGTAACATTTTAAAAAATTTTCATAATTTTTTTTGCTTTAAAGGTCTACTGATGATCTGGCATAAACCCCCATGAAATTCATATAGCCCAGCTTAAACCCAACAACCAATAAACTAAAATTTTGAAAACCATTGGGCGAATATTCCAAATAATTAGTAAATTTTTTACATCAAATAAAATTTTAGATTTTAGTTATTCTATTTAGAAAAATAATTTAAATTTAATACTTTGATAGCAAATTTAAAAACCTAAGGTTATCAACTTGTACAAGCCATTTTAAATCATTTCAAAACTCAAACACTTATTGTTTATAGTTCTTTTTAAAGAGAGTCATTAAAACGTTAAAAAAAAGAAAACTATAAAAATAACAAAAACACTTGATGAGAAAACGAGAGAGATTAGCAGTACAGTATCATGAAGGCGACAGGAAAACGGAAGTAAAAAAAGAGCAAACTGAATATAAGCCACCGCACAACAATAAAAAAATGAGAAAATTATTCTCATAACAAGTTAAATTTGCATATGGCGCGCAAATTGTAAATCAGAATTGTTGACGTTATTTGTTTGGTAATCGTTTATTGTTCGGGTGCATTTCGTACGATTCTGTTGTTGTTATTGCTGCTTCTAACGAAGTTTGTATTTGTATTGTTGGTTTTGTTTATTCTTAACGATGACGCTGGTGATGATGATTACGATGATGTTACTAATAAACTCACACGAAAATATCAAGCAGGATAACAAAGCAACAACAAAAGGATTCAACAATAATGATGATGGTGTTAGTATTAGTGTTAAATGATAAGCATGTTGTTGTTGGTAATTATTAAGATGATAATATTAGCATTTGGTGGTATAATGCAAATAAAAAGGCAAACATTGCTAATGCCTATGAACAGTTACTATTGGTACGTGCAACGTGTAACATAAAAATAACAACAAATACAAACATGTCCAACAGATTTTAAAACAATATCAACTTTTAAAATAAAATTTAATAATTTATTACAAAAAAAAAAAAAGAAGAACATAAAAATAAAACAATTAAGAATTACATTTATAAAAACAAATTAAAATGGCGGGTCCATTTCTTTCCCCCCTACCCGGTGATCTTTTAACCGAATATATGTTTGGTCGTCGCCGCCAAAGACGAAATCGTACAACTTTTACACCTCAACAATTGCAAGAATTGGAGGCATTATTTCAAAAAACTCATTATCCTGATGTCTTTTTACGCGAAGAAGTCGCTTTAAGAATAAGCCTCAGTGAAGCGCGTGTTCAGGTGAATAACAAAAACCGCTGTTGTCAACATTCGCTTTATAACAGGGCGTATGAGTGTTAAAATAAATATCCCTCATTTTGCTCAAATAATTATAAATTATAGGAAATTTTAAATCAAACTAAATAAACTGAGTAAATGCTAATAATAGTTAAAGTGCTTATGGAATACTTAAGTGAATACATTTTGTATTATTTATAAATAATAACAAAAACTAAAAACCAAATCGTTTTTATTTATTTTATAATTTTTTTTTTTATTATTACTCGTATTACATCATGTAAAACAAAAACATTTGTATAAAACAAATTGTTTTTAAATAATTTTAAATAAAAAAAAAACTTAACAAAAATATAGCAGAATATTAGGAAAAATGCTGCGTATGTGTGTAGTGATAAAAAGAATAAAAAAATAATTTTCAAAAACGTAAATAATTATTTGTATTTCATTCTAACTTACATTGTTCACTTAAAATAACTATAGTGATAAAAAAATATTGATTGATATTGAAAAATATTCGTCTAAGAGCAAAATCTTACACTCACATTTATAAAAAGTAAAATATATTTATTTGAAATATATTCTGAGAAAATGTTATATGAAAAATTAGAATTAAATCAAATACATTTCAAACTAATTTTAAATTTTATGAATATGAAGGTTAATAAAGGGTCCGCCATCTAACGTTTTTTTTCAACTAGTGATTATTTCGTGAATGGTAACACTTAGCTCATGTCTGATTTGACAGATAATTAGTTGTTGTGTATACGCTTGAACAACGCTGGGAAAGTGGGCCTGTGATCGACTTACAGAAGATGCTGATTTTGCCAAAAAAAAATCTTCTTTTCAGATGAAGCTCATTTTGATCTTGACGGGTATGTAAACAAGCAAAATTGTTGCATTTGGGGCACAGAAAACTCACACGCATACATTGAAAAGCCGATACACCCAAAACGAGTCACTGTTTGGTGCCGATTTTGGTCCAGAGGCATAATTGGGTAATTTTTCTTAAAAAAAGAGCAAGGAGTGGCCGTAGTCAATGGCGTCCGTTATCGGGCCATTTCGAACGAATTTTTGTTCACAAAAATTGAAAAGGGCGGATATTGGCAACATTTGGTTTCAACAGGAAGGCGCTACGTAACACACAGTCGAAGCTACACTTTTGTTTTATAGCATTTTCAAAAAAAAAAAAAAGGTATTTGGCGGACCCTTTATTTTAATTCTGACAAAGTTTTAGACACTATTTAAATAAACTGTTATGTTGTCAACGGCAAATGTTGTATCCTTAAATTTATATTTTGGTCAATATTTTCAAACATATATAATAACTCAAGACAAAAACTTTAAAAGATTTTAAAAGAGTGTGTTTAAATTTTATTTGTGGAACAATTTAAGAACCACACTATGTCATTGACTTGATCAAATGCAACGTCTAGGAAAATAATAGAAAAGTTTTTTTCAAAAACTTTAAAGGCATTTAAACTTATTTTAAAGGATTTTTCAAAGGCTGGTTTAAAAAAGGGCAATTTAAAAAATTTTTTCTATTTGTGTTGTTAATTCGACTGACATACTCTTTATAATAAATAACACACCAAATGATTGCCATTTGGTTTATATTAGAGAGAAAAACTCATGCACATTACAGCAACAACAAAGTTAATTTGAGTAACCCAATTTACATATCGATGCCTTACTTCCTCAACCTCGTATCTTAAAAAATAAAATTTTTCAGGAGAGACAAAAAAAACGGTTCATCTTTTTATACTTCAGTGTTTGGTTAAAAGTTTAAATGTGATTATTAAGGAATTGATTGTATTTATGTATATTAGTCGTAATAATATACTAATCTTTTTTAGTTAAAGCATAAAACAATCGTTTGATATGAAAAAGTCAAAACCGTATTATTTAAGATACGAGGTTGTGGAAGTAAGGCATCGATATGTATGTATGTACGATTGACTATTAATTTTAAGTCTATTACGATTCTTAACAAATAATAATTCATACACTAAAATAATTGTCTTTGTACAAAAATGGAAAACTATTTCCTATACAAATTTAAATCTTATTTAAAAAATATGTGGCGGAAGCGTCCAAAATCAACAGTATTGAATTTTTAAAACTAAAATTTGCGATCAAAAGGCTTAAACACTGTAAAATACTTGCATGGCTTCAAATTGATGTGAAACGATTAAAAATTTCACAGCTCAAAGGTTTTAGTTTTTATAAAATAAAACTAATTTTCACTCTGCACAGAAAAAATTAAAATTTATTTTAATTACGAAACTAATGTTTTTAATTTTTATTTGATTTTGCTCCGATCATCAAAATAATTCCACTTATTAAAAAAAAACTAACAATATTTTTTTTTTAAACATCACTCAAAGTAGTATTAAAAAATTTATTTAAATTTCTAAAATCTTCAAAAATAATTTAATGATAACTTATGTAATTTAATTTAAAGTTTTTGTTTAATAAAAAATTGCACTTAAAAGGTCGTATATGTTAGGTTTTTATTTGTAGATAATTTTTATAATATTAATGTTCATGATTTAACTATGTAATATATTTTAATTGGCCTAAGGAGGCTTTATAAGTATTATAATTAGGAATTGAAAGAAAAATCCAACGCTGAATTTCCACAAAGAATGGGTATGGGTACCGGCCTAGATAGAAAAATATTTAAAAGTAAAAAAGTCTTTTAAAGAATTTGCCAAGCTTTTTACCAATCGGTTAATTTTCCGTATATATCAAAAATAGTCATTTACGTTCAGGATATTGAGGTCGGAAATATATGCAATAACATCAAAACTTTTAATTATTGCGGCTTATCGGCGTGGACCTGTGACATTAGAAAACTTAACAAAAATATTTGGTCTGCAGCCCTCAAAAAGATATTTTCCAAAGATGTGATCTGACACAATTTCGCTTGCTCATGCACCTTTTTTGCAAGAAAAAAAAATCGTTGACTTTAAGCTCTTGGGATATTTGCTTATTTTACAGGAGTTGGCCGACCTTAAATCGATTGTATCGTGTTGTTGTTCACACTTTCATAAATAGCACAAATATTTTATACCAATCCGAAATTTACGCTTAATTTTATTTACAGAAGTGTTAAAAAAATTTTTTTAAACTTTTTTATTTATTTTTGTTAAAGTGATATTTATTTCGTTTTTAATAATACTTCAAACCCAGCTAACAAATTTTATTAAATAAATTAAGAAATTAATTAAATTATATAAAAAGATCAATTATTAACTTAATTAAATGTTTCTAAGCCAAATTGTTTTTCTACGTACGCTTTAAATAGAAAAAAAATGTTTGGTATGACCAAAAGAAAAACAATCTTGAATACAAATGCAATGTGACATTATTATTTGAAGGCTACTGTTAGTTTAACATACATACATTCTTTTCGGCAATGCATATATTTGCCTGGTTAAGTTTTGATTGTTCTAATTATGTGCGGATGCATGCCATTAAAGGATTTCGAAAAGCTTAGTGATTGGTGATATTTCTTCCCTTCGTTTGATCCAGAAATGTTATGGGTAAAATTTCTTTGAGACTAGGTCTAGGATGCACAATCTTAACTTTTGAAAACATGATGTTTGGTTAAGCAACCAGTTCCTAAATATGTTATATTCGTATGCTTTGTATTTTTCGTATATAATTATAATAAGTGTAAATAAAAATTTACATATATCTATTTATTGATATATATACCTATACATATGTATGTTAAAAATAATTATATAAAAAATGTTTCTATATTATTTTCGGATTTTTTTATTTAAAACAGATTCAATAATTTATATTATTGATACAATAAATACCTCATTTAAATTAATCCAAAATTTAAATTACATGTGATTAAATTAATTAAAATTATTTTCAAAAATTTCAGGAATTTTAATTTATTTTTTAGATAATTTTCGCAAAATATTTTCAATTCAAAATATTAATTTCCATTTAATTAATAGTATCATTTTGATGATTGGAGCAAAATCAAATAATATTTTAATTAATAGTATAAATTTTTTAATTTAAATCTTAACGCCATCGTGGATTTTTCAAAGTTAACTAAATTTTAATACTCAAGCCCTTTTATTTTATCCCATATTGGCTCTCTCAGTGTTATAGGAATTGAAAAATATCGATTTCAGTTTGTAAATTTGAGGAAAAACACCGAAGCAGTTGTATTCTGGTGCTTATATCTCAGTTGGTTTCAAACCGATTTGTTAGTTGTTAATTGAAATAATTTCGGAGATTACGGCTTATTTAAAGCCGACCTTCAACATAAACACGGACAGACTGATAATGCTTAGTCGGCTCCCCCATTCATAAATTTTTAGAAAATATATATTTATAGGGTCAGAAATGATTATTGTAGACATTTAACACCTTTTACACTGACTCGGAAGAGTGTAATAATAATTGAAACAACTATGTACATCATAAGTTTTCTAATTCCTTAATATTATTGTATAAATAAAGTAGGAAATTTATATTACAAGCTAAATATAATTAAATATACTAAATTTATTCAATATGTCGTTGATAAGATTTGAATCTTTAACAATTATTTCCTTGCAGGTGTGGTTTCAAAATCGACGTGCTAAATGGCGAAAGCAGGCTCGATTACAACTTTTGCAAGATGCGTGGAGAATGAGATGTTTAAGTTTAGGTACTCCGCCTGTCATGGGTCAAGGAGGTAACACTTTAAACACTTAAATGAATACCCTGAAGAGCTATTAATTTAATTATCTGCCTTAGGTTCCCGAGTACCAAATGGTGCCATGCCCAATGGCTCTGGCCCACCCGGCTTACAACCTGGAGATCTAGCACCCGAAAACCTATCAAACTCTCCAAATAAAGAAAGCCCTAATGGAGTGCTAAATGAAAATAATGTCACCATGATGCATGCCAGCTTTCAGCAAGATAAACATGAGGGCAATACCGAAAGTTCTATGGCAAAAAGTAATGGCACTGAAAAAACCTATACAGAGTTAAAACTTTACAAAGATCATCATCAACAAAATCAACATTTGACTCAAGCATTACATGCTCAAATGCAAAATGATCCTCGCTTAATGGCCACCTTACAACAAAACTCCGATGAGGGTTCAGATGGTTCTGATTCAGAAGAAATTGACTTGACTTCGGGGTCATGTATAGATTTTTCCAATAAACACCAAACGGTTGTTGTGAGTCCTGCGGCATCGTCAGCCTCGAGCCCAACACTACATGGCCATCATCAACAGCAACAACAACAGCAGCAGCAACAGCAACAATTACAACAAGCACAAATGGTGGCCATTAATGGGGTGCATTGAATATGTGACAAACTCTCTTTTATCTCTCTTTCTATTAAATAATCTATCTCACTTTAAAAATGCAATAAAACAAATTAATCATACTACTTACATACACACCCACATTCTTAACAAATGTAATGTAAAGTTTTTCACTGAAATGGGAAAATTACTTTAATAAATATTTGCTAATTTTTTTTT
The DNA here is from genome assembly GCA_941918925.1 of Phyto melanocephala. NCBI lineage: Eukaryota > Metazoa > Arthropoda > Insecta > Diptera > Rhinophoridae > Phyto > Phyto melanocephala. Next base: position 133,510,952 of record OW799234.1, on the reverse strand, counting down.
TATTTAAAATTTGTTGGTAGAAAAGACAACACTGATGTTGTCTAGTTAGTATGAGAGCAGGTGTGCCATAACGAAAATAATTAACTTACCAAATTATTCTTAAAAACGTACCAAAGTCCACCAAAACTATTATTTTCGCAATTTGTCTTTCAATGATTAAATTAGCAAAACATAAAAAACATTATTTTAAAATAAAGAACAGATAAAAACAATTGAACCAAAATTATACAATTTATCAAAATTAATATTTAAATTTTAATTAGGCTTGAGTTCATATTAACATTCTTTATTTTTCCAAAGAATTTTTTTTTTTAATTGCAATAAATGAAAGAATAATCTGAAAAATTACATTTTAACCGACGCTAGCCGAGTGGAATGCATTTTCGAAACCAAAAAATTAAAATTTAATTGCTATAAAATAGTTCTTACGATTAATTTGTATTTAAGATTTTAAGTGGTTAAATGTTTCCAAATACATTAATTAGTATTGATATTAAAAGAAAGATGTAACAAAGTCTAGATCAAAGTAGACTAATTTGCTAAATGTTGACATTTGACGTAATTTAAACACATGCATATTAACTTTTTTTGCAGAAAGAACAGTTGTAAATTTCACCAATTTAATATAATCCTCTAGTTTTCTTAATTATGTCAGTTAGTACTATGTATTGACACCTAAAGTTATCCACAACCTTTTAATATTTCAAGTGTAAATGCAGAGCTCTTTCACATTCAATTTTAATAAAAAGAGTTAAGAAAATTTATTAATTGAATTATTATTTTAACTTTGTGCTTAAAACTATTGTAAAAATATACATACTACAGAAGACTCGCGGTAGCAAAAACACTGCCTTACGTGAACACCGGATAAGATGAACATAATTTTTTTTACACTGACTACTTTGCAGCTTGAACACAGTGAGAAAGCCTCATAACGTGAACAAACTTGTCGGTTATCCAAATCGTTTTCATAAAAAGGGGTATCCCCGCAAATTATTGCACAGGTTTAGTTTAGTGCGCGCTGCTGATTTAGCATGATCTAGACTAAAGTTTTTCGTGAAAAATGTCACAAAAACGTACCAAAATTCTTAAAGTAAACTCTTTGCGATTCGAAAGGCAAAAAATCCTCGCTCTTCTAGAAAGTTTGAATCTCCTGTGGACTACAATTGCTCCAAATCCTTATGGATAACAGCTGCAATTTTTAAAAATCGGTTTAACTAATAATGGACGCTATTGGCTATTTAAATTCAACTTGGCAACGTCTTTAGGAGATGAAGAAGACTGTGAAGAGGACATCCTATTAGCTTTTTTAAGAGAAAGAATTTGTTCAGCAATTAACATTTAAAAATTAAAAGATCATCCAAAAAAAGGTAACTCATTTAAAAAAAATTCAGACAAACCAAACAACCTACCAAGTTGTGTGCTATTTTCGCGAACTTTTTCCAAAATTTACAATATTTACAATGAAAAAAAAAATGAAACTCAAAATATATATTTACATACTCAGAGCTTCATAACAAACTAAGTCATTAAAAGGTACTAAATTTTTTTTTTTTTTAATTTGTTAACTTTTAATATAAAAAAATTCATTTACTAATCAACAAAAATTCAAATCAAACAAATACTTATATATGCATTAAAGATTGTTTTACCACTGTGCTCACCAACTTAACACACAGACCAAAATGTAGCTGTTAAGCATTTTCTGTTAATTAACAGCATAATGTCTATGTTATATATATCATTAAATTGTAAGCCTACAATGTGTTTGTTGTTGCAGCTGTTATCAGTCAGCTGGTTTTTGTTTTGTTTTGATTTTTACTTGTTTATCGATAAACACATGAAAAACAACAAAACTACAATTATAGTCGCGAAGCTTTATAATTTGATTTAATTAAGTAGTAGATAGTTCTTTGTTAAATAAGAAAATGATTTTAAGATCTTTAATAATACTTTTATTATTAAGCACGATGTTAAATGGCGAAAAATATCCTGTTGTAATGTGGCATGGCATGGGTGAGTACAGACTAGTTTTTAGAACAAAAGTAATATTTTCTATTCCGGCATAATATTTTCAGGAGACACTTGCTGTTTTCCCTTTAGCTTGGGTTCAATTAAAAAACTTTTACAAGCGAAACTTAATAACACTTATGTAAAGTCCTTGCAAATCGGTAACAATTTGATAATGGATTATGAGAGCGGCTTTTTTCTACATCCCAATACTCAAGTTGAATATGCCTGTAAACAGTTGGCCAAAGACGAACGACTCCAAAAAGGTTACAATGCTATAGGTTTTAGTCAAGGAGGGCAATTTTTGTAAGTTGGACATAGCATACATAACAGACAATTTAATAATATATGAGCTTATTACAGACGTGCAGTAGCCCAACGTTGCCCTTTGCCGCCGATGAAAGTCCTTATATCTATGGGTGGCCAACATCAGGGTGTCTTTGGTTTACCCAAATGCCCTTCACTCAAGTCAAAGACTTGTGAATATATAAGAAGAATTTTAAATGAAGCCGCTTACGAAACTTGGACTCAGTTGGAGCTGGTGCAGGCCACCTATTGGCATGATCCTCTTAATGAGAAAAAATATAAATCGCAAAGTACATTTTTGGCAGACATTAACAATGAGGTTTTTGTCAATGGCTTATATGCGGATAATTTGAATAAATTGGAAAAGTAAGTAAAAGACAAAAAAGAATAATAAACCGTAATAAATTAATTAGCTGCATCATGAAAATAATTTCAAAGCAATTTTAAACAGCAAAATCAATTTATATTAAAGGAACTAATCAAATGATTTTGTTAATTACAACAATATTTGTACCCCTTTTTAGGTTTGTAATGGTTAAATTTAGCAATGATACAATTGTGCAACCCAAGGAATCTCAGTGGTTCGCATTTTACAGGCCGGGACAAGATAAAGAAATTTTGCCTCTAGAACAAAGTGATGTTTATCAACAGGTAACGTTTTAATAATACATACATTACAATCAAATCCTTTGATTAATTTATAGACTATAGAGTTATACAATACGGAGATTTGCTGCGATTAGGTTTTTTTAATCAAAAAATATATTTTATTTTATTACAGCTGGGATTAATTCACATGGCCATAAATCAAAAACTAGTATTTCTCGAGGCTGAAGGAGATCATTTGGAATTTAATAAAACGTGGTTTTTGGAAAAAATTATACCACTGCTAACTCAGGAAGTTAATTAATTATTTGCTACACATTATATACTCAAGAAAAATTTGTTAAATTAAGTTTTTTTTATATCGTTAGTTTTTTCACAACATATCGCTCATTTACTTGAACAATGACTTAACTCAGAAAATATATGCGATATGTTGTACATCAGTTTACCAAAATATATAACATTTAACTAAATAATATTCTAGTTTATATTACTGCAGTACTTTCTATGATGCTAACAATATTTTCCGCAAAATCACACAATAAAGTGTATGTCTGCATATATAAAGCATCTCGATAGGGTTTCAATTTGCGTACATGTTTTTCCAAAATATATTTATGTTTTTCAGATTCATCTTGCAATAATTTAAATATATTTTCATTTTCTTGCTCAGTGACATGTTCTTCGTTTAGCATCTGCAGACACGTTTGATAAAATGTTTCTTCCAGAGTACTTGCTAAGTCCACCCATTCTTCTATGGCAGTAGAAATAATACCACGAACATACAAAAAACAGCAACGATATCTTTCGGGGTTATCTGACATTTTTGTTTCTAAATCTACACTTTGTCCCTTCATAGGCTCTAATATGCCAGCGAGTTCATTAAACATTATAGACCGAGTTTCTGGATGTGCTATATTTAAAATTGTTCTTTTTAACGTATTTATTTGTAGGTCCCACGTTTTCTGTCTTGGCTTTTTGGCACGCTTATAGAGATCTTTTAATAGTTCTAAGTCATGATATCTATCACATTTAAAACCCAAATTTAATTGCTCAAATAGTTCCATTTCATTTAACGAACGTTGATAGGGACAAGTGCAAGTTGGCATATTTGCGGCAAATTCAATTAAACCAGTTGTTAGTTCATTTATCATTTTCTTGTTTGATTTTTCTATGACATCTTTCTGAAGTTCATTTAATTTCTGTACATATTCCGGTGGAGCTGCACATATGCCACTCAAACGCATTACAATGCCATCTACTTTGCGGTTAAAGAACTTGGGCTTCACTTTCAAAACCCATTTGCTTTTAACAATATTTACTCGTCTTGGCTGAAACTTGACAAAAATTGCATGCACTTCTCCGCTGCACAAGCGAAACGGCATATTGTCGAATAGAAATTCATTATCCCAGCATTTTAAGAGAGTGGAATTTTTGTCAAAAAACGAACGATGTGCCCATTCAAAAGTCAAAACTTTACTGCCGATGTTTTCTATAGTAAAAACCTTTTTTACTTCCGTTTCATAAGGTAAGCATGAAAACTGTGTTACTGTCTTGAAATTGAGAGAAGAGCACTTATTAGACATTAAAACTACTTGATCGTTTATTTTAAAACCATAATCAATGGATTCTTTATGATTTGTCACTATTGCCTGCCGCTGATATGCCACGCCTTCTATTATAGTATCGGTGGATATTTGACGAATTTCATTGGAACTCATTATTTCGATCTCGGAGTTGTGTTCGTTTACTTCCGATTTTATTACACTTTCACCCACAATTTGTAAATTTTCAATATCCGGATAGTATTCTATGACCCGTTCTACATCATCACGTATCTCTTCTATACGATTTTCCAATTGCTTTGAGTTTAACCAGCTAAAGGGTTTCTTGCAGCCATGTCTTTTACGTTTACCCAGTAATTCCTTTTTGGCAATTGTCGATAAACCACTAATTTCAACTACAGTATTTGCTTTCCTTTCGGCTTGCGGTAAAGTTTCTCGCACTTCTGGTATAAATTTACACCGACTCAGATCACATTTCTCCTGCAATACTAAAGGTTTTCTGGTACTTAAACTAGTGGGATTTAATCTCTCAGCATAATCCATTAGACGTTTGACCGTCTGCTTATCTCGTTCATCAACAGTTGACAAACGATTATACAAAATATCTGATTGTTCCTTTTTAGTTTGGTCGTGTATTTTAAGAGACATTTTCTCACGCTCCTTTAAAACTTCTTTCCAGTATTTAAGACGTTTATCGTAACTATATTCCGAAGGCTGTAATTTTACACTGGAACATTGTGAGGAGGACACTTCGCAGGTGCCCTTGCGTTCATCAAATATGTAGTCAATCATTTCGTTGACCAAACGCCTGTTATGATCCATTGAAATGGGATGACATTCACTTAAGGGCGAGGTTACCGTCAATTCATTTATATTGGAAGGATCAGAAATTTCCAACATGGTTGCTCGATCAATGCCGTTATGATGACTTAAATTCAAATTCATTACGGCAATTGTATAAAATATAAAGATTCTAAATAAAATATGTGTATGGATTTAATTTTTTTATTATTATTTATTTTATCAGTTAAAAAGGAACCGGAGCTCTAACAGAGTTGTTTTTCGTACTTTATTTAAATTTAACATCACAAACAAAACTTAAAGCAATAATTTTATTTATCAGTTGGTTTTTAATGTTATTCCTGGCAAAATGATATAATTTAAGCCTGTAGTACACGAAATCTAAAAAGCCGCATACGCTGTGGCATGAGGCGTATGTGTTTCATTTGTCACATGTGTTTCCTATGCATTTTTGGACTAAAATAAATTACGTGTAATATTAAAATCTTACAGCATGCAGCCACAACTACTATTTTAAAAAATGTAACCAAAGTGCTGAAGATTTTAGTGACGTCAGACCCACATATGCATGTGGCTTTTTACATATCTTGTACTATAGGCTTTAGTTATATTATTTATGCTTGTTTTAATTATTTATTAAAATTTTTATTTTTCAAAATAAAGAATAGCGTAAACACTGATAACGTCAGTCGTAATTTATTAGGCCGTCCTATTTATCTGACTTTGATAGATTGTTCGTCTCTCTTTGATAAAATTCATATAAAAATAATTTTAAAACCTGAGCCAAAATAAAAATGATTTACAAAAAATATAATTTCAGGAAAGCTACCCTAAAGAAGCTACCCAATGCGGTAGCGAAATATCGAAAAATAAAATTAAAACTATTTTTTATAAAAAAAAAGTGATCTCAATACAAAAAACAACTGTTTATATAATTTAAAAAATTTAGAAAAATAGTACCATACAAATAATTCTTTTTAAATAATAAAATTTAAAAAAGTAAGTGTGCTATATTCGGCCGTGCCGAATAACAATTGTTTATATCACCATTAATCTCCTTAATATAAAATAAGCAAATAAAAAATAGTAACAAAAGAAAATAAAAAGTATAAAATAAATAAAAAAATTTTTGTTTTAACTGAGATTTGAACCTAAGTTCATTTAGCTTTTATTGGTGGAGGTGGTCTAGGTTTTTTCATCATATCTCAGTTGTTTATAAAGCGATTTTTCTGATTTTTAATACCGATCTGTTCCCGAATATTTCTGATACTTTGGTATCTTACACGGGTCTTGAAAATGTCAAAAAGTTTCAACATACAAACAGACAGACTAACAAGCAGACAGACGTACAGTGCTTAATTGACTCCCCTATTCATAAGCTTTCAAAAAATATATACTTTATGGAATCGGAAATGAAAATTGTAGAAATTTTACACCTATATACATACATACATATGTAACACTCACTGTGAAGGGTATATTTACCATGATGAATTTGGATTTTTTTATTCACTTTAATTTTTGGTCTCTACTGAACATTTTAGATTTTCCAGTTAATACATTTTTGTTGATTAAGTGCGATATCTTATGTAGATCTTTAGATAAAACTTAAATTTTTTTTTAATTATTCAATCAAAAAATCTTAAGACTTTTGACAAGAAACAATTTATGTTTTGTGTACAAATAAATATAAAATTAAGATTTTAACCATTTAGGTCACTTTACAAATTTTTGAATACGACCTGCATTTTCTATAAATAAACCTTTAACAAAAGTGGAAATCAATATGATATTTTTTAAATATTTTGATAACTTACCTTTAAGGATTTGCACAAATAATTTGGAAATTTATTTATTTAATTTAATTTATTAAACTTTTTTAATATATGAGCAAAAATATATACCTATAGAGAATTTTTCTATTCAAAGAATTTTTCAAAAAATATATGTACATCTACATACATACATATGTAAATATATAAAAAATATTAAATCAAGATATTAAAATAAAATATTATAAGTATTAACAAGAATTTAAAAAATGCTAAAAAAAACAATTTAGTAATATCACTTTTGTCAAATTAGCTTAACATCGCTTTATTAACCGCAATACATGAAATTTGTGTATTTAAGTTTTGTTTTAATTCAAACCTTTTTATACATACTTTGCCCAAATATTTTTCATTAAATTATATTAATTTCGCCCGATAGTTTACTAATTTAATTATTTTATAATTAGATTCTTATTGCATCATTGCTTTTACGCGACATTTTATTGAGTTAATTTTTATTTTTTTATTACAGTATAAAGTCCGCGACTTAATAATAACGAAACGTTAACGTTAACTTTCATATGGATAAATTGTTGCATTAACTTATGCGACTTTTTATGTCCTTCACAGATAGTGTAAATGTTGAACGTGTAAATATATGTTGAAATCAGTTTTCAATAAGCAATTATTATCTTATAAGCAAAACTGTATGACAAACAGTGCAGTTTCATGTAAAAGATGAGCTTCACAAGTAAATCCCAGCGAAAAAAGTTTTATGGTGTCCAAAAATATAATATGCATCATAAATGCCTTTCGAAATTTCAAATTTATTAATATTTTATATCATTCATAAGTTCTATGCACTTCCATGACAAGCGTATGTAGAAATCATTCATTAATAAACAGTTAAATCCCTGCATAATCACGATTAATATTTGTGTAATTATTTTAGCCTCAATTTTTTTGTTTATTCCTTAGCAATTCACTGTTATTTCATATTACCCGTATACAAATCATCTCTAGAAACGTTTTCCTATAAACAATACATTAAAAATATAATTTTAAACCCGACATTTTTGCTATTTAATTAAATTTGTCATGAGATTGGCAAGCGAACGGAAAAAGGCGCGTAAAATAACTAAAACTCTAAAGTTGAGTTACAGATAATCAGAGTTGTATTAAGAAATGAATACAGGAAGAAGATATCAAGAGAGTAATGTTATGCTATTATAAGCTTTTGAATGCATTTAAAGCTCTACAGAAAATCAAAAGTTTTAGTTTAACGTATTTATAGCTTAATTTTCTATAGTAAAGTAAAGAGAAAATTAGAAAATTAATTTAAAACAAAACAGAATTTTTAATAAAGAATTTAATAAAAATTTTTGTTAATTCTACAACGCAAATTATTTTATTTTCTTTAAGAATTTTTTATTTTATAGAAAAAAAATGTAAACAGGAAATTAAAAGTTTAATTTGTATGTTAAACTAACATTGATGTTTTATGTGTAAAAAAGCTTTATCTTAAAAAATGTTAAACATGGCTTCAGTTTACGCCATCAAATGTTTATTATATTTCAAGCAAGATTTAGTAATTATTTTCATATCTTTACACTATTAACTTATTACCCGTATAAAAATCACTTTGAATAAAATTGTTATATAATCAAAACTCTGAAAATGTATTTATAAACCGGAAACTTAAGAAATTTTTTACGACACTTCAACAGACCGGATAAGACGCGTAAAGTAACTGAGCATGCAAAGTTGCATTTAACATTAGCATAGTTGTCTTTTGTACACAAGTAGGAAGTGAAAATTTACAGCATAATGTACTAAAACACATTTTCAGCGTTGTCAACTTTAAATATTTAAAAATCACTTAAAATGAAAAATGACTATATTTTCAAGGCAAGGCAATAACAACGCTTAGAATTTTTAGCTTTTAATTATATTCATTAGATACAATTTTATTTATCCATATCAAAATAAAATAGGCTTTCCTAGCTCCTATTAGGAGCAAAGGCCTGATATAAATTTTCATATAATTTTATTTAATTAATACATATTTAAGCAAAGTGGTAGCTTTAACTTCACAGTTGCCAATATAATCAAAAAGGGCTCCACGAAAAACCCCCCAATGAAATAACGCCCAGGAAACAATCCCCAATGAAGTAAACCCCAAAAAATTGGAAATAACACCCAAAAACAGTGAATGAAATAACATCCAAAAATAAATGAAATAAACCCCAAAGCGAAAACGAAACAACCCCCAATATTTGGGAGTTATTTCATATGAAATAAATCCCAATGATGAAAATGAAATAATCCCCAATGAAATAAACCCCATCAGCAACAAAAATGAAATTATGCCCAAAATTCATAAGAGTCAGATTCATTAAGGATTTCATGAAGTCAATATGGACCAATCGTGTGGAGGCCCACAGGCGTCTTCTTCATAACAACTTCGAAAGTGTGCCAGCATTCATAATCAATTTTTTTTGGTGAAAGAACATACAAAGCTCGTTTAATAGTGACTACTTTTGGTTTTGTAAATGGACTAAGTCCAGTGCAGTTATTTGCCCTTATACGATGGAAGCTATTTCAGACCAGCCACCAACGAGCTATCCTATAACTTTACGAATGGTTTTAAAATCCAACTTATGGGAGACGTTATTATAGTTACAATATTGTAAAGAAGGCAGTAATTTTCTGTAATGGAGATATGAGAAAGTATGGACAAAGAATTGTTTAATATTTCCAATATATTTCTTTTTGAAACCCAACTACCAAAAAATTATTTTCATGTATATACATAAATAAACTTAATACATTATACGTAAGAAATGATAGTTAAAACAAAATGGTTGCTCATGAAATTAAGATGGAGAAAATATAGGCTGTATGTACAAATGCTGCCAGTTGGTTACACTTTATTATGGACCTTCTCACTGCTTGGCAAAAGTGGAAGCAACAACCGATTACTTTTGGTTTAGGGAAAACAATATTTATTGCCGTCCGTAGACTAATTTCGTAGTCTGTCACGAAGGTCGCACCATCAAAATCCCGAACGTTATCATTTATGTATTTGAAAAGATATTGTAATATATTCACAGGCTAAAAGTTTTCTTGTAAAAGGCCTATTTTTATATAATTTATTTACAAACACCCCCAAAACCAAAATCTTTAAAAATGAAATAACCCCCGAATACAAAATGAAATATCACCCAAATTATACACGCTATGAAACAAGCCCCGAATTTTAAAAATTTTTTGGGTGTTATTTCATTGGAGATTATTTCATAATTTGAAAACCCCAAATAAGAAATGAAATAATTTCCAAAAAAAAATAAAAGGCGGCCCAAAAAAATTGGGAGTTATTTCATATGAAATAACACCCAAAAATGTATGAAAAAAATTTGGAGAATATTTCATTTCTCGTTTGGGCGTTATTTCTTTGGGGGGCTTTTCGTGGAGCCATCAAAAAGTCTATTTAAATTTTAATAACTAACAACATAAAATAATAGCACTTCGTCTGCATAGTTATAGAGATGAAAGGACGCCAATGTGTTAATCCCGATTGTAATCTAACTGTGTGCCAAATTTCATTTAATTCCGTTTAGCCCTTTTCGCGTGATTGTACAAAAATATCAAAACATTTAAACATACAAACATTCGCATTAATTATATAAGTAGAATAGGAGTAAATGCAAATATTTAAGACAAAATACTTCTATAGACCACGTTGGATGGTTTTTTTCGCCTCTGTATGTATATTTTGAGCACTCGAAACGCTTAAGCTACTAACTAAAACCACTAACTAGCTACAAAAAATTAATATATTTAATTTTTCGCCAATTTGCTTGATTATCTTGATAAAATGTGTTAATTTACATTTTTATATGGCTGTGTGCTAAATTTTATTACGTTTCGTTTTAGCCGTTTCTGCGTGATTAAGTGACAATCTAAACATACAAGCATTCACATTTATTATACTAGCGTGTGCCTGCCACTTTGCTGCTTAGTTATCGAGGCAAAAGTTAGTCAATTTATGTAATAATTTAGGTCATCCATCTGTGCGGCAACATTAGAAATTTTTTGCGTGATTGGGTAAAAATATCGAAATATTTACAAATTAGCGGAAAAGGATTTAGTACAAATATATAAGACAAAATGCTTCTTTAGACGACGTGTAAAAAAACCTATTAACTAAATGCCAAAAATACATATGTTGCATATATTCAGGAATTTGCTTGATTATTGTAATAAACGGTAGCCTATGTACAGTGAGTAATACTTTTTATTTGTATATTTGTTCATTTAAAAAACTTAAAATTTAGTAATTGATATTACCGAATTAAAAGCAAAGCACTAATAATTAAAAAAAACGCATCAGGCACTGACTCGAAAGTTTCTGCGACAAAAATGCTAAAAAGCACTTAGAACCAGGGTACACTTATACAAGGTGGCGGGCCAGCCCAGCTGACTATTTTTTGTGTTCTGGAGAATGTCAAACTACATATTTAGAAAAATTATTTCAACTTCGGAAATTGTCAAGCTCCATACATAAAAAAAGAGAGACAAAAATTTCTCTTCTTTACGCTATCACCTTATGTAATTACACCATGCTTAGAACAGTGCTAAAAGCACAGAGTTGACAGTCCTGTACAATCAAAAAGATCGAATCAGATCAACTGATCGTTAGCTGTCATTCTATTACCAAAATTTTATAAATCTCCTCACTTCATCTGCAATTTTTAATTGTCAAACATCAAACATAAAAATTTAAAAAAAGTTGGAAATGATTGTAACACAAAAAAATTAAACATTGCCACCAGCGTTGCTGGACAAAACAATTATGTATATGATTACCTTAAGGATTAGAGACACACGTAGTGATACTTAAAGTTTGACCTTTATTTGAAAAATAAGTTGGGCTGCAAATATGTAAATCCTTTACTTTAGTTAGTTTTTTTTTTCATTTTTTACACACACCATAAGGTAATTTAATAAGGGTTCTTAAAAAACTGCCAGAGGTTGTTGGCAAAAAAGAACTAAAGTAACGATTTGTGCCCAACTCTAGTCACATCTTATTGTGACGGTACTGTTGTGCAGCGATATTTTGTTTTTTATGACTTAATATTTAATAATAGTCAAATATTTTGTTTGTTTTATTTGAAATGTCGATAAAAAAAAAAAATTAAACAAGTCTGCGAACTTTGATCGTGAAACGAAAATTTGTAATTAACCATTTTAAAACCGGTTACTCGCAGCGAAAAAAAACTGGAATAGTTAATACAAATGCTTCTACAGTAAACAAAATATCGATCGATTCGTTCATAAAAACAAACATTTTATTCTAACAAGGCGAAGTGGTATATATTAATTAAGAACAAACTCAAAATTTGTTGCCAAAGTTTAAGCAAACTTAAACAAAGTTGTGCCAAAACTGTTGGTCGTGCCCTTAGATCCGGCAGCCGCCCGAAGGCATAACTCACTTGGGTCCTCCGAGGGTCCCGTTGTGATGTCGTGCCCTTTGTCCATAAAATTTTCATTTTCAAGTTACCTTGAGTCTTTTTTTTAACTTTACTTTGCCAAGGAACTTTCTTCTAAGAGCGCAGCATATTGGATTTCAATTGGATTTTTTATACGCAAGCTGTGAGATCAATAGAAATCGTAGTTTTGGTTGTTTTTATTTTAAAGAGATTTCAATAAAAATTTGCAAATATTTTTTTTTGTTGTAGATTTTTGTTTGGCTTTAGGTCATAAAAATTCAATTTTGTTGTTTTATTTTTAAAGAAAAGATTTTAAATTTCTTTATTTATTTTATTCCAATATTTCGACCTACTTCGTAGATCATCATCAGGGATCTAATAATAATTTTATGTAAAACTAGATCCATTTTCTTTTAAATGATATCACAGTCATATTTAAAGTTCTGTTAGTTTTGCTGCTATTGGAATTAAGAGTTTATTCGAGTATAACATAATTTTTGTTTGTATTACATTCTGAATTGAAATAATTGCTATACTCACTAGACTAGACCTAAGTGTCGTATTGTCATGTTATATTAAAAAAATTAAAATGAATAAAGTTTATTATTTGTTTAAATAAACGTTTTAATCTTTTTTAAAATTTAAAAAGTTATAAATTTAAAAAATTCAACACTTAGGACACCTTGTAAATTCGTCAAATATAAGTTTGTATATAAAAAGATTATAAAGTTTGAAACAAAACATTAAACGTATTTATTGAATCTCCTCCTTTGTACCTTTTTTAAAATAAAACCAGCTGATTACTATTCATGAATTATATGTTTATAAAAAATGTTTTACATTATTTAATAAATAAATGAAATTACATGTCACACAAAAAAGAACATTGAAAAATTTCTATGAAGTACGTTCAAAACTTGTTGTATGTAATATTTTGGTTTAAAGAAAAGTGCACTTGTTTTTAAAACATTTCATTGAAAGTTTATACTAAATGATAACAAAATTGTTCTCTTATTTTACCTACTTAAAACAAAAACCTAACCTCTGCTAACTAGCTGATAAATAAATACAAGTAGAATGCGAAACAAAAAAGGAATATGATATACAGATATAAAAAAAGTAACAAAACAAAAAAATAACATACATAATTTAAATACAATTAATATATACATACATGCGTATATTTATAAACAAAATTAATATTGCTTAAAACCATTGATAAATTTGATAAAAAAAAACTATTTAATATTAATAAGACTGTGGCAATAGGGATGAAAGCTTAAGTCTGGTTTTGTCGTTTTTAAAAAAATCACTTTTTAGTTGATTTTTATAAATGGATTATCATCGTTATAAAAGCTTTCAAAGCAACTGAAAATTCGCCTTAGGATAATTTTAAACTAAGGATGCACAATAGTCTCTTTATCTTAAATTTCGTTTAAGTCGACTTAAACTGTTTTTCCTTATTGCCACTTAATTACACCTGAATTATAGTACACATTTAGAGAAAATTCTAGTTTTTTATTTAAGTTCTACTTAATAGCGTTTAACTAGTTACCAATTACATACATGTGTATATTTATACGAGTTATAGTTAAGTTAGAGAAGTTGTAAATAAAAATTAAATATTTTAAAAGTTTTTCTTTTTTTTTAGTTTGAAACTATTAATAAGGATATGACTATAGAATAATGATTAGCTTATTATTGTTGTGATATTTGTAGTTATAGCAGCTCTCAATATGATTAGATCATAACTTTGATTTTCGTTTGGCATTACGAGCAAAAATAATTTCAGGATTTTTATCTGGCTTTTGAATTTCACGATAATTATTTACAATTTTCTTCGTCTCATCTTTGGGGCATGATTGAAGATTGCGAAAAACTTGAACCTGTTAGGAAGAAATTAATTAATATAAAATATTAACTTATAACAGAAGTGTAGTTAATTGTTAAAAAATGCATTTGATTCGGATAAAAATAACAAATTTAAACGTTGAAATCTTTAACAAAATTTCAAAATTCACTACTACACTTACCTGTCCCTTTGATACATAAATAGGCGTACGATATATAATCCATGTAACACTTTCAAAATACGGTGCTGTTGTAAGGGAACCTTTATAGGTATAATAATGTTTGCTCAACTCCTGCAGTCCTATCCATGACAAACAATCTAAATTTGTAGAAAAGAAATGTGTATGCCAAATTAAATAGATTAATTAGATAACAACAGGCAAATATTTTCACAAACCTATACCTGAATCAACTGAAGCAGTAGTATGTACTTTGTGTACAATACGAATACCTTCGGTGATTTTTTTAAATTCCGGACAATCTGTTTCTCCACAAGCCTGTATGAAGAAGGCGGCAACCGCTAAGCCATCAGGTTTATTCTTAGCTTCAGAGAAATCTTTATACTTGGCATTATAGTGGACAGCATGAGCCTCCATTGAATATTTCATACCTTCTAGAGTATGTTCACAGCCCGATTCGTCGGTATCGGCCCAATGGAAATGCAGCTGTTCGAAAACATATTTCTGGTTGCCCAAACAACCATGTATTATGTAGGGCTGCTCCTTGCGCTTGCTGAATGTTACCATGGCTGAGGTGCCCGTATTTACGACACGAGCCACACCTACCGGCTCCCAATGGCCATGATATTCCAAGGGATCAATGTCATCAATATGTTCAATGACACGATTGCTTATTTCAATTGGTGACTGGACGGGCATCTCTACGATATTGCAGCGTTATTGACGTAAGCGCGTAAGCCTTTTAAACGGTTTAACGATCGTTGCTGATGATAGGTGTTGATGATTGTTGTTTTGCAAGGAAACAATTAAGTGATGTTCACCGAATTGTAAGATTTTTTCTTAACTTTATAAACACAAACGTGTTGTGATTTAAATAGCCAAGTAAACTGCGACGTGGTGGCGAATTTTATTAAACGCGTTGAAAAATTAAAGAAAAATTCTTGTTCAAAAGCAAAAACGCTTTTCCAAAGCTCTCACACCTCCACACAAAAACAAACGATTTAAGAAGCTAAAAAAAAAAGAATAAAGAAAATTATTAAACGAATATTAAATTACTGTGAACACCATAAAGGCAGTGTTAATCTAAATAAAAAAAATGTCCGGTGTGAAAGACAAACATCTTTAATCAACAAGCAAATAAACAAAATACTGGAATAATTATAATGACATTTTACTCAATGCGATTGTTGCGTGCACCGTTTTATTTCCATTAAATTTTACTTGTCTTAATAAAAATAATAAAAAAAATAATATAAAAACGCCTTTAGTTACTCAAGTGTTTGTGTCTTCTTATATATTAAAAAAAAATTGTAAAATATAACTTTTATTTTATAAATGATTCTTCTTTGCACATCTCCATTACGTTATTTATTGTCAATATTAAACACTTACTTTTATTAATAAACATTTTACACCATTTGTACAATTGAAAAAGGACGTTTAAATGACAAAGTTAATTTTTAATGGCAGGGAAATCGGCAAAGGAAACCATATCGGAGAAGGCTTACCAACCAACCAACCATGTATATCACGTGCTTATGTATTTGTATAAAAGTCTGAATTTTATTTTAGAGAAGATTAAAGCTCCATAGGAAGGCATGCTAGCCCTACCATTTTAGGCATATGTTTCATTCAACAGATTTATGTAAAAAAATACTACGAGGAACATTTTTGTCCTTTAACTCTTCAATGTCAATGTCACACTCGACTACGGCAGAATACTAATTTCAATTTGGATTAGAATTGGTGTAAGCGTTTATAAGAAGAACTCTTGTTTTCTATCTCAAAAATCATTGAACAATTGATAAATTATAACATGTTCATTTATCAAGTAATTAAATTAAAAATGTTTATAAAAGTTTCTTATTTTTTCTCTATAAAAACTGTGTATTTTCATGATGGCAAGAGAAAAGGTGGGTATTTTGTTCGTATGTTTTGCTCAGTGTTTGAATGACGGGCGTCATTGGTGCAACAATGGCAAAATAAACATTTGTTAACAATGCCATCAATTAATAATTAAACTACATAGCTTAATATAAAAAAGTAGGAGAGCTATATTTGGCCGTGCCGAATCTGATAATACCCTTCACCGTCATGAACATAAGGAGTGCATCAAAAAAAATTGTTGTTGCGGTAAGTTAAATAAAACTCAAATCCTGCAATATAGAAACTCTTTAAAATACGCAAATTTATTGGCATAATGTATAAATTTATTTAACATTGAAATCTTAATTTATTATTTCGTATTTATAAAATTATCGACTTTTTCGGAAGTCCTTTCATTAAAGATTTTACAGTTGTTTCTGTTACCTTTTTGGAGGAGGTGGTCCATCTACACATTTTTCCTGTGTTCTTCAATTAATTTTTTACAAAAGCCCAGTACCTTTCCACAGGCCTAAGTTCTGGACAGTTAGGTGGGTTGCCTTTCGTGATACAAAAATGACATTATTCTTTGAATACTGCCACAGTGAAATGATGCCAAATCAGGCCAAAAATATGTAGGCAATCGGTGCTGTCTCAAAAAAGGTAAAAGTCGTTTTTGTGATGATGCCACAAATGCTTGGCTTCGTTTACCACAACTGCAAATAGCTTGCCGCACGAGACATTTTTTAGGGAATTTTGTTTGTTATTTTGTTCGGAACTCTTCCTGAACATTACCTCTTTCATCAGCAACATAAAATCTTGTCCGGGAAGTTGAGAAAAGTCTGCCAGTACGTATGTTTCGTCATCCATCAAACTTTGGTGTATTTTTTATAAAATCTGCCTTTAGTTTTTTCGCTCGTTTTTTTCTAAGTTCTTTACCGAATTGCGATCTGAAACTTTCTGAACTTTGTATGTCTTCAGACCGGCATAAGCTTTGGCCTTTGAATAAAACTATTAGAGCATATCACCGTACGCGCCACTTTTCTAATAGAAGTGTTAGGTGCTCTTCGAAACAGTTGCTCGACTTCTTTTAACTTACAAATATCCCTGGACCTTTTTTATTTCCTGATCCAGGTTTTCTTTCAGTTCGAATGTCAACTTTAAATTTTTTGCTATTTTTTTTTTCTTTAAAGTCCATGACGGATTTTTTTGAAAAGTTTTAATTATTTTTTCACGTACTTTTTTTTTTGCAGTCCATTTTGATCGTAATAAAAATTGAAAACTACAAATTATTTATTGCACGATTTGAGTTTTATTTAATTTAATGCAACTACAAATTTTTTCGATACACTCCTTACTACATTGTACTGGTCAAGCCCTTTTATGTGATACCAATATTGTGGGGGTTAAAGCCGTAACTACTATATTTGTCTCATATATTCGCCATTTAATTTAGAACGCCATCTTGGATTTTTTTTTTTCATAACAAACTATATTTTAATACTCAAGCTATTTCATTTGATCCTCTCATTGGCCCTCTCAGTTGTAGAGAAAATGAAAAATATCTATTGTCGTTTGTAAATTTTAGGAAAAACACTGAAGCAGTTGTACTTTGGTGCTTATGTCACAGTTGATTTCAAACCGATTTGTTAGTTTTTCTTAGAAATAATTTCGGAGATTACGGCTTATAATTTCGTATCTTTAGCGTGTTCAAAAATTATTTAAGAGTTTGAAAAAAATTTCGTTTAAGATATTATGTGTAAATATGTAGGTTCTATTTCGTAAACGTGGTGTTGCGTTGCTCTGTGTTGCGGACGAATATGATTAAATTTGAATTTCTCTCCGTTTTTACGTACAAGCAGTGGTGTCAACAACATTTTTAAAGTAGCTTTTTTTTATTGGGTTTTTTACTTTTAAATATATTTGTATATCATTAACGAATGTAGTTTGAAGAGTTTCTTTAATTTTTAAAATATGTTCGAAGTAGAAGAATAAGATATTAGTTGTATGATATTATACTAAAATTATAAAAATAATTTGCAAATAGTTTTAAACCACCATAAACTATGTTGTATTTTTTCTAATAGATTTAAACCTTGTTTCTGGCTTTAAAAAATAATCATAAAAAAAACTTTTACAAATATTGGAATTTTTCTCAACTTTTTTAAAAATATTTTTTTTCCCCCTCAAAGTAGTGTGGGAGCGAAAAATTTGGGTTAAAAATTTCTTTCGAAGTATGTTTGTATCTTGGTCATGTAAAAGCTCGTTGTGAAGTTTTTCAGATATTTTTAATCAAAATTTTATAGTTATGATATTTTTGCAATAATCAAAGAACTGCAGCTAAATAGGACTTAATCCATTTGAAGTCCCAACAATCATAAACAAAACATCTTAACCTTCACTTCCAAGTTTTCTAATTGAAAAATTCCTTTTTGTTTTATTATTACTTATGCTCGGCGCACAATTGGGACGAACGACGAATTTCGCCCAACACGACGAACTCTTCGGTAAAAATTCGCTGTGCAAAATCGTCGTGTGAAGCACAACAACGACGAAAAAGTAACTTCTTTTATAGTTGATAAAATTGTTTACTGTTTGTGCAAAGAAAAAACAAAAATAATGAAGAATTTAATTTTTTGTGAAACTCAACAAAACAATAAATATAATTTCTGTAATAATAAAAACTTTTTTACGTATAAGTAAACGTTTGCAAAGAATGTTGTGGGTACGTGCATTAAGCAATAATAAAAATTTTGTTTGTGTATAACAGCTAATAGTGTGACCATATAAAAAAAAGATCACTTAATAAACTTAAACATTTGCAAAAACACAAATAAAAACAAATTTTTGTACTTAACTTTTTTATACTTATTTTAAATGTTTAAAAAAAAAAATAAAACAAATATTAATGTAAAAACTAACTTTATTTTCTTAAAAAGTTTAGAAGTAAACCCAAATTTAATAAAAAATGGTCACCTTGTATCAATTTGTTCGTCGTTCGCCGGTGTAAGAAATAGAAATAAATCTAATGCAGTGTTCGCCGCGTATAGCGAACTTCGACTGACGCCACAATTGTATGCATTCTCATATACACAAATGTGTTTTATTTTTGATGATGAATATTCGCGACGAAAAATTCGTCGTTCGTCCCAATTGTGCGGCTAGCATTATGCATTTGGTTTTATTTAAGAAAAAGCATTGCGCATATTTTATTAAAAATATTTTTGGCAAATTTTCTTAGTTATTTTAAAATATGTACTACATACTGTGATGTAGGTAATAATTTATCTTTATCTTTTAATTTAATTATTTTTAACAAACTACATATAGACTGTTAAATCATTTGGATATGCGAATAACTTTTAGAACCCCCCAAAAAAGCGCAATTTTTTACCCAGAAATTGCAAAACTAATGTGTGGTTTACATATTTTTTTTTGCACAAATTAAAAACTCAAAAAAAAGTGCAATAAATCATGTTAGCGATTGATTTCCATTTACAATAAGGAAAACACAAATACATACAACAGACATATCATATTTATCGATTTTAATATATTGTTTTTCATATGTACGATGTGAGTAACAATGTGATACCAGAAACTTTTGCAAACAATTAACAAACCATTGAAATATTGTAAAAAACAAGTAAAACTACTTTATACGGTCATGCTGAATCTGATAATACCCTTCACTATCAAGTACATAGGAATAACGACAAAATCATAGCGTAGCCTAATACTATTTTCACACTTAAAGTTAAAACCTGGTTTTAACATTAAAACCATTAACAGCTAAATGTTTAATACATTTTTTGAAAATAAAATTAATTTCTCATAGAAATAAGTGTATTGCTTGAAGTATTTTATAAAACGTTTGTTAAAATATTTGTATCACACACTGTATATCAGCTGTTTTTGTTTGTATGAACAACAAAGACATTTTTACAATGCGCCTCCAAAATAGAAATTATTTTATTTTCTGCAAGAGTGGTTGAAAATAATGGAGATACTTTTTTAATGTTGATGTTACTGCATTCATTGCCTTTGCTTTGTTTTATTTATTTCATTTGTTAAACATTTTTTTTTATTCAAAATTCAAAGTTTACTGCATCATACAGATTAAACCCTTTCATTTGATACCACTGTTGCGCGAGTTGAGGGCGACAAAGCCGTAATTACTATCTTTGACCCATATATCAGGCAATTTTTATAGAACGGCATCTTGGATTTTAACTTTTTCATAGTATAATATATTCTTCTGGCGAAGCTTTTTAATTTGTTACCAATAATGAGGGGGTACATTCTTAAATACTTTATTTGACCCATAAACAAACATATTGTACGACATTTTGTAGTGGCAAGCCATTTCTCGGTTGTATAGAAGCTGAAAACAAATGACTTCCGTTTGAAGATTTTAGAAAAAACATTAAAACAGTTTGTGTTTTAGTGCTTATATCTCAGTTAGTTTCAAGACGATTTGTTAGTTTTTCCCAGATAAATTTTCGAGAGTGCGTCTTGTAATTTGGTGTCTTTAGTGTGTCCAAAAATACTTTTTAAGTTTGAGGATGTTGAGAAAATTTATACACATATTATTTTGATTGATATACATTGATTGAGCTGGATTTCAGAAACGATTCGTTTCTGAATATTTCCAAAATATTGAAACAATTGGATGTTTCTAAAAATTGATTTACACCAACACGGTGTAAATCTTTGTCCATTATGTCCTTTATTAAACCTAAATATTATACATACAAAAATGCAAAATAAGATACAAAATAAGATATTTAAATGAAATGTTCACAGGGAACACAGGGCGTCATAAGCTTAAAAAAACATATTTTATAAGATCAGATATGAATATGGCAGAAATTACAAACATAATGACAAAGCTATACATGCACTTGGCAGCACAGGTGAAGGTAATTAAAATAAATAACCAAGTAAAGACTAGTTATTAATTCTGACTGCTGTAAAACAATTTAAAATAATTACTTTTAATATTCATTTTTCAAAAAATGTTTGTAAAGTACAATAAATTTTGCAACACTTGTATTTTAATTTTCTTAAATTTTTTTTAATTTATAAAGAACATTTGAATCACGTGATTTAAATTTTTTATATTTTACTACACTTCACAAGATTTTGCAAATAAATAAATTTAACTTTGTTCTTCAAGTTTTCTTATCTTTATGATGTCAACTTTTCAATCAACATTCGTTTAAACAATTTAAATGTTTATAACGTAATTATAGCAAACAAATTTATAAAAACAATAAAAAACGCTAAATTATTTTATTTTCACAAGACCATTTCTAGGGTTTGTTTTTTTTTTATCAAGAAGATGTGTTGCATTGTATTAAGTAGTATTTAATACTAAAATTCTAAAGTACTCAAGCACCTAATACACGGCATGTTTTTTAAATCTGACTTGGTAAATTGGTATCTGTATGTAATTGTTTATATCTGTCAAAATTGTTATTTAACACTCAACCGCCGCTGAGTGTTTTCTGGTTTGAGAGATTTCTGCCAACAGATGATGTCAGGCGGCTTGAAATGTTGTCAGATGACTAATCACATGTGTTTAACAAAAGAAATGTTTTAATGATAACATACGATATGTATGTACGTCTTTAGCAGTGGGGAATTTTACAAGGTAAATGTAAAAAACATACCGTGTATTAGCTGCTTTAAAGAATTCGCGAAATGTTAAGTATTGCCAATTTCGTCATCTGTAGTCGAGTTGCTTGCAAAATGGCTAAAGTGTAATTTAGAAAAAAAAAATTTCATTCTCTTTTTTTGTACTTTATTGCAATACAATTATAATTTATATCCTAAATTTCATTAAACGAGCGGATCGGAGTGAAGACCTTTTGCCCGTTGTAGTAAAATCAGACTAGAGTTTCTATTAAGGCTCGATACAATCACCAGACTAACACACTACCAACAAGTCCACCCGAACTCAAGAGACTTGTTTATATTATCACAAAGTCATTTAAAAAAACTCAACGAAAAACACACACAAACGTACGTATGTAAAGGGGTTTCTTTAACAATTTGTGGAGGCTATGTTATTAAGCGACATCTTTTGTATTTAGTTAATTATTTAGTCACTGAATGTTCAATTGTGAATTGGTAATATTAGTTGTCCAGATTTTTTGGTCGGATTTATAAAGTCGTACATTTATCTCTGCCAATAAGCTTCAGTTAACATGTTTCAAGTCGTCGCTCAAACTAAGCAAATATATTTTTTTTTTCGATTCTTGATAATATCTCACATGATAAGTCACATCGATTGTAAAAAAATTAAAAAAAAACTAATTATTTAAGTAAAATTTCAATAGGCCGGTTATTGATTTTAAACTTCAGCTGTCAAACTTCTTACATAAAAAATATCAACAAAAAAATTCTCGCTAAACAGCGATTTACTGGTGAATAAATATGCCTTGGCCTTGGTTATACTTTTGTATTACATATGACAAGTTCGATTATGGATTGCAACCGAACTTCAGTGGCATTGCCAGTTGGTAACAACAACTTCTCGGTTGTCAATACAATTTTATTTTTCATTTTCATTTTTATTTTGCCCTCTGTAATACCGTTATTGGCAAATGGTAACGCTGTAAATTTCAGTTTGTAAAGTAGTGACACTAAGCCTTATTGCCAGTAAACTACGCAACAAGAGTTTGGTTGCTCATAAGTAATGAAATCCGAAAATTCAAAATCAAATTCGATCATAAATTTGATATACCAAACACATAAAAATAAATTTTACAGGGTGGTTTAACCGAAAAGCACTATACTAATTGTAAATAAAGCAAAAGGTTTTTAAAGGACCATCTTAATACTTTTTATTATGATAGAAGAATCTATGAGATATATGTGTGAAACAAAATATTGACCAAATGCTCGCCATGGTTTCGTTGGCACACTTCTATCCGGTGGTCCATATTTTCAATGACACTGAGATATAATTAAGGTTCAATGTCGTTAATGTTAATTTATCAGGTAATTGCAATTCGGAGAGTTTTTTGTTTATATTTTTTATATATGAAGTTTGACATCTGAAATAAATTAGAAAAGAGAGAAAATTGTGTTTTATTTAAAAAGAATCAGATGACGAATTAAGAGTACCTATATATTATATATATGTTCCTTTAACTCCCACTGGAGCATAGGGCGCCAGTACCTGATGAATAAATATGCCTTGCATTTAGCTCTTAAAATACTTTTGACTAACTAACATATACTTTTTCTTTATACCCAAAAAAATAAGTCCAACGGTGTCAAATCATTTGATCATGGCGGTCAATTAATATTGCCTTGCCGCGATGTGATATAACAAGGCCATTGGATTCCTCGCGTATAAGAGCCATTGTTTCGTTGGCAACACATATCGTCCAAGTAGTTCGTTATTATCTCGATTATCTCGTAATAGCAAACTCTATTCACGGTAACTTCTTGGCCGACCTCATTTTCGAAGAAGTACGGCCCGATGGCGCCGCCAGCCTATAATCCTCACCAAACAGTCACTCGTGGATTCTCGTTTACATAAATGCGGTAATTCTGCTTGTTGACAAATCCACTGAGGGTAAATGATCTTAATTTGAAAAAAATCTCTTTTTTACAAAAACCACCGTCCTTTTCGACTGCAAATAACATTCAAACTCTAATATTACTTACGGTCAAATAAAATAAACAGATTTTAAGGCAATGTAAAAATAAATTTAATTATTAAATGCCATTAAAATACAATTTAAAATAGATTTCAAAGTGTAAATGGTATGTGGCAATAGAAAAATATCAAATACAAATATACAAGTCTAAATTCCAATTTTTATAAAAATATATGAATAAACGGCATTCTTGTGGCTGTTGCAGCTATGGGTGCAAACTAACATTCATATTATTATTTGGAATTATTACAACTATCCAATATAGCCTGTTCAGAGTTAACAGAATCCATAGACAATTCCGACATACTGCTAACACTAAGTGGATCATATTCATTAAGGTTTACCACACGTGTGCTATTTATATTCTGCACAGGACGAGCATTACGAACAATGCGAGTTTTACCATTTGAGCTAAGAATTTGGCGAAATTCATTAAGTTGACGTTCACTAATCGCCAATGCTTCAGGAAATATAAACCACTCAGTGCCCTGATAGCAAGGCGGTTCGGTAATAGAGCCACCATAACTATAGAAACCGGAACGAAATTTATGACATAAATAGGCCAGAGGAAATGGTGGAATTTCTATTGTTGTACCCGGTTTGTGTATCCGATGAAGGTTTTGTATTATAGGATCCAAATAAGGATTATGGGCCGATAACTGTAAAAAAGATATATATTTTATTTAAGTTAAAGAAAAATTAAGAAATAAACTAAATAACCTCGAAAAAGTATGCCACCATAAGTAAATCATAGCTAGAGACACAATCTCCCATGGGTCCAGTGCGATGCATGGCTTGTAATTCCAAGGGAAATTTTTGATAATTAATCATATGTTCGGAACCCTCACTGTTCGAGAGACTCCAGCGGAAACATATTTGCACAAAGCTGTAGTTTGACAATAAATCTGCTCCACTTAAAGTGGGAATATTGCCCGAAAATGTAGCTCTAACTATAACTAATGTAAAAAGAAACTGTAATTGAAATGCAATATTTTTTTTCTCTCTCTTTGAACACACCAGTGTGACCAGTATTCTCCATCATTACGCTAGAAGGCAAATCATCATAATGATTCCATGTCAAGAGTTCACGTATGGGTAATTTCTGTGTGTATTTATCAATAATATTTATGGGCGATTGATTTTCCCCCGAACAACACCAAGTATGAGGACCTGAAATGCCTTTAAATGAGTTCTTTAATAAATCATTTTCCTTCCTAAACTTACCCCTTTCAACGCCATAATCAATGCTATTTCCTAAAGAATGTATCGCATTTTCACAACTGGTTGCTGTTGCTCGCAAGCCACATCTTGAAGCCACGCGACTAAAGTCACAAATTAATTTGGCCATATGAACATTGGATACAACCGCTACAGCCAGTATAAAACTAAACAGAAATATCACTATTGGATATTCCAAAGCCGAGGCTAAACCATTGTAGATTATACGAAATATAATATTCATAAGAGAACACAGGGAACACTCAACCATTGAAATTGTAATTTCTGAATGAAATTTACTTTTAGAAAAAATTGTTTCTCAATATTTTTTTTTTTATAAAAATTTTCTTTTCTTCGACAGCAGGACAAAATTAAAAATTTTTCCAATTTGTACTAAATATTTGACAAAAGACAATATACCAGAGGTCGTAAACAAATTCTTAAAAAATATATGTAAGTAGAAGCAGGTGTAGTAATACTTGAACAAACGCACATTCGTCTAAAATAAAACTCTTTCATGTAATTAAAGGGTGTCCAAATTAATTTTAATAAAAAAATATAATAAACATATTTTTATTTCAGTTTATTACAAATATGTCCCGGTTAAAAAGGAAAACTTATGTCGACAGACTCCAAATATTTAATCAAAAATCTCACTCAGTCACGTTTTCCAATAAACTATAGTCCATGGTTTATACCTGCTCGATAATGTTATTTTTAAGCTATTTAACTGTTGTAACTTGCTGTACACTTTTTGTTTCAAAAAACCCCACAAAAAATTGGTGTCAAATCGCACGACTCCAATTCAGAAATAATGAAATTTTCCATTGTTTCTCTTGATATGTGGCAAGTAGCACCATCCTGTTTAAACCACATATTCTCTACGTCTAAATCATCAATTCCCTGTCCCAAAAAGCTTCGGATCATCTCCTTGTAGCGATTTCCATTGACCTTTGATACTTTAATGGTGTTTTCTTTTCTGACGTAAATGTTGCATTAATTCTGCCCTATGCCTTTTTTGTGTTCTTTTCTTAAAAATATGTAATATTATAAACGGGTGACAAGTTCTTTTGTAATAATGTTGCCATAAAAATGAGAAAAAGTGTTACATGTCGTACCCTGAATTAAATCAAAGGGTTAGAATACTGCTCTCGTACCCTGAATTTAATCAAAGGGTTAGAATACTGCTCTCTTTAACAGCTGATTTTAAAAAGAATAATAAAGTTTTTTTGTTGTTAAAAAAATTTGTTCGTCCCAGGGTACACTTATACAAGGTGGCGGTGCCAGCCCAGCTGACAATTTTTTTGTGTTCTGGAGTATGTCAAACTACATATTAAAAAAATGATTTCAACTCCGGAAATTGTCAAACTTCATACATAAAAAAAGAGAGCCGAAAATCGCTCTCCTTTACGCTATCACCTTATGTAATTACACCATGGTTCGTCCCAAATTATTAAAATGGAGCAAGAAATGCAGTTATACATACAAATATAGCTATCATGTTAAAGAGCTAAAAAAAATTCTGTTCTATTCTGCTGATTCTAAAGGTAGCATTTTTTTACTCTCCTAAAGAAAACTCTTGAAAAAACTGAATTTGTTAAAGAAACCACGATATATGTATATGCATTTACACCACCAATTTATTTTCTATCTTCCATAAGCTGTTAAAAATAGAAGAATCGACTTAAGAAAAAAATATAACAAACGCATGGACAGGAAAAAAAAAGCTGAACATTATGAATTAGACAATAGCTTCCTTCCTTTCGCCACATCGTAAAATGTTGAATCTTATTGAAAGATTGTTTCTAAAACTAAAATTAAAGCTCGAGAAATGTTGACGGATCCTCCATATATTGGGGATTTAATATGTATTAAAAAAGATAGATGTAAAAACTTTCAACTCCTGCTGAAATTCGACGAAATATTCATTAAATGTTTCTGAATAATTTTTATTAAATAAAATCACATTAAATCAGTTCATAATATTGTAAATTTTTAACTTTTTATTAATTATAAAAAGTTATGAGAAATTTTCTATTTGATTTGAAAAATTCTGATTTTTAAAATCCTGAATTTAGTATGAAAAAATCTGAATTTAGAGTGAAAATTCGAAAGGGATCAGAGGGATTTATTTACTAAATTATCGCTGTGAACAATAAATTTATTAAAAAAAAAAAACATTCGGATATTGAAATATAAACAACCCATTTAGCAATCGATCAAACTCAACCTTTAACTGTGTGCAGGTGGTGGTAAATTTTACTCTGTCATTTTATTTCCTTTTATAATTCTCTTCTATATTATTTTATTTTTATCATAAAAACTGATATTCGATTGTATTTTGGCTGTTGAAGCAAGAACGTGAAGAAAGAAAATTACATTCTGGGGTAATGTTTACCACTTGTCCATGTAAATATATGCAACTTTTGCTTTGAAAATATTTTACCAGCCATTTATCTGTCCGATAAAATACTGCCATTAGCTAACGGCAAGTTGTAATAACAGCCCTTAGTTTTTGTTACAATTAAAAAAGCTTGTAAAGTAAAATGCCAGTTTTGTTTAGATAAAAATACAAAAAATTTTAATTTTTTTATTAATTTTTATCAAGGCATATTTATTTATCAGGTACTCTTGATTCGTCAGCTGATTATTTTTTTCATCACTTACATATATTAATTTCAGGTGTTTTCACTCTTTTCTAATTTATTTCAAATATCAAACTTCATATATAAAAAATATATACAAAAAAATTCTCTCCGAACTAATGAATAAATATGCCTTGACAAATATGATAGCTTAATTTTAATAAGCATTAATAAGGAATGTTTTATTTATTTATTTATTTTTTTGTTAAAAAAATTTTGAAAATTTAAAAAGGGGTAACATTTACCACCACGTCCCTAAGTATGTCCCATAATTTTACCTCCTATTTTAAAGGTTAAACTTCTGACGTGAATGCCTTTAATAACAAGAAAAATAAACAAACGCTTTAATTGATGTGAATGACTGACCACTAAAAAAAAATGTTTAAATTAATAAAAATTGCATATGATTGAAGTGAAAAAAAAAACGCTAATGATAACATTCATCACCATAAACGTCATTAATTTTTGCGAACATGTGATGAGCTGTTATTTTTATTCCAGTATGTGCAAAAAGATTTTTATTATAATTTTTCTTATCGCAGTCAAAGTATACTTATGAATAAAGGTGTTATACATAGTATGTGAGTTCAGCTAATAATTAATATGTATAAACACCATTTGTGTAAAACTCTAACTAATATTCTTTATACAGAGACTGGTCACACTATCACCTTTTCAAATGTAATACATCGTTGTATTTACATTGTCTGTTATATAGCGTAAATATATAATTTAATATGTCGTTTAAGAATCATATACAGATTTAATCATTGTCTAATTATCAATTACAAACAATTTTAAAAATAGACTTTAGATTATGAGCAGAAAATTTTAAAATCAACAGAAATATAATTAGAACAAATTTAAAACTTACTGGTTTTATAATGACATTGGCGCACTCAAATACATACATGCACACACATATATATACATATATATAAACGTTCGTATACGTGGTTTACAAATAAAACTAATCTGCATAAAAAAATATTATTTTTTTAATTTTTAGAGGTGCCAGATGGCATAATACAACTTCTTTTACTTTCTGTCTTAATTTGTTTTGTTTTTTAAGCAATACATATTTAATTTGTCAATTTAAAAGCTGTGACAGCCATAATATAATGCCACAATTTTTTAAAATTTAAAAAGTCTTAACAGTTTTACAATAAACATCACAAGCTTTTTACTAATTTTAAAATCTTTGGAAAATTATCACATTATAACAACAATTGGGTGGTATATTAGAAAGAAAATTAAACGAAAAGAAATATCGATTGATATGCAAATTGCAACTATTCATTTCTACGGTATAAACTTTCTGCAAAGTAAGTACATTTAAAATCCGTGTTTATATTAATTATGAGTTGTGATTGTGTCAGCTTTTGGTAAAAAAAAAAACAATTTTAAGAGATTTGAACATTTTTGAAAGTAAAGACAATATTTTATTTGAACAAAATATATACCGCAGCAACGGAATGAATAACTTTAAATTTTGCTTCCGAAAAAAAGTTTTCCGCAATCGCGGAGCAGAATACGAATACCCCTTTTATTTATTTTTTTAATTTTTTGTATTGATATGTTAAGCTCTAAACACATAGACGACAGCAGACTTCACAACTTCACGGCTTCAAATGCTGCCAACTTCAAATGCTGCTCTGAAGACAGCTTCATAATTATTTTGAAGACAGCAACAACATAATAATCAGCTGATGTGTATTTTAGCAATACAAATTTCAGGGATGCCATGCAAATGCTGTTGTGCAGTCGTGCTGCTGTGCTGCCGTCAAAATAATCGTTTTCATTTAAACACATGGATTTTATTTTTGACTTATTGCTGCTTGCTGTCTGCTGTCGTCTATGTGTTTATGTGTATCACAATTATTGTAAAGGGTAGTCCAACCAAAACGCACGATGTTAATTGTAGGTAGGTAGGTAGGTAGGTAGGTAAGGCTGGTGCAAAGTTACCCTCACACCTTCACTCGGAGACCATTACGGTCCATTGTGACGCCTTAATAGAGAGAAGAATAGAATAAGAATATAAATATTTAGAATAGAAGAGAAAGAGAAGCAGACAATTCTAGAGTCTCCGGCGGGAATCGAACACGCAACCCCCAAACAACTGACTTGTCCTTTACCGACTAGTCCACAGGGGCACTCATGTTAATTGTAAATAAAACAAAAAGTTTTCACAGAACTATCCCAATATTTTTTATTTTAATGGATCTATAACAATTATGTGTAAAACAAAATTTCGGCCAAATGATTAGTATATTGGTTCATATTTTTAATAGCACTGAAACATAATAGAGATTCAATGTCGTTAATGTACCGAATTACCACATCCTTAAGCACTTGAATTGTTCTTGGCTTATTAACGTACACTTTTTCTTTTTAATATCCTCAAACAAATAAGTCTAACAGTGTTGAATCATATAATCGTGGGGGCCAATTAAAATCGCTACGAAGTGAGATAATATCGCCATTAAATTTTTTGCCATTATTTCGTTGACTGAGTGGCACCACCCTGTTGGACCCTGTCCGGGTCCATATCCTTAACTTCTGGTCACAAGAATTCTATTATAATCTCGGGATAGCGAACACCATTGACGATAACTGCTTGGCCAATCCTATTTTTGAAGAACGATAACGCCGGCAGCGATAAACCACACTAAGCAGTTCTCGTTTACCTAAATGCGTCAATCTTTTATCGAATCCACTAAGGTTAAATGTGCCTCGTCGCTGAAGATGATTTTCTTTGTAAAGACATCATCTGTTTAACCAACGATTCGGCGTATTAACGACGCTTGAAATGGTAGGCTTCAGCTCTTGAGTCAATTGAACTTTGGAAGCGTGTAAATTAAATTCTTTATTCAAAAAAATTGGCGGCTCTTCTGCCACACTATCGCGAACAACAGCAATATTCAGCGAGCATGCACATTTCCTACAAACCAGGTATGCTAAAATTTGCACAATTTTCACTATTCTTTCGATTGTGGACACATTTTGTCGATTATTTGTACAAAGGCTTCAACAATGTTAACGCGCTGCCTAATTGTGTATCTCTATATGGTTAAATTAATTAATCATACACTGAAACAAAGAAATGTCAAATCAAGTTGTGCAAAAAATTTGACGTTAAGGTGTGACTCTCAATCAACATCGTGCATTATGGTTGGACCTCTATTTATATGACCACATTTTGAAGGCGTTATGCTAATTTGTACTTCCATAATTTTAATAATCAGTACCTCTAAAAATCATGTGAAGTATTTGAGTTTGAAAGATAATGACTCTCTTTTTAAAACTCATTTTTATTGATAAATAAAAAAAAATTCATTACAGACGCAAGCAAAAGATGTTAAAAACTTAATTCATTAGAAACTTTTTTACACTATCGATGATAAATGAATTAGTCCCATTACACTGTAACACTTATAGATCAGGGAGAAAATTCCCAAGATACAATTATTTTTAATTATTCAGCAATGAATCTAAATAAAGCTGCTGAAAACTATCAATATCATGTTATTTAGTTTTTTTTTATGAAAAAACACTATGGCACTGCATTAATTGTAGTTTGTTGCTAAGAATTAAATAACACAATTTTATAAACAATTTTTGTGGTTTTCGAAAACGTGTAAGAATCGTAAAAACGGAAGCAAAACAAAAACTTACGACTGAAAACAAATTTAAAACTTAATAAAATGCAAAAAAAGTATTTTGTGCATGTGATTTTCAGTCTGAATACAAAACAATAAAAAATAATATAAATCTATAAAAGTGATTAATGAAAAAGTATAACGTGTATTAATTAATGAGATGCTGAAGGCGAATTCATATTATTTGTTGTTACATTTGTATAGAGTTTAACATTGATATAATAAAGAAAACGACCAGCTGATCAATAACGAATGCCTTGTTAAATGAATGCACATTACTAAAATCTGACATTATTATTGTGGTATTTTGGTACTAAACATACATATGGATATAGGATTCGCTTTTTAAGGCAAAAAAGCAGAAGATTTATAACCGCACAAAAAATAGAACTATTATTATATATGTAAGTACAATATAAAAAAACAACAGTACCAGTTCTTAACTGTAAACTTTCTATACCATCTCCATGAACCAATTAGCATTGAGTGTGCTTGGAAAACCACTAGTACCTTTGGTTGTACGCCTACAACCGGAGTCTTAAACAAGTTTAGGGACGACTAGAAAATTACTTCCAAGACACGTTATGACAGAAAAAGGATATTTGTGATCAGAATAAGACAAACAAAATAAAAGCCATGTTAAAGAGGAAACCTAACATTTGGGGGAGTCGCTCAAGAAGTTGGAGTTTTTTGTACGTTAGGTGAAAAAGGAAATTAGCCAAAAAAAATTAGAAAAAAATTTTGAAAAATTTAATTGCTGCATCATGGACAATAGTGTTTGTTTTTGTTGACTTCTCACAGCTACTAGGCCTGCAATTCTACATTGCAGACTCACGGAGGAATATGGATGGATGACAAATTTAAGATTAAAAGGAAATGAAAATTTCCTCAAACTTCCTTTTATGGCAAGCTTACTGCACTTGTTGTAACAGGAGCAAGTCTTTTGTGATGACATCAAAAAGTGCTTTGAGAAGCAACTTAAGTAAACTAAACGCGGTTTTAATACATTTTTTATTTTTTAAATTAAATTTTCACCAGATTTTATAAATTTTTTTATTGAAAATTTTTTTCGAACACAGTGCTTATGTAGCATTTAGATTCGCAAAAATATGAGCAGTGATTTGTAGCCTATTGTTACATTTCGCGTGCACTCTGACATTTGCCTAACTGTTACATTATTTTACAACGTTTAGCATCGATAATATATGTATTTGTATGTATGTCTGACTTAGTTGGCTACCAAAAAAGCAAACATTCAATTATCAGGGGCCAAATTAAGGCTTTCGATCACGATCGAAATTTGAGATTCTAAAGAGAATTTTCAAATTTCGATCATGTTCGAATGCCGTAATTTACACCCAGATCTTTATATTTGTTCCTAAAATAAAAAGATGGCTTAAAGTGTGCAACGTAAAACGTCTGTAAGTTACAACACTTATTAAATGTACAGTACTATTTTTAAAAGTTAACGCCAGATTAATTGTAGCAAAACGACAAATGAGAAAAATAAAAAAGTGAGTTCTATTTTTTAAAAGTGAAATCAATAAATTACATCATACATATTAATAACCATACGTCAATACAAATTGCTCATAAAAAAGAGTTAGTTTACAATCAATGATCTTTCTAAACTTTTGTTAAGGAACTCCACTCAATTAAAAATAAAGTTAAAGCCCGTAATTCGATTCGAAAGTAAAATTTTTCGAATTAGTATGCTTAATACATAGTAATTCGAAAATATTTGCTTTCGAATCGAATTACGCAGTTACCCCTAGTATTGAGTTTTAATATAATTTTTTTAAGTTCAAAAAGTATTTAAAGAATGAGATCGATAAAACCCTAACACGAATAAAACGCAATAACTTTGAAACGAATTAATCAATTTTAATGAAAATAGCGAGGTAAAAATTCAGCTTTTTTTGATGAACTGTTTCACCTTTTCCGGAATTGAGACCATGAGGGTTTTGATGGTATCCTTAGTAACTTTATTGCTGGAATAAGACCATTTCTGGGAAAAAATTTTAGTAG
Source organism: Phyto melanocephala (assembly GCA_941918925.1). Lineage (NCBI taxonomy): Eukaryota > Metazoa > Arthropoda > Insecta > Diptera > Rhinophoridae > Phyto > Phyto melanocephala. Next base: position 133,477,281 of record OW799234.1, on the reverse strand, counting down.
TAATAGCAACTTGTTTTGTATCCTTCAGCACTCTTTTGACTAAAGCCCAGTAACGTTCGATGGGCCTTAGTTCTGGACAATTAGGTGGATTTGCTTCTTTTGGCACTACCACTATATTATTTGTTTCATACCATTCTGCTGCAGATTTACTATAATGACACGACGCTAGGTCGGGCCAAAAATATGTTGACTTATTGTGTTTTCGTATGAATGGAAGCAAGCTCTTCTGCAAGCACTCCTTGATGTAAATATCAGTGTTGATAGTCCCAGTAGTAATAAATTTACTGCTTCTTTCTCCGCACGTGCATATAGCTTGCCAAACTAAGTACTTCTTTGGAAACTTTATCTTTTTTTGGAACTTAAATTGGTCATCGACATTACCTCTTCCATCGGCCACATAATAACTTCGCCCTGGGAGCTGAGAAAAGTCGGCAAGAACGTAAGTCTCATCATCCATAATACAACACTCATATTTGTTGATAAAATTTCTAAGCAGTTCTTTGGCACGACTTTTTGCATCCAAGTTTTTCTTCGAATTTCTGTCTGGCACTTTCTGAACCTTGTAGGACTTAAGGCCTTCATATCTTTTAACCTTCCTTACAAAAAAATCGGAACAGTTTGCTTTTAAGGCGGCTTTACGGTTTGAGAGGTTGGGATTTTGGTTAAGAAGACTAACAATCTTTGAAGCTAACTGTGGGTCAGTTATACCTTTTTTAGCTCCACTTCCAGCTTTCCTTTTAATACTACGACGTTCTTTTTACACTTTTATCACACGCGAAACTGTTTGTCGTGAGACCTTTATCTCATTTGCAATAGATTTGTAAGTACGACTGGGATTTTTTAAAAAAATTGTTATTATTTTTTCACGCACTTTTTCTTCGGAATCCATTTTCAAACAAACTAATAATCCGATTATGCTATTATTTTGTACACATAATTTGACAAGTTTTTAAATGCAAACTTGATCATAAGCAGTTATATATTTTGTGCATGAAGAAAGGTTGAATTAAAAATGTGTGTTAAGGTTTCACTGATCTCATTCTTTAGTTTTGAATGAAAAAATAATAATTTCTTCGACACAGTTGATTAATATTTTCAAGGGAATTAAATGAAAAAATTAAGCACAATTTGTACATAATCTAACTGTGGTGTTTAGAATTCTTGTTCTAACTAAATTGATTTAATGATTCTTGAGTTATGATGAACTCTATGACACAACCACCTTGATTTTCTATAAACCGTAATGTATCGAATATCAGAGCTAATTCAAACAAATGAATTAACAGCCTTAGAACCTTATTTTTATGTATGTATACATAGTAAACTAAGTATGTATCAAAATTGACTCACCCGTGACGAGGCAAAAAAAAAATACTTTTTCGATCTGTGTAATACATGCGATTGTCATTTTTTATGTTTATAGTATTTCATTTATTTGTATATAGATAAATTTAAGCACATTTGTATGTACATAGTACATACATATGTAAATAGAATCTATTTACAATTAAAATGAATACCTAATCCCATATTTATTAAATTTAAAATGAGTTTGAAATGTATGTATGTTATTTCAAATTTTTATAAAAAATTTTCTTAAAATAGTTTTTAAATGCATTTCATTTTTTTATGAATATGTATAAGCTTTAACGTCTTTGAAAAAATCTCAGCTTATTTATTTAATAAAAAAGTGTAAAAACATTCACATAAATAATAATATTTAGTTACATAAGGGAATATAAAATAAAAACTAAATACAAGGTAGCGCAAAAATTTATTTCCTGGGGCCGAATTACGGCATTCGATATCGATCGAAATTTTACTCGAACGATGGAGTACGCTGTGCTTTAGGTATAGAGATTCTAATAATAATTTTCAAATTTCGATCACGTTCGAATGCCGTAATTCGGCCTCTGATGTCCTTTTTTTAAAAATGAAAAACTTAAGTTTTGCTTTTGGATTGTATTTATTTGATGTCTAAATTTTTCATGTCTTATTGTCTTATATTTTTTCTCTGCTCACAGAAAAAATTATAGTTAAACATTTTTTAATTAATTGACTTATTGATTTATTCTTAAATTTAAATATTTTTAATTTTAATATTTTTTTAATTAATATTCACAAGGCATATTAATTCATGAGGTAATTGCAGTTCGGAGAGAATTGTTTTGTTTTTTTTTTATATAGTATATATGAAGCGTGACTTTTGAAATAAATGAGAGAGGAGAGAAAATTGTTTTTTATCGTTAGACTTTTACGGCTGAAATTTAAAATAAGTGAAGAAAAACATAATAAGCTGACGAAACAAGACTACCTGATGAATAAATGTGCCTTGCGTATTCAATTTGGTTAAACAACTTAAATAAGAGGTTTCTGTCAGTTGAAAAAAAATTTTTTTTTTGCCAAGAATTAATTTTGAAGGAAAGGTTTAGTAAAAATTTGATTAATAATGTAAAATAGGGAGGTAAAAATTAAAAAAAAAAAAATGGTCAATCAGCAGATTAAAATTCTTATTCCTAATAAATATCATAGAGAGTGAACTTTTTTGCAGATGGGGCTAAAGTTAATATTCCTTGCAGCCTGATATATTCTGATTGATTCTAGCTTTAATATGTAATTACAGTAGTATTTCGGTATAACGATTATGCGATTTAACGATTTTGCGATTTAACGATGGAACAATTCATTACCATTGTGTACCTTATATTACGATGGGTGTCAAAAATGTTGTACTCAATATAACGATTACACACTAAAAAGGAAAAATTATTACAGAGAGTAATAATTATTGGGTATTATTGGCATAAGAAATGGAGTTCAAATGCTTAATACTATCTTCCCAAACGTGAGTATATTTCTATTTGTGCAATAACATATGTCTGTGATTATTTTTATTTTAGATCACACTTTCTTTTGATGATGTAAACCAATGGGTTGAAGAAATTCATGATTTAGAGGAAGAGAGCGTGGAAAATGTGGAAAATGTCGAAATCAACTTTCCGGGAGAAGAACAATCGAAAATAAAACATTTTGAAATGTGCATCAAATGGGGCGAACAGAATAATATTGATTCTTCGAAATCGATAGTTTTGATAGAACTTCAAGAAGAAGCCATTCATATTAGCCTAGTAGTTCCTCAAAAGCAAACAACAATTAATCAATTGTTCAAATCTTCATACTCTTTTCTTTTTCATAAAATGGATCCTCTTAGTTTTTATAAATAATTGTTTGCCAATAAATTACTGAATTTCATATTTTTAATGTTTTCTATTATATTTATTTTTATAAAATATTTATAATAAATACATAAATACCTTCGGTTGATCAAAATTTTTTAGGCGTAAACTTTCATTGCGCCTAGGTCTAGGATGCATTTTATTATTGATTATTTAAATAATTCCAAATTACAATTATAGGCGCAAATAAATTAATTAAAAACATTTTAAAAAATTCTAAGAATTTTAATTAATTTTTTTAATAAATTAATATTTTTCGCAATATATTTTCAATAAAGAATATTTTTAATTAATTATTAGTATTATTTTGATAATTGGAGCAAAATCATATAAAATTGTATTTTTTTCTGTGTTTACTTCAAAAATTTCATTAAGAAACTTGAATATTTTTTTATCTTGACTTAAAAGATGTTTCGTCAAAGTCCACATATACATACATATGTATGTATGAGTGTAGTAGTTTAACTTTAAAATAATATTTTCACTTCAATGTTTTTAATGTCGTGTTATCTTTTATATAAAAATATGTCGAGATAAATGATCAACATAAATTGAGATAATAAAGATTTTTAACATTAGTTTCAGAGCTTAATGTTTTCTAGGAATATAACAATTTGATAAATTGTCTGTAGCGTAGACAAAATAACGATTCCATTTTACATAGCCATAGCTAAAAAATAAATAAAATTAAAAATGTACATCATTATTCATAAATATTGTTAAAATTATTTTCAAATTATATTTGTGGCTTTTGTTACAAACGTTCAATAATGTATAACAAAGAATTACTTTTCCTTATGTGTCAGCGTCTTGCAAATGATGTAAAAGTTAATATTTGAAAAAAACTCCCGTTAAGTAAGTCAATGGAAAAGTCAAAAGGTTAACCTCTAAAATTGCCAGAATATACTTTATTAAGTAGAGAGTTGTTTGCGTATGGATTATATGCATTTGTCTTAATGTGGGAAACTCTAAAAGTATGTCAACTGAATCTGCACATTAGCAGAGCAACTTTAGGGATGATGATGAGATGCTTTATGGGAAAAAGCATTTCACACCAGGCACTTCGGAATATGGAATAAATTGGGAGGAAAGTGGAGTGAATGAACTTGCTTGCTTTCACTTGACGGCAGTTGATGAGATGAACCAAACACCATCTCACAGCGAGCACCTGAAATCCATGAAAAGAGACATTAGGAGAACCTCTAATCGTTACATCAAACTTGCAAAGGACATGGTAGCATGACGCAGACAGTGAAAGAAACCTTATAGTCGTAGATATAGGTTAATTTTCCCGAAATTTTCATTTCGAATAACTCGTTACTCGCATATAAATAGTACTGATATGACAATGAATATTTTTATTTCATTTTTTTTTTTGTTATAAATGTATATGGTCAGTGCCTTTTTTTGATTTAAAAAAAAATGTTTAATTTAAAACAAAAAAAAAATAAATTTGCGGTGACTTCAAAAATTGCTTAAAATTTAATAATGAAAAAATGTTAAAATGTTTGCTTTTAAAGGCTGTTAAAGCAATATATATTAAGACGTGAAATTGGAGGTAGTCATCATGTCAGATGTATAGAAACAAATGCTCTAAGAACAATATATTAAATCCTCCTTCTATTAGTCATTAGTTTAGTTTGTTAATATGTGGTCTAAAAGTTAATCTATAATCAATTATAACCCCAAAGCAACGCATATTATTAACAATCTCAACAGTTGAGTTTAAAATTTTAAAGTCATTATTAAAATGGAACAAATGTGTGCCGATAGATCTGAAAACAAAAGCCTTTGATTCTTATTTATTAAATAAAAAACATTAATAACATGTATTTTGTTTGTGCTGTCTAGAGGTTAAGAAATAAATTATTTAAAGCTATATGTTTCCATATTATTTCTGTTTTGACTAAATAGCAAAAAACATTTTTTTTTGTATTTAAATAGGTACAGCTTTATTAATAACCAGGTCATTTTTTTTTCTAATATCTCTTTTTCTGTTTAAACTACTTTTCAACGTAAATAAGTCTTGCTTCTTGAATATTAAAATTTTTTAAAAATAAAAATCAATGCATATTCAAAATTTTTAAATATGTATTGACAAAATATGCAGTTTTAATTATTAAACATAAATATATTAATTCATATATGATTGGCAATGTAGTCTAGTTTATTTTAATTGCAACTTAATCATAAAAAAGTCCACTGCATTTCTTTAAATTTATCTTTTGTGGACCCAATGAAGGCGAAGCAACAAACAATTAAACTGATTATTTAAACTTATTCCAACCGGTATACCTTTCCTTAATTACCAATTCCTTTTTTCATTTGCCATGACGATCAAAAAAATTACAAAAACAATCTTTGAATTGTTGTTGTCTGAATCTAAATATTAAAACAAAAATATAATACATATCGATGCCTTACTTCCTCAACCTCGTATCTTAAAAAAATATGTTTTGACTTTTTAATATCAAACGATTTCTATTTTGTGTTCCATTACTGCAACAACTTATATTATTACTACTAATATACATATATGTAATAAATTCATTAATAATTGCATTTAAACTTTTAACCAAACACCGAAGTATAAAAAAATTAATCATTTTTTTTCTCTCCTAAAAAGTTTTATTTTTTAAGATACGATGTTGAGGAAGTAAGGCGTCGATATGTAATCACAAGTACTTTTAATAAAGTGCATCGACAACGCATCTAGTAAATGGGTACTCTAGAAAAATAAGTGTTATATAAGTGTTATATTATATTTTTTATTTTTGTTTGAACTTAATTAATTTTAAGTATTAAATTGATCTTAATAAATAACTTAATTTAATTGATCTTAAAGTAAGCACAAAATTACACTGAGGCGTCACCAAGTTCGCCGGGTTACCCTGTACCTATCTATAAGCAAAATATAAGAACAATGCGTCATTAAGGCCACATTTATTTACTATTAGACATTCTTGTATAGAAAAACAAAATAAACATATAAACAGACAAAATACCCAGGCAGATAAAGAATATTTTCGTTAGACAAAGAACAAATTTAATATAGCCGGCATATTAAATTAATTTTGTTTACCTTCTCCATATGCCAAATACGCTTACAAATGAATAAGCAGTAAGTCAAATTTGATTAAATACTTTCATTGTAGACCTTCAAAATATAGTTCGATTCTTAAACCGTGTTTTTAGTCGCAATAAATACTAAGTGGATTATAAAACTCCACAAACACACAAAAAATCAATAAAAGACAGGAGTGTAACAAGTCCAGAGCAACAAAAATATAAAAATAAAAAGCGAAAGTTAATTAAATTCTTGAAGGATAAATATCTAATTATGCAAAACCATACGATAGGTACCTATGTATATAAATATTTTCGTAAATAAATTTAAAAAAATTAACAATAGTTACCATATCGTACTTACCTGTTGATTTTTTTATAAACAAAAGGTGTCCTCCAAATTTTTTAATGTCAGACTACGTTTTTACATTTAATCACTTAGTTTCAATAAAAACTTTGTATTATTTATTTATATTTATTTTTTTTTTTAATTTTATATCGATAAGATTTTATATCGGCATTAACTTTCACCAAATTTCACAACCTTCACACCGAACTTATTTTTTTTAACTGTCATCTGATTCTTGTGTCAAATAAAATTTTTTTTATTATCAGTGCTGCCAACCTAATTGAAAAAATTTATGTTTTGATGTGGTTGTGTTCATAGCCGTAATTGTATTTGAAAAACAAAGCGGCTTGACACAGTTTAAAATATAATAACTAGTAAAACCTTATATTAGAAATAATATTATAATACGTTGTTTTTTTTTAAATAGGTTTTAAATATTGAAAACTTTTTAAATGTAAATAAGGCTCCACGAAAAGCCCCCCAATGAAATAATACCCAAACGAGAAATGAAATATTCTCCAAATTTTTTTCATACATTTTTGGGTGTTATTTCATATGAAATAACTCCCAATTTTTTTGGGCCGTTTTTCATTTTTTTTGGAAATTATATCATTTATCATTTGGGGTTTTCATATTATGAAATAATCTCCAATGAAATAACACCCAACAAATTTTTAAAATTCGGGGCTTGTTTCATAGCGTGTATAATTTGGGTGATATTTCATTTTGTATTCGGGGGTTATTTAATTTTTAAAGCTTTTGGTTTTTGGGGGTGTTTGTAAATAAACTATATAAAAATAGGCTTTTTACAATAAAACTTTTAGCCTGTGAAAATATTACTATATCTTTTCAAATAAATAAATGATAACGTTCTGGATTTGGATGGTGCGACCTTCTTGACAGACTACGAAATTAGTCTACGGACGGTTGTTGGTTCCACTTCTGCCAAGCAGTGAGGAGGTACATAATAACAATGTGTAACTAACTGGAAGCATTTACACATACAACGTATATTTTCTCCATCTTGAATTCATAAGCAACCATTTTGTTTTTTTACCATTCCTTACGTATAATGTATTAAATTTATTATTTATTTATGTACATGAAAATATTTTTTAGTAGTTGGGTTTCAAAAATAAATATTTTGGAAATATTAAACAATTCTTTGTCCATTCTTCCTTACATCTCCATTACAAAAAATTACTGCCTTCTTTACAATATTGTAACTATAATAACGTCTCCCATGAGTTGGATTTTCAAGCCATTCGAAAGTTTTAGGATAGCTCGTTGGTGGCTGATCTGAAATTGCTTCCATCGTATAAGGGAAAATAACTGCACTGGACTTAGTCCATTTACAAAACCAAAAGTAGTCACTATTAAACGAGCTTTGTATGTTCTTTCACCAAAAAAAATTTATTATGAATGCTGGCACACTTTCGAAGTTGCGTATATCCTTATTATATCAGATTAAACTAACTGAAAAAAATAATTTAATTCATATTCCGTTTCGGCATATATCAATGCTGAAACGTTGAGAATCAAATTTAATTATTTTTATTGGATGTTTTGTTATGATAAAAGCTATTAACAAATTAACGTTTGCTAAAAATATCTCTAAGTCTCCAAAGTGTAAAAAGGAATGCGATAAATCTATGAGATTACATAAATGTTTTTGCTTTGTATTATCGCATATTACAATGACCTGTTTGACATTAAAAAACAAAATTTATTATAAGTACTTTCGAAGTACATGCTGAAAGATATGCAATATATATATTGTATTTAGTTAATCGGTTGTTCAGGGCTTTCGAAGGTCAAAAATTTTCGCGTACTGGCGACCAAAATTAAATCATCTAATGTCGACTATAGAAGTATTGTATTTTGCCTTTAATATTTGCATTATATTACAATCACGAAAAATGGCTGAACGGATTGAAATGAAATTTGCCGCATACATAGATAACAATGTGAATTATTATACAGAGATTACCTTTCGTGCCGATAACTACGCAGACGAAGTCGCAGACATTTCATTACAAGCCAAGACTTTACTTTGTTACCTTGATTGCCTTGAATTATTCTTTGAAATAGCATTACAGTTACTGACCTATTTATCCAAAACTTTCTGCAAGCAGCTCTAGAGGCATATATGTATAAATAGAAACAAACGTGCTATATATTATCCAAGAAATTATAGATGTATTTTTATCTAAAAATATAGAAAAAGGGTCAGTCGTGTTAATTTGATCAGAGCTTGGCAGAATGTGGCCCGATTTTTCTGCTCTTTTTTCCAAATTTTTACTTTTACATTGTATATTTTATTTTACCAAAATTTAGAAAAAAATTTAATTATAGAATAATGTAAATGAGTAACTGATATTTAATAATTATTAAGGGCCGTATTCATAAAAAAATATTTTAGGTTTATTAAAGGCTTGTTTGACAGATGTTGTAGAGAAATTTGTCAAATAAGCCTTTAATAAACCTAAAATATTTTTTATAAATACGGCCCTAATTCTTTTGCTAAAATTTAATATTAAACTTCTTAATTTTGTTGCTTATTGGTACTAGTTTTATGCGACTATGTATATGTTATCATAAAGAGTACTAAAATTTGCAACACATCGAAAAAAGTAGTAAACAATTTATATATGTGCGTGAGTGTGTTTGTAAAAGACAGCAACGTTAACGCGAATTTCATTCATATCATTGTGTTTTTCAATAAAATTTCTGTGAAATTATAATAATTCTTTAAAATTCTAAATTTGTCAATAGATTAATTTAAATGAATAACTTAATTTGAACCATTTAAATTCTGTATAAAATAGAAAGAAAAAAATAAAAAGTGAAATATTGTTTAGCAGCAGCAAGATCAGAAAATATTTTTATCTTCATTTTATGGTGTTGAAAATAAAAAAGAAGGTTGAACAAATGTTAAAGCTGGATTACTTTACAAAAATTCTTTCAGAAAATTTGTATTAAATTGTGATAAATATTGAATATGCGAAAAATATGGAAATAATTAAAAAATAGTGTGCAAATTTAAACAAAAAATATTTTAAAATGTTACGGACTTTGGAGTTTACATATGTAATGAAGGAAAAGAATTAATAAAAAAGTAAAATTATTAATACAACAAAACAAAGTGTTCAAAAGTCAGTCATTTTTGATTTTATTTTTTGCTCTCTACCAATGTTCTTTTGGGTTAAGTAGGGTTGTATGTTCATGTTGTTGTTTTTGTGGTTTTTTTTATAAAAAAAAGACAAGTTGTTGCTTCTTTAGACCGCACCGTGTTGCTGTCGAAAAATAGAAGAATAAAATAATATACATACCTATAACAAAGCAGAAACAGCGGCGCCTGCCGTCACCACCGACACATCATCCACTCACTACCACCACCACTAAACAAGCAGCAAACCTCTACTGTTGTTAACCTCCAGGTGCATTAATACAAAATATTGCAAAAACAAAAATATAAATACCTACGTTGTACATATGTATGCACAATATTAAAAAAATTCTAATTTATTAAAAAAAGTATTAAAAATGTTGTGAAAGACCTTTTATGTTGTCTTCATTTTGTGCTTTATATTCGCAAAAACAAAAACAAGAAAAAAAAAAAACAATTTGCTGACTGCAGGTAAATACAATTCAAAATTATAATAAATAATTTTTTCTTCTTCCATGAACCTATTCAAATAACTTTTAAATATTAACAAAATATCTTGTTTTTTAAACAGTAAGTTAAAATAGTGGCTTAGGTACTTAATTAATTTTCCTTATTTCGCTTACTTGAAAAAATACGGCTCTGTTTGTAACTAACGTATTCACAATAGACATTTTTAAAAATTCTGTTTTGATTTATTTCAAAATTACCGTTTTGAAAATGAAATGTTTCTTAAGGTATGTTCACATTAGACACACAATTGCTACCAAAAATTAGAAAAGAAATTAATTTAATTATGTAAACTTTATGATGAACTTCTTATCGCTCTAAGATATTCATTTTCTATTTCAAAAGTTAAACAAGTAGTTACCTTAACTTTATAACAATCAGAAATTGCGTACATATAACATGTTTGTTACATATTTCTTTTTAAAACCCTTGATTAATTGATATGTAAATTTTGTAATAAAAAATTTTTTTTAGTAGGTACCTAGCCTACATATGTATTTAAAATGTTTTGCAATAAGAGTGATATAATTTCTTAAAACAAAAAAGACATTTATTGTTAAGAAAATTCAAAAGCTTTTTATTGAATGTAAAGTACAATCGATGCAATTAAGTTATAAATAAAACGCCATTCAAATGGCCTCAACTACTTCTGCAAGAACGAATTCGAACCAGTTTTTATACCCGCCACCAAAAAAATGGTGGGGGTATATTCATTTTGTCATTCCGTTTGTAACACATCGAAATATCCATTTTAGACCCCATAAAGTATATATATTCTGAATCAGGGTTTGATTTGATGACGATCTAGCTATGTCCGTCCGTCTGTCCGTCTGTTGAAAGCACGATAGAGGTCGCACCGAAAAAGCTAGGGGGCTCAAATTTTGCCAGAATCTTTCTTATAGACAAGGTTTGTTTGGTATTGAAAATGGGCTAAATCGGAATATTAGGAAGAGAGTTATAGCTCGAAAAGCAGGAGTAGGTCGAAAAAACCGTGTCCTTCTAACATCGAATAAAATGGAATTGTGTCCAAACGGATAAACGTAGAGTTATGAAACTTCGGATATATATTTCTCGAATCAAAAGAATATTTCTCCCCAAAAATTGCTTAAATCTATGCATTAGAAAAGGAGTTATAGGTCAAAATGTACGAAAATTTATACCGCTCAGTGTATATTTGAAATTTAAAACGTAATAAAACTGACAAAACTATATGTACGGTTCTGAGATTTTGCAAACATGGATTTTTGGTCAAAGTCTTCGTTATAACGGAAAATAAATGTGCCACGCCCACTTTTTTTTTTAATTTTTTTAAAAATATATTAGTCATATTCATTAGCATTTATTCATTGCAGATGGCAACATCTGTTGAAGGCGCCACTACATTTTGCAAACACTGAGGATGATGTCTTTGCTAAACATCACGTAGAACACTAGATGACTCTAGTAACATTTTTTTGCACAAACTACAAAGGAATTTTATAGGGGTTTGTGAAAACGAAAATGACCGAAGTTTGTTGACAAAAATTAACTAGAGTAATGATTTGTGCCCAACTTTACATATAGTTGTACACACAGTCTTATGAGGTTTAAGATTTAAAAATAATTAAAAAAAATGTGCATCAGTAGATTTAAAATAAGTATTTGAATATTTAAAATACATATTTTAACTTAATTTTTTTTTATCTATCTATTCTTTTGTAAAGGGTGGTTAAATTTTAAGGGCCACAGGGTGATTCAAAAAAGACATGCTCAGCATTTTGCTAAAACGGGAAACTTATTAGTAAGATTTTGATTTTTAAAGTTCTATAACATTTTACTTTTAAAAGATTTTTAAACGAAATAAGTTTTGTATAATTTTAAAATTTGTTAGCCATTAGTACATGAAAATAAATAGTTTATAATGTTTAGAAATAATTTTTTTTTTATCTTTAGGTCTAAATTTTCCTAAATTCCTTTTTTTAATACACCATAACTTCTAGAAAACATAAGATAACAAAAAGAAATTAGCACCATTTAGTAGATAAAACTCTCCTCTATACCCCTATACCACATTGTATATCCGGGACGATCCGACCGTGATCACCAGACCAATTTTTGTGACACAAGGTCAAATATTTTTTGCAAAATTTTAGTAAAAGAGCTAAACAAATTTTTTTGTAAAGTGTTTTTTTTAAGTATTTTAGTTTTTGTACCCGCAACCAAAAAAATGGTATATATATATTCTTAATCGGGGTTTTATTTGATGACGATCTAGCTATGTCCGTCCGTCTGTCCGTCTGTTAAAAGCACGATAGGGGTCCCATCGAAAAAGCTAGTGGGCTCAAATTTTGCCAGAATATGTCTTATACACAAGGTTTGTTTGGAATAGAAAATTGGCTAAATCGAAATATAAGGAAGAAAGTTATAGCTCGTAATGCAAGAGTAGGTCGAAAGAACCGTGTCCTTCCAACATCGAATAAAATGGAGTTGTGTCCACCAGCATCTACGTATGAGTCATGAAACTCCAAATATAAACTACCTGAGCAAAAACAATATATCTACCCAAAAATTGCCTAAATGCATGCATTAGGAAGGGAGTTAGAGATCAAAATGTACGAAAATTTATACCGCGCAGTGTATTTTTCAGTATGTTGAAAATTTTAAACCTAATAAGAGTGGCAAAATTAGATCTACGATTCTGAAATTTTGCAGGAATTGCTTTTTGGTCAAAAGCTTTCTTCTGACGGAAAATAAATGTGACACGCCAACCTCCCATACAACGTTTGCTCTCAAATTCTTATAATTTCTCTATAAATCGAATAATAAAGGACTTTATTGAAATTTATAAGTTGTATTTATTAGCATAAATAACTTCGACACACCTACTATAACGCCCACTTTTCACGTTATCTACTGTTAATGAAATTTAAATTTATAAAACCAACAAAATTAGAGGTATGATGATAAAATTTGCTACGGAAATCCTTCTAGTCAATGTTGTTGTTATGCCAAAAAATTTAGGTGACACGCCCACTCTTACGCCCACATCCTATACAATGCCTTATCTCAAATTCATATAATTTCTCAATGAATAAATATTTTGGAAGAATTACGGACTATATTGAAATATCTAAGTTGTATTTATTAGCAGGAATTTTATAAACACGCTTACTTTAACGCCCATTTTCACTGAAACACTTAATTTACGAAAACATTTTACCAGCATATCGAAGTTATAAAGGGTAGTTAAATTTTAAGGGCCGATGTTGATTTTGAATAAAACACAAATTATTTAGGAAATTATTATCATTTCTTTTTTAATGATAATGTTTGTATGGTTCAATTATGTGTGGAACAAAATATCGGCCAAATGGCCCCCGCGACCTCAACGGCACACCTCGATCCGATAGTCCAAATTTTCAATAACATTGCTGATGCTCAATTGTTTGGCACGATGATGAGTCGAAGTTGATTGTTTTTTTGCCACACTATCGTGAAAAACAGGAATGCTTCTCATTTAACGAATTAAGAAGGCATTCATAGATGTTTTAACATTTTATACAAACCTGGGGCCGAATTACGGCATTCGATATCGATCGAAATTTTACTCGAACGATCGAGTTCGCTGTGCTTTAGGTATAGAGATTCTAATAAGAGTTTTCAAATTTCGATCACGGTCAAGTGCCGTAATTCGGCCTCTGTTTTGAATTTAAAATTTAACCACCCTCTACAAAGAAAGTGATGTATATTTAATTATAAGGAGATTATTCGAAGCGATTAACAAAATAATAATTATTGTGCTTTAAATGTACACAAAATTGGTGGTGGGTATAAAAGATTCGGCACAGCCGAATATAGTGCTCTTACTTGTTTTCATTAATATATTTAATAAAATTACACTACTGAATAGGCTACTAAAGTCTTTTTTGGAATCGCTGCGTTGAATAAATAAATATAACCGTGCTACCATTTTAAAATATTATGCTTTGAAAACTCGATTTATTTTTATGGGGAATTATTTGTGAAATGAAGATATAACTTAGGCTATTTAAAAAATAAATCTCACAATTTTCAACAATTCTTCTAACCACTACTTATTATTTCAAAACCTTAAGTATCTTGATATTTTTATTTTTACTGATTTTTTTTAACAGTAGTTTTTATTAAATTAAATTTATTTTTCTTATTTATTTTGCAGAAAAACGGGATAATTTTAAGTTATTAAAAAAAATCTTCAACTGATAACATTGGATAAATCATTGGATACATAAAAAGGTCAACGACTAAGGGACATGTCAGTTTTAATGGAAAAGAACAAAAAAATTACCTATATTTATGCTTTAAACTACTTTTACTAATATAATTACAAAAAGATAACGTACGGACACACGAACGGACGCATTTATCGGCGGACATATACAATAACTAGAAAGACATTGTCCATTCAAGCACTCACCTGGAAACCTCAAAACAAATAGAAATAAGACAGACAAACTCAAAGCAATAAAAAGAACGAAAAAAAAAGACAGTAAAACAAAGAAGAAACAATACAACAGAGGAATAAACAAAATTAATAAAATAATATTATACTTTCAATTATACTAAATTATATTAATTTTTGTAAAAACAAATTGAATACGTATCTACCACACATACTGATAAAAACCTAAAAAAATATACCAAACAGTAAATAAATTTTTTTCTGAAATAGAAAAAAAGTACTTAAGCAATCATAATAGTAAAAAATAAAATTTAAAAGCCAAGAGCAGCGCAGAAAAATAACATATTAAACAAACACTAAAATACATATTCAAATAAAAAATAAACAAAATAAAATTTAAGCAACAGAATAAGAGCATAAGAGCAGCGAGTGTAACAGACATTCCCTCCTGTTCTTTTTTATTATTGTTGTAGCAAATACGTTTTGTTATAACATATCTTATTAAGAAAAAAGACAGAGAAAAACAAAACTAATAAAAATTTTGCAATACAGCAAACATACTTATACGTATACAATTGTTTATATATACATACGTATGACCAACAGCAACAACAAGTAATCCAAAATATAGGAAAAATAAAAATCCCGATCAAAATATACATTTAATTGTCCTGTTTGCTGTTGAGTTTTTGTTTTGTTAATATGCCTACAATGAACCCAAAAAACCCTTGGAAAAGTTTTAAAAATATTTAGCGATTGAAATTAAACGACAATAAAGAGAAGAAAAAAATAACTAAAAAACTTTTTTCTTTTCATCAACAACATCAGCAGCACCAAAGCGTCATCACTGAATTGATAGCCTTTTAAAACGGAAAAACATTAATTGGCATTGAAAGTTTTGTGTGTTTCTGTGTTTTTGTTGATATTGTTGCCTTAACAAATAACCTAAACTCCTACAAAATAAACCGCAACATCTAATCAATAAGAAAAAGCAAAAAATGTCAATACAATACAATACAATACGCGAATAACAACAACAGCAACAACAAACATCATCAACTACAAAATCAAACAAACAACAAAATAACACCGACTTTAAATTTTTTTTTTTATAATTTAGAAACAACAAGGAAAGGGAGCCTGTTTTAGCCGTTACTTATTGTGACTCTATGTCTCTTATTAGTTAAATAACCATCACTGTTTTTAATGTTGCCCATTTAATTTGAAATGCTGTCAACAGCTTTATATTTCTGCATTTATTTTGGCTAAAATTGTAGTAACAACAATAGGAGAAACCCTACAATAAAATCTGTAGATAAGTAACGACTTATTTTTACACCATTAAAAATTGATAAACTAAACTACAATCAAAATAGAAATTTCACACCTAATTTCTTATATAATATGGCGAATTTAGATGAGGAACGAAGGCGACGGTAAGTTTTTTTTTTATAACTTTTTCGAATTTACCTATTTTATTTCAAATTGCAATGTTTAATAAGTAAAATTATTTATATACATACAAATGTTACATACATACATCTACATATACTAAATTTTTTATAAAACTAAAAACTCTGGATATAATTTTTTTTTAAATTTTGATAGTGTCGTATTGTTTTCGACTTCGAATACAAAATGTTAATTAAAAATATAAATATATTTTGTCTATATTTTTGAACTCTATTGACTTAGCAAATCTTATTACAATATACATATGTATGATTATATATGTATGTATATTTAAAATATAGAAAACAACAATTTTCGAAAACTATCGATGCCTTAATTAGAAATGGATTCATTTTGAAACAATTTGGTACAGAAAGCTTCTTGCCACGAGGTTATACCTCATTTATAATAAAAAAATTAATATTTTAATAAAAACTTAAAGGTAATGGAAGGATACATTTATCAAAAAAAAAATTGTTTTGTTCTAGCAACCCAAACAAAAATGCCATTAATTTTAAGTCTACGAATTACACATGAACATTAGAAAAAAAGTTCGGCATACAGATAAATTCAATTTTTTTTGCCATTTTCCATTATGGTATCGTAAGTATTTACAGTTCAAGAACAACTATTATCTATTACCTTCTTGCAGACTCCATATTTTATACTCACGTTCATGAAAAGATTTAGCGATCCGCATCAGAAAGAATTTAAAACGCTGCCGAAAATATGAATATCACTATTACTCCACTTGAAAATCATCCTCCGATCGTTCTTATTAAACTCCACTTTTTTTAATGCCTATGCATGAATCAGGCGACACTTCGATTGACGACTTACAGTTTTTGAGGAAATCCAGAAAATAACACCATAACGTAGGAGTATCTGAACTGTATCTGAACATGAAATATTTTTGAAATTTTTTATGGCAGTGTATGTGTAGTCAACACATAAGAATATAAAAAAAATCACTTTTTAGAATTTTTTCCTTCCTGAATTCAATTATCAAAAACTACTAGACACATTTTGATATAATTTGGTTTATCTATCTATAACTGGGTAAGCATATAGGATAATTTTTATTTTCGGATATATCAGTTTTTATAGGAAACTAGCCAAACCCGGCGCGCGTTGCTATGCCCCTTAATGAATTGAAATGCATTCTGAATTTTAATTGAATATCAAGTGCAAAAACCTAAATATTATAATTTTTTTATGGGCGTGGCATTGCCCACTTTTCTAATCACGAAATTGTAAAGTCATAACAGCTCAATATGTGTGCAAAGTTTCAGAAGAATCGGACCAGTGCAAGTACCTCAAAATTATAATTGTTTTTATGGGCGTGGCCCTGCCCACTTTTCTAATCACGAAATTGTAAAGTCATAATAGCTCAATATGTGTGCAAAGTTTCAGAATAATCGGTCCAGTGCAAGTATCTCAAAATTATACCTATTTTTTATGGGCGTGGCACTGGCCCCTTTTCTAATCACGAAATTATTTAGTCATGACAGCTCGATATGTGTGCAAAGTTTCAGAAAAATCTGTCCAGTGCAAGTACCTCAAAATGAAAACTTTTTTAGGGGCGTGGCCCCGCCCACTTTTTTATCACAAAATTATTTAGTCATGATAGCTTAGTATGTGTGCAAAGTTTCAGAAAAATCGGTCAAGTGCAAGTAGCTAAAACTGATAACTAATTTTTATGGGCTTGGCCCCGCCCACTTTTTTCCACCCATAAACACTCCCTGGTATGTGTACAACAACTTGCCAAAGTTTGAGTCCGATCGGTTTTACAGTTTCGGAGTCTATAGCTAACACACACACACACACACACACACAGAGTTTCACTTTTATATATATAGATAAATAAATAGTAATTGAAATGGTTTTTATAATTGTACTAGAAGGTTGGGAATATATAAATGCTGTATGGGCACGACAGAAGAAGAAATGTAAAAGATATTGCCCTAAGAACGATATCAGAATTTGGCAGACCTGTTTTAAACCTGCTGGAGAGGTACTGGGTTAGAGGTATTGATAAGTGCAAAGTTAGATTAGAATTATTGTTTACGTTATTATCTTAAAAAAATTATTTGTTTTTGGCAAATTTCGCCAGACTTAATCACGTACGTTAATTATTTCGTCATTGATCTAACAAAAAAAAAAAAGAATATTTTGTAACTTAGCAATATTATTTACACTTACACCTTACTACAGCGATATTATTTACACTTACACCTTACTACTATATACTGTTTATTTTAAAATAATCAAGATTTTCTTAATCTGTTTTGTAAATAGATGCTGAATGGCCAAAAAGAGGTTCAAAATGGAGCAATAAAAAAATCAAGTCGATGCAGCGATAATATGCACACATGAAAAGTATAAATATATTTTAGTAGCCCCTACGAAGTTTAATCGTTAATTAAAGATCACGTTTTAGCAAATATCGTCAGAAAAATTATCATTTTTCAAAATCTTACCTAATTAGATGAGGCTATAGCTTTAAACCGCACATGTAGGTGGATATAGGTCAGAAATTTAGTCTGTTAAATACTCCCTATTATTATTATTATTATTAGTTTTTCTTTATAAAGATAAATTAACGTTTGTACTTACTTGATGTTTGTTTGCTGTTTCTTTCAAGGTTGCTTACGAACTGATATTTATATAAAATATTTGAATGGCTTTAAATATTATGTTTATAGTTAAACTCACCCCAATAATTTCTCATATTGAATAATTTCGTTTTCTATTTTAAATATAAATACAGTTAATAATTATTTTGTGCGTTTATACGTTTACACTAATGCAGACAATTTTGTTAATAAACTTGTCTCACAAGTGAAAAATTTTATCTGCCAAATCAAATGACACACTCAAACACGTACTCACACATACACGCTGTTTTTTTAAACATTGATACAAAGTGGCCAATATATTGTAGAATAGAGGCTTATACCAAACCAAGTGATTTCTCAAATTTATTTAATATTTCGTGTTAAGAAACATCAAATATTACATTATTTTTTTTTTGTAATTCGTTAATTTTTTATGCAGCAGCTTGTTGCAACTATACAAGGTGTTGAGCATTTGGGTGTTAGAATTTCAATTAAAAACAAAATACATACATACTTACAATAATACAATGGTTTCATGTATGTATATATGTAACTAAAAACGAACATTGCAAATAATCATCGAAATGTGCGTAACAACAATTAATTACAAGCCTAACGAACATATCAAAACTATGATTGATTTTTATTAAAAAAAAACTATCTAAAATTTTATAGTAGCATCTAAATTTGTAAAAAGGTGTTTTTTTAACAAATTTTTTTTCTAATGGCAAAAAAGCTTGCAAAAAAAAAGAAGCAAAAAACTTAAATGTATTTTAATGTGCAAAATATTTTGAAAAATATATAAATAAGCTATAACCATTTATTAATATAATAGAAGCGAATGTAAACAAGCATGCATATGTAGTAGTATGTATTGTATGTACATAAGAGCGTACCACCTTACAAGCAGAAAAGTTTGCCGTACATTTTCAAATTTAAAGTAAATATTTTTGTAAGATAATTTCGTTTCTTTTGGCCAACATAGGGGACACCTTTTTATGTATTCGTTATATACTTTAGGTAAAATGCGTGGTATGTAAAAGTATTTACGCACTACATCTGAGTTGTTACCAACCTGGGGTTTACCCCATAATTCGATTCGAAAGAAAACATTTTTAAACTGCAATGTATTTAGCATACAAATTCGAAAAATTTTAGTTTTTAATCGAATTACTTACTAGCCCTCTGACATCAGATAATTAAAGCTCAAAAAATCATTATGCTAAGAAATTTTTGCAATGAATATTTTAAAATTTATTCACTTTTTAAAGTCTTCTTGAGGCATTAAAGACGTCAAATCTATAAATGTAAAAAGTTACACTTACGATCGGCATAAAAAAAATTTTCGAAATTGCTTTGAAAAAATTATTTTTAGTTGAAGGTGTGCGCCAAAAATTTTTGTTGGCACTGCCTAATGTTCATATGTAAGTATTTATCTAATATGTACGTGCGAAATATAGAATTAAAAACAAACGCATTTACCAGGCGTGGATACTTAAGATTTTAAATTTGTACTTACTGTAAAAATTAATGGCAACTTTTCACTATTAAAAAATAATGTATGTTTTTTACTTTTAGAACTAAACAAATACGAAAGAATTTAGATAGACCATTTTTAAAACCTTCACCTGTGGTGCCCAAGGATATATAGCTTTGTCATTCCGTTTGTAATTTCTAAAATATTCATTTCTGACTCCATGTGGTCAGAATGTGGTATCAATATTTTTACAATATCCGGAAATGGATCGCTATTGCAATCCAGCATGATGATAACTTTTTGAAATATGAGCAAATGAACACGACTGCCTCTGTTTTTTCCATATTTTTGACACAAAAATAAAAAAATTTTCAGCGCTATGGCTACTTATAGATTCTTTTGTTACTATTTATAGGTACGATATGCCTCTAGAGATATTCTTAAAATTTTTTGCATAAATCGTTTACTAACCGACAAAATTATGGGTAAAAACAATTTTCAAAAATATATATTTATTTTTAAAATATGTCAAGTTATTAAAGCTTCTAATTAATTTTCGGTCATGTTAGAGACACCAGAATTCAAGCCGTAGTTTCAAAATTTACTTTAAAAAAAAACTGATAAATCGGTTTTAGGCCAACCGAAGTATAAGCACAAAAATACAAAAGCTTTTGTGTCTTTCTCTAAAATATAAAGAAATCGATATTTCAGCTTTTAAACAATATAGAGGAAAGATTTAGATATCAAAAGAAAAGGTTTAGCTAGCAAAATTAAGAACACTAAAAAAATTAAAACCCAAGATGACCGCCACTACAAAATGGCATACAATAAATGTGTATATGGGTCAAATCTACTAATCAAAAATGTACCCACTTCAACTCCGTCAATATTAATATGAAACGAAAGGACTTAACCAGTGGCGCCCGAAATAATATGGCTTACAAATAGTAATTACGGCCCTTTAACCCCCACATAATGGGTATCAAATGAAAGGGCTTGACTAGTAGAACACAATTAACTATGTAAGAATTCAAAATAAAAATTGGCATTGGAAATAATAGAGCAAAATTAGATCTAGGCTAAGCTAATATTAATATGGTCACTCTACCTAGTTATAAGATGGTGAAGGGTATTATCAGATTAGGCACGGCCGAATACAGCATTATTACATGTTTTTTTTTTAATTTTAATAATAATTTTTTAATTTAATTTAAATCTTTTTTATTTTTTTGTGCGTTTTGTTTACATAATTTAAGAGAGTTTACTTCCAAATTGTATTTTTTTCTGAAAAATAACAATCGTGCTAAATTTTCCATCCCCTGCATTTACAATCAATTTTAAGTGTTGAAGCTGCTTTTAATACTAATGACAAGCGAGGGAACAGATACTTTTCTATATTTGTCGTCTTTTCCAAAAGACAATTTGCTAGCCAGCATGCCAGACACAAATTTTGGTGCTGTATCATTGTTGTTGTTATTTCTAACATACATTCATACATACATACATACATACATATGTATATATGAACATACATTTATAGTATATTTTGTTTTAATCACCATTACATTTTGGTGTTCCATCCATTTGAATCCACAAATACAAACTGTTATTATTGTTCTGCTTTTGTTGTTTGTCGCTATGACTTTTTGTAATTTTGTTATTATTTTTTGCATTTACTTGTATTTGCCTAACGGCCGGCTTTATTAAATTTGTTGTTTTTTATCTTTGAGTATGTTTGTCCGTCGTAAGGTCTGTTCGTTTAAACAGGCAGCCTCTCTAGCATATTTTATTTTAAAACGACACTGACTTTGCCATTTTTTCATTAAAATTATGTTTTTGTTTTCTTTTTGTTTTAAAAGCAAAGCTATTAATATTTGTTTTTGAAACATGAATTTTCTTTCTATATGTTCTCGTATTGTTTAGTCAAGATTTTGCTAAAGATACGGTACCAGATGATTTTACTATAAAAATTTTGTTGTAGAAAATTCTCGACATGGTATCCACGACAATATTTTTTACTAAACCAATTCTTACTCAGCTCAAGATTGTCAAATCAGCGACTATTATATCAGTCAGATGTTTATTTAAACAACAGGAACTGACAACAATTGTAGGTATGATCGATTCGAAAATTCAGAGCTTTCACATTTGAATAGAATTTTTAGTCTAAATCACTAGTGTTCATATGATGTAAAAATTGTATTTTTATATAGATTTCTTGTTCTTCTTCTTTTATTGACGAAATTTTATAAAAATAGCAAAGAACCTAAAAAACAAAATCAATATCGCAACCGGATGTGTCAAAATAGCCTTTTAGGATCATCTATCCCACTGAGTAGAGCATTTGTTCAACTTGAGACGTTCATTAATAATATTTTTGTTTCATATTGTCTTATTATGTGGATGTGCATGTGATTGTATCTGTTTTTTATTTTTAAAAATCCATTATATTTGCACATTACTGCTGTTGTTGCTGGTATTTTATTTGAGTGTATAAAAAGTGCTTTTGTCTAAACATTAATTTTTTCACTATCATCAGCACTTTTAAGAGTCAATCGTCATCATCTTTAGAACACATTGAAAATACTACTTACATATCTACAATACAAACAAATTTAATACAAACAAATTTAGAAAAAAAAGAACAACAACAAGAAAATCTCTCTATTATTAATGATAGATATTACATCATTACAGTTTTAACCAATAACTTGTGTCGAGTTGGTTGACTGACTAGCTGGTTTGTTGATTGTTTGCGATAATTGTGGTGATTATTAAATTCAAGCGTGAATGCGAGACGTTAGAGTGTGTGGTTGTTTGGTTTATATTTATATCGATTGACAAAAATTAACGCCGTTGTCACTCACTCATTTATTCATTTGCTCACTCATAATGGAATCTATTTTACACATGGACATAATACACCATGTCTGTCTGTCTATCCATTCATTAAATCATTCATTCAGGCTCTATGATCGCTTGTTGGGTCAGTGATATAAAGCTCTTTTATGAAATAAAAACCGCAATGATACAACATACATATGTATGTATGTATAGGTACATACGCTCATGAAAACATTAAAAATCAAACTTAAATACGATAAACTACGACAATGTAGTAGAACTACATACAGACGTTCAAATGTTTTGTAGAAACAGCCATAATTTTAAAATCAATAATAAAAATCGAAACGAAAAAATAAAACTAAACAAAAACGATCTACAATTATTTTCTAACCATTTTAAAGTGCTTGAGAAAATTTTATAGTTCGCTGGTGACGTCTCTGACTCACAGTATTAGATTGTTTCAGTCGTTCAAAACGCGTACAAAATGAAGAACAACGTCATCGTGTGTGGAATTACTTCTTAATTCCGATTCGTGTATATTCTATTTTAATTCTTCTTTTTTTTTTTGACAACAAACAAAATAAACTCTTAACGGTTGTATTTGCGTATAGTATTTTTTTTTCTTCATGTTTATTTGTTTTTAAAAAAACAACGACATGATTTTGTGGTCACTTATTAATTCGTGCTTTTAAGTTCAAAGTCAGAGTGTTAGAAAAAAAAAAAATAAAAAAAAAATGCGTTACAAATTCAAAATATCCTTACCTAATTTAATAAACATTTCAATTCAATTTAAACAAATTTTGTGTTTTCGTTAAATTTTTTTTTTAAGTACAAAAACTATTTACACTAATTTATCAATTATGCTGCCCTCGAGTGATCATTGTTGGCGGTAATTGTAAACTTATACATTCACACAGTATTTTGTGCATGAATATATTCACCTAAAATGAAAAAAAAACTTAAATAGTTTATTATATAGACATTTTAAAAGATGAGATGATAGTAAAGTTTTAAATGAAAAATATTTTAATAATCGAATATATTGTCTTAAAAAATTCAATTACGATCTCATTTAAGACTTTAAAAAAATTAAACAAAGTTTAACAACTTACCTTGCTTGTTTGCTGTTTGTTATTTTGCGTTTGTAAGATATCCGCTGCTATTCATTTGTATATATTAAAAGTGCTCTGAGTTTTTCTCGAGATGATTTCTTTTCAATAATCAAAAACTTCGAAATGGCCAAGTTGGTGCTGTATGTGTGCATATTAAAAATAATTGAAATAATAAAGATGTCATAGTTTCTTAATATAGACTGACTCCGGTTGCACCATTTTTGGTGTATAACTTAAAAATGTGGTCGTTTTATTTATTTAATTTTTTTATTTAAGTCTTAAGAATAACATTCCTTACAGACTAATGAAATATTAAATACATATACATACATACATATGTATATTTAAATGCATTTAATTAAATTATATAAATTATAATAATACAGCGATAATTTAAATTTTCTAAAAGTAAATGTTTCAAATGGGTGTTATTATAATCCAATAAATGTTTTTTTGTTGTTTTTTTTTCAATAAATTATCATAATTAAATGATCCAATGACTGGACCAATTAGTTGATAATTTTGATGATGCAAACGAGCAGAAAACAAATTTCTATGACGATGCTACAGTGTACTTTTTTCGGCCAATGCTCTTTTCAAATCAGTTTCATTCTGTACTGGTTACCTGCGTAGGTTTGGTTTTATTTAAGCACTAGCTAATACCCGGTGTGCTTCGCCATCCCAAATTTTAGTATTTAATTCATATGGCAGGTGCCACGCCCACTATTGTTAATGCACCCACTTTTTCCATAAATGTTTATTTGAATATCAAAGTTGCTTTTGCAAAACTTTAGTACTCTAATCGATATCGTTTTCCAGATATACGAATTTTAGTATTTAATTCATATGGTAGGTGCCACGCCCACTATTGATAATGCACCCATTTCTTGCCTAAATGTTCATTTGGGTATCAAAGTTGCTCTTGCAAAATTTTACTCTCTAATCGATATCGTTTTCCAAATATACGAATTTTAGTATTTAATTTATGTGGTCACGCCTACTATTGCAAGTCCGCCCATTTTTTACCCAAATGTTCGTGTGGATTTCAAAGTTTACCGTACTTAATTTGAAGACTCTAGCTGCATTAACTTTCGTGATATATAATATTTAATACTTATTCTGTAATGGGCGTGGCACCCCGCCAATTTACAATTTCAAACCAAAGTTTAGCCTATAGTTCCTTCCAGACATACAGAAAGATTCTGTGAAAATTTCAAGGAAATCGGTCCAGCCGTTTAACCGTCTATGAAGCACAAGCAAACATACAAATACACATTGATTTTTATATAAATATATAGATTTAATAATCGATATGATTCCTTTAGTATTATTAAATACAGAGTCATGGATATTTGTTTTTGTGTCAAGTTGTTGTAATTGATCTCTTTTTTTTAGGCAAGTAATTATTCGTAATTATGCCTTAAACATTTTAAACACTCAAAATCGTCTTTTAAGGTGTGTAGGCTTTAATTAAAATAGTACCCAATTTCCCTGCTTTTAAATAAATTCTGATACTGGCAAACGTTTGAAATTGCTGTTTGCGTGGCTTCCAATGAATTTGCAAAATCTCCTTGAGTTTTACAATAATCATAATGACCTAATGTCTTTAATTCTAGGTCATCGATTTTTTTTGTTCACTTCTGAAACCCTCCAACCATCTCTCGCATGTTTGAAATCGATGCAACACATTCACCATATGCTTCGGGGTTTAAACGGTGTGCTTCAGCGTTGCTTTTTTCAAACGAAAGATGAAAAAGATGAAAAACCATAAATGAGAATAAATACAAGATACATACCTTGCAAAACGATATATTAAAAGCAAACACCGCGTTTAAAAGAAACACCATCTATTGTAAATACCGCATTTGTATGTTGTATACCCAATATATTTAAGCATAACTTAGACAGGTAATTTACTACTCCTTTTCAAATTTAAATTGAGAAAATATAAATTAACTTTGAGAAAATACAAATTGAAATTGAGATAAGCAAGTTGATATTGAAAAAAAACTAATTGAAATTGAGAAATACAAATTAATATTGAGAAAAAACAAATTAGGAAAATAAAAATAAATGTTAAGAAAATACAAATTGACCTTGAAGAACTAATTCAGTTTTCAAAACTTGTACTATGTATTACCACGTACATACATATATACACGGAGAAAACAATATCAGTTGTGATAACGACAACTGTTGCCAATCCCAAAATTTACATAGTTTTTGTTCTGGGCTGTGTAAATAAGATTATTGCAATAAATATTATTACAGCCAGAAATTGTGCCAGGGCAGTTCAATACTCTTTAACATTTCACCAAAGAGCATTGAATTTTATCAATTTGAATTTGTATGTTTTAATATTAATTTTTGTTTTCCTAATTTTAATTTGTATTTTGTCAATTTTAGTTTGTATTTCTCAATTTCAATTTTTTTTTTCTCAATTTTAACTTGAAAAGGTGTAGTTGTGTCCATGGTGTAATTACATAAGGTGATAGCGTAATGGAGAGCGATTTTCTGCTCTCTTTTTTTATGTATGAAGTTTGACAATTTCCGGTGTTGACATAATTTTTTTAAATATGTAGTTCGACATACTCCAGAACACAACTGGGCTGGCACCGCCACCTTGTATAAGTGTACCCTGGTTGTGTGTGTAAAAATTTTTTTGACTTGTCCAATAACTTTAAAAATACAAAAAATTAGTTTTGAACAAATAACTTCTTTTGTGCAAAATTCTTATAGCTCACAAACCAGCATTTTTAAACGAAAAATTCGCAGTATTACACAGAAAAAATTAAATTTCAGATTCAATAACGAAATTTACAATATTAAGTAAAAATCACTGAAATTGTAAATTGAAACAAAAAAATGTAAGAGGAATTAGAAAGTACACTAAAAGAAAAAGTTGAGAACACTAGAAAAATGTCATTGCTACAGGAATGGAAAGTTGGTACAGTAATAACTTGTTTGGCATTTAAACTTAAAATTAAGAGCGAGGATCGAAATTTTGCCACAAGTCAAATATAATTTTATAAAGATATGTATTTGCGAAACAAAAAATCTTGTTATATGTATATATGTATGTGTAATAAGGAAAAACTGCTTATGTCTTATTTTACAGTTTTCCAGGAAAACATTTTTAAATTTTGTGATGGATTTAAAAAAATTAATTTCTTTTAAAATAATAAATATTATATGAATTCTGTTTTATAAAAAAATTAGGAGCATATTAATTTTCAAATATTAAGCTGAATTATAAGTTTAAATAGGTTATTATTCTAAATGATATTTTTCTTTAAAGAAATATAGGCAATAAGTTAATAACTTTCTGTAAAGTTATTCAAAATAATTGAAAATTTGCCTTATGGAAGTTTTGAAATCCGGGATTGCAATAATTTTTAGTCTATGTCGACTTAAGTAGTTTTTTCTTTTTCGCACAGATATACCACCCTGCAGAAAATGCTTTACCTTTCGCAAATGATAGCCGTTTAAAGATTTTTTAAAAACAATCTTGAGCAAATGGGTCTCATTCGCAAATAAAAAGAATTTATGCTTCTAAGGCTCTGAGAATACATTCAGTCACGCCGCGGGTATCATCAATAAGTCACGGACTGTGAAAGCTCTTAAAAAGAATATTCAAGAAAAATGCGAGAATTTATCGCCCGAAGTTCTGATCAAAACAATTTAAAATGTTGTAAATAATTTTTTAACCAACAACAACGGTGCCAACTTGATCGTTATCTTGTTTAAAACGTAGTGTATAAATAAACATTTAAAAGAAAGTAATGAATAAAGTCGATTCATTTTATAGATATAAACAACATCGAGTAAGAGTTTTCGATCTACCCCCTATTATAAATAAATATTGGGACATGGTACAATCATCAGGTTGCTTCAGTTCTACAACAACAAAATTCTATATGAAAACAAGTAAGAGCGCTATATTCGGCCATGCCGAATCTTAAATACCCTTCACAACGTGTAGTCATGCAATAACAGTAGTTTGTATCACTATTCCCCATATGAAATACGTACATACATATAAAAAACATACATATATAAAAATATCCCATTGTAAAATTATAAATTTACGTATGTATGTATGATAAAAAAAAATTTAAAAAAAAATTTAAAAAAAAAATTTAAAAAAGAAATTAAAAAAAATAATAAAAATATATATAATAAATATAAAACAAAAAAATAATAAAAAAAAATGAAAAAAAAAAATAATAAAAATATAAATAATATATTAAATAAAAAATAAAAAAAAAAATAAAAAAAAAAAATTAAAAAAAAAATTAAAAAAAAAATATAAAAAAAATAAAAAAAATTTTTTTGGCTCAGCTGGGATTCGATGCCACGTTTTCTCTAACCAGTATACACGTTTGTTTGTATGTATGTATGTTGTTGCTGTAATGTTGTTTTTGTGAAAAAAAAAAATCGAGGTGGTCGTGGGTTTTTGCTCATATCTCAGTTGTTTATGTACCGATGCTTCTGATTTTCAATACCGATCTACTCCCGAATATATCTGATATTTTAATACCTCACCCGTGTCCATGCGATGTCGGGGGGCTTCAAAAAGTTGATTTCAACATACACACGGACAGACGGACAGACTGACAGAGCTTAATCGAATGTGTGTGAAGATAAATACGCCTAGTTAAATACGTTTTTAGTGATAGAAAAAAAAATATCGCATGCGATAAAAAACTTTTTAATACGTAAAATTAACAATTTTGCACTAATTTTTAAATTTTCTGTGTGTTTAAACATTAAAAATTAATATTCGTAGTGCAAATGAATAATACAATAAACTTTTAGTAAAATTATTCTTTTTTTTTGTATTTTTTTTGTCCTCAAGCAAATTGTTCATACATGAGTCCTTTTAGGGATTTAATTAGTACAATCATATATTACCATCTCAATAAATTAAACCTAGTGGAAATTGAAGGTAACTTCCTATGCTATTAAACCACATTTATACTTTTTCCCAATTGTATTTGTGAATATTTTTATAAAGTTTTAAAAATTTGACTTAGTGCAAATTTTCTAATATATGTATGAGCTCTTGGAGGGATGTGGTCAGTATGACCATATCTTAACATCTCAATGAATTAAACCTAGTGGAAATTGAAGGTAACTACCTGTGCTATTAAACCACATTTATACTTTTTCCCAATTGTATTTGTGAATATTTTTATAAAGTTTTTAAAATTTGACTTAGTGCAAATTTTCTACTATATGAGGTCTTGGAGGGATGTGGTCAGTATGACCATATCTTAACATCTCAATGAATTAAACCTAGTGGAAATTGAAGGTAACTTCCTATGCTATTAAACCACATTTATACTTTTTCCCAATTGTATTTGTGAATATTTTTATAAAGTTTTAAAAATTTGACTTAGTGCAAATTTTCTAATATATGTATGAGCTCTTGGAGGGATGTGGTCAGTATGACCATATCTTAACATCTCAATGAATTAAACCTAGTGGAAATTGAAGGTAACTACCTGTGCTATTAAACCACATTTATACTTTTTCCCAATTGTATTTGTGAATATTTTTATAAAGTTTTTAAAATTTGACTTAGTGCAAATTTTCTACTATATGAGGTCTTGGAGGGATGTGGTCAGTATGACCATATCTTAACATCTCAATGAATTAAACCTAGTGGAAATTGAAGGTAACTTCCTATGCTATTAAACCACATTTATACTTTTTCCCAATTGTATTTGTGAATATTTTTATAAAGTTTTAAAAATTTGACTTAGTGCAAATTTTCTAATATATGTATGAGCTCTTGGAGGGATGTGGTCAGTATGACCATATCTTAACATCTCAATGAATTAAACCTAGTGGAAATTGAAGGTAACTACCTGTGCTATTAAACCACATTTATACTTTTTCCCAATTGTATTTGTGAATATTTTTATATAATTTTTAAAATTTGACTTAGTGCAATTTCCACTAGGTTTAATTTATTGAGATGTTAAGATATGGTCATACTGACCACATCCCTCCAAGAGCTCATACATATATTAGAAAATTTGCACTAAGTCAAATTTTAAAAACTTTATAAAAATATTCACAAATACAATTGGGAAAAAGTATAAATGTGGTTTAATAGCACAGGTAGTTACCTTCAATTTTCACTAGGTTTAATTCATTGAGATGTTAAGATATGGTCATACTGACCACATCCCTCCAAGACCTCATATAGTAGAAAATTTGCACTAAGTCAAATTTTAAAAATTCTATAAAAATATTCACAAATACAATTGGGAAAAAGTATAAATGTGGTTTAATAGCATAGGTAGTTACCTTCAATTTCCACTAGGTTTAATTCATTGAGATGTTAAGATATGGTCATACTGACCACATCCCTCCAAGACCTCATATAGTAGAAAATTTGCACTAAGTTAAATTTTAAAAACTTTATAAAAATATTCACAAATACAATTGGGAAAAAGTATAAATGTGGTTTAATAGCACAGGTAGTTACCTTCAATTTCCACTAGGTTTAATTCATTGAGATGTTAAGATATGGTCATACTGACCACATCCCTCCAAGACCTCATATAGTAGAAAATTTGCACTAAGTCAAATTTTAAAAACTTTATAAAAATATTCACAAATACAATTGGGAAAAAGTATAAATGCGGTTTAATAGCATAGGTAGTTACCTTCAATTTCCACTAGGTTTAATTCATTGAGATGTTAAGATATGGTCATACTGACCACATCCCTCCAAGAGCTCATATAGTAGAAAATTTGCACTAAGTCAAATTTTAAAAACTCTATAAAAATATTCACAAATACAATTGGGAAAAAGTATAAATGTGGTTTAATAGCACAGGTAGTTACCTTCAATTTCCACTAGGTTTAATTCATTGAGATGTTAAGATATGGTCATACTGACCACATCCCTCCAAGACCTCATATAGTAGAAAATTTGCACTAAGTCAAATTTTAAAAACTTTATAAAAATATTCACAAATACAATTGGGAAAAAGTATAAATGTGGTTTAATAGCACAGGTAGTTACCTTCAATTTTCACTAGGTTTAA
Organism: Phyto melanocephala; assembly: GCA_941918925.1. Taxonomy (NCBI): domain Eukaryota; kingdom Metazoa; phylum Arthropoda; class Insecta; order Diptera; family Rhinophoridae; genus Phyto; species Phyto melanocephala. The sequence goes on along the minus strand of OW799234.1, from coordinate 133,445,964 downwards.
TTCATTGAGATGTTAAGATATGGTCATACTGACCACATCCCTCCAAGACCTCATATAGTAGACAATTTGCACTAAGTCAAATTTTAAAAACTTTATAAAAATATTCACAAATACAATTGGGAAAAAGTATAAATGTGGCTTAATAGCACAAGTAATTACCTTCAATTTCCACTAGGTTTAATTCATTGAGATGTTAAGATATGGTCATACTGACCACATCCCTCCAAGACCTTATATAGTAGAAAATTTGCACTAAGTCAAATTTTAAAAACTTTATAAAAATATTCACAAATACAATTGGGAAAAAGTATAAATGTGGCTTAATAGCACAAGTAATTACCTTCAATTTCCACTAGGTTTAATTCATTGAGATGTTAAGATATGGTCATACTGACCACATCCCTCCAAGAGCTCATATATTAGAAAATTTGCACTAAGTCAAATTTTAAAAATTTTATAAAAATATTCACAAATACAATTGGGAAAAAGTATAAATGTGGTTTGATAGCATAGGTAGCTGCCTTTAATTTCCACTAGGTTTAATTTATTGAGATGGTAAGATATGGTCATACTGACCACATCCCTCCAAGACCTCATATAGTAGAAAATTTGAACTAAGTCAAATTTTAAAAACTTTATAAAAATATTCACAAATACAATTGGGAAAAAGTATAAATGTGGTTTAATAGCATAGGTAGATACCTTCAATTTCCACTAGGTTTAATTTATTGAGATGTTAAGATATGGTCATACTGACCACATCCCTCCAAGACCTCATATAGTAGAAAATTTGCACTAAGTCAAATTTTAAAAACTTTATAAAAATATTCACAAATACAATTGGGAAAAAGTATAAATGCGGTTTAATAGCATAGGTAGTTACCTTCAATTTCCACTAGGTTTAATTCATTGAGATGTTAAGATATGGTCATACTGACCACATCCCTCCAAGAGCTCATACATATATTAGAAAATTTGCACTAAGTCAAATTTTAAAAACTTTATAAAAATATTCACAAATACAATTGGGAAAAAGTATAAATGTGGTTTGATAGCATAGGTAGTTACCTTCAACTTCCACTAGGTTTAATTTATTGAGATGTTAAGATATGGTCATACTGACCACATCCCTCCAAGACCTCATATAGTAGAAAATTTGCACTAAGTCAAATTTTAAAAACTTTATAAAAATATTCACAAATACAATTGGGAAAAAGTATAAATGCGGTTTAATAGCATAGGTAGTTACCTTCAATTTCCACTAGGTTTAATTCATTGAGATGTTAAGATATGGTCATACTGACCACATCCCTCCAAGAGCTCATACATATATTAGAAAATTTGCACTAAGTCAAATTTTAAAAACTTTATAAAAATATTCACAAATACAATTGGGAAAAAGTATAAATGTGGTTTAATAGCACAGGTAGTTACCTTCAATTTCCACTATGTTTAATTCATTGAGATGTTAAGATATGGTCATACTGACCACATCCCTCCAAGACCTCATATAGTAGACAATTTGCACTAAGTCAAATTTTAAAAATTCGATAAAAATATTCACAAATACAATTGGGAAAAAGTATAAATGTGGTTTAATAGCACAGGTAGTTACCTTCAATTTCCACTAGGTTTAATTCATTGAGATGTTAAGATATGGTCATACTGACCACATCCCTCCAAGACCTCATATAGTAGACAATTTGCACTAAGTCAAATTTTAAAAATTATATAAAAATATTCACAAATACAATTGGGAAAAAGTATAAATGTGGTTTAATAGCACAGGTAGTTACCTTCAATTTCCACTAGGTTTAATTCATTGAGATGTTAAGATATGGTCATACTGACCACATCCCTCCAAGACCTCATATAGTAGAAAATTTGCACTAAGTCAAATTTTAAAAACTTTATAAAAATATTCACAAATACAATTGGGAAAAAGAATAAATGTGGTTTAATAGCACAGGTAGTTACCTTCAATTTCCACTAGGTTTAATTCATTGAGATGTTAAGATATGGTCATACTGACCACATCCCTCCAAGACCTCATATAGTAGACAATTTGCACTAAGTCAAATTTTAAAAATTATATAAAAATATTCACAAATACAATTGGGAAAAAGTATAAATGCGGTTTAATAGCACAGGTAGTTACCTTCAATTTCCACTAGGTTTAATTCATTGAGATGTTAAGATATGGTCATACTGACCACATCCCTCCAAGACCTCATATAGTAGAAAATTTGCACTAAGTCAAATTTTAAAAACTTTATAAAAATATTCACAAATACAATTGGGAAAAAGTATAAATGTGGCTTAATAGCATAGGTAGTTACCTTCAATTTCCACTAGGTTTAATTCATTGAGATGTTAAGATATGGTCATACTGACCACATCCCTCCAAGAGCTCATATATTAGAAAATTTGCACTAAGTCAAATTTAAAAAATTTTATAAAAATATTCACAAATACAATTGGGAAAAAGTATAAATGTGGTTTAATAGCATAGGTAGATACCTTCAATTTCCACTAGGTTTAATTTATTGAGATGTTAAGATATGGTCATACTGACCACATCCCTCCAAGAGCTCATACATATATTAGAAAATTTGCACTAAGTCAAATTTAAAAAATTTTATAAAAATATTCACAAATACAATTGGGAAAAAGTATAAATGTGGTTTAATAGCATAGGTAGATACCTTCAATTTCCACTAGGTTTAATTTATTGAGATGTTAAGATATGGTCATACTGACCACATCCCTCCAAGAGCTCATACATATATTAGAAAATTTGCACTAAGTCAAATTTTAAAAATTTTATAAAAATATTCACAAATACAATTGGGAAAAAGTATAAATGTGGTTTAATAGCACAGGTAGTTACCTTCAATTTCCACTAGGTTTAGTTTATTGAGATGGTAATATATGATTGTACTAACTAAATCCCTAAAAGGACTCATGTATGAACAATTTGCTTGAGAACAAATAAATACAAAAAAAAGAATAATTTTACTAAAAGTTTATTGTATTGTTCATTTGCACTACGAATATTAGTTTTTAATGTTTAAACACACAGAAAATTTAAAAATTAGTGCAAATTTGTTAATTTTACGTATTAAAAACTTTTTTATCGCATGCGATATTTTTTTTTCTATCACTAAAAACGTATTTAACTCGGCGTATTTATCTTCACACACATCTTAATCGACTCTCCTATTCATAAGCTTTCAGAAAATATATACTTTATGGGGTCGGAAATGAAAATTGTAGAAATTTCACACGGAATGACAAACCTATATATACCCTTATTCACTGTGTGAAGGGTATAAAAAGCAAATGTGCTTGTGTTTTTTTTTTGGTGGTAGAATTTTAGTTAAACCTTAAGGTAGAGAAAGAAAATCAGCTGTTTTCGTGAGGCTACCTGATGATTGTTCCATGTATTGGGGATTACAAATTAGTATTGGCTATTACATCAGAGATTTCTCTAGAAACTTTTTTCATCTTATTGTAAGTTTAATTGAAAGATAAAAATGCATTTTTTGTTTTTGGGGCATATTTGTCATGTTTTTGGCGTAGGTTTTTAATTTAATAGCGCATGTTATGGCGCTTATTTTCGGTTCTCTTTTAAGTTTAAAGTATATTTATGTTCGCATCTGTATTTTACAATTTAAACGACCCCAAATTGGTTTAATTGTTTTTTCGTGTCAAAGAAAATTGTTTGCTTATTTTTTCGTTATTATTATTATTTTTTTTACATACATACAGACATACAAAAAAAACTGGTCGAATACTTTTAATTACTTGGCTGTTTATTTAGTCACACTTTTTAATTAATAGAAATCAAATTGTTCACTCTATTCTTTTTGGTTTTGTTGTTGTTTTTTTACATTTAAATGTTTCATTTCGCTTCGTTTCAATTAAATACAATTTAATTTTGTAATATTTAATTAAAATGCGTTCTATGTCGTACTCATTGGTATTTTAAGAATTTATTTTGTGTTTTATTTATTTACTTTTTTCCAAATTGCCTTTTTCCAGTTCAATAATTGCATGGCGGCTCATTAGTTTTTGTAGTTTTATTATGTTCTTTTTTAACGTTTTGTTTATTTATTTTTTTCCTTAATCTGTATTGTATTTTTTATTTTGCTGTTTAATTATTATGTTATCCCGAGATCACGAAATTACTTAATTGTTAATTATTTGAAAAGTGCCTGCCTGACTGCCATTTCGTGCGTGTGTGTGTCTATGTGTGTGTATTTAATGCGTACTATTTGAAAATTGTAATTAACAAAAGCTGTAAACTTTTCAAACATGCCTCTTTTATTTATATTTGTTATTTATATTTTCGTTACGAAGTTGTTTAATTGCATATTAACAATTTTGATTTTTAACACATTGTGCCTCTGTGTAACTTGTGTAATTTCACTAAAACAATTTAAGGAAAATATACTTTTGTTTACCTTTGAATTAAGTGTTTAATTAATGTATTATTATTAATTAAATAATGTTAGCCGTTATTTATTTAGATAAATAATTTTTGAAGGATCATATTTACACAATAATCCGTAACATTTTCGAAAAGACCCTTTTTACTGACTCCAGAATTAATAAAAAATTAACGAAACGTTTTGTGTTTAAGTCTTTATGCACATTTTTGAGACATAAACAAAACATAAAAAGTGGTTATATGTGAACTAATGTTTATATAATTTGTCATTAAGTTTTAATTTTCATCTATGGGCTGATGATTCGTATGCAGCACTAATAGTAATCAAATATTCGGCATATAAGAAAAACCGGGTTTCAAATAATTCGAGAAAACTTTATACAAGAAAACCGGTTTCGGTATTTTACACATATAAATTTTCATTTGTAAATTATAGTAAAAACACCAAAGTAGTGACACCATCTTCGGTTTGATTTAACTTTCATCTTTTTTTATTTTTATTTATTATATTGTTAATTTTTATTTTTTTTTTATTTTTGCTAGTTATTATTAAAGTTTAGCTACCTTTTTTTTAAATTTTATAAAACGATTCTTAGCCTATCTCTTAGTGAGACAAGAACACCACCCCAAACCCTGAGCACGGTCGGAAGAATAGGTAGCGATAGTCTCATGAGAGGTAGGGCAAACCAGTTTGGATCGTTACATAATTTTTGTCAATTTTCCTAGAGACGTATCATATTTATGGATAATAAAAAATGTGACGATAAACTCTTCTAAGGCTGAAAATGTTAATTTTTAATTTCAATAACGATTCATTCCTGAATACTTCCAATAGATTTCTACCACATGGGGGCTTCTAAAAGATGATTAAATCAACACACAGACGGACATTTCTCAATCGTGGGGTATACAAATAAAATACACTGCGCACACTATGAAGGGAGAGTTGCGTAATTCAGGAGTATGTTGAAGGCGAAAGAGAGTTTATAGAAACCATGTTTGACAACTTTAGCTGTATGCCTTGTAACAGCTATTTCAACGACGATTTTTTTTATGTCTATATAGTGAATTATTTTAAACAATTTTCCGTTCAATAAGAAAAGAAAATAAAAATAACAAGAACAGCAAAAAAATTAAATTCTATCAATAACAATATTGTCAATAGTTGCCCTTCATTACCGAAGCTCGGTTTTTGAATCGCTTACTTGAATCCAAGAGCGTTTCTTAAAGTCGTGATTTGTAGATGCGATGTCTTACTTCGTAGGCCTTTTTTGCAATTAATAGGAAGGTGCAGGTTTAAGATGATTTCAATTAAACCATTTCATATAAAGTTTTCTGTTTTATTCTTAAGATTTTACTTAGTATGATTTAAATATTTCGATTCTAAGCTGGGTTGTACATACATACACATACATATATATAGACAATAGATTTTTCCTTATTTATTGTAAAATTACAAGTTGCTTATCTGTTTAAAAATATTTTATTCGAAAAAAATTTTATTGTTTATTTATTTATTTATTTTGTTGTTAAAGATCACATACCATATGAATAATCATGTGCATAAAGTGGAATATAAGTTTAAATGTAAATATAATAAATAATAATACAACATCTACGAACGTATACAGACATTAAATTTAATTGTCGTTAAAATTATTTACATTTTTCAAATGATTAAAAGTATTTTAAAACAGAAGTCACAAAGTCTACGGCGTTTTACAAACGTTGAAATTAGAATTAAAAATAGATAAGAAAATGACACGTTTAGAATAATTTAAACAAAGCAAACTTTCAAACTATTAACAAAATCTTTTTGAATTTGAAAACAACTTTAAACAATTAAAGAATTTACAAGGTATGCTAACATGTCACAATAATCTACAATTTTACAAGAGTTAAAAAATACTCAAAAAACAGAAAATGTCTTAAAATAATAAAATCCTTAATATTATGCTGGTTCAAACATGTCAAACGGTTGGAAGCAATCGCCGCTGATATCCATTCGAAATTTCTAATTGCGAAAAACTTGTTAAAATCGAGGGAAATTTTGTTTACCAGCCTCCGTTACTTCTTAAAAGAAGTTGGCACAGAGTTGTGTAAATCAGCTGTTTTTATACCCTTCACACAGTGAAAAAGGGTATATATAGGTTTGTCATTCCGTGTGAAATTTCTACAATTTTCATTTCCGACCCCATAAAGTATATATTTTCTGAAAGCTTATGAATAGGGGAGTCGATTAAGACCTGTCAGTCTGTACGTCTGTCCGTGTGTATGTTGAAATCAACTTTTTGAAGCCCCCCGACATAGGTTGGACCCGGGTGAGGTATTAAAATATCAGAAATATTCGCCAGTAGATCGGTATTGAAAATCAGAAACATCGGTTCATAAACAACTGAGATATGAGCAAAAACCCACGACCGCCTCGATTTTTTTTTTTTTTTCACAAAAACAACAACATACATACATACAAACATGTGTACTGGTTAGAGAAAACGTGGCATCGAATCCCAGCTGAGCCAAAAAAATTTTTTTTTTAATTTTTTTATACCCTTCACCAGTGGTGCACAAGGGTATATATAGCTTTGTCATTCCGTTTGTAATTTCTACAATTTTCATTTCCGAACCCATAAAGTATATATTTTCTGAAAGCTTATGAATAGAGGAGTCGATTAAGCCCTGACCGTCTGTCCGTCTGCCCGTCTGTCCGTGTGTTGGTTGAAATCAACTTTTAGAAGCAACTATATGTTCCTCAGATCTGTATATGGTATCAATCTCTTGGAAATATCCAGGAATGAATCGCTATTGAAATTCAGCACAATCGCCCCATAACTTTCTGAGATATGAGCAAAAAACCACGACCACTTCGTTTTTTTTCACAATTACTACAACAACATACATACATAGATACATGTAAAAAACATACCAAACAAAAAAAAATTACAAAAAAAAAAATATTAAAAATAAGAAAAAAATAATAAAAAAAACTACAAAAAAAAATATTTAAAAAAATTAAAAAAAAAATTTAAAAAAATTTTTTAAAAATTTTTCTAAAAAAATTTTTTAAAAAAATTTAAAAAAAATAAAAAAAAAAATAATAAAATATAAATAATATATTAAATAAAATAAAATTTTTTTGGCTCAGCTGGGATTCGATGCCACATTTATTCTAACGTGTACGTATGCACGTATTTTATATGGGATGAATGGTGATACAAACAATTGTTATTGCATGACTACACGTTGTGAAGGGTATATAAGATTCGGCACGGCCGAATATAGCACTGTTACTTGTTATTTTTTTTTTTTTTATTTTTTATTTAATATATTATTTATATTTTTATTATTTTTATACCCTTCACACAGTGAAAAAGGGTATATATAGGTTTGTCATTCCGTGTGAAATTTCTACAATTTTCATTTCCGACCCCATAAAGTATATATTTTCTGAAAGCTTATGAATAGAGGAGTCGATTAAGCCCTGACCGTCTGTCCGTCTGACCGTCTGTCCGTGTGTATGTTGAAATCAACTTTTTGAAGCCCCCCGACATAGGTTGGACCCGGGTAAGGTATTAAAATATCAGAAATATTCGGGAGTAGATCGGTATTGAAAATCAGAAACATCGGTACATAAACAACTGAGATATGAGCAAAAACCCACGACCACCTCGATTTTTTTTCACAAAAGCAACATTACAACAACAACATACATACATACAAACGTGTATACTGGTTAGAGAAAACGTGGCATCGAATCCCAGCTGAGCCAAAAAAATTTTTTTTAAATTTTTTTTTTAAATTTTTTTTTTTATTTTTTTTTTTATTTTTTTTTATTTTTTATTTAATATATTATTTATATTTTTTTTAATTTTTTTTTTTAATTTTTTTTTTATTTTTTTTTTGTTTTGTATATATTATATACATAATAATTTTTAAAAAAATTTTTTTTTTTTAATTTTTTTTTTTTTAATTTTTTTTTTAAATTTTTTTTTAAAATTTTTTTTTAAAATTTTTTTTTAAAATTTTTTTTTTTTTTTTGTTTTTTTTAACATTCATACGTGAATTTATAATTTTACAATGGGACGTTTTTATATATGTATGTTTTTATATGTATGTACGTATTTCATATGGGATGAATGGTGACACAAACCACTGTTATTGCATGAATTCACGTTGTGAAGGGTATATAAGATTCGGCACGGCCGAATATAGCGCTCTTACTTGTTTTTTTTAAATTTTTTTTTTATTTTTTTTATTTTTATATTAATTGTATATATTTTAATTTTTTTTTAAATTTTTTTTTATAATTTTTTTTTATTTTTTTTTTAACATACAAACGTAAATTTATAATTTTACAATGGGATGTTTTTATATATGTATGTTTTTTATATGATTGTACGTATTTCATATGGGATGAATGGTGATACAAACTGCTGTTATTGCATGACTACACGTTGTGAAGGGTATATAAGATTCGGCGCGGCCGAATATAGCGCTCTTACTTGTTTTAGGTAAAATTGGACACAACTCTGTGGTTTTCACGGGCAGGTTAGGTATCGAACTTTTTCAACTTTTTTTATCATTAATAAATACATAAAGATCTTACAATTTTTTTTATAAAAATTTCTAACAAATATTGTATAATTTTTAAATGATAGCGAAGGCCAAAACAAAAAGTAAAACGAAGATTAAAAGTGTGTGTAGTTAAAGCAGCGTACATATATTAGAATGCAACTACACGAGGATATTAAGGTTGTCTGTCCACAAGTAACTATAAAATCTAGTAAACTGAAAAATAATCAAAAAATATGTTTTCAAATGTATTCAGAACAAACAACGTATGTGCTTATGTGTTTTTTAAATTTTTCTAAAAAAATTTTTTAAAAAAATTTAAAAAAAATAAAAAAAAAAATAATAAAATATAAATAATATATTAAATAAAATAAAATTTTTTTGGCTCAGCTGGGATTCGATGCCACATTTATTCTAACGTGTACGTATGCACGTATTTTATATGGGATGAATGGTGATACAAACAATTGTTATTGCATGACTACACGTTGTGAAGGGTATATAAGATTCGGCACGGCCGAATATAGCACTGTTACTTGTTATTTTTTTTTTTTTTTTTTTTTTTTATTTAATATGTTATTTATATTTTTATTATTTTTATACCCTTCACACAGTGAAAAAGGGTATATATAGGTTTGTCATTCCGTGTGAAATTTCTACAATTTTCATTTCCGACCCCATAAAGTATATATTTTCTGAAAGCTTATGAATAGAGGAGTCGATTAAGCCCTGTCCGTCTGACCGTCTGTCCGTGTGTATGTTGAAATCAACTTTTTGAAGCCCCCCGACATAGGTTGGACCCGGGTAAGGTATTAAAATATCAGAAATATTCGGGAGTAGATCGGTATTGAAAATCAGAAACATCGGTACATAAACAACTGAGATATGAGCAAAAACCCACGACCACCTCGATTTTTTTTTCACAAAAGCAACATTACAACAACAACATACATACATACAAACGTGTATACTGGTTAGAGAAAACGTGGCATCGAATCCCAGCTGAGCCAAAAAAATTTTTTTTAAATTTTTTTTTTAAATTTTTTTTTTTATTTTTTTTTTTATTTTTTTTTATTTTTTATTTAATATATTATTTATATTTTTATTATTTTTTTTTTTAATTTTTTTTTTATTTTTTTTTTGTTTTGTATATATTATATAAATAATAATTTTTAAAAAATTTTTTTTTTTTAATTTTTTTTTTTTTTAATTTTTTTTTTTTTAATTTTTTTTTTAAATTTTTTTTTTTAATTTTTTTTTTAAATTTTTTTTTAAAATTTTTTTTTTAAATTTTTTTTTTTTTTTGTTTTTTTTAACATTCATACGTGAATTTATAATTTTACAATGGGACGTTTTTATATATGTATGTTTTTATATGTATGTACGTATTTCATATGGGATGAATGGTGACACAAACCACTGTTATTGCATGAATTCACGTTGTGAAGGGTATATAAGATTCGGCACGGCCGAATATAGCGCTCTTGTTTTTTTTAAATTTTTTTTTTATTTTTTTTATTTTTATATTAATTGTATATATTTTAATTTTTTTTTAAATTTTTTTTTATAATTTGTTTTTATTTTTTTTTAACATACAAACGTAAATTTATAATTTTACAATGGGATGTTTTTATATATGTATGTTTTTTATATGATTGTACGTATTTCATATGGGATGAATGGTGATACAAACTGCTGTTATTGCATGACTACACGTTGTGAAGGGTATATAAGATTCGGCGCGGCCGAATATAGCGCTCTTACTTGTTTTAGGTAAAATTGGACACAACTCTGTGGTTTTCACGGGCAGGTTAGGTATCGAACTTTTTCAACTTTTTTTATCATTAATAAATACATAAAGATCTTACAATTTTTTTTATAAAAATTTCTAACAAATATTGTATAATTTTTAAATGATAGCGAAGGCCAAAACAAAAAGTAAAACGAAGATTAAAAGTGTGTGTAGTTAAAGCAGCGTACATATATTAGAATGCAACTACACGAGGATATTAAGGTTGTCTGTCCACAAGTAACTATAAAATCTAGTAAACTGAAAAATAATCAAAAAATATGTTTTCAAATGTATTCAGAACAAACAACGTATGTGCTTATGTGTTTTTTAAACACGACCGGTTTTTTTCAGTTTTGTCGAAGCCGAATATTTTAAAAAGGCAAATTTTCGAATTTCGAATAAACCGTTTATTTTGGTACAAATAAACCGGTTATTTTTATGAGCTGACTAACAGTACTAATAAATATATGCACACACCAAACGGCCCTACAAAATTTAATCATAAAGAACACATTTTGAGGAATTATGTTTTATTTAGATAAGTGTCAGGCTAAAAAGATTACTTGGTGCTTTATATTCATGTAACATGTATGCTAAGTGAAAGGTCATTTTCATTGTCAAGTTTCATAAAAACAAAAGAAAAAAAATGGATAAATATACTTTAAAACATTTAAACTGCACTTTGTTTCTCAAAGAAGCAACTAAGAAAACAAAATTTTTAATTTTGATTTTGTGGTTGGTCTCACATACATTAAGTTGTTAACTACATATACAGATATTATTTTATTTATGAATGTGCATATGTTTATATGTATATCTATTAATGTGTTTAATGCAAAAATTCTGTAAAAATTTCTGTCATGACTGCAGTATATTTTGTTCGTTCTTTACCTTTTGTGGATTGTCTTGATTTTATTTAAATAAACTTTTTATTTCGATAAATAATTTGATTTTTGTGTTATTGCTTATGCGAAAAAAACCGTTTAACCGGTTGTTTTTTAATGCTTAACCGAAAACCGGTTTTTTAATATTAATTATGCCAGATATCCGAAAACCGGTTTTAAAAAGAAGTTGGTTAATCGTTCTCCTTAGATAGAGCTGAACGCATTTTGAAAGAAAATAGAACCTACATTACGTTGTTATTCCATTTAAAAATCAGAGTCAATCCATTCTATTTCACAAATTTATACAACAAAGTAAAGGGCGTTTAAAATCGAGCAATGTAGCGTTAATAACTCAATATTGTTTAATAATGGATATAAGCGGTTGCCCATGAAAACCACTGAACTTACGTTTTTAAATATATTTTGTTTTTCTGAAATTTGATATTCCAAAACTGTAATAAAATAAAAATATCTATATTTTCTGTTTGGCCAACACTTGTTTTCAGGCTGTTTAATAGCAAACAAATTTCTTTGCCAAAAAAAAATTCTACGCTAAATTAAACTTTCGATAAACAACATTTTTAATGTCGCCAAAACATCTTTGTATTCGGTTTATGTTTTCTTCACTCCTTAACAACTTATGTTTTTATTATTTTTTTAATACTAAATATTTATATACTACATATTTATACATGTCTTTATGTATTTATCGAAATTTGTAAAAAAAAATGTGTTTGTGCTTATTTAAACTTAAATAAAATTTATTTTATTTTTTCATGGTGGCTTAACTAAATATAATTGGGTGATTCATGTCTTATCATGTCATATTGTCCTATTGTCCTAAAATTTTACAATGGTTTCAAAATGTTGTTGTTGCTTTTAAAACAAAAAGTGTCTTATAATAATAGAACTTTGTACGCTGTTTATTGTGCTGTCGTATTTAATAAGCAGAGACCTGTGCTAAACGGCTAAGCCAAGCCGCAACAGTTTTTGTAAGCTGTCGCCGTTCATTGTATAATTTTATCGGGCCGAAATCCAAATTTGAGCGCAGTTGCTAATTTTTGATAACAAATCACTTGTGGCGTCAAATAAGATCGGCTAAGGACTCTGCTGTTTTTTTTTATCAAACAAAATTTAATTTATTATTATTTTGTTTGTTTTACTTGTTTTTGGCATTATGAAAAAAATATTTATTTTTAAAATTGTTTTACATCAGCTGATTTAAATTCAAATTATGAGGGGTTGTTCACAATAGTCTTAATTTTTCATGCTATTATTATAGGACATATGACTTTATGACACTACTGTGAATCCCCCAAATATATTTAATGCAAACTGTATACGCACATGTGTATTTAATTTTGATGTTAAACTGTCAGACCGGAGTATATTCTCTTGCAAAATAGAAATCGTATTCTTTATAACGTATGCTCTTAAAATATAGTTTATTTTTAGGACGTTTTTGCTTAATTTATCTGCTATATGTTCTGTAATTTCCATAACATGGAATAAATATATTGAATTCCTTCTTAATTTTCATCGTAAAAATTCCAAGCAATTTACTTTTAATTAATTTTTAATACACCCGCTGTTCTAAAAATACCTAGACCGCTTTTAGGTATATATATCGGTTAAAGTTTTTCGCTCGAAATATTTTCGCTTTTTCTTAAAATGCCAATCATGAATAAATTTCGCTTTTTTTCTTATAATATTTTATGTGCGTTGATAATTTACTTTATTTTGAAAAATTATTATTTACTCTTATCGTGAATAAGAATTGAAATTTTTATTTCCATAAAATTTTTATTTCCCTCAAAGTGAAAGTTGTTATTACGATATCTCTGGAATTTTTGTTCTTTTCGTTGAACAACTGTTCAAAATAAAGTAGACTCTCAATGCATATTAAATGTAAATAAGGATAAGAGCGATCACATTTTTGGGGAATTTATTCACGATTGATATTTTAGGGAAAAGGGAAAATATTCACCATAGGGGTGAATATTTTGTTCAATAAAGAGAATAAAAATTCCACGTGAAATTCATTGTACCAATTTTTACTTCGATTAGAATGAACATTTCATGGGAATAAATATTTCACTTCTTGTTCACTATAGGGGTAATTGAATTTGTTGAAAATAATCTTCCATTCGAATTTTTAGCTGGTCATACATACATTTGCTTATTTGTAATGAGAATAGCAGATGTTTGTTTATTATTATTTAAGGATTTTTTTTTTTTTCAAGAACCGCAATTTAAAAATATGTATAAATAAAAAAAATATCTTTGGTTGTTTCTTTTAAAATATAAATAGTTCCTCACGCTTTATGAATTTTATTTTTATTAGCACTAAAATTTTGTTATCATAAAGAAAAAAAATAATTTATTAAAGCATTTTTCACTAAAAATACGGTCTTACTCTATATAATCAAATATACTTTATGTTATCGATTTACAAAAAGATTTTTTAAAATATTTTAGAAATTGTGGCTTATGGAAATGTTCCTAACTCTTTAACAAAAAGATTTGGGCTAGAAAACTGAAGCTTCCAAAAAGTGCAAGTAAGCTGTAAAACTCATACGGTTTGCAAAAATATTTTAATGAAAAAAGCAAGAGGAAATTATTACATTTGTTAAAAAAAAGACATTGTAAGTGGAACCGGATTTTATGTGAATATTTAAAAAATTGCAAAAAATTAGTAAATGCGCTATTTAGTGTTTATTCGAAATTAAAAGTAGAAATAAAAAATTATGAATTTATTATTATTTGGAGCAACAAGGGATTATTTTAAAAGTTGAGAAAATTAAATTAAGGAAAAAATAACACAACAAATTTAACAAAACTAAACATGAAATATTATTAAATAATTTAGATGGCATTGGCTCAAAACTGCTGAATAGATTTTGGTAAAATTTGCTGTGAAGGTACCTTGATATCTAGGTTAACATAAAGGGTATTTTTTACGAGATAATATCTTTTTTGCAGAAGTAGATATAAATGCATATACGTAGAAGACTAGACAATAAACTATTAATCTGTACTAACAGAATTTACCTTAAAATGAATAAAATACAAAAATATTGTTGCGGCCAGCAATGCGGACCGGGTTCAACTTGTTACGTAATAATACCCCAATGTAAAAATGCAACAAATCACCAAAACAAAAATTAAATAAATTTCCAAAACAGAACAACAACCAATTGACATAATGACAAAAAATAAACGAAATAACTCTTTTAATGTAATTTTTCTTTTGTATGCTATATTCATTAGTATGAAAAACTTTACCAAAAAAAGGTGTTAAGCCTAAAGGCCTAACTATATTATGCTTTTGCTGGCTTAAGCTAATGTCAAAAACCAACGAAATGTCTGTCAAATGCTTAAGCAAATTTTTGAAGACTTGTCGGTGGATATATTGTACTTTTTAAACTTTAATACTTACTATGATTAGTTGCAAATATTTGTACTTTTGCAAAAGCTGTTTTATTTCTGTATATCCTAAATATATTGATATTGCCACAAAATTATTATTTAATGTGTAAAATGTAAAAATATTTTACTATAAACTATTAAATTTATACATTTTTTCACTAATTTAAAAAAAAAACAAATGACAACATTAATAAAAAAAGTGCTAAATAATGCAACAGTGTGTACATATCAAATGAAAATCTATTTTCGTAAGCAAAGTACGACCAGATTCGCAGTTTGCTTAAGCAAATGACACTTGACGAAACTTGACGAAAAGTTTCTTAAGTACAATATAGTTGCATACATTTAATTTTGTGTATCCGCACATTTGCTATACTAACAAAAGCATAATATAGTTAGGCCTTAAGCCTGTAACGAACCTTTTTGATAGCTGGGGTAAAACTCACCGGTGCCAAGGCCCTGTCACAAAAATTTATTTTTGTTGGACCGCTTGTGAAAAGAAACACGTGTTGTTGTTTTTTTTTACTATATTTTACCCCTCGTTTCACTCTTTATTAATTGACTATTATTTATTATTAGACAGGTCTTTACATGACCTCTTAAAATAATAGAAACAAAACGATGTGTCTTAAATATCGGGTAACGACCGACGGCGAGGATGGTGGCGCTCGGTGGTAAAGAAAAGTTAGTGACTATGCGGGACACCACGACGTCAACAACAACGCTTTCGTTGAAGTCGCAGTAGCGAACCTGCGGGACACCACGGGAACAACTACTGCGGCTAACGCGCGACGATGGGTTGACGCGTCCGGCTCTGAAGTGTATTGTGAACCTGCGGGACACCACGGGAACACCAATCACACTTCCTTTCGAAACACAGTAGCGGACCTGCGGGACACCACGGGAACAGCTACTGCGTTCGATGCTCGGAGGTGGAAAACGTAGAAGGCGCTAAAGTGTTATTGGAGAACCTGCGGGACACCACGGGAACACCAATCACACTTACTTTCGAAGCACAGTAGCTAACCTGCGGGACACCACGGGAACAACTACTGCGTTCGACGCGCAGGGTGGAAAACGTAGAAGGCGCTAAAGTGTATTGGAGAACCTGCGGGACACCACGGGAACACCAATCACACTTACTTTCGAGGCACAGTAGCTAACCTGCGGGACACCACGGGAACAACTACTGCGTCCGATGCGCGACGGCGAGAGGGTATAGAAGACGCTAAGTGTATTAGTGAACCTGCGGGACACCACGGGAGCACTAATCACACTTTCGTTCGAGGCACAGTAGCGACCTGCGGGACACCACGGGAACAACTACTGCGTTCGACGCGCAGGGTGGAAAACGTAGAAGGCGCTAAAGTGTATTGGAGAACCTGCGGGACACCACGGGAACACCAATCACACTTACTTTCGAAGCACAGTAGCTAACCTGCGGGACACCACGGGAACAACTACTGCGTTCGACGCGCAGGGTGGAAAACGTAGAAGGCGCTAAAGTGTATTGGAGAACCTGCGGGACACCACGGGAACACCAATCACACTTACTTTCGAGGCACAGTAGCTAACCTGCGGGACACCACGGGAACAACTACTGCGTCCGATGCGCGACGGCGAGAGGGTATAGAAGACGCTAAGTGTATTAGTGAACCTGCGGGACACCACGGGAGCACTAATCACACTTTCGTTCGAGGCACAGTAGCGACCTGCGGGACACCACGGGAACAACTACTGCGTTCAACGAGCGACTTGGAAGAGAATGCCTGTTAGCGAACCTGCGGGACACCACGGGAACACTAACAAAAATTCTAATCTAACCCTTTGGTTGTAAAGTAGAGAAGACAGCGGGACACCACCAAATTCTCTAATTTACAAACTAACTACCACTAAAAATAAAGTTCTTACCGATCCAAGCGCTGCACACCAACTGATCACAATTCATTGCTGTGGCTGCTTTTATACCCTTTGAGCCAGCCAAACATACACACAAACACCGATGGCGTGTTTACATTATGACAGATTAATCAAGGTATGTTACAGTGGATGTGCATGATGCCACCTGGGCTGTTACCAAATGGCAACGTTGTCAGTCGTTAATTTAAATTTAAATAACAATTCTAATATTTTGGTTATTATATACAATTATTCCAGTACAATATGTAATAAAAAAAAGGAATAATACTTATTACTAACAAATTCATTTAATTATCATTATAATAATACTTCAAGTAAGTAGGAATAATTCTAATAACGATAATATTAATAATAACAATAGTAATAATAATTATAATAAAAGGAACAGAGTTTAATAATTACTACAATCAATTTGAATAATTCAACAAAAAAAATATAAAATTCTTCATTTCAGTAAACAATAACAAAAAAATGCATGCTAAAGAAATATACTTTAGTAATTTTCTATGCTTTGAGTGGGCGACAAAAACGAGGTACGACTTTTATCGTCACACATTCTCCCTTCCTCGCTGAGGGGGGTTACCTCATATCTGCTGAATGTTGACGCTACCGTTCTTAGCAATGATGACCCGATGTGCGGCATCCCCACTATGATGTATAAACTTGAGTCGCTGTCCAAGTTTACGGCTCTTCTGGGCATCTTTGATCGCCTGTAGCAACTCGAGTGGCCATTGAGTCTCGTTGGTGGCCGGGCCATGGTTACGAGGAGAGTCGGTTAATGTTTCAGGTATAGTTTTCTGCACGGATGTTGGTGGAGATAAGCTTTGCGCTGATTTTGGCGTGGAGGTGAACCCTGGGTTCGGCCGGATGGGCGATGAGCTGTTTGAGCTGACACTTGATGGACTAGATAAGTGAACCGACGAGAGTGATATGGACGTATAGAGCGACAAACACGGGGAGGTAGGCACTGATTGGCTGGTTGTACTCTGTGATAGCCGATGCGCGGCATTCTGTGAGGCAGTCTCTCCCGGTGATTGTACCTGGTAACTGGGCACTGGTGGTACATCAATCCATGAGACGGAAGAAGAGCTTGTGGATGATTTTGGACTACTATCGGCCTTCGTAAGGTTGGCCCCATCGATTTCCTGCCACTGGTGATGTCGGTTCCACCAAAAGCGGTAGGTAATTGTCCTTTGGTACCCCTCATGGCCGCAAAAAGTGTGGCACCTAGAGTCTTGGGTGTCTATAGTGACCCATCCTCGGGGAGTGGATGACGTCGATGTTGTTGATTCATCTAGAGAGGGTGAAGGGGTCGGGCGGCAGGCTAGGGTAGTATCAAATTCCCCGAAATTTGCACGCATCAGTTCTTCCATATCTGGAAGATCTACATCGGCTTGTGAAAGAGTGAGAGTACTGATGTCATCTTCGTCTTCCTCTGTGTCTTTTGGTACACTCGTGTCTTCGGCTTCCTCCTGCAAAGGCGCACGATGGGTGGTGATCTCTTCTTCGGTGTTAGCAGGGGTGCCAACAGGAGAGTAGTTTTGGCCATAGTTTTTGCCTGGTGTGTACGGTAATTCGGTTTCTGATGTTAACGGGATAAACCACTGCGTGTCGTCTTCTGATTCTGTTTCTAGTCGGTCACTGGTGGTATTGAGTATAAAGTCAAGTAGGTTTCCACCGGGCGTGGGTGGCAACTGTTCCCTACTCGTGTTGGTGCTGTTGCTAGTCCCCTCTTCCGATGTACTTTCGGTCTTCTCTTCTTCGTCTGCTGTTAGATCTATCGATCCCAGCTGATCGGCCTTCTGAAGATAAGCTGCCGCTTCACGTGACTGGCCAGCTTCTGTAGTTGACCTTTTACCTGTAGTTGGTTGTGCCGTACTCATTCTGTAACACGTAGCCTGTGGTCGTCGGGTTTTCGTGTTGCTAGCTCTACTTTTCTTGCTGGTGGTTGGGATGTCATCATCCAAGAAAATCGTTCTACGCCGTTTCGCTTGTTCTTCTAGTACTCGTTGTCGAAACTGTCGGCTGGTGGCCTCAAAATGCTGCTGTGGATTCATTTTTTTCTTTTTATTTCTTATCTACGAAGATACAAAACAACGATATTAGTTACATAAAGGGTTACGAAATATATGGTTTAATGTCACTAATATGAGCGGTTTTTATTTCTTTATTCAAATCATGTTCAAGTTTTACAATAACAGGGGATACAAAAGAATTGACACGGTAGGGTCCCCCGAATTTTGGCGCGAGCTTCGCCGCGAAGTTATCAATGGCTCTTGAAAGCGGGTGCTGTTGTAGCCATACAATGTCTCCAATCTTTGGTTTCCATTGGCGTCGTCTCAAATCGTAGTGCCGTTTCTGGTTTTCGGAGGCCTTGGCTAAATTTCGCTTTACAATGGCGAAGATTTCCTGCATTTCAGCCTGGCGGTCATTAGGACTCATGATTACTGCCCCAGTTCCTGTCGTAACTTCGTCGAACAAGGTGTTAGGCAAGCGTGGTTCTCGTCCTTGGGTAAGGAAGGCGGGGGAGTATCCGGTAGATTCTGCTACGCTCGAGTTCAAAGCTAACATAATTTCAGGTAGGTACTCATCCCACGTATTGTGTCGTGGGTCAGAAAACTGCGCTATAATGGTTTTCACCGTACGGTTTGCGCGTTCGGTGGGGTTTTCCTGTGGCATGTATGGGGCAGTTAGCTGATGTTGAATTCCCATCTCTTTCAGGAAACGCGTGACTAACCGTGAAGTGAACTGTGTTCCGTTATCTGAGATTAGAATTTTGGGGACTCCATAACGCGCCACTATGCGTTCTCGCAATGCCTTAAGGACCCCTTCAGCGGTGGCTTTACGCATCGGCACCAGTTCTGTCCACTTTGAGAATTTGTCGAATATAACTAAAAGCATTGTGTTGCCATGTTTCGACCTAGGTAGTGGCCCCACGAAGTCAGCGCACACGGTGGCCCATGGTTCCTCTGGGATTCGGGTCAACATCTCACCTGCTGGCTTCTGTTGGTTAACCTTGAACTGTTGACAAGACTGGCATCGTTGTACGTGTTTCCTTGCATCACGAAACATACCCGGCCAGTAATATCTACTTGCGATGCGGTGTATCGTTTTTCGCACACCCAAATGCCCAGCAGTCGGTCGATCGTGATTTTCTTCTAGGACGCGTTTTCGATCCGACAATGCCACACACAGTTTCCATGGCGTGTCATCTTCGTCGTTGATTTGTCGTGGAAAGTGTCGATACAACTGGCCGTTTATCACGGCGTAATCGGCGTATTTTTGTGGATTGTCGCGAACCTCCTTTAACATTTTTCGAAGCCAGTTACAGTTGGTGTTCGGCGGAAGTGCGCAGGTTGCTCGGTTGGCGGCTTCGACTGGTTGTCGGGACAGGGTATCGGCAACCACATTATTTTTGCCTTTCCGGTATTGTATGGTAAAATTAAATTGCTGCAGTTCCAAGGCCCATCGGGCTAAACGTCCTGTGGGATTTTCGATGGAGTTCAACCACTTGAGGGCGAGATGATCTGTAATTATCGTAAACCGATAACCCTCTAGATAGGCTCGCATCTTCCGCACACCCCAGACGATGGCGAGACACTCCTTTTCTGTTGTCGAGTAATTCTTCTCGGCTTGGTTGAGATGTCTGCTGGCATAGGCGATTACTCGTTCGACCCCATCGAGATCCTGTGTTAGTACAGCACCAAGCCCATATTCGCTGGCGTCTGTTTGTAACGTGAACGGTTTTGAAAAATCAGGGCAAGCGAGTATCGGGGCTTCGGTCAACTTGGCCTTGAGTAATTCGAACGCCCGTTGCTGGTCCTCACCCCATTTCCAGTGCCGACCCTTTTTCAACAATTGTGTCAGCGGTTGAGAAATAGTTGCGAATTCAGGTACGAATCGTCGGTACCATGAAGCAATTCCTAGGAATTGTCTAACCTCGCGTACGTTGCTAGGGGGTGGTAATTGGGCTACGGCGACTACCTTCTCGGGGTCCGTCTTAATGCCTTGATCACTCACTACATGCCCCAAATACTTTGTCTCACGGGTAAAGAACTTACATTTGTCGGGGTTGATTCGCAGGTTGGCTGCCCGCAATCTTCGAAACACTTCCCGTAGGTTACTCACATGTTCATGGAAACTACATCCCACCACGATGATATCGTCCAGGTACGCAAAAGCATATGGCTCCATTTCAGGCCCAATGACAGTATCCAAGGCACGCTGGAAAGTTGCAGGGGCGGAGTGCAACCCAAACGGCATCACTTTCCACTGGTATAGGCCACGCCCTGGTACCGCAAAGGCGGTATATTGTTTGCTACCTTCTTCCATGGGTATTTGCCAATACCCATTCTTTAAATCTAAACAACTTATATATTTTGCGTTACGTAATTTATTCAAAATACTATCAATACGAGGTAATGGATATGCATCGGGTACTGACCTGAGGTTTAGTTGTCTGAAATCCATGCACGTTCTCCATGTGCCGTTTTTCTTCTGTACCAAAGTAATGGGAAAACAGTAAGGGCTGTGGGACCGTTCAATACAGCCTTGGGCAATCAGATTGTTGACTTCGGCATCAATGATTTCCTGCATGGCGGGATTCCGGGGCGCATAGCGAATTTTAATGGGCCGGTCATCGGTAACGATGATTTTATGTGCTGTGACGTTAGAAACTCCCTGTAGATTTTGAAACTTTGGTAGTTCTTCTTCTAAAAAACGAGAAATGGCAGTTTGTTCGGCCACTGTTGACAACTGTTTGGTAACCTGCTGACGGGGGGCGCTGACGTCGTTTATCGGTGGGGTTACATCTTTGTTAGAGGGTTCGTCGACTGCCATCATTCGGGCTTCGACTTTGGAACAGTCTAACGTTAATCCGGCAATATGAATAGTGGTGTTGAATTGGCGCAGGAATTCGAGGCCCAAAATTAAGTCCTCACTGGACTCAGACATTACAAGGAAACGACACTTTTTCGATAGGTTCCCTAGTTCGGTCTGAAGCTCAACCGCCTGGGATACCTTACATATAGACCCGTTCGCCAGTATTACGTCCAGCTTTTCTTCGATGAACCGGGGCTTCGGCTGCAGTCGTCGGAGGAAACGATTATGCATAAAGTTTCGGCTCGCTCCAGTATCGATGACAGCCTTAACCGTCATCTTGGCGATGCGCACTGACGCTGTCACTCGGGCTTCTTCACTTTGTAGAGGATTCGGGATACGGGAGGACCTTTGTTTTTTTGGGGGGGGACCGACCATCCTTAATTTTGTCGGCCCCCTGGGGCATTTCCCGACCGTTGGTCCCTTGTTTCCGGACATCTAGCTTCGTAGTGCCCTTGCGCACCGCACCGGTGACACCGCTTTGGTTGATTATTTGATGCCAGGGGTTGTGCCCGAACGCCTTCAGTTCGGGCCGGTGGGGTCTGTCCCGGGATACTCTCGAGATCCTCAGCCAACCGAATCAACTCGTTTAAGGATACGAAATCCTTTTGCTTTACATACCATTGGTATTCAGCTCGGGCATTACGAAAGATGCGTTGAAGCTGTTGTTCCTTAGTAAGGCCGGAGTGTCGCATCAACCCTTGAATCGCCAAAACGTAGTCCTTGAAGCACTCGCCAGGGAGCTGTAGCCTGGAGCGGATGTCATCATCCAATTTTTCGAAATATCTAGAGGGGAGAAAGAAAGCGAGGAAGTCTGTTTTAAATGTACACCATACCTGCCAGTGAGCGTTGTTATTACGATACCACACTAATGCTCGCTCGCAGAGAAACTCTGGCATCACCTTCGGTAGCTGGTCGAGTATCACGTCATAGATGTCCGCCAGTTCCTCAAGCCGTTCAATAAAAGCTAATGGCTCCGCCAGACCATTATATGAAAGTCCCCACTTGCGGACTTGGTCAATTAGCTTTATTTTTGATTCAGCGGCATTGGGCGTGGTGATGCTGAACGATGGTCGACGGCTCTTTTGTTGGTTTTCATTTTTCAGGGACGACGTATTAGAGGCACTGCTTCCAGGCACATCGAGCGTACTAACAGTCTCATTTTGTTCCTGTAAGGCTTGGAGGCGGGTGGTCACCTCCTCACTGTGTTCACGGTTTATAAATTGTACGAATCTTTTGCGCAACTCTTCGACTGTACCGGTTGTATCTAACGCAAAGTCTTTAAGAATTGTTATCAAATCGTCCCGCTTTAGCGCGTATATCCAACCCGTTTTCAGCGATGATTTTATCATTTTGTTGTTCACTTTGCGATTTCTTAAAATATTTAAAATTTTTTTTTGTTCTTTGCAAGATTACCCGATTATATCACCGCCCGTTAAAAACATATAAAAACTTTTTTTTCCGGTATTCAGTTTGTAAAAAAAAAGACGATATGAAATGGTTTTTTTCTAATTCGTGTCACTTTTTTTTTCCCAAGATTTAGTTTGAGGGCCACGCTCTTTACTTAATTTTTCTTATATAAAAGATCACCTGTCAATATTGTTTTCTTTAAACCCCGCACTTTAGCTCCGCAGCTTTTTTTTTTCTTTTGTTTGTTCAACTTGAATTATTTATTTTATTTATTTATGTATATAACAATAGTTTTGTTTTCCTTTTGTTTGGAAGGTTTATTTAGTTATAAGCACACACTTTTTTTTTCAATGTTTATTTAGTTAGTTAAAACCATATAATTATTATTTTTTTTTTTTTTTTTTAATTACTTTTCACAGCTTTTTTTTTTATATATTTCTTCTATGTTTTAATTTTACAGGATTTCAATACCGCACGGCATACATAGTTTTTTTCTCTTTTTTTTTTTTTTATGTTGTATTGTTTGAGTTTTAATTATTATTTTTTTTTTTTTCACCGTCTTTTATTTATATACATATTTTCTTTCAATATTTCACTAGTCTACAATATTTTTTTTTTTTTTTTTTTTTTTTGCTTTCTCAAGCGTTTTATCACTTCAATATATTTTCCACAGTCACTTTTTGTTTTTACACTCCGATTTTAATCGATTTCACTTTCTACACGGATTTATTTATTTTTTTCACAAGCGTCCCTGCTCGGGCGCCATTGTAACGAACCTTTTTGATAGCTGGGGTAAAACTCACCGGTGCCAAGGCCCTGTCACAAAAATTTATTTTTGTTGGACCGCTTGTGAAAAGAAACACGTGTTGTTGTTTTTTTTTACTATATTTTACCCCTCGTTTCACTCTTTATTAATTGACTATTATTTATTATTAGACAGGTCTTTACATGACCTCTTAAAATAATAGAAACAAAACGATGTGTCTTAAATATCGGGTAACGACCGACGGCGAGGATGGTGGCGCTCGGTGGTAAAGAAAAGTTAGTGACTATGCGGGACACCACGACGTCAACAACAACGCTTTCGTTGAAGTCGCAGTAGCGAACCTGCGGGACACCACGGGAACAACTACTGCGGCTAACGCGCGACGATGGGTTGACGCGTCCGGCTCTGAAGTGTATTGTGAACCTGCGGGACACCACGGGAACACCAATCACACTTCCTTTCGAAACACAGTAGCGGACCTGCGGGACACCACGGGAACAGCTACTGCGTTCGATGCTCGGAGGTGGAAAACGTAGAAGGCGCTAAAGTGTTATTGGAGAACCTGCGGGACACCACGGGAACACCAATCACACTTACTTTCGAAGCACAGTAGCTAACCTGCGGGACACCACGGGAACAACTACTGCGTTCGACGCGCAGGGTGGAAAACGTAGAAGGCGCTAAAGTGTATTGGAGAACCTGCGGGACACCACGGGAACACCAATCACACTTACTTTCGAGGCACAGTAGCTAACCTGCGGGACACCACGGGAACAACTACTGCGTCCGATGCGCGACGGCGAGAGGGTATAGAAGACGCTAAGTGTATTAGTGAACCTGCGGGACACCACGGGAGCACTAATCACACTTTCGTTCGAGGCACAGTAGCGACCTGCGGGACACCACGGGAACAACTACTGCGTTCAACGAGCGACTTGGAAGAGAATGCCTGTTAGCGAACCTGCGGGACACCACGGGAACACTAACAAAAATTCTAATCTAACCCTTTGGTTGTAAAGTAGAGAAGACAGCGGGACACCACCAAATTCTCTAATTTACAAACTAACTACCACTAAAAATAAAGTTCTTACCGATCCAAGCGCTGCACACCAACTGATCACAATTCATTGCTGTGGCTGCTTTTATACCCTTTGAGCCAGCCAAACATACACACAAACACCGATGGCGTGTTTACATTATGACAGATTAATCAAGGTATGTTACAGTGGATGTGCATGATGCCACCTGGGCTGTTACCAAATGGCAACGTTGTCAGTCGTTAATTTAAATTTAAATAACAATTCTAATATTTTGGTTATTATATACAATTATTCCAGTACAATATGTAATAAAAAAAAGGAATAATACTTATTACTAACAAATTCATTTGATTATCATTATAATAATACTTCAAGTAAGTAGGAATAATTCTAATAACGATAATATTAATAATAACAATAATAATAATAATTATAATAAAAGGAACAGAGTTTAATAATTACTACAATCAATTTGAATAATTCAACAAAAAAAATATAAAATTCTTCATTTCAGTAAACAATAACAAAAAAATGCATGCTAAAGAAATATACTTTAGTAATTTTCTATGCTTTGAGTGGGCGACAAAAACGAGGTGCGCGTCGAACGCAGTAGTTGTTCCCGTGGTGTCCCGCAGGTTAGCTACTGTGCTTCGAAAGTAAGTGTGATTGG
The DNA here is from genome assembly GCA_941918925.1 of Phyto melanocephala. Lineage (NCBI taxonomy): Eukaryota > Metazoa > Arthropoda > Insecta > Diptera > Rhinophoridae > Phyto > Phyto melanocephala. The sequence goes on along the minus strand of OW799234.1, from coordinate 133,420,150 downwards.
TGTTCCCGTGGTGTCCCGCAGGTTCTCCAATACACTTTAGCGCCTTCTACGTTTTCCACCTCCGAGCATCGAACGCAGTAGCTGTTCCCGTGGTGTCCCGCAGGTCCGCTACTGTGTTTCGAAAGGAAGTGTGATTGGTGTTCCCGTGGTGTCCCGCAGGTTCACAATACACTTCAGAGCCGGACGCGTCAACCCATCGTCGCGCGTTAGCCGCAGTAGTTGTTCCCGTGGTGTCCCGCAGGTTCGCTACTGCGACTTCAACGAAAGCGTTGTTGTTGACGTCGTGGTGTCCCGCATAGTCACTAACTTTTCTTTACCACCGAGCGCCACCATCCTCGCCGTCGGTCGTTACCCGATATTTAAGACACATCGTTTTGATTCTATTATTTTAAGAGGTCATGTAAAGACCTGTCTAATGATAAATAATAGTCAATTAATAAAGAGTGAAACGAGGGGTAAAATATAGTTAAGGAAAAAAAAAAAACAACACGTGTTTCTTTTCACAAGCGGTCCAACAAAAATAAATTTTTGTGACAGGGCCTTGGCACCGGTGAGTTTTACCCCAGCTATTTTAGGCCTTCGCCTAAAAAAGTGTTGTGGACAGCCGGATGCAGAGAATTTCCACTTTCATAGATTTGATCTGCCGGCTTTGCTATATTATAGTTTTCTGCATAAAAGGACTTTTTTAACTTTAGTCATGGATACTACACATGTATGTCAATTTAAGTTGTGTCTATGAATGTTATTCTACTGTATGAAATATTCTGATTTGCCGAATCCGATGTTTTAAATTTAACAAAGGTTTGAGTAGATTTTTTTTTAGAATCAGTGAGCCGGGTTGTATTCAACACTTAAACAAGCCAGAAAACTTTTGCTCTCGTTAAGAAAAACTGCAAAAAAAAGTGTGGTTAACCAGGACTAGTTCAATGTGGCTAACATTTTTTATAACTTCTAATGCTAAACGAGGCATGAAAAATGCCTTCTCAAAATATAAAATAGTTAGGTTTTATTGATGTGCTTCAAAACATATACAAATGCATGCAAAATATCTTGAACAATTCATGTCATCAAACATTATTAACTCGTGAAACATCGGCTCAGACAAGGGAAAAAGTACTTCAAAAATTTTCATCTACTATGCATGCGTTCTATGCACTTATTAGAATGAACTGAATTTTTTTAATATACTCAAATAAACACATGCTCTCCAATGACACGATAATGATAAGATCATGCATGTTTCACCTAAATTGAACCACTTCAGCATGGGTTGAACTCATAGCTGTTAAATTTGGATTACGATTAGTAATCAATTAGATTACATTTTAAAAATAATGGTATTGATTACATAATTCCTTTTTGAACAATTCTTGATTATTAATTGATTGATTGATGAATAATTGATTACAAATAATCCAAAAGTAATCAAGATTATTTAGGATTACGAGAAAATAATCAAACATAATCAAAAGTAAAACAAAAGAGTTGACTTCTTTCAGAATATTTTTGATTATATTTGATTATTTTTTAAAAATTTTGAATTTACAGAATGTTATACATATTTACATTTTATTTTGAAAAATCAACAAAAAAAGGAAAAAAAACTGAAAAAAATAATAATAAGAAAAAAATTCATTCAAAATACATTCAATTTCCCAAAAAAAAAAAGTTTTATATTTACATACATTTACAATTGGCCTTCATTACAACTAATTTTTCAAAAGAAAAATCAGACAATGATTGCCGCCTTGGACTGTTGACGATTCCGGCAAAAGAAAACAGTTGTTCAACTGGAACTGAAGACGTTAAGGGCGTGTTAAAAAAAATAAATGCATCCCTTAGTAAATCATATTTTTGCCAACAATAATAATAACAAAAAAAAGGAGAAAAACAACAACTAATTAAATAATGGTAGAATTTCATGAAGAAAAATGTATTTGGGACAGTGTTGCCATATGTTGGCCAAATAAAAAAAATAAATAAAAATAATCGAAAATAATCCTTATTTTTTGATTACTTTCTCGTAATTTTTATTAATCTTGATTATTTTTGGATATCTGTAATCGTAATCAATTAGTAATCGTGCGAATCTGAAAATAATCGTAATATAATCATTACTTCAACTTAAAAAAAAAAATCTAATTACTAATTATTACGATTAGTAATTATTACTTGACATCTATGGTTGAACTCATGCATTCATTTCTTCTTTTGCATGTCTGTTTTTGCTGGGTAACTTATTACCATCTTATTAAACATATTTTAATAAATAAATTTAACAAATCGCCATTTGATCATTTTTTTAATGAAATGAATGAAACGATAGCAAATTAGTATTAGAAGGAAGAAATGTATAAGTACAATAATTATTCAAACATACGTACAATACACAAATGTGCTACAATTGCAGTCGCATTTTTTTTATCATTAATAGTGGCTTCTTAACAAAATGCACTCTCTTTTAGCTTTCTTTTTTAATTCTGATGTTCTTTATAAATTGTTTATATATTTTGTTGCTGCTCTATCTTTTTTTTTTGTTTAAAGTCAAGGCTTTTGTTTATGTGTGCTTAATTTTAATTATTTGAATTTGCCATTGATTCTCTTAAAGAAGAGTCGCTTTGCGAAGATTTTTTATTATAAGCAACTTTAAAACATCAAGAAAAAACGTAGTAATTGTTTATAAACAAATCAAATATTTTCCTAAAAATAGCTATAAAAAAAGATTAAATCTTTATTATATGTAGGTATGATTTTTTAATTAAATTTGTAAAGTTTTATCATTTTTTATCCACCAACAACTACAAATTTGTTTGTTTATATAGACAAGCTTAAAAAAATATGCAAACGAATAAAATAAATATTATTTTATTAACTTAACGTTGATTATGATTCATCGTAAGGTTTTCTAATTTATCCAAATAATTTATTAAACAAATATTTATGTACATGTATGAGAATGACACACTAAACATAAAAGAATCTTTTTATACCCTTCACCTGTGGTGCACAAGGGTATATATAGCTTTGTCATTCCGTTTGTTATTTCTACAATTTTCATTTCCGACCCCATAAAGTATATATTTTCTGAAAGCTTATGAATAGAGGAGTCGATTAAGCCCTGACCGTCTGTCCGTCTGCCCGTCTGTCCGTGTGTTGGTTGAAATCAACTTTTAGAACTATATGTTCCTCAGATCTGTATATGGTATCAATCTCTTGGAAATATACAGGAATGAATCGCTATTGAAATTCAGCACAATCGCCCCATAACTTTCTGAGATATGAGCAAAAAACCACGACCACCTCGTTTTTTTCACAATTACAACAACAACATACATACATACATACATGTAAAAAACATACCAAACAAAAAAAATTACAAAAAAAAAAAAATATTAAAAATAAGAAAAAAATAATAAAAAAAACTACAAAAAAAAAAATTTTTAAAAAAATTTAAAAAAAAATTTTTAAAAATTTTTCTAAAAAAATTTTTTAAAAAAATTTAAAAAAAATATAAAAAAAAATAATAAAATATAAATAATATATTAAATAAAATAAAATAAAATTTTTTTGGCTCAGCTGGGATTCGATGCCACATTTATTCTAACGTGTACGTATGCACGTATTTTATATGGGATGAATGGTGATAAAAACAATTGTTATTGCATGACTACACGTTGTGAAGGGTATATAAGATTCGGCACGGCCGAATATAGCACTGTTACTTGTTTATAGTAGAATTTCATTTTAATAAATTAAATGTATTTTAGCTCTGTTCGTGTAGTATTTATTAAAACGATTTTTTTTAATTTGAATTTTATTATTTTGACAAAAACATAAGTTTCAATGCACGGCATATTTATTCATCAGGTAGTCTTGATTCGTTAGCCGATTATTTTTTTCTTCACTTATTTTAAACTTCGGCTGTCAAAGTCTATTCCCCTACAAGAACAGTGACGGTAATTTAACCGGTTATATGACTGGTATTAGTGACTGATATATCGGTTAAAGTTTCTATTAGTTTCTTAAGGGCAATGTGAAAAAAATTACTGAAACTTTTGTGTACATGTGATTTTGCGTCTTTCTCTTACTTATTAGTTCTGTCGACTGCAAAACATATATCTGGACTACTTACACTACAGCTGTTTCAAATCAAAAATAATATAAATAGTAGTCACACTTAACGTATATATCGGTCAAAGCTAACTAGTCACACTTAACGTATATATCGGTCAAAGCTAACCAGGTATATATTTTACTCGTACAATAAAACAAAATTTATTATCTTTTATATTATTTATTGTTATGTTTTTTATTACATTCACTTTTCTTTTATCACTATTTATAACGTTTCACTACTTCCTGGATGGGCTTATTTTAATCCTGTTCCATGGTGTCAGCGTCATTGGTATTAAGGCTGGAATTGTTAAAAATAAAAATTATGAGAATATGCAAAGGCATATACATATTTATATTTGGCTGCTACCTTTCGTACTTACCTTTTATTTCTTAAGTATTTAATAAAAAACCTCGTCGAAAGAACGGCAAATATGTTGTACGTAATTAGTAGATTTTTAAATTTCAACTCTATCGCACTCACTTTTTTCATTATACCTTTCACCAGTTGTGCACAAGGGTGTATATAGCTTTGTCATCCCGTTTGTAATTTCTACAATATTTATTTCCGACCCACCCCATTAAGTATATATTTTCTAAAAGTTTATGAATAGAGGAGTCGATTAAGCTATATCCGTCTGTTGGTTGAAATCAACTTTTAGAAGCAACCATATGTTCTTTAGATCTGTGTATGTTATTAATCTTTTGGAAATATCCGGGAATAAATTGCTATTGAAATTTAGCACAATCGCCCCATAACTTTCTGAGATATCAGCAAGTAAACACGACTGCCTCTGTTTTTCTCAAATTTTTACCACCAAAATTAAAATATTTCAGTCATAGAATAATTTATAGGTACCTTTGCTACTCTTTGTAGATATTATATGCCTCTAGAGATATTCGTAAACAATTTTGGATAAAGCGGGCTCTAATTGGTACAGTTATAGGAACAAATTTTTTTTTAAATATACATATATCCGAAAAATTTACAAACGAAAATAAATTTTTTTCAGTTTCTGGACACCGAGAGTGTCAATATTGGTATCATCTGAAAGAACTTGACTAGCGCAATATAAGCACTATAAAAAAATTAAAATTCATGTTGGCCGCCACAACAAAATGGCTGACAATAAATTTTTATATGTATGGGTCGAATCTGGTATTTTAAAATGTAACTACTTGAACCCTCTCATTCGTTATTGGTATCAAATAAGAGGGCTTGACCTGTAAATTACAGTTAACTATGAAGAAGTAAAAATCCAAGATGGCGGCCTAAATAAAATGGTGGGTATATAGGTCAAATATGAATATAGAATACAGATAACTACGTAAAAATTCAAAATCAAGTATGGCGTCGGAAATAATAAAGAAAAATTAAATATAGCACTAAATTTAAGTTAAGCTACGATGTAGCACTATACCTACATGATGGTGAAGAGTATTATCAGATTCGGCACGGCCGAATATATCACTTACTTGTTTTGTTTCAATATTAAGAAAATATTGAAAGTTTTTCAAAGCCGTTCGATTATCACGGCAGATTTATTCATCAGGTAGTTTTAATTCGTCAGCCGATTATTTTTTCTTTTCTCTTCATTTTTGTAAAATATACTTGACATTCAAAAAATGCAAACAACAATATTCTCTTCGAACTTCGATTAATAAATGAGTAAATATGCAAAATTTAAATTGAAAGTATGTTATTTGGGAAGTGATTAGAACATTTACACCTGAATTTGAATCTTTGAAATCTGCATCGTTCACACTATAGCTTTTTTTACATTTTGCATGATTTTATTGAACTCAAGTCCAACATTATTGCAGAATTTTGAGCGCAACAACAATTTAAATTTTGTATATTTTATAATCTGAAAAAGAAAGATGTAAACGAAAAGTTTATTATATTTTTAAACTCCTTGGTGACTTTTGGCCTGTTGAAAGAAAAGAAAACTTTTTACATCATTCATAATTTTGTGGCACAACGCTCCCATTCTTTAAAAATTAAATAGACCCTGATGAAAACCAAATCTGGCAAAATGTTACAAAACAATAAACGGTATAGATTTTGATGCAGACTTTGCTCAAGGTGTAATACTAAAAAAAGTGGTGTAGGATATTACACTATAGGACTCAGAAGCAGAGTCTTTTTGAGAAAATTTTGTTGGATCTTACATCTACAACTTACAGTTTTGTTTAATTTCAAAAAAAATTTTTGTTTATTATAAGTAATCTGGTTGACCAAAATTTTTTTAAAACTTGAGTTTTTTTTTTTAATTCAGGGGCCGAATTACGGCATTCGATCGCGATCGAAATTTTACTCGAACGATCGAGTTCGCTGTGCTTTAGGTATAGAGATTCTAATAAGAATTTTCAAATTTCGATCGTGATCGAATGCCGTTGTTGGCCACAGGCCTTTTGTACTTACCACTTTGGCTAATTAATTTTGCAATTATTTATTTCTTAAGTTATAATGAGTAACTTTTATTTTTATATTCCATTCATATTTTATGTCTTTTTTTGGTATAAATACTATGATAGTGTTGATTTAATTACGTCATTTGGCAAACACCTCTTTTCTAAAGGCAACATAATGTAAAAGTGTGTGTTTTTTTGTTAATTTAAATATTGCTGCTGTTTTTTTTTAGTTTTTAGCACGTTTTTTTAACACTACAACACTGCTTTGTATTGCCAATGAATTAATAATCAAGAATGTTTTTATGTTTTTTTTTTAATAAATTAATTTTTATGTCATGAATTCTTCACTTATCGATTTTTCTTTTATTTGCCACTTGTATATATTTCACTTCTTTGTAATTTTTCTTACAAGCTGATAAACTTCCACTGATTAATACTTTATATATTTACATGCTAATGTATGTATGTGTGTCTTAAAAGAAGCATTTATCAATATATGAACGTATGTACATATGCGTGTGCCATTTTATTGTTAATGTTTATTAGGGTGATAACTTTAACACATTTCTCGGACCCGGCATTTCTTAGAGAGCTAAAGCGCTATACCTTATAGCACAACTATATATATATGTAAACCCTAATTTTGATTTTCAACAATTACTTTAAAAACAAAAGTCAAGGTCGTAGTGGTGTCATGACGCTTTCGTATTGAGTTTGTTTAATGTGCGATATTTTTTATTAAAATTTAAAAACAAAATAAACGACAACCCAAAAGTCGTCGCACAGTGGCGCCTGTAGAACAAGTTAGGTTGCAAAAATTAAAAAACTATCAATTTATATATTTTTAAAAAGAGTTCTTTGATTATTCCTTTCCTAATGCAACAATTTCTAGCTGCTGGTCTTTGCCACATTTGTTTCTAGCGGTAACATTTTGAAAAAAAAAAAAAAAAAAAATGTGTCGCATGCATTTTAGGCAATTTTTAGTTTCGTTAGTTAATGTTAAAAAATATGATTTTTGGTTTTAATTTCTTAATGCTTACCTGAGATCCTCTGTCAAATTCTGTTCCCTAAATTCATGTGGAGATACAGGATGTACAAATAAAGTTCCGCACCTAATATAGAAATTGAGTTGCCATACAAATAGTCAAACATCCAGTACAGGTAGATACACATTTTATTCGGACATGTGCATTATATCAAAACTACATAACTTGACTATATATTATAAAACAATCATCATAATTCCGGGATTAGTCTACGACTGAAAGTTGGCGATACAAGTTATTTTAGGACACTTCAAACAAAAGTGCACCTAATGTGTCAACAATTCGAAGAGTGGTCAAAATATTTAAAGAAACTCGATCGGTTATCGACAGTAAGACTCCTGTGCGTCAACGTACCGTTCGGTCTCTTGAAAACATTGCAATTGTTAATGAGAGTTTCGCCGAAAACCCGAATTTAGGTACCGTTCTCAACAACTTCAATTTTGGCAAAGCACTACGCTGCGAATTTTGACAAATCCAGCTTACTCAGGAGCTCAAACCAGCAGACCATGGAACGCTCTGGTAGGTCGTTCAATGGGTAATAGAGAAGTAGAGAAGTAAATGCCAAGTTTTATAAAAAAGTCTTCTTCTTCAATGAAACACATTCGTAAATACAAAAAAATTGTCGAATTTTGGGCTCAGAAAATCCTCATGCGGTGATTGGGCCTTACTTTTTAGAAGATGAGGCCAAAATTGCCGTGTCTGTGAACGGCATTCGCTACAGGATTTCTATAACAAAAAATTTTGTGGCCTCTACTTTACGGCATCGATCTGGAGGACATGTGGTTTTAACAAGACAGCGCCGCACCGTGCATGATCAGTCTATTGCATAAATGATTTCCTTAGAAAATTCTGAAGCCAAGTGGCCACCAAAATCTTGCGATTTAATGTCATGCGATTTTTTTCTTTGTGGTTTTGTGCAATCTCGAACTTATGCGAATAAACCAGAAACAATTTCTGAGCTCTCAAACTCGTGATCCATTGTGTCATTGGTGAGATATAGCCGCGTCTTTGTGAAGATTTCATGGATAATTTTATGAAAATAGTAATTGAATGTCATCAGGGCCATGTCATGGTGGCCATTTGGCAGATATTTTATTTAATACTTAAGCGCAACATTTTTTCTTTACGTGTTTTTATTATACCCTTCACCTGTGGTGCACAAGGGTATATATAGCTTTGTCATTCCGTTTGTAATTTCTACAATTTTCATTTCCGACCCCATAAAGTATATATTTTCTGAAAGCTTATGAATAGAGGAGTCGATTAAGCCCTGACCGTCTGTCCGTCTGCCCGTCTGTCCGTGTGTTGGTTGAAATCAACTTTTAGAAGCAACTATATGTTCCTCAGATCTTTATATGGTATCAATCTCTTGGAAATATCCAGGAATGAATCGCTATTGAAATTCAGCACAATCGCCAAATAACTTTCTGAGATATGAGCAAAAAACCACGACCACCTCGTTTTTTTTCACAATTACAACAACAACATACATACATAGATACATGTAAAAAACATACCAAACAAAAAAATTACAAAAAAAAATATTAAAAATTAAAAAAAAATAATAAAAAAAACTACAAAAAAAAATTTAAAAAAAATTTAAAAAAATTTTTTAAAAATTTTTCTAAAAAAATTTAAAAAAAATATAAAAAAAAATAATAAAATATAAATAATATCTTAAATAAAATAAGATAACATTTTTTTGGCTCAGCTGGGATTCGATGCCACATTTATTCTAACGTGTACGTATGCACGTATTTTATATGGGATGAATGGTGATACAAACAATTGTTATTGCATGACTACACGTTGTGAAGGGTATATAAGATTCGGCACGGCCGAATATAGCACTGTTACTTGTTTTAAAATGAAAAAGTGTATTCGCACTGTGACACCCTTCAGTAATGTACTTAATTTTATAAAATATGCCTGTATTGAATGAAAAACTAAAATCTTACTTGAATGTTCAAGTTGAAGTTGGCACGCAACACCACCACTATATATAAAATGTATACCAGGGGACCTTACTAGCACATTATGAAAATGAATTTCCTGCATTTATTTTATGAGGTTTTCAAAACCCGTTTGAAAATTGTGTTCTCGTGTAAAATTTTTGAAATATTTCTTCTATAAATTCTGGTAAAATTTTATTCTTCTTACTTTTCCTTTATAAAAAGCTTTAGCGTTATAAAGGAAAACAACATTATTAAGTTATTTAAATATTACTGATAAGTGGCTAACACACATTGCTCTGTTAACCTGTTAGTTTTGGGTCTAAGTTTTATAAACCTTGAATGAATAAGGATGTTAAAATTTATCCTCACACACGCATCATAATATAACTTTACAAAAAATAAAATTAAATCAAATTAAATGAAAAATAACGACTCTTTGCAACACCTTGTTATACCCTTCTCTCGTAATTTCGTTTAATTAGGTAAAAGATCTTAAAATTTATTTGTGGACTTGATAATTTTTATAAAAACCTATTGTTTATTTAAATATTGATTTGATTATAAAACACGCACATAAATACATTTATTTGTATTAATTTTGACGTTTTTACTTTTAGGACTCATGTACTGGAGCAGGAGATGCGTAATCCATTTAGCATTTGCAATGTAGACTGCCTGCTGGACACAGTGACCGCCTTGGTTTCCGATTGCGATCATGAATCACTAAAACGCCTTAAAAATATAGAACAATATGCATCAAAATGTAAGTAGTTGATTGTATTTTGTACAAAATGCTTGATTCGCTGGGCTTGTTATCATTTTCATAAATTGTTTACACTTTAGGGAAATTAAAAGAAAAAAATATATAATCCACTATCATTTAATTAAATGTAAATAAACAGGGCGCGGAGAACAACAAATAAACATTATTATAATTGAATCTTTTTATTATATAATTTAATAATTTAATAACGTATTAATTATTAAGAATTTAATCGTATCGTCGCTGCTCTAACAAATTAAGCTAAAAGCATTTTTTCTTCTAAGTTTTTAGGAGATCAAACAAATTATTTTATTTTGTAACTTTGCACTATAACAGTTACGCATATTGACTTTCTATTGTTTATTTCTGAACCAATTGAGATATTCTTAAATTATTTCGTCGATAGATGTCACACAATTTGTCTTTTTATACCCGTCACGTGTGAAATTTCTACAATTTTCATTTCCGACCCCATAAAGTATATGTTTTCTGAAAGCTTATGAATAGGGGAGTCGATTAAGCTCTATCAGTCTGTCCGTCTGTCCGTGTGTATGTTGAAATCAACTTTTTGAAGCCCCCCGATATCGCCTGGACCCGGGAGAGGTATCAAAATATCAGAAATATTCGGGAGTAGATCGGTATTGAAAACAGAAACATCGGTACATAAACAACTGAGATATGAGCAAAAAACCACCACCACCTCGATTTTTTTTTTCACAAAAACAACATTACAACAACAACATACATACATATAAACATGTATACTGCTTACAGTAAGCATGGCATCGAATCCCAGCTGAGCCAAAAAAAAATTTTTTTTTCTATTTTTTTTTTTTTAATTATTTTTTATTTTAATTATTTTTTATTTTATATATTATTTATATTTTTATTATTTTTTTTCTATTTTTTTATTTTATATATTATTTATATTTATATTATTTTTTTTTTTTATTTTATATATTATTTATATTTTTATTATTTTTTTTTTAATTTTTTTTTGTTTTCAAATTTTTTTTTTTATATTTTTTTTGGTTTTATATTTATTATTTATATTAATTATTTTTTTTTTTTTCAAATTTTTAAAAAAAATTTTTTTTTTAATTTTTTCTTTTTTTTTAACATACATACATACATATTTAATTACGTAAATTTATAATTTTACAATGGGATGCTTTTATATTTCATATGAGATGAATGGTGATACAAACTACTGTTATTGCATGACTACACGTTGTGAAGGGTATATAAGATTCGGCACGGCCGAATATAGCGCTCTTACTTGTTTTCTTTAATTTTGATAATTTCTTAAAAACTTGAATGTTGAAACTTTGTATTCTTCTTTTGAAAATTTTTAAAACGTAAACCGTAAAAAAATTAATTTTGACGGATGCATTAACATTATTAAAAAAAAACTTTGGTACTACTTGTGAATGCTTAAAAAAACAATCAGCTGATTGGATACGAGTACCTTATGAATATACCTTGTTTTTTATCTATTAATTTTGACAGCTGAAGTTTTAAATAAAGTGAATAATAACTGATGAATACAATTGAGACTTGGTAGAAACTAAAGTTTAATAAACATTTTTCTTGAATTTAATTTCTTCTTCTAGACAAACCACTGGCACAACAAATCTGTCAGTTGCGTATGAATGTTGACGATTTTGATTTTATCAAAATCATTGGAGCCGGTGCTTTTGGTGAAGTTCAATTGGTGCGACACAAGTCATCTCGTCATGTATATGCCATGAAAAGACTTTCAAAGTTTGAAATGATGAAACGACCGGACTCGGCATTTTTCTGGGAAGAACGCCATATAATGGCACATGCCAATTCTGAGTGGATTGTTCAATTGCATTTTGCTTTTCAGGATACCAAGTACCTGTACATGGTCATGGATTATATGCCGGGTGGTGATATAGTTTCTTTGATGTCAATGTATGAAATACCCGAAAAATGGGCGATATTCTATACAATGGAAGTGGTACTAGCATTGGATACTATACACAATATGGGCTTTGTGCACCGCGATGTTAAGCCCGACAATATGCTACTAGATCGTTATGGTCACTTAAAATTGGCTGATTTTGGAACGTGTATGCGTATGGGCTCTAATGGCTTGGTGGTATCGAGTAATGCTGTGGGTACACCCGATTATATAAGTCCTGAGGTTTTGCAGTCCCAAGGTGTTGATAATGAGTATGGTCGGGAATGTGATTGGTGGTCTGTGGGCATATTTCTATACGAAATGCTAGTGGGCGATACACCCTTTTATGCTGACTCTTTAGTAGGCACTTATGGCAAAATTATGGATCATAAAAATTCTCTTAGTTTTCCAGCTGAAGTTGAAATAAGTGAGAATGCCAAAAGTCTTATACGGGCTTTTCTCACAGATCGTACACAAAGATTGGGCCGTCGAGGCATAGATGAAATTAAGGAGCATCCATTTTTCCAGAATGATACCTGGAGTTTTGATAATATCAGAGAGAGTGTGCCACCTGTTGTGCCAGAATTATCTTCCGATGACGATACACGGAATTTTGAAGATATCGAAAGGGATGAAACACCGGAGGAAGTGTTTCCCATACCCAAGAATTTTGATGGCAATCACTTGCCATTTATAGGCTTCACCTATACAGGTGACTATCAATTGCTGTCGAATAATGATACAGTTGATGCTGAGGCTAAGGAAAACAGTGCAAACACCGCCAACCACAATCATAGACACAGACCCTCGAATTCGAATGAAATAAAACGATTGGAGGCTTTGCTTGAACGGGAACGTAATCATTCGGAAACATTGGAGAAACAAGACAAAGCCTTAAGACAACAAATAGAAATTATCACCAAACGTGAGGCAGAATTGCAAGCCATGTCTTCCGAGTACGAAAAGGATTTGGCGATAACACAACACAACTATAAAATTGCTTTGCAAAAATTTGAACAAGAGATCGAATTAAGAAAGAAAACTGAAATTCTATTGGCTGAAACACAAAAGAACCTTGACAATGAACAGAAAATACGCACTCGTGAGATGAACAATAACCAGCACCATAATGAAAAAATAGTTACACTTGAAAAGCAATTAAAGGAAATGGAGGATAATTTTAAAAATGAAACGGAAACCTCGCAAAAACTCAAGAAACAAACGGCGGAATGGGGCTTGGCCAAACAAGAGCTAGAAGCTAAGATTGCTCAAAATCAAATCATGTTAAGCAGTTTACAGAGTCAAAAAGAAACTCTGCAACAAGAAGTCGCTGAACTGCAAGCTCAATTGGCCCAAGAGAAAAATTCTCGTTCTCAATTAAAGGAACTGCAAAAAGAAACAGAAAATAAATTACAAACAATATCTAATGATTTAGAGAGAGCCATAACAAGAGAGCAGCAAGCTTATGAAGATAATAGAGTGTTAATAGAGAAAGTTTCCGATTTAGAGAAAGCAAATGCCAATTTAGATTTTGAACTTAAAACAGCTCAAGGTCGCTACCAGCAGGAAGTGAAAGCTCATCAGGAAACAGAAAAATCACGTATGTTGAGTCGAGAAGAGGCAAATCTACAAGAAGTTAAAGCTTTACAAACCAAACTAAATGAGGAGAAATCTGCACGAATTAAAGCCGATCAAAATTCTCAGGAAAAGGAAAGACAGTTAAGTATGCTCTCAGTCGACTACAGGCAAATACAACAACGCTTACAAAAGTTGGAGGGAGAATGTCGACAAGAAGCTGAAAAGGTTACTGTGTTGCAATCCCAACTGGACCAAGAATACACGAAAAAGAATTCCTTACTTTCTGATTTAAGCTTAAAAAGTTCAGAGGTGGCCCATTTGAAATCCCGAGAAAATCAATTACAAAAAGAGTTGGCTACTCTAAGAGACAATAAACGCAAGTATGAGGAGGACATATCCCAAATAAAGATTGCTCTCAACAAGGAGATTTTGCAAAAGAAAGAACTACAAGATCAACTAGATGCCGAACAAATTTTCTCCCGCCTCTACAAAGCACAAGCCAACGAACACAGAGAAGAAATTGAGGAAAAATGCCGTGATATCCAAGACCTCAAAGAGGAACGTGTCTCACTCAAGCATCAAGTACAAGTTGCTGTAGCCCGAGCCGATTCCGAAGCTTTGGCACGTTCTATAGCCGAAGAGACGGTAGCAGACTTGGAGAAGGAAAAAACTATTAAAGAGTTGGAACTTAAAGACTTTATGACTAAACATCGTAATGAAATCTCAGCTAAAGATACTCTCTTGGCCGCAGCTAAAGATACTGAATCAGATTTCATCAAAAAAATCAATCAAAAGAATTCAGAGTATGATGATTTGATGCAGCAGAATAAAAAAATGCAAGACGAAATGTCACAGGTGAAGACAACAAAAGAGGAGGAAATTGTTAAACTCAAAGAAAAGTGGAAGAATGAAATGCTTCTTAAACAGGTTGCTGTTAACAAGTTGGCCGAAGTTATGAATCGTAGAGATACAGATTTGCAAAGTAAGCGGATTATTAAATTTACATTAATCTAGTGAAATTTAAAATATTAAAATTTGTTTATTATTGTTTGCCTCCCTCTCTCTCTCTCTCTCTCTCTCTCTTCCTCTATTATAGAACAAAAGGGCAAAACACGTTCATCGGCTGAATTGCGTAAAAAAGAAAAAGAAATGCGCCGTTTACAACAAGAAATGCAACAAGAACGTGAGAAATACAATCAGTTGCTACTTAAATACCAAGATCTACAAAGTCAAGTCATTGAAGACAGTCACGTGAGTTTCCAATTACAAAATTTGTTTCGCCAACAATAAATTTACACTAAATCTATTTCATTTACGTTTAATTTTTTCTAACAGATTAAGCAAAAACTGCAAATGGAAATTGACTGTAAGGCCACCGAAATTGAACAACTACAATCCAAGCTCAATGAAACTGCATCACTTTCATCAGCCGATAACGATCCCGAAGACAATCAAGTGTGTATACGTTTTTTATTAAGCAAATTTTCATTTAAATCTCGATTTCATTTCATTACAACTCAATCTAATATTTGCTAACCTATTTCTGTATTTTTTCTTACAATTACTTTTTTTGGCTCATCATGATCATGCTCATCTCCAAAAAAAATATATGTATTCTTCATGAACAATCATCTTCATTCCAAAAAATTACAATTATTTATATAAAACTACACTGCATAACTACCACTATCGATCTACTACTATGTGTCTTTCTATGTGTGTGTGTGTTGTTTATATGTGTTGTGCATTTGAAATTGTATAGAACTCATCCTTACTTTCACTTACACAGGATTCGGTATTTGAGGGCTGGTTAAGTGTGCCCAACAAACAGAATATAAGACGTCATGGTTGGAAGCGTCAATTTGTGGTGGTATCATCGCGTAAAATTATATTCTATAATTCTGAAATTGACAAACAAAATACCATTGATCCTGTGCTAATATTAGATTTAAGGTAAGTTTTCTCTTATTATTATTTTTTTTTTGTTCTGACTTTTTAGAAATTTATGTACCAAAAAAACTATGAAAAATGTTGAATATGTCCTTTTTTAAAATAATTTTTAAAGTATTCACATCGAATAAAAAAAAAATGAAATGTGTGAGCCGATTATGGATAGCAATCAAACTTTAGTTGCGCTAGCATTTTTAACTGGATGGTTGCCTGTTCTGTGTTTCAAACAAGTTAATTTTCATTGGGAAAACAGAGCAGGTACAATAATCATTACATTACTAGTGAAATTGACAACTGTTAGTTGCCAGTTGCCATCTTAAATACAAATTTTTAAGCAACTGTCAACACCATCAATGTATGGTTACTGTCGATAATCGACCCACACATTTTATATTTTTAATTCGATCAATTACTAACCTGTTTGATGTGCACTTGCATATTGCAAATTTTATCAAATTGTTTTAAGAAAATTAAACTTATAGACCACGTTGTGAGGTTATTGTTATGATAAAACGTTATAACGTAATTAGCTTGAAAAAATCTATTTTTTATTAGCATAGCAGTTACCCAGTTATAGACCAAATACGAACAGCCTAATAAATACAAGTAACATTCTTAATTGTTTAATTTAACAGCAAAGTATTCCACGTGCGATCAGTAACTCAGGGCGATGTTATAAGAGCTGATGCCAGAGAGATACCACGAATTTTCCAATTGTTGTACGCCGGCGAGGGAGAAGCCCGACGACCCGATGAACAGCAGCAACTGGATATAAGTGTACTTAGGGGTGGTACTGCCGAAGAACGACCTGGATCCATAATACATAAAGGTTTTAGCTTTTTAAACACAAAATTATTTATATTTATTTAACAAAATTGTTTTAATAAAAAAATCTCTAGGCCATGAATTTGTGCATATAACATATCATATGCCCACAGCTTGTGAAGTGTGTCCGAAACCCTTGTGGCATATGTTTAAACCACCAGCGGCCTACGAATGTAAAAGGTTAGTAATTATTAGTTGCAAGTTTTTTTTATTTTTTTGTTACAACCAAAAATATGTCTTTATCTTTTTAATTATCTGTAGATGCCGCAACAAAATCCACAAGGAACATGTTGACAATAATGATCCCTTGGCGCCTTGCAAACTACACCATGATCCTCATAGTGCGAGAGAAATGCTCTTATTAGCTTCCAATACCGACGAACAAAATTTATGGGTGTCACGTCTTTCTAAACGTATCCAAAAATGTGGATATAAAGCAAATTCCTCATCAAACAATAATAGCAATAATACGGATGGTAGTAAAATATCACCAAGGTGAGAAACATTAAAATACTAATACAATGTACATACATACATTCATCCATTCATTTATCCATTCATACATTCATTTGGGTTTTAAATAGTGGGCTTTCTAATTTAGGGTCTTTCAATAATCCTGTTTGTACTACTCCACCAAAATTTTGTTTTAATTCGTAAACGATTTTTTAGTTTATTCATTTTTTTTTAAATAAAAAACTCTCTTCTATTGATTTCAAAACTATCTGAATATTGATTTGAAAACAGGTGGTTAATTACAACATACGAGCGTAATAGTGATTATGAATTTATAATTACTTAAAGAAAGGTCGAAAACGATTGCGTTCGTGTGTCGTAATTTTGCCCCAGGTATTATGCAGACAAAGACGTAACCAGCAAAAACTTTACTTACGTAGTAAGTTAGCAAGTAATATTGGAGATACACATAAACTAGTTACTTTTCGACCGAATAACTACCTATTTTTGTTTGAGTTGTCCCAGAAATCATGACCCTCGCTTACAAATGAACTTACAAAAAGCAATAAAATAAGTAGTTACCAATAAAGCTAAATTTTAGCTGGATATTTTAATACTGTTGCAATACAAAAAAATATAAAAATTATAATATTGGGCATATTATAATATTTATGAAGTTAATTTAAAGTTCACTGTTTAAAAAAATATATAAAAAGTATTTACGAAGGTCATAACCAATAGGCCATTACTCTGTACTTTAAAATAATGATGTTGGTAACGACCCCTCATTACTATATAATGTATGAAGTAATGACAACCTATTACACAATTTCAAAAAGATTTTGCTGGGTATATTTGTATGTTAGGGATTTGAAATAAACCAAGTAATGTACTTTGCTGATTCAAATTGTTTAAAAAGCGTTTTACAAATAACTCACAAAGTAGAGAAGTTTTTTGTTTTTAATTTGAAAGTAATGAGATTAAGATTTATAATACGTGAAGTGTGGAGTAGTTTTCTTTTCGTTTCTGACTTATAATATTCTATATTGTGCATTATTTAATTAACTAATAAATTAATCTCTTTTTATTATCATGCTTTATGTGTGTCTAATGATTAAAATATATACAAAAAAAAAAAAAAATACTGCAATTTTTTTCAAACAAAAACTTCAAATTGGTAATTTATTGTCTTTTTTTATAAAATTTAACCAAAAATCTTTTTTCCTGTATCTTCTTCTCTATTTGTGTGTGTGTTTCTAAAATAAAAAAAATATGTAAAAATAATGCTCGTAACCTTCATCAAACTACATCCATATCATCCTATGCTGATCCCTACAAAAACAAACACATGAAAAAAAAACAGCCAATCAACACGTTCCAATTACAAGCCATATGCAGTAAATGTACAAAGATCAGCTACGCTGCCAGCAAATTCATCATTAAAACAGTGATTTATAATATTTTTATATTATTATTTTTTTTTTAATTTTCTATAAACATTTAACATTAGTTTTATTATTATTATTTGTTTTTATTTAATTAAATTTTAACTCGAGTTTCTGCTGTTTATATACATACAATTATTTATACATATTAATCTTTAAAAGAGTTGTTTTTCTTTTTAAGTTGCTCCTTTTGTTTTTTATTTAATCTAATAATTTTGTTTTCGTTTTTCCTTTCCTCGCTTATATAGTTAATTATTTATATAATTTAACACCATTTTTTAATATTTTTTTTAATATAATTCCATTTTACTTAAGAGCTTATCTGTTAAAAATCTCTACTCATTACTCTTATTCTTTGTGTTTATTAAACCAAATATCTTTATTTTTGCTAAATAACTTAAATATACAATTACATTTACTAAACATAAACAAATAGGAAAGTACTTTAAAAGAAACCTTAAAATACCTAAATATCCGATTAATTTATTACTTCAATTGAAACACTTATATTATTAAATAATTTTTTTTATAAACATTTTATAAATTAGTTTTTATTTTTATCTTTAAAGAAAAAAAAAATAAAATAATTTAGGCACTAAAGTGTAACTTAAAAAAATGGAAGAAATTAAATATTTTTTTATTTGTATTTTTTATATATTGAAAAATGTATTCTTAAGCAATTGCCAAAACTCTTAAAAGAGAGCCAATAATAATAAAAATAAAAAAAATTAAAAAATAAAAAAATAAAAAAAAATAAAAACTTAAAAAATAAATATATTTATAACAAATTAGTGTGTAAGCTTCAATCTGGCAACTTTAAATGTTTGTGTAAATTAAACGGTACATACTTTTACAAACATTTTATTTTATGCAACAAATTTGAATGAAATAGATTCATTTACATGTTGTCTTATTTTAAAAGCTTGTGATCAGCTTTTTGTAAAAATGATTTTATTCTTTTTGAAATGAAATAAATTAATCCCGGATGAAATAAAGTAATTTTTTTAAAACACTGATCTCCAGCTTAACAAATAAGACAACATGTTGTTAAGAAATAAACAAACACATTTACGTAAGATATGATAGATTTATCTACAAATTTAAAATCAATTTTTATATTAAAACAAGTTTTAAAAACAAATTCTGTAACCTAACGTTGTCACAATTTATTTAAGTGACTTATTTGCTAATTTTGAATTTTTTTTAAATCTCTTAAAATAAGATCAAGTGTTTTCGAAGATTAATTAAACAGAACATTTTAAATTGTTTTTGTTCAAATTTGTTGAAATCATATTATAAAATCGTTTTAAAAAAAAATATTCACATTCGTTCTTTAAACTCTCTATCTTAAAATATTCAAATTATTTGTATATGGCATAATTAAGTTCTTCGAAAAGAATGTAAACTAATGAAATTAAATACATACATACCTAATTTGCAACTAATAATTCCATACTTAAACGTATCAAACACAAAAAATAAACTAATTAATATATTATACATATTAATTAAAATTTAAGTATTATACAAGATATACATATATAAAAAAAAAATATTTAATATTAAACATCATTATAAAATGTATACAAAAATATCTTTGTTTTGTTAAAATTATTTTGTATTATTTTAATTTTGTAAATTTTAATTTAATTTTATAATTTTTTATCTGCTAATTTATTTTTTATGATTTTAGTTGTTCCAAAATGAAAAATGAAAAACAAAAACGGTTCAAGTCAGTGAAAATAGAAAGAAAAAAGAAAAAACTCTAATTTTCGATCTGTGTATTATTTATGTTTGATTCTATTTTTACTCTTACGTTCAATGAAATGACTTTGGAATTTCTCTATTTAATTCAATACACATAGAATATTAAACAAAAACCAATAAAAATTATATTAATTAAAAAAAGAAAGATATGTAATAAGTACTCTGTAAAAACCAAGAAACATAAAAAATATATTAATTATAATTTTAATTATGCTTTTGTTTTATTTGAATGGCTGGTTTCTTTTTTTATTTTTTATTTTCTTATTTATTTGGTTGTTTTGTTGCGGCGCTTGTTGTTTTTCGTTCCAACTCAAATCCTTAGTTCGTTGTTGTTATAGTTTAGTTTTGCTATTGTACATTTTATTTTGTCTGCGATTATGGTTGTGTCTAATTAAACCTTTTAATTTACAGTCGTTTAAAAATACTTCGACATCAATTATCCGTACAAAAACAATCTTAGCAAACCTCCTTCAACTCCCGTGGCTTTCTCGTTTACTACACAACTATCAACACGTTTAAGTATTCGTTTGCTCAACAGTTTTATACGACGTTTTCGCAATAAACGTAATAATGATTGATTGAATGTTCGAATAACTCAATAAACTACAAACAAAATACTTTTTAATCAAAATTACAACAATAATAGTGTTTAACAATTAAACTAAACGAATTTATTTAATTAAGTCTTTTTAAGAACATGTTGTGTGTTTTTTCTTTATAATTATAATTATTATTTATTTATTTTATTTAAATAAGTTACATTCCTATATGTTAGTAAAATTGAATTATTTTTTATAATAAATAATTGTTTTGTTTAATTCTTTTAAAGCATTTATAGTTTTATAACTTGTTAATAATACACAGTACATATAACGTTGTTTGTAACTTAAGTTAAATTTTGTTTGAGTTCATCAAATCGTAATATAATAATTTTCAAAGACTTACCATTGAAATGTGCCTTGTATATACAAACATTTTCAAAGTTTATGAAAAATCATATTTTTTATAATATCCATTAGATGTTTTTAAATATTTTAAATAAATACTTGTACTATATTTAAGCACATATCACAGAATTTAACATATACATTTTTTCTAACGATTTTGTAATAGAAATGTCATATCTAATTAAGTATTTAACTATTTTAAGAATAATTTAATGTAATATATTTCTTAGAACTTTGTTTTACATTTTCAAGTCATGCAACAGTTTGATTAAATTATAAATGTGCGACTAATTATTAACAGCATTAACAGAGGTTTATAAATTAAATTTACTTAGAAAATCTGTGTGTTTAAACCCTTTATTAACCTTAAATACATTTTTTGAATAAGACAGTTAACATTGTGAACGGTGCTAACGAGTAGCGAGCTGCTATCTTTTTCTTGTGGCGAAGGTGGGCGCTGTGTGTTAGTTTACAGTTTATTTTTAAACAAAACATTTCTTTATATCTGTGGCTTGGAGCTAAAAGGGCCAATGTCAAAATATTTAGTTTTGAGAAAATTTGAATTGAGCTTTAACTTTTATAGATGCTTTCAAAGTGACATTGACCAGCATTATATTTATGAAGCTGTTCTGCATTAAGTATGACTGTAGCTGTTTTACCATAATGAAATAGAGCAAGAAAACAAACCTAATGCAATGATTAACTCAAAAGAGCCAAAAAGTGACATTGGCCCTTTTAGCTCCAAGCCACAGATATATAAGGCGAACTAACTAAGTAAGTAATTGGAAATAATAGAATAGTTACATTTTTTCCCTCGAAATAGTTGCGCTTTTCCTGATGCTGTAGTTGTGAATAATTTTCATAAATATGTATAGAGGGAACATCGAGACAGATCATTACAATTCCTCCTCTATCGTTCCCCTTCACTATTCAGTGATTTCAAGGCTACCAATCGGTATCCCTTTCTTCGCTGAGTGCTGCATCGCAACCGGCTTTTGGTCTAGACTAGAAAACGACTTCTTACTGTCGACTAATGATTACCGATCGACTTATCGCACAGTCTTTTGTAACTGCCAGCATCTTCAAACTGTGGTCTCTCATAGCATGAACACAACTAATATGTGCCTTTCCGTGATCCTCAAACTTCCGCTTGTCAATGCTGGATATTCGTTTACTAGAAGCGCTGTTATTTCAGCATCCTCTAGGCACATTTTAAAAATATCATCATCCTTGATCTGCATTTTCTTTAGATGATATTTGAAGTTTCTGATCTGTAACCAATGCGGTTATCCAGCTCATTGTACACCGATTAAATCGAAGAACTTTTATCGCACTTTTACCAAAAGTCTACGAGCATGTCTGCAAGTCTACATCCACCTTTGCAAGCTTATAAAGTTTATTAATTGAAAGGATTTTGCCTACATTCTGGTCCACTAAATGTAGCTGCAGATCTCCTTTTTGCTGTTCGGCTGTTGTTTCATTTCCGACTTTACCTATGTATCCCTTAAACCACATCAGCATCACCTCATTTATAGAAGGACATATACTAAGCTTAACAATACACTCCAACACGAAACAGAAGGTCACATCCATCTGCCGCAAGCGCAATGAGCATGCTCTTCCCTTGAATTGGATATTCCAACAGTTGATATAACGCTTGCAGCAAACAAAGCATCTCTACCTAATAGAAAGACACGGACTCAAGGTGCAGTATAAGTTCAACCCAAGAAGGTTTTCAGCACCACCTACTTTTCTGTCTATAAGGTACCCATCAGTAAATATCTGCTATTAGCATGCAATGTAGCCTTTTGGCTACTTTCTCTTGACTCATGCGCTCCATCGTCGTCAGGGACTACCTAACCTCTTTTCTCGCAAAGTTCACTATTCTCCTATGCCCCAAATCCGATCCAAAGTGATACCATGTGCCATCGCTTAGAAATGAGTTTAACGAAAGCAATCCTAGCATTGCCTCAATTGTTTGCGTTGGTGTGGTAGGCATCGCGCTACTTATACCCATGCAAGCAATACCCATTTAACTTTTGCCTAATCGTAAAGAATTTCCCCTTGAAGGGAATAGCATATTAAATGAACAAGATTATAATCTATACGGCTAATCAGACATCGTAAAAACTTAAACTTAAAATTGGTTTTTTTGATCGTTTGTAGGTTTATTTAGAAATCGAGTTGATATTACATACTCGAATATTTTATAACCGGTTGGAAATAGTTATTACTGAAATTTTTAAAATTAAAACTTGTTTTTTTTCCTGTGCTTCCCTGTAATACAATAACTTTTTTTAACTTTTTATATACTTAAAGTAACTTCTGATTTATTTACTTTTATATTTAATAAGTGGCACATTTATATTTAATTGCAAATTTCAAACACTTGTTTTTTATTAAAAGATTGTATATTAAAATGATTTTTTAACAATAATCTATATAAAAGTTTTATTGATAACAAATATATTTTTTTAAATTTGAAATAAACAAATATTTTATATACATACATACATATACATAAGTACAGAATTGATAAAGAATGTTTTATTCAACAAGCACAAATAATTAATTTCGATCGGGTAAGTTAGACGTGGTTAGCAATGTTTTCTAATTATATTCCTATTATTTTTGAGTCTATATTAAATTATATTTAAGCTATTGAATGAAACTTATTATTTTATATGTTTATAATAATTTCGATACATTGAATTCTTCAAAATATGAAGCTTGGAATTTTGGTACAAAAACAAAAGACTAAGAAACAAACTTGTTAAACACAATGGCAGGCACTCAATTATGACTTTACTTTCTTCTATGAACTGCTAAATTATTTTAAACACTTTTAACATTTTACCATAAACCTATTTTAAAAATTAAATACTAAAACAATTCCATAAATGAATAATAATGAGCCACAAAAACCTTGAACTAGAAATTGTTATTGACATATAAAAAATGATCAAATAAAAAAGAAACTCTTAACAAAAGTCTTGATTTTTTTTTTTATATTTTCTTTATAAAAAACATAAATATTTAAAAGGTTTGCACAATAATCTTATATTAGATAAAATAAACCAAGAAAAAAAAGCAGAAAAAAAGAGGTACAGACTCGAATCGGAAATCAACTGAAAAAATATTGAGAAAAAATTATAAAGAACAACATAATCATCAAGATGATGATAACAAATACATAGGGGAAAGCAGTCACATTATATTTAGAAACAATTAAAAAATAATTTAATAATCTAGTGAATTATTAATCAGAAAAATAAACAAATAAAAATCTAGCGACTTTTGTTCAATAATCCAGTTAGAATTTAAAAAGGCGATATTAGACCCATAACATGGCTTACTAATGTTGACTTTGATAGATGCTGCGGTTTATTCGCACGATATTATTAGTAGGATACGTTGTCACATGCAAGTGCAAGTAAAATAACCAATAACTTAAGCTACGGTCACATATGGCAAATATTTGCTCAAATAAGCGTGACCACTAAAATATATTTATTTCTCCCATAATTAATAAATGTTTATTTAAATAAAAATTTGCCTTGATTTGATCAAATTGCGATATTAATCTGTTTTTCTATGTTTTGACATTATTTGGTGTAAGAAAAATTGCATTAAATTAAATAATCATTTAAACGAATTAGTGGTCACGCATATTTGAGCAAATATTTGATATATGTGACCGTAGCTTTACACTTTTTTACTAACACAACCACATTTCTGCAACCTGCCACTCAGCTTGCAAAGAAATTTTTAAGTAAATAAAATTTTCACACTTACTGCAAGTAAAGGGACAAGACGAAAAACAGTGTTGTCTAATACTGAGTTTTTTGTTATTTTGAATTTATTTAAAGTTTATTTGTTGATGACATTTTAAAAATGATCTTGCACTGTGCTGTGTAGCCACTCAAAAAATTTTTGTGTTTTTTTTTGGCATTTCTTCTGATTTTCGTTAGTATAACGTATAGAATACTTGCAGGTAAATACTTGCTTGAAAAAAAATATTGAGTTTCAAACTTTTTCCTTTTGATTCTATTTATTTAATCTATATTTCAAGGCATATTTATTCATCAGGTACTCTTGATTCGTCAGCTGATTATTTTTTTCAACACTTATTTTAAGTTTCAGCTGTCAAAATGCATAAATAAAAAACAATTTTCTCTCTTTTCTAATTTATTTCAAATGTCAAACTTTATATTTGATATAAAACAAGTAAGAGTGCTATATTTGGCCGTGCCGAATCTTAAATACCCTTCACAACGTAATCATGCAATAACAATTTTTTGTGTCACAATTCATCTCATTAAAATTAAATACGTACATACATACATACATACATACATAAATGTTTCAGTATCTTTATAACGACTTTATCCGCTTAAAAACATCCTCTTGTAAAATTATAAATTGATTAAAAAAATAAATATATTGTTGTGAAAAGACGAGGTGGTCTAGGTTTTTTCATTATTTCTTATATGTTTATAAAGCGATTTTCAGCACTGATCTTCTCCCAAATATTTCTGATATTTTGGTACCTTACACGGATCTTGAAAATGTCTGGAGGCTTCAAAAAGTTAATTTCAACATAAACACGGACATATTGAAAGCAGGACAGTTCTCAATTGACTCCCCTATTCATAAGCTTTCAGAAAATATATTCTTTATGGGATCGGAAATGAAAATTGTAGAAATTTCACACGGAATGACAATCCCATATGTACATACCCTGACACTCACTGTGAAGGGTATAAAAAAAGCAGATAAATTTAAAAATATTTTTTTTAAGAATTCATATATAATCACTATTTTACAGAAAAACTAACAGCTATTGATAATCGACATATAGGTCTATATGTTTTTTATGGCTAATATCAAGGCATATTTATTTATCAGTTAATTGCAGTTCGGAGAGTATTTTTTTGTTTACATTTTTTTTATAAAAGAAGTTTGACATTTGAAATAAATGAAAGAGCAGAGAAAATTGTTTTTTATCTATAGACTTTGACAGCTGAAATTAAAAATAAGTGAAGAAAAAAATAATCAACTGACGCATCAAGACTACCTGATGAATAAATGTGCCTTGACTAATATCATCTGACCCAAACACCCTTTGAATAATACATTTTGATAATATCAATATGAAAATTGCTACTAATATAAATATTTACCTCATTTGGGTGTCAATTGTTGCTTTGTAAAATAAAAAGTGTTTGCATATCAATTTCTTTTTTTATTTTCACTTTTTTAATGCATCTCCTTAAAAACAGAAAAGTACGTTTAATAGTCAAATGTAATTTTTTAAATATTAAATACTTACGTTTGAACAACTTGTAACTTTACTTACATAATTAGTTCTCGCAACAATATAATTTTGTATTGAAAGTAAGTGCTTTATGTCTCATTAACCATACAGGATACCAAGAAACAAGCTACGGCATTAAATTACAATAAATAATGTTAAATATATTATCAACTTGTAATTAATTTTTGTCAATGGTCGCTGATTTAAAACAATAATAAGAAAAACATTGTGAACTATCAATATTTAAAATTTTCCTCAGTAATAGTTTTAATATATTTTCTATACCTTTAACTTAATGAGAAAATATTTTTTTAGTTTTAAATCTTCAATTAGTCTTACGAAAAATGTTTTCAATTAAAAAAATTTATTTGAAATTCAGTATTTGCCGTCACTAAAGAAAAAAAGAAAAGCAGAAAAAATGTAAAAAAATCACAGAACACTGACTTGAAAAAAGACACCAGAAACAGTGCTAAAATCACCAAGTTAACAACGCTGGCACCCGCTAATCAACATTTTACCTGCTCTAATTTTAACCTGCAAATTGTAAAGAGTACACAGATTTGAATGAATTTAAAAATGTCACATACATTTGCATGTTAATTAGGAATCAAAAATAAGTCTCACAGTAAATTTAAAGTTGGAAACAAGTTTATTTAATTGGTTGCTACGAGTTAAAGTAGACTTTTTTCACATGAATTTTTTAGTTGAAAGGGCGAATCTGGAAATTTGGCAAACATTTTTATTATACATTTCTTATACTTATACATATATTTTTCTTTTTACAAACATGTTATATAGCGTCAGTTGATATAAATTAAAAACAAAACAAAGCAAAAAGTGATAAATATAATTTCTGTATGTAAATGTCAATCATAATTTGTTGCTAAAGTTGTAAATATATAAATAAATTGATGGAAGTTCAAATTTGAATTTAAATTCGATTATGATTTCATGAACTGGCCATATGATATAAAAGCTTGTCTATTAAATATCCAATGACCACCAATTGCCATTTCATATTTGACCACAATATTTCTTCTAGCCACAAACATACATTTAAACTATTCAGACGCTTTTATCAAAATGTTGTCATCATTATTATGAAGTCAACTAATACATGAATTTAACTTAATGCAACCTGATTCACGGTTTTTTTGTCCGTCTGTCCATTGTTGCGATTATCTTTACGTTAATGTATTTGTTTGTCTGTTTGTTTAGCAGTTTGCGCGCTACTATTGAATATTTATTAAAATTTTGCTCCAAATTTATCAGACAATTACTAAATTTAAACTTTTTGTTAATTTATTTCATGTACGTTTTACTTAATTTATAAGTTTGTTCATGTTTGATGATTATTTAACATTAAACGCTACCAAAACGAAAGTTTAGTTGCTTTGTTTATTTTCAATTTCTTTTTAAAGTTGTTTCCTCAATATAATTAATTTATTTTTAACATTGATTGATTCGTATTTACATATATTTACAATGAAAAATAGTAACATACATGCATACATATATATGTATGTATGTATTTGTAAATTTTTAAAAACAAATTAAATTTGTTTGCGCGTTCAAATGTTTGTAGGCGTTTATTCAAAAGATATATCCATTCTTTCATATTTTGTTTTTATTTCCATGTATTCGTGAAAAACGAAAAATAAATGTTTTTTTATTTAAAAGAAATCCTTAAAGATATTGAGAAAAATATTTATGGCTTTTTCCAGATTTTCTTTTAGAAAAACATGTTCGAACAAAGAAATGTCAAACGTATTAATGTGAATTAATAAGTTGATGTAAATAATGTGGTCTTAACGTTCAAAGTCGTTTAGCTTTGTTTCGTTCCTTCCTGTGAAGAGAATATCTCGTTAGATATTTTGAGCGAAAGAATTTGTTCAGCAATTAAAATTTCAAAATAAAAAGATAATCCAAAAAAAGGTAACACAGTTTTTTAATTAATTTCAACGTACTATGTTTTCTTAACAAAACATACATAAATATGTGCATAACAATCCAAAACACAAAAAAATATTTGGATTTGAGTTAATATATGTACATGTCTAATTTATTTGGAAATTTTAAAGAGTTACACCTTCGTCAACATAAACAACTTCGCAAACGTGAACACACACGGTTTTTAATAGTACACGTTACCGCGAGTCTACTGTAAAGCTAAATCAGCATTGCGCACTTAACTAAACCTGAGCAATCATTCACGGGGCTACCCCTTTTTATGAAAACGATTTGGATTACCGACAAATTTGTTCAGGTTATAAGGATTTCTTACTGTGTTCACGCTATAGAGTAGTCAGTGTAAAAAAAAATTATGTTCATGTTATCCGATGTTTACGTAAGGCAGTGTTTTTGTTACCGCGAGTCAACTGTATTAAATAATTTTAAAATAAAAAATTAAAAAAAATAAAATATTTCAAAAAATAAAAAAGAAATCTTAAAAGCTATTAGAAATCGGCTTCGACGCGGAACGTTTTTGTTCCGAAATGACCTGAGGAAACATTTTCGGTTTCAGCACAAGATTGGCTACAGCGTGCTGATAGGGTCTTATTTTGGTTGTACCCCTAGTGTACACGTGAGGACTTAAGATAAATAAGGTGATTAATGAAAATATTTTTAATTTATATTTTATTAAATGAATTTAAAATGCAATACAGGCACTTCAATCGTAAATATCGTTTAGCAAGCATTTTGTATTAAATGTGTAAAACTTATAAATAAGGAGTTCCTCTTTCTAAAACTTAGTTTACATATGGAATTATTAGGTGAAGTTCAGAGCACAAGAGAAGAGTGTGGGATTCTTATTGGTTAGCGATATAAGAAGACCAATTCTAGCACTTGTCATTAAAATACCTGTTTCGTTTCGAACACAAACTCCTTGTGCTCAAAAAAATATTAAAATTTCTTTTTCACTCGGACTGAGTGGATGGAACTCAGGAAATTCTTAGTTAAAATATGACGGCTCCTTATAGCTATTGTTATTAAAGCGACTATTTCAAATTACCTTAATGCACTTTGTTGTTCATTTGCCAGAAAAAAAAAATAAAACTATGCAATCAAGTGAATATGATATTGTTAATTTGCTATTGTGTTTGGTAAATAAAATCATTAAAAAATAATGTTCTAACATGCACTCATGTATACCATGTCCGCCAACTTCAGACATACGCCTTTTTTGTCCACAATTTATCAATGGGAGATGTGGTATGAAAGCCACAAGTCAAGAAATTAGTTCTTGCCTATTAAAATTTATTAACTCTTAGCCTAAGAATGTGACTTACATTACAGCTTATAGCAACAACTGTAGTGTATAAGAAACACATTTTTTTCTCTTTGGACAGTTATTCATGAAGTGTGACCAAAATTTTGGAATAATGGAAAGTAGAAAAAAATCTGTAAAACTTATATTTCTAAAGATTAGGAGAAGCTTGTGGCACTGTAACATCAATGCAACAGAAGGACTTTATAACTGTAAAGTCCTTCGAAAGATTTTTCAGAAATAGTGTATCGGTCATTCGGAAAATGCAATAATTAGACTTTTATAATGAAGGAGTAAGAGTATTTCACCAAAGTAAGCATAAGAGCTCAAAAAGATGGCCAAACGGCGCAGTTTCCTCCAAAACTTCAGCCAAAAACAGCGTCAAGGACATGTAGGCTTTTCTTTTCTATATACCCCGAATTTATCATGAATTGTTTTTTAACATTCCTTACGATAGAATGGAAGAAATTCCGTAGTGATTCAAAAGCGAAAGCGAATGACGACCTAAAAATTTAACAAAGAAATAGAAAAGCTTTTCTTAAGAAAATGTTTTTTACCAAAACAAATCTCATTAAATATTACTAACGTTCAATTACAAAGTACAAGTTCATTTATTTAAAAATTTTAGTTAATTTAAGTGAAAACACAAGGCATAGTATCTCTATCAATTAAAAAGTAATATTCTAGATGGTGTTTTTGAAATTTTTTTTTTACAATATATTATTTTAAAAACCATTTTTTATTGCAATTTAATTATTAAACATAAGTCACTTGTACCTTAAGCCCCTCATATGGAATTGATTTTGATTTTTCTTAAAAAATGTATGGTTTGAATTTATAATTACAAAAAATCGGTGAATATTTATAAATATTTATTTTTTAACACAATTATTTAATACTTAAGGAGCTAATACACGGCAAGTTTTTTACATCTGACTTGTCAAATTCTTCACTGCTAATACAAACATGTAGTGTGTTACGTTTAAAACATTAATTCTGTAAAAAAACATGTGTTGAAACATCTGACAAAATTTTAATTAGAGTGCGCTCTATTTTCTTCTGTCAAAACATGTGACATCAGCCGTTGGCAGAAATCTCTGCTGCTGCAAAGCAGTCAGCGTAAAAGTACAATTTTGACAGACATGATGATTTACATATGTCTCACAAATTTTAAACTCAGATGTAAAAAACATGCCGTGTATTATAGCCTTTACTGGATAATTTGATAAAAAGCCATATTAATAATATAAATATTTTAATTAATATTTTAAAAGTTTGATTTTAATTGGCAATCATGTTTTTGTTAATTCGATGTCATTAAAAAAAATTTTTTTTTAAATGAATAAAAATCAATTAGTTTTACTCAACACTTATTGATACTCGTTTTTATTTTTTTCCCCTCGAACAAATCACTCATACGTCCTGTGGTGTTCATTGACGTTGTATTTGTTTTTATTTTTTATTTTATTTACTGATGTTTAACAAATGATTGAATAGATCATGTTAACACTTTTAAATGTTTTACACAAAAAATTATTAAATATTTGCACAAGGTTATACATTAAATTATTAATTAGTATTCATTAAATTTGCAACAGTGTTAAGAAAAAAAAAAACACATTCAACTCATCATCATCATTATCATAGTTTTCTATATGTTATTTTTTTGTATCACCTTTTATCGCAATGTCAACTTTATTGGATTAAAAATCCAATACATATATCTTTTAAATAAAATTTAAGATAAAGTTTATCATTTATAGTGTTAAAATATTTCTTTTTTTAAAAATTTGTTTAATAAACTAGTAGACGCACCCTAAAAAGACCAACAAATATACAATGCAACACAAGGTGGCGCCTAAAATTAGTAATCAACACTTTTTACACAAAAAGCAAAAAAAAAAAAACAAACAAAAAGGCACAACTTAAAATCGATCTTTTTTCTATCCATTTTGTATGGCTGGCAGCAACAACAACAACTCAGACTGCCAAAAATAATTTTAATAAAATAAATATGAATTGCGGCAAATTTAATAATTAATATTTTATTTGTTGATTTTGTTTAAAAAAAAAAGTAATTTCCAAGAAACTAGTTTGTTTACTTCATGCATAAAGCTTTTATGCTCCAAAAAAAATTAAGCTTTGTTTAGTTAAACTCCTGAGCTTTTGCTTGGAGATTTACAAAATGTCAATTAAAGTATGAGTTTGTGCGTTTATGTGTAGACATTTTTGGTTGAAGAAGAAAAAAAGTACTAAAATTTTCCAGACAATTATTGAAATGAAGCGACTTGTAGCTTTACAAGAAATTATTGTTATTCTTTTTTTATGGCACGTTTTTACATTTTTTATACTCACGTATGAATTTATATTTAAAACCTGTCTTTTAGGCTGTGCTTTTTTTCTTTCTTAATGATTATACAAATTTAAACCGTTGAACAGTGGGACTGATTAAAGGCAGTAGTTTTTAGATACACTTAAGGAATAAATATTTTTTTATTAATTTATTTAAAAGTTTTGGTAACTTACTTAGCTTCTGGCCATAATCGGTCACAAACTTCTACCAAAGAGTTTTCAATTACTTTAATTTAATAATGTTATAATTATTAAATATTTAAACAAAAGAATTAAAAATATATTAAAAATATAATATAAAACCAAACTAAGCAAATTTTAGATTAAGATTGACACATGCACATAGGGATACAACTTTTTTACAATTTTCGAAAATATCAAAATGGTCCTATCCCTATCATGTAGTGCATAAAAAAAAACAATGAGAACTGCATCTTTATATTTTCGATATCGTTAAAAAAAGGTTCCACGTCTAATGCAATTAAGTTTGGGAAATTCATTAAATGATAAATAAATTATAACGGCCTTATTTATAACAAAAAGTTAGCCACAGTTTATACACTACGTACATTAAGATTAAGCTTAGCAGCTCGTTGGCACAGAGTTTATTCATAACAAACTTTTATCCGTCTGCCAATTTTTTAAAAATCAACTCTGGAATTGCATGATACTCCTTAAAAATTAAACCATTTTTTCTATTTCATCCCTTTTTTTTTTGACATTTTTGTTTTTCCATCTATACTAACACATACTAACAATTATTAAAATTTAAAAATAAATTAAAAAGAAACGAACAATAAATATATTTTTCGTGAACAAACATTTTTATTCTTTTCTTTACAAAATTTGACAGAGAACAGCTGATTTTCACAAATCGGAAAACGCTTAGCAGCTCGTTAACAAGAGTTTAGCAAATCGTTAGCCAGAGTTTGGCATGTGTGGTTTGAATAAACTTTATGCTAACTTTATTTATTTTTTTTTTTATTTATTTATTTATTTTTATTTTCAATTCTATACACAAGACTTATAGTCTCTTATTACAGTATAGAATGATATAATATCAAAAAAAAAAAAGAAGTTTAATATATAAACGAATTATAAATGAATGAATAAAATATAAGAAATATATATAAGATAAACAAAGTTTTATGGTAACATAATAAAAAATATACATATGTAACTAAAACAAAAATACAGTTTTATGTTTAAAAAAAAATTTAGTTTGAAAACAAATTGTATAATGCTTTTTTAAAGCTCAGTGCGTTACTAATAATTTGTATATTATACGGGAGGCAATTCCAAAGACGAATTGCATTAATAAAAAATTGCCAATCAGAAATTAAACTTTGATGTCCAAAAGATATAAGCCTATTACCTCGATCAGATCTCGAAAAGCTTAAACGGTTA
The DNA here is from genome assembly GCA_941918925.1 of Phyto melanocephala. NCBI lineage: Eukaryota > Metazoa > Arthropoda > Insecta > Diptera > Rhinophoridae > Phyto > Phyto melanocephala. The sequence goes on along the minus strand of OW799234.1, from coordinate 133,386,622 downwards.
TAAAGATAAGATGGCTGACGGTTGTGCACTATTTTGTGCAAAAATATAAGCACCCTTGTTTTCAACAAGTCATTAAACTGGATACCATATAATTTACCTGTAAATGGTGATACAGATGCAAATCTTTTTAGGCCATATACATACCGAATGATACTTCTAAATATTGGTTCTAGTTTCCGATTACTTGCGGCGTCACAACTAGCAAATAACTCACATCCATATAAGAGAATAGGAATTAAATAGGTTTTAGCGAGAAGTGATCTTATCCTGATAGGAGTACAATATTGCGTTGGCCATTATGTTCTAAGCATTGAATATGTTCGTCCACATGCGTAATTTATATGGTTGGACCACGAAAGATTTTTGTTAAAAAAAACTCCAAGATTTTTGGCTGAAGATACTATCTCTATTCGTTTATTATTGAGGTGAATATAAGGTATGATGTTAATTGTAGGACGCTTTTGAATGACTAGGCATTTGGATTTTTGAGGATTGATACTTAATCCATTAGCGGTGCTAACTTTATGCCAACTTTTTGCTATGAATAAGGCAGTAAATTTTTAGATTGTGATTTTGATTATAATCATATATTACATTAAGAAATGTAAATAGTAAAATAATTAAAAAAAAAAAATTTCAAAAATAAATAAAAAAATCTTAAAGGGCTTTCACAAAATCGGCTTCGATGCGGAACGTTTTTGTTCCGAAATTACCTTAGGAAACATTTTTCGGTTTCAGCACAACATCGGCTACAGCGTGGTGATAGGGCCTTATTTTGGTTGTACCCCTAATGCACATACATAGAAAGTGGTTATTTAAGATATCAAACCAAGCCAAAACGGTACAAAAATAATAATTTATTTGAATCAAAAAAAGTTACTTTAAGCTCAGAATTAAGTAGCATATTTGGACAGCTCCAGAAAAAGTTTTTTTCGAAAGGAATCAACATTAACATCGAATATTGTGAAGTGTCTGAAGGTCAATATTGGCATGATCACCCTTTGGTATTAGACCCACAAAACTTAAAAAACTTAACTTAACTAAAATATCAAGTATCTGCAATTTGTTTAACTTCCTAGCAAAAACTAGGTAATGACTTGCTCTTACTAAACAACATACTTTCCAATGACTATTACATATCGTCTGTCTTACTAAGAAGTATTTTAGTAATGACTTGATATTTCGCTTACATACACTCACAATACAATTTCTTGTTGCGTAATTTGCTAGAAGCCATTAAAATACACAACTTTTTATAATTCTCATTAAGTTTAAAACGCTTAGGGTATAAGTAATAATGGTTTTGACAACAGCAACAAAGTATTTCATTAACAAAACGATGACTTATTTATGTTCACTGATTTTTAAATTTCAAAATAACGTATCGCAGAATAATCTAAGCGAATTATCGTCCTTAAAAGAACCGAATGATTTTGGTAATTAAGTACTTATATATTGCTAAAAAAGTAAAAGTAAGTACTTATTTTAGTCCTTATTTGTCCTATTTGTAAGCGAAAGTGGTAAGTACCTCGAATGACATAGTCGTGTTAAAATAATGGGTTATAAGTAGTAAAGAACTGTTTTCTAGCACTTTCAACTCATGAGTATTAAATATTTTTAAAATATATAAATTCTATAAAAGTTAATCCTTAAGAGTTCATATATACTTTCCAAATCTGAAAGAGAACAGAAAGCTAACCACCCTTTTAAATTCTAATCTTAGTCTCTTTATAATATTTATATCCAAAGGTACCTGTGTGCACTTATAAGCCGCATAAAAATATTGGCATAAATATCAACATAAACCACTTATTTTTTGATATTAAAAGGCAGCAATTAATATAAACTTTATAATTTACGTAAAGTAAAGTTAACTTTAGATACAACAAAATTGACATGACTCTCAAAATTCAGACTTAAGTCAAGAATAACACTAAGGTATTAAATTTTATAAAGAAATTCTATCGAACTACCATCCAAAGTAACAGAAAAATTATTTCTTTTAATAAATAGGAATTTTCATAATTCTAAGCTTTCTGACAAGCCTAGTAAGTTTTCAGATGCTGACTGCTTAAACGTTATTGTGGTTTTAAAGGAAGTTTAGGCACATTTCAAAAGAAGCCATAAAATCAGTTCAGTTTCTTACAAAAGAAGGCTTCTTCGGTTAACAGAATAAACAAAAACCTCATTTTACGAGCATGTTACAGAAGAAAATTATCAAAAATACTAAAATCCCAACCTAATCTAATAAGAAACAGATAAAAAATGCAAAAATGTATTACTGGCTTACGTTTTCTAAATATTTCTAATAACAAGATTCTATGAACTGTATTTTGCAATCTCGACCCACAGTATAATTGTAAATATTTCAAAGTTTATATTTTAAATGCTCTGACAGTAATTTCTTGTTGTTGCTGATGTTCAAGATGGTGGTGTTAATGTTGCTGTTTAAATAATGCAGCACTAGTACTACAAATACTATAAAAACCAACAATAACAGCAGTAAATAACAGCAACAACAATGTTAATATGAATATCAACATCCAAAGCAACAAACTTGTAGCTTTTAAACATGATTAAAATACAAAAACACACACACACACACACACGCACACACACAAAATTGAAATAAAAATAAAATAATAAAAAAAATAACGAAATATGTTAAAGAAATAAGAAACAAATTGTTTTCTTGAGTATCTAGTCAAACCATCGAGCATTAGTCGTTATTAAGAAGTTGTACTAAGCTAACACGCTTAAAACTTAAGGTCTAGGCGTTAACTTAAAGTTGGTGAAGTTAAGCAGAAATATACAAAATACCAATTCAAAAATATAAATTAAGAAAAAAATATAAAAAAAAAAGTTTTAAATAAATAAGGTACCGCTCCATTTTTCAAAAGGCTGATATTTTAAATTAATTTAAAAGAAATTAAACTTGCAACAAAATAAACATATAAAACAAACAAAATGAAATATTTTAACATGTGAGTTATATGCCGTTCTACTTACAATTTAATATTAAATATATTGTTTATATAAATGCCTTTTAAATACTTAGTAGAGTTAATCGTATAATTTATAGCAAGTGTCTGTGTTTGTGTGTATTCTTAGTTTATAATTATGCCACCAATGCAATTGGGTTGATTTGGTAGCATTAGTTGGTGTCGTTATTCGCAGTAAAGTTTCTTTATGTGTGTTTTAAAGGACAAGGGTCATTTTCTCATAGTATTATGAGGTTTGTTTTCCAAGTCTTTTGTCTTTTGTCACTTGTAGATATTGTTGCTGTTGTTTTTATTGCAGATTTTTTTATTTTTATTTTAATACAGTTGTTGTTGCCATCATTGTTATTCTGCTGCATTCAAGTTTCCACTGATGATAATAATCATCGTAGTGGTGATGGCAATAATGATGATATTTTAAAATTAATCTTAACGATTTCAAAAAGTTTAAATGTCAAATAAAACAAGTTTCTTTCTTAAGTCTTTTGAGTGAAATATTTTTGCCAACGCTTGCAGTCCATTATTTATTCATGTAAAAATATTTATTGGAATGGTTGATTTCGTTATTAATTAAAGTTTTTAAGTTCACAGAAAATATTATATAGTTCTAAACCTACAATAAGATTGATAAGACAAAAATGTGTCTGCACATTAAATTTTTTTTTTTAATATTTTAATGACGTGGTATATAGTCGATCTAAAATGCAAAGTTATAAAAATACAATTTTTTAGAATATTTATATGTCTCTCTTTTTATCAGTCTTAAGAAAGTCTATTGGCCTAAAAACTATTGGGTGCAGTTTGGTAAAATTTTGGATGGAAGTACAATGAGACCTAAGTTAGTATGCAAGATCTCTTTTTTTAACAATAATATATCATTTTTGGAGCCAGTAATGCCGCTCGGGTTAAGGAAGTTAATTTATAAAATTCTTGTGCATACAAGTTTTGATGATTTTTACATAAAATTTATTAAATTCAATAATTGTTTCTATTACACATAGGCAACAGTTTTGGTTGTGTTAACCACAAATGCCATCAATTGCTTCTTCTGATTCATTAATTTATACAACATCTTCATACTGAAAAAAATGTTTGCCATACATTTTCAAATAAAAAGAACTTTTGCAAGTTAATTTCGTAATAAATTCTTTTTGTTCAACTTCTTCTTACATTTTTCTATTTATTGTTGGTATTTACAATCGCATATCAATATATCGATATTTTTTGTCTCGAGAGAACTAATATTTTATTCTAATACCCTTTGACCGTAAGTAATCCGTAATTTGTGAATTCATTCTTATTGCCTTAAAAACGACTTGTATTTTCTAATGTTAAATTTTTTTTAAATGAAATCTATAATCAAGTTTAATATTCTTTGTCGTTTTACAACAAAATTCTAATTATGAAAACATTAGTATGGAAGAAATCTTGAATTCACTTTTAATTTATGGTTTAACAAATTATTATAAATAACCAAAATACAAAAATCCATAACAAAGTCTAAAAAGTTTAGAATGCATAGCTATAACTGCTTCTGTATGTGTGTGTGTGTGTGTGTGTGCGTATGTGTCTTTTTAAATTTAATTTATATAATTAACTGGTTTTATTTTCAAGTAGTACATGGATTTAAACAAAAAACATTTTCAGAATTTTAGAACATGCAATACAGTTTTAATTAACACTCAGTTGTTTGTTATTAAGTAAAGAAACAACAGAAACGTAATACTTAATATGTCACTTTGTATTAAGAGACATAAACAGTAACAGTATAACAACAACAACTAACCAATAGCCAAAAACACTAAGATATCTTTCAAGGTCGTTTAGATCCACTTTATCAGACTTTAAGAAGATGAAGAAGAAGAGAAGAAAAACACACACAAATGCATAAACATACTTACATACATATGCATGTTTGATGTATGTATATTCAGACAAAAACAAACAAAAAAAAACAAATTTAACTTTAATTGATTGGATTGCCTTAGTTAATTTACATACATCGACACACACACACACACATATGCACACATACGAATGTGCAATAACTGCTGCCGGTGTAACACAACTTCTTAATTTTTTTTATTTTTACATTTGTTTACAACGATAATGTCTTTACATTTTTTTAGTAAAACAAAACTGTCTGGTTTTGTTTCTTTTATTAGTTCTTTTTCTGTTGGTTTGTTTTATGAAAATGTTTATTCAGGCTTTAAATTCTTATTGATAGTTAGAATGAAAAAATATTAATAATAATCATATTAGATCCCAGCAAACAATAAATGATACGTTTAAAATAAAATGGTTTTAATATAAAATTTAAAAGAGTTTATGTATTTAAGTCTGAATTAATTCTTGTTTGTCTGGTTGTTATCTATCAGTGTGCTAAAATTAATTTAATTCCATTTTTTATGCGTTTGATTAGTAGCATAATTTGAAAAATTAATAATTTTTAAAAGGCCGTTTTTAAAGAAGTGTATAACGATGGCTTAACATTAAAAGAGCATATCTCGATTTTTGTCGAAATCGTGTTTTAAACGTTTTCTGCTTGTACACTCGCAAACACATCGCCCCTAAAATATTTTATAAGCCATGGTTAAAAATGACAGATATATAGTCACATAAAAAAGCTCGAACTCATTTCATTCTTTAAAGTTTTATTTAATTTGAGAAATTTCATTGAAGCTTCATATTTATATTAATGCTTTACTTAAAATAATAGAAATATAACGCTCCCTATTCATGTATACGAGTTCAGGATAACGAGTTGAGCGGTGTGAAACGTTTATAAAAATAGTGAACAGCAGAAAATTAGAATTAAAATCACCATTAATTAATATGAACGAAAACGATTCATTTAACATAGTTCGTTGCCTCTTAAGAGCAGGCAGCTTAATCAAAGCAAGACAGCTATTATATGATGCAAGATCGTTTGGATCCCAATGCAGACTACAAAGGCAAAATAGCAATAACTGTTTCTACACAAATTCAATAAAATGTTCATGTACTGTGTGGGTTGTATTCCAAACAATAGATGCATATTTTAAAACAGGCCTTACGAGGGATATAAAAATTGGTTTTGTATCGATTAGAGTATTAAAATTTTGCAAGAGCAACTTTGACACCCAAATGAACATTTAGGCAAGAAATAGGTGCATTAACAATAGTGGGCATGGCACCTGCCATATGAATTAAATACTAAAATTTGGGGTGGCGAAGCACACCGGGTATTAGCTAGTTGTTAATAAAATGTGTTGAATGGAATTTAGCTTAGTATTCAATAAAACTTTAAGATTAGATATCGAGTCAACCTATTCTAATTAATGATTACCCAATGAAAAATTTATATTTAATTGATTTTCTCTGTAAAAACACATATCCTTACATTTTTTTTTGAGTTCAGCTCCATTAAATTTTGAATACAACAAGAATGAAACGCATCCAAATACTTTTAAAGTAAAATATGATCAGAGAATTGATTAAAATTAAAGAAAATTTGCACATCATCAGCGTACATTAATGGTGTTTATTTCCTCAAAAAAAAGTGTCACCCTTTTAGAATATTTAAAATGTTTAACTCACCCTGTAATAATGCAATACATTATTTGTTAAGAAAAGAACACAAGTTAAGTAAAAGTAAAAGTGTTAAACAGTTGAGTTTTTTTTCAGCAATAAACATATTGAGTTGAAAAAAACAAACTTTTTATTTTTTCTTGGCAAACTCTTCACAGTTGTAAAACAAGGTAGTGTATTCATGTAAACGAAACATGAAAAAATTTTCACAGTGCTAGTACGATATATTTACACCGATTAGTATAGTTTTAGCGTATAAAAATTCTTAAATATATATGGTCCAATGAATCTCGTAATATTGCTTAAATAAATGAAATGTCGTTAATGACCATCACAAAATTTGATTATGGGCCTCTATACTTTTCTTTGCCATTTTTTTTTTAATTTTTAAATTATCGTAATTTACGTATTTAATAATTTAGGGGCACCACCTACCCTGTGATTTTATATGATGCAAAAACTGCAATTACTTTTGCATTAAATAGGGGCAAATTATTAAAATAAAACACGCTTCGCTCTAAGAAGGTACAATTTTTTTTTTTGAAAAGAACCCACAACTTCATTTTTTTAGTAAAAAGGCAAAAAATTATAATTTTTTTTTGTTTTTTAACAAAAAAAAAACACCATAAAATGTTTGAAAATTTTATTATAATTGATCGTCATAAAAGGCGTAAAGAGTAAAGGACCAAGATGGCACACCTGATTGAAAAAATCTGTAATCCCTCTTATGGTAGTGGCAAACCATTTTAGCTGTACAAAGTATCAAAAAGCTTTAGTTTCCATAAAAATTGTTTAATTACAAGACATTTAAATAGAAAAATTATTTCGTATTAGCCTTTCTAGCAATAAAAGTGTGTTTTCAGGGAATCCTAATGCAGAGACAGAATAAATAAAATCATATAAAAATTCCATGCATTTTATATTTAATAAACTAAAATTGTGTACAATTAATTTTTAATATAAAAACTTTTTAAAAATGTTAAGTTTTAGAAAACACAGACTTTAATTATTTAAGACAATATCAATAAAAATCAATAAACAATTACAAAGTAATGGTTTGATTAAAACGGGCGATTACAAAGGGCTCTGTGATGAAGCTAATCATCAGTCTACAATGTGAAGTCACAAAAGTCTATAGCAAAGGCCTGGGATGGAACAGGATTCACATTTTTTTATTAGTCTCGTAATCTTTGGGAAACTGAAGAGACGAAAAAGGACCCGTTTATGCAAGAGTACCCGTTTTTAAAAATTTTAATTTATTTCATATACTATATATATCCCGCATTTAGAATGATGTATTTTTTTATGATATAAAAAAAGAATTTTTAAAGTTAAAAAAAGTTAAGAAAATTATATTATTAAAACCTTTATCAAATGTCTTTCTATTACGAAGGATTAATTTTAAATTATCCTAAAGTTAATGTTTGCTGGGATATTGCAACAAAGGCACATAAATAAATTCATATAAAAGTCAATATAAAAATTGTGTTGTATTTGTCTTAAATTTATTTCATGGCAAAAATTATTAGATTAATTACGAGTTTTTAATTTGAATTTTATTAAGGCAACAACATTTACAATAACAACAAAAGTAACATGTAAAACTACCAGCAGTTTAATTGCAAACTGTTGGTAGAAGGGTGGAATTTGTCTAAACGTACATATGTATGTATTATGTATGTATTAATATAATATACTCATTTACTACTTGCATACATATTTTTTTAGTAATAAAAATTTATTTGTGTTAATCTCTTTTAATATATCTATCAAAGTCGTTACCCAGAAATGAGATTTTTTTAGGCAAGTTTGCAATTAGTTACTTGTTGCTTTTTGCTTCAAGAAAAATAAAAAAAACAGGATTCGGTTTAAGAAACGTTATTTTATTGTTTTTGTTACACTTACATACTCATTTTTTTATAATGATTATGTAATAATTGAAGCTTAGTTCTAAGAATTATTATTTGTTTTTTATAAATAAATTCTAAATAAAAAATACTATTAGAACAACAAGAGTTGTTGCAGTCAAGTCAACAATATCAATGCGGAACAAATTTTACAAAACCATAACTTTAATAAAAATAACTTTTATTGACAACTAAGCTTAAGTCATAATTTTTTATTTATTTATTTAGAAAGAGCTCTAACCATTTACAGTTTAAATGAGTAATCTTATAGTGATTTTGAAACATTGTTGTGTATAAAAAATCTTTTCTACTGAAAGTTTTCTATGTTTTTTATTTTATTAATAAGAGATAAATTATGAAAAAGTTTAGCAAAATTTTGTTATGAGTATATTATATACAGAGCTAATCAGATTCTTGACAGGTAAATAAAATTAACAATTTTTGTACCAATTGTTTAAAACTAAGTATAATATTTTAGGTTCTACAAATAGAAAAACTCTGAAACTTAACTAGTTCCACATTCCGAATCCTACTAATATAATAAATCTGAATGTTTGTATGTTTGGATATTTGTTACTCAACCACGCAAAAACGACTGAACGGAACCAAATGAAATTCGGCACATAGATAGATAACAACCTAGATTAACATATAGGCTACTTTTTATCACGATAATAACGCGAAGTCGTTGGCAAACTCATCATCACACATCCTAAACGGGTTGTTTGTGTTGTAAATATTTTTATTTTTGTTAAAAGTTTTGACTTTTCTTTTATATTTTCAAATTCAAATTTTTAAATTAATAATCCTACTAATAGGTATAATAAATGTGAATGTTTGTGTGCTTGGATAAATTTGACAAACATATAAATTACAATCTAGGTTAATACTAAGTCTATCCTTTATCCCTATAACTACAGAGACGAAGTCGTGGGCACAAGCTAGTTGAAAAATTAAAAAAAACTAATTTACTTTGTTTTTTAAAGTCAAAATACATGCATATGTAGGCATTTGTTATTTGTTTAATCAAGGCGAATTCAATAAGGTGAACACGTCGTTAAAACAACTACAAAGTGAAAAAAATACAAACGTGTATTTTGTTAGTGTAAAACAAAACGATATGTCAAAAATACACAAAAATTTGACAAGTGGTTCCTAGAAGTAGTCAACAGCTGATGATCAGCTGATCTAATAAGTTCACCTTATTGAATTCGCCTTGTGTTTAATAAACTATCCATAATAATAATAACATATTTTCTTTTTTGAAAAAGGAAGAACACTTTTATGTAAATCTAATTATTTTCGCACTAGTTAACAATGTTAAACAATGAAAACATTTTCCTTAAGTACTTAAGTTACTAGTTTAATAAGTCATTTAATGTGCCAAAAACAAAAGACTTTAGACACAAACATGTTTTTTATGAAACAGTATTTAAAGAATTATCTGCCTACATATACATATAACTTCATTTAGTATTTATTTTTGTACCACTAACTGGCCTAAATCACGTAGTTAATACTATTTAGGTTAAAAAACTAACAATTCTTTTATGCGCACATAAATTTGTTAGAACATAAGTATGTGCCAGGCATAATATATTAAAGAGCTGCACAAGCATAATAAAATGCAGTGCATGCAATCGCATTAAATTTAAAATAGTTTGTGTATATTACTCTCTTCCCTGCAGGAAATATCTATAGTGAAACGGTACTAGTTCATAATTGAATCAGGTACCAGTACTACCAATTACTGACCAATTACACCCCAGACAATGTTCTTTGCTAAAGACATTTAACATATGCTTGTCATTAACAATCCACTAGTGACGTTAGAACTACTTTCTAGGTAATTTTTATGGGACCATATGGCAAAATTGGAACCAGATATTCACCAGTACATTTTAGTAATTGTAGTCCTTACTTTTGGTACTTTTAAACTAAAATGTTATGTTTAAATGTAAAAGTAAACTACAGTTTATTATCTGAAATTATTTTACGGAAAAAGTTTTGCAATTTATTGTTGACAATATCACTAAATATTCACCAAAAGAGTCTTCGAAAGTGATGACTTGTAGACAATTGATTCCAGGCATCCTACAGGGTTACTATAAAATACATACTTGCAAAAATATGTGTTTTGCTTTACGATAAAAATATTGAAGTATGGAACAAAACGGAAATAGTGTAACGTTGGAATAAAATAAATCTGAATCAGAACAAAGATGTAATATAATATTTAAACTAAACTAGAACATTCAAAACATGTTTGAATATTTTGATAGTAGAACTGTACCAAAGAAAACTGGAAACAGTTTTTATTTATTATATAACTATATTTATATCTATAATGAATTGGTTCACATGTCTTAAAAAATCGCTTATAAAAAGTATTTTTTCTTAAAACTTCACTAAATGTAATTCTACCTGTTTAATATTTTTAAATTTTTATATGTGTTGTATCTTTCACTGTACTCAATGTTCTTGCTTTAATTTGCCGTTTATTTATTTTATTGTCGCTTTTCGTTTTGATATTCTACTATGTTTAAAAACATAAACACTAACAAAGCTTTAGAGAAACACTGTTCGAGTGATAATTAATTTATTTTAGTGAGAGTAATGTTTTTTGTATTTTTGTGTTGTTGTTTATGTTTACACTGAAATGTAGTGATTGAAAATGTTGTGAAATAGAAAACATTCATTTTAGAACATTTTGCGCAGCTCTCTAATATATATGTTTATATGAGAAATTCATTAAACAAACCGATTAACTCTATATAAGAAAAAGCTTGAACATAAATTCAAACAAAAATCAAAGAAAATGTAGAAAATTATTACGTATTTCTTATAACGCTATAGAAATTATATTTAAAGTGTCTTGTGCTATTTTTAAACTTGCCTGGCTATTACTATACTATTTATATATTGTGTAGTACAAAATATTTTTAATTTTAGCATCCTTTTGCTCACAGGATTAACTTTGATATGACCTCTGAAATAAATTATTGATTACAACTAAATGGCCGATCAATGTTTGTCTTTTATTGTATTCACTTAAAATTATTATTATTTTAAAGATATTTGACTTTTTACACCCAGTGCTTTGACACCTAAACCTAAATTTAACAAAGAAATGGAGTTAATCGATTTTATGCAATAAACGGTTCATAGATTAACATATTTACAAATTAATTTAAAATTGTCATTAAAAAATTTCTTAACCTTTTCATAAAAATATTTTTCTTTCTGTCTTATAGGACAAAAAATAACGTTTTATAGCGGTTTTTATTAGTCACGTTTACAAATCGTGACTAGAGAAGAAGATATGAATTTGTGTTTTAAATTATTTGCATAAAGCAGTACTACAGAAATAAATATTCAACAACAAGAAAGAGGTGGTTTTTAACAAATATTTTCAATCATAGAATAAATAAACTTTAAATGTGATTTACCTCTTTGTTTGTTTTTTTTTAATCACTTGATTATATTACCGACAGTACGTATCGTAATTAGTATGAATTACAAAATCAAGGTCTAAATAATGTCATATTATTTCTTATGAAAACTAGAATTAAAAAAAAAGTGTTTAAAAAAACCGCAAAAGATCTGTTTTTGATTTAATGTAATAAACGTGCCTTGAATTTTAGTACAGAAAAAGTATGGCATAAAATATTAAAATCAACGATAAGTGTGAGTTTGCAAAACAACTTTGCATATAAATTAAGTTGTGATGATTTTATGACTTTTCTGGAGAATTTTTTGTATCCATTAATCTCATGAAAGCTTTAAGACACTTTTTTTGTACAAGATTTAAGACTCATGTCGGATTTTATTATTAATTTTTTTTTCTCAATTTAACGACAAACTTACGTTTTGGGCGCTCAATAAACATACATATTTGTTATAAGTTTAATAAGCGAGATATTTCTTAAGTTTTTTATTGTTTTCTTAGAATAGTGTAAGATATTTTATTTTTAACCTTTAATAAAATATTATATATAAAAATATACAGATACTTGTTTGCTTTTTCTTTTTTTTTTTTTGTGATTGAATTTTTTTAACAACCCTTGTTGAATTTTCTCAACAAAAACAAAATCATTTAAATCTTAAAAATAATGATTTAAAATCTACGTCCAACCAGTGCTAGTCAAAGGTGTCATTCTTAGGGAAAGCGTGAAATTGTGAATGTTAGTAGTTACAAACAGGAACGAGTTTTTGACTTCTACAATTACAAAACATCATCTTTGATTGAAATATGTATATAAAAGTGTTGAGCTTTTGCAAAGTAATGACTTAATAAATTGTATCTCTTAATAATAAAAATTACTCTATTATTTGTAATAACGTCACCTTCAGTTAGTTACACCTTACTGTTGGCAATTTATTAGGTATTTTGTATTTTAACTAAACAAACACAACAAACGCTTGTGCTTAAAATAGCTTGAAAAAGAATTTGTTGTTCGAAATAAATATTTGCTATTTATGTAATAAACTATTGTTGTTAGGCTTTGTGTGCTTAACCAATAACTGTAAATTCTGTAAACTTAAGCTTTTTCAAACTTGTACATGTGCAGTGCACATGGCAATTCAAACATTTTATATTTCCAATATGTACTAAGATTCTATTCAGTCATAGTAAAATACCGGTTTTTATTTATCATTTGCATAATATTTATTTACACACACATTAACACATAGCAGTAAGCAGATATACTAAATACTTACTTACATACATATATCCAATGCATATGGCTTTAAATCATACGTACATATGTACATATATGTAGTCCGATTTAACTTAAGAGAAGGTAGTGGAGAAACAATATCGTTTTAAGCGTCCTTGAGTTTTTTTAAGAAAACAAAGACACAATTTAATTTGTTTTATTGTAGGTTATTTGAAAGGACTTGACACTTAATGAAGAAATAAAATTACAGAAAATTATAGAAATTTTTTTATGAGCAGAAATATTTTTTATTACGTCCAAGGCGAATTCATACATCAGCCCAGCTGATTAGAAAAATTTTTTTTTGCCAAATTCGTTGATTTCGCCTTAATTTCATTTATTAATGCAGGGATGGAAAATGAGATTTTGGTTTCTGTATTAAACAAATTAATTGTGTGTACTTTTTTGATAATAAATGTACAAAATTTATCTATATTTATAGCTTTTGTGTTTCAGAAATATATATCTTTTTTTAAATTTTATTGAATTAAACATATAATAATAACTTTTCCAACCCTGATATACGAATTGTCCTCGACAGAAAATATCCCCTAAAAAGTTGCTTTGTTGTATCAATTCGCCGTTGCATATACCTGTATGAATTAGACTTGATTACACTCTTTAAAGGTATCTCCAGGGTACACTTATACAAGGTGGCGGTGCAAGCCCAGCTGACTATTTTTTTGTGTTCTGGAGAATGTCAAAATACATACTTAAAAAAATTATTTCAACTTCGGAAATTGTCAAACTCCATACATAAATAAAGAGAGACAAAAATTGCTCTCCTTTACGCTATCACCTTATCCCTTCAAAGTTGAGAGCGGTTTTGTAAATTATCAGATAAATGAATTAAATAAATTAATTAAGTAAATGATTAATAAAAAATTTCCTAATGCTGTTTACTTTTTATTTGTAGTGCCTCAATTTGTGTTATATTTGCTTTGGCTTGTCATTTGAGTCTTACTGTGGCTGAAGAGGGGCTTATCGGTAAACGTATTGCTCTTCGACGTCCCGTTGGTAAACCAGTCAAACCATCAACAACAACAACACAAGCTCCCGTCGAAGAAGAAGATGGCGATTATGCCGAAAATGGTGAAGACAATCAATACCCTGATGACGCCGACGACTCTACCTCAACAACCACTACGACTACAACAACGGAAACACCTAAGCGTATCGGACCTGTTATTAGACCCTTCCGTTCCAACGATGACTTCCTAAACTCACTTAAGCGCAGACAAATGAATGCCAAGAAACACAAATGTAAGTATGACAAACATACATACAGATATACATATTGAAAAAAATTTAAAGATTTTTTTGTACGTATATCGAGGTACCGAATTGAAAATTTGCTTCTTTAACATAAAAAGAGACAAAGTTGGCAAGTTTAAAAAAAAAACACAATAAAGATAATGGCCGAATATATAACACAAGCCTATTTGCATAATTTTATAAATACGAAATTTATTTTCCTGTCTACAAATCATCTACTTAATCGCTTAAAAAGCCACTGTCTAAACAAACACACAGTAAAATAAATCAATCATGCCTTTGTCGTGTTTTGGCTAATGACGCCATGCGCATACTCTCCCGATAGAGACGTAGTTGTCGTAAGGGTTGCCAAGTTGATCTTACATGTAAAAATTAAAATTATTTGCCAACAATTGATGTGTTGTTTGAAAGTCATTAATATAACATTGGAACTTAACTCTACGTCTTGACGAGCCATCGATTTGTTTAGACTAGAACAAAACGTCGGCAGAGCAACTGTCAAAAAATGTTCCATGTTCTTTGATATGGAGAAAACGTATAAAGAGTATTTTGTTGGTATTTTTATGTGTCGTCTCTTTCTTTCAAATTCAAAATGCCTTTTAATATCAGACATCGTTGTTCGAACAAATGTTCTGACAACGCTGTTTGAACAAGAACAAAACATCGACAACAGCGGTCCACACCAGGCAAATTCATGTGCGCACAAAAAATTTTTCGTTGTTCAAACAAATCGATGGCTGGTGTTGACCGTAGATAAAAATTATTAACCAAGCGGAACACAGCCTTAGTGAAGTTAGAATTACAATATGGGGTGCCAAGTTTTTTTTAATGTCAAAAATTATATCGATGGTCACAGGTAGAAAGGCGAAAAATCGTATTTTTACGAAATTTACTTTTTCAGTGATTTCAATACATTTCACACAAATACACCTCGACCCAAAAATTTATTGCAATAGTATCAAAAGCAAACAGTTTAACAAGTAATTTACAAAATAAATTACATTATGATACAGCTACAGTTTCTGTTACGCTTTTGCCTTTTCCTGTAAAGTTACAACTATTTGAGTTAGGGCCTTTCTAACTGTGATCAATGGTATGTATTAGATAAGAGTTAGTTGGGAGTTGTAGAAATACAGGTTGCTTTACATCACAGTTCTAAATTGCGCAGAAAATTTTAATTATGGCCGCGCTATGTCGTAAGTTGATATGAATATTAATATTCATATAGAATATAATTACGGATTTTCTCCAATATCCTAACAAAACAGATAAATAACACATATTTGAAAATTAATAAAATCTAATAATTACAGTAGAAAAGCCAGCACCCAAGCCTAGCAAACCAGCATCTTCCCACGACTCACAAGAAGAAGGTGAAGAATCTGCACCAGTAGCTGCTCCAGCCCCTGCTTCAAAAGGATTCAGCAAATCAAATTCAGCTTGTAAGTTCATAACATTAACATAAACCTTTTCTTGACCTTTTTTATTGAAAATTTTTTTTTATAATTTTAAATTACAGTAAGTCGTCGCAAATTGAACAAGCCCTCAAAAGCTGAGCCAGTGGATGACATCGCGGCCGAAGAATCTGAACAGGAACAAGAAGCTAAACCCAAACGCCCTTTGGGGCGCTTAACTTTAAGGAAACGCAATTAATTTGACAAATATTTTATTTAAAACCTACACGTAAAAAAAAACTTCATGCAGTTTTTCAAAATCTCCTAATCTTCTTATGGTTTTACTTTGGAAAGTCTGTTTTCCATTGAACAAATTTTCTTTCAAAAATTTATCTTAAAACTTGTTTTTACGTTTACACAGAAAAGCTTTTATTTTTTTTTTATACGCACCTTATTTTAGATTTAAAATTACGAAACAGAAACAAAACGAATTTAAGGTCCATACAGATACGAACCGATATTTTTCCTTTTTCTTTTTCTCGCACAGAAAAAGAAAACTTTCAGCCAGAAACTTGTTCATTGTAAACGCAGACAAAATGTATAATTTATTAGACGCTCTATTTAAATAGTTTTTAATTCTTTTAATTAAAATTGTAAAATTTTTCCTTAAATATTAACGGTCGAATTCATTAAAAATATTTTATTTTTATTAAATGCTTATTTGTCAAATGTTGTACAGAAATATGTCAAATATGTCTTTAATAAATCTTAAATATTTTTATGAATCTAATCCTAATTCTATAAATCTGCTTGTATCAATCTATAACTTCTTGGTTTTAGTTTAAGTTAAAGAAAAAATGATTAAAGAGCGCGTATATTTGTATCTATTTCCAAATTCCTACTTCCTACTCTTCGTCTGTGAATTTGAGTTGCCTTTTCTCTGCTCGTATGTGTTATAATATTATTTTTTATAACTTATAATTTGAATATTTTATTTTGTATATATTTCTATTAAAATAAAACACACAATCACATATACAATATTATTTTTGATTTAAAAAAAAATCATAATTAAGTTTATGAAAAAAAACTTTAAATAATTTAAATAAATAATTAAAACAAAAATTGTTTTTAGCATAACTTATCGTTAATATCAGGGAATAGTTAGTTATTCATCAAGTATTAGTATTTCTTACTTAATAGATATATATTTGTAAGTTTATTTTCTTGAGCTTGAGATCACTTTTTATTATTTTTTAAAAAAAATTTTAACAACAACCAATATTTCACTACCAAACATTGGGTTCTGCAGGGTAAATAAATAAATTATGTAACCTCAAGCTCAAGAAAAAGAAGAAATTTTTAATATAAAGATAAAAAAATTTAGACGATACTTAACATCACCAGTTGTGAAATTGCCTTGATCAGATAGTCTTGATTAATTTTTACTTCTTTTTAACTTTAGCTCAAGACACATTTATTCATCAGGTTGTCTTGTTTCGTCAGCTGATTATTTTTTTCACTTATTTCAAATTTCAGCCGTCAAAGTCTAACGATAAAAAACAATTTTCTCTCCTCTCTCATTTATTTAAAATGTCAAACTTCATATATTAAAAATATATAAAAAAAAAATTCTCTCGGAACTGCAATTACCTGATGAATTAACACGCCTTCACCCCTTTCTGACCAGGCAAGTCACTTGCTCAAGTTAGTTTTTTATTTTCTTTTATTTTTCTTTGAACTTGCTTTCATGTTCAGACTCAGCAACTGACTTGCCCAAGTTTCGTTCTCTTTTACTTATTATACTCTTCACACAGTGAAAAAGGGTATATATAGGTTTGTCATTCCGTTTGAAATTTCTACAATTATCAATTATCTACACATACATACAAACGTGGTATACTGGTTAGAGTGAGCCAAAAAATTTTTTTTTATTTTATATTTTATTCAAATTTTTATTGTTTTATTTTTAATTTTTCTTTTAATTTATTTTTTTTAAGCACATAAGTAAACTAAACGTATAATATTACAATGGGATGTTTTTATATATGTATGTTTTGTATGTACGTATTTCATATGAGATAAATGGTGACATAAACAATTGTTGTTGCATGACAACACGTTGTGAAGGGTTTATAAGATTCGGCATGGCCGAATATAGCACTCTTGTTTGTTTTTATTACTCTTTTGTTTTTGGTTTCTCAACAAAAACTTGCTCGTACTTGCCGAGTACAGGCAAGTGTGTACTCAAAAATGAGCAAGTTTCTTTCTCTTAACCCGACCTTACCCCTTTTGCCTATAAACACAACACTTGCGCAAGTCTTTTGCGCAAGTGACTTGCCTAGTCTGAAAGCCGTGCTTGCTTCAGCTGTTAAACTCCGTAGATAAACAAGAATTTCTCTTTTCTCTCAATGTTTAAAAAGTCAAATTTTATACAAAAAGTGTCGTAGTAAAACTGAACTTTTTAAATCTAGTGAATTTTTTTTTGTGCAAGTAGAAACTCTAAAATATAAAAATGAAGCGCCTTATGAAATATCGAAGCATTATAAATCCTAAAACTTGTTAAAGAAAAAATTTTTATTCGAGAAAGTGCACCTAATGTTTCTACCATTCGAAGAGAAGAAAAAAAAAATTTGAAGAAACTGGGTCGGTTATGGGCAGTAAGTCTCCTGCTGTTATAAATGAGAGTGTCGCTGAAAAATCAGCAAAAAATCAGGAAACATCAATTCGGCATCGTTCTCAACATTTTTATATCTTACAAACTCTTCTCTGCGAAAAAGTTTTTGAAAACTTCATGAAAAGAGTAATGGCCTGTCATAAGAACAGCGCAGACGATTTGATGGATATCTAGTTCCATACTTATAATGTACATATACATACATACTTTACAATCTAATAAGAAAAAACCACAAATTTTTGAAAAACTACGTGTTTTTATTTTTAAATAAAAAAGTGCATTCTTATTGAGACACATCTAGTATAACAATGCATTTTATGGATTTAATAGTTCTGATCTAAAGATTAGTTATATTTGTATATTTATTTTGAACTTCAGATGTTAAACTACATAAATCAAAGAGAGCTCTCTGTCTTCTTTTGTGTATTTACAACGTCACACCGCATACACAGTGTGCACACTTGTTACTAAATTTTCTGATATTCCTGAGTTAGAGTAAAAGAGAAAGGAATAGGACCATTATGGTCAGGTACAGGTACTCAAATATAGACATATAAATATAAAAAATTTAAAAATAAATATTTTCGAACTGTTATCACCTAGTGAAGAAATATGCTTTGATAATAATAAATAGCGCATGTTTAAAGTCAAAGCGCTTAAGCTGTAAAATATCTTAAAGTATAGCGTGTGATGTAACCATAATGATACGATATAAGATGACTACATTTCGGAGTGGATTTATAATATATATGATTATATACAATGGCACATTGCCACAAATAAGGTAACATTTTCGTAAATTTTTCCTGTCAAGATAAAATGTTTATCTTAATACTATTTGATTTAAAAACAGAAATCGATGATTAAGGATATACAAACAATAAATATATGTGGTACTTTTGGTTTAAAACAAATAAAAAAAAATACACTTTTTAGTACAGACAATAACAATCTTACAACTATCCCAACTAACAACAAGTAAGGAAAGTTCAACAACATTAACCACTTTGATTCCCGATCACCTGTTGCGACGAAACAAACTGCCGAATGTGCCTTGGATATACCTGTATGAATATGTCTTGTTCTTGAGTAAAACAAAAATAAAAACATCGTATTTATTGAAAAATTTATTAATTTTTTAAAACTGCTTTTTAAATATTTCTATTTCTAAACGAAAAATAATCGTGTGCAATATAAAATGTCTGCTGACGATATAAGACTTTCTTTTACCAAAACTGCAGAATACTCTGAATTAGACTTTCATGAAATCGATGAAAAACTAAGTTAACATTTTTTGAAATTAATAAAAGAAATTGAATTCAATAATTTCTTTAACAGACAGCAAAATACCTTTGGAACTGGGATCCCAAATAGACAACATACTATCACTTATAAAAGAAACGATTGGAAAACTAAGGATTTCCTTAATCTTGCCAAAAATTATGGAAAACCCTAAGATATTACAGCAGTACTTAGAGAGGACAGGATATGAAGAAGCCCTAAGATTAGTTCAAGATTACAGGAGTAAAAGGGTATAATTTCATTTTGCCACTAGTATCGAATTTATGTACAAAACTTCACTGTGTCTTTAGAAAATCGAATCATTGCAGGAACCCAATTTAAGTGATTACAATGTCTTACAAGTAATTGATTATTTTCAAGAAAATTATAAAATTCTTGAGATTTTACCCAACTGGCTTGATGACATAGATAATACAGAAAAAGTTTTGTTAACAGCATTTGAAGATGTTTACCAAGTGGCTCAAGAGAGATTTCATCGATCTGCCATGGCCGATTTGGCCAAAGAAAAGCGTTTGCATGAGGTCTATTTGGCCAACGAAGTTGTTAAGAAGGATATAAAGGGTAAAACTTTAATATTTTTATTAAAAGAACCTTTTTACCATAATTATTTTTAAAATTACAGAACTCAGTCGCAGAATACAAAATAAAAAATTAAATCGTCTATGGAAAGCGTCGGCTAAGACTGGTATTATTAAAAGACTGGAGGATGAATTAGCCTTTCATCAATATGACAACGATATGTTTGTTAAACAGGAAATGTAAGACGGCATTTAATTTTTGTTCTATTATCTTTTTACAACTGAATAATTTAATGTTCATTATTTTTAGTTCTAAGAGTCAAAGGGATATTAGAAAGATTAACAATGCCTCTACTATCAAACAACAGGAAATTGAAGAAGATTTAGAAAAAGTCCGCTTAAACTATGAGAAAAAATTAAAAACAGACTTAATACAGGAAAGAAATATCAGAGATGAGAGGTATGAGTTGTTCTTTTTACAAAAAAAAAAATTGTATTATTACACCATGTCCTTCACCTTTTCAGGAACAAACTTCAATTGCAATTGCAAGCCCTGATTGAGAAATACGATCAAACTATTGGTGCAAAATATAAAGAAGAAATATTTCTTCAAGAAGAGTATGACAGGCAAAAAAACGAATTCGATCATTTCCTTATAGCTTACAAACGCGAAGATGACATTCATGAAGAATTAGTGCGCAAAAAAGACCAGGAATTCAAACGTTTGCATGAAGCGAAAATTCTACTCTTCACTCATACTCGTGCTGCCAAAAAAATACAACGTTGGTGGAAGCAATATTTACGTGCCAAGAAACAAAAACAAAAGAAACAAGCTAAAGCTGGAAAAGGGAAAGCAAAAGGGAATGGCAAAAATGACATTAAGGAAGCAAAAAATAAATCGATTGAAAAAAGAAAGAAAAAATAAGAAATTTTCAAATATGTATACGTTTTTTGTATGTATATTTTGATTTACTTAGTTTATTTAATACATATAAAATTTAGTCATTAATAAATAATTGCTATGCAGTTGTTTTTTTTTTTAATGTACTGAAATAATTTCTGATTTTTCAAAGGAACAAAATCAGTCAGAAGTAAACATAGGAGAACTAGGCCAGGTACACTATTGTGATGATTTTTAACTTTATATTTTGCCTTTTATCAGGCATGTCACACATTCCGATCGGAATGTCTTTGATTCCGTTTGTTCGATTCCGATAGACTTTGTTTTAGGTTCTTTAGATTTCGAGCGATTTTGTTCAATTCCCAAAAATTTTTAAATCTCTGCTTAAATTTAAATAAAACATAAAAATATTTTTTGTATTTTTATTTGTTTTTTTTTTGCATTTCCATCACTACTGGTTTACTTTATAAATTTTTGTTCAAAACATAAGTAGTTTGCGCAAAAAAATAATGTGGCAATACTTTGATTGAAAGACATGTACATCAGTATGCTTTGTTTTTCGCAAAAAGTTTATAAAATTAAAATGTTTACGCATAAATATTAACTAAATGCTTGACAAATCATTGTTAACATTAAACATTCCTTTTGAAATTTCATTTTTACTTAGTTTTATAAGTCGCATATGTTCTGCTTTCCGAGTGAAATAAAATCACTCCGAATTGTAAAGTTATTGTTTGTAGCAACAATGCTATTACAATTCCGAAGAATTTAATTTCACTCGGAATGCAGAATATGGGTAAATAATTTTTTAATAAATCATTAAAAATAGGGATTCCACTTTGAAAATTTAAAATGGTTTAATTTCAAAGAAATTTTTCGATTTTTATTTTTCAAAGACCGACTATCGGGATTAAAACGTTTTTCGATGAAAATTGCGTTCTGTGACATGGCTGTATATATTTAATGTTTCTTATTTTTGTTTGCAGTAATAAATCTTTATTTTTTTTTTTTTTTTGGCAGGAATAATTGTTATTATTTTTTATTTTATTTAAATTAGTGCTTTGTTTACTTTAAGTATTTAATTTAAATATTTTTTTTAACTATGTCCGCGCACAACTTAATTTGTAACTGAAGTAGCAAAAGGAATTTGATAATACAATTTTTAACTTGTTAATAACGTGACGTCATTTAGTTTCTTTGTACAGTTGCTTGTAAAAGCGTTTTTTTATACTTTCGCTTTAACTTTTTGTGACAAGATGTTAAATAATATTAAAAATTCTTTATGAAGCCAATCAATATGTATTGTATGTTTATTTAAAAAACTTTTTTTTATCGAATTTATTATTTTAAAATATAAAAATAAAAAAACTATTATTCATTACGATTTCTGACGATTTTTATTAAAAAAAAGTCCTAATGATTATATTCCCTGATACATAATTTAAATCTAACCTTGTCTAAATTTCTGCTGAGTACTATTTATTTTGTAAATTTTAGTAAAGGCAACAACCCAAACATTTGGAGACTTGTTATTAATGTTTTGTTACAGTCTGGCCATACTAGAGTATACGTAAATAAAATACAGTAATAACCGCTTATCGATTCGAGTTTAAAAAAAATTATTTTCAAAAATAATAAAAATTATTTATTAAACGAAATAAAGATTTTTGACAAAGGAAAAGTCTTAAGAATTTAAAAATATCCTGTGTATCCGTTGAGAATTTTAAAAAAGTATCATAACAATTTTTCTGTGCAAAAACTGCACGAAAAGAGTTTTAATTTAGAAAAGTATATTTACAACCCTAGTTGTATTGTACTATTGGTAATGTTTTTGTATATTTTTTTATTTTTGTATTGTATGCATGTTATTGATAATAGCCATTGAAATATTTTGTTTAATAATATAATTTCATTACATATGTTTTTAAAGTGTTGTTCTAATTCATACAGGTATGGGAAATTAAAATTTTTTTATTTAAAAAAATATTTTTTTTAGTATTTTTCTGCTTCCAAAACAATTAAGATCTATTCTAATATAATAAAAAGGAAATGGTTGTTTGTATATTTTGAGTTTTCTTCGAAACTACTTATTTATTTTCTAAAATTTTTTCAACCGTGCTCTAGTCCTTTTCTCCGAATCTACTAAGGCTTATTTTTGTTTTACATTTAAATTGGGCGTGGTACCTTTTTTGGGATCTATAGCAGCTATTCTCTTCAAACTTTGTACGAGTTACTTTGATAACAATTTTCTTATTAAAGAGAAAAACTAGAATCGGAGCAGAGGGCATGGTATCCTCCATACAAAAAAAAAAAATACATTTGATGTCATATACATAAAGGAAACTAGAAACGAAATTTTGTTAAAATATTGTACAAGCAATTTTAACGATTATTTCCTAATTAAATTATTATTTTCGAAACTATTGATAGAAAAAAAACTAAAGCCAGAATAAATATGATTCATAGTACATTTAAAAATAGAAAGATCGAATTAATATTAATTTATAATTATAACAAATACACATGCCACGATGTCGAATCGAGTTTCAAAAAAATTATTTATAAAAGTAATAAAAATTATTTATATAACGAAATAAAGAAGGAATTTATTGTTCGATGTCTATCACCTTGATAGATTTATAAATGAAAAATATAAAAAAAACAATTTTGCTTTCCATACTGCCAGCCGAAATATGGCTATAGGATAATAAAACAAAAATGTATTAATAAGAATATGAACATTAAAAAAAATTTCATTTGAAAAGAAAGAATAAAACAAATTTAAAAATGAATGATATACATCCTTAAGTCTATTTTCATTAATTTGTAACATAAATAGTAGTTCCAAATTACATATGAGTATACCGATAAAGAATTCTGATGATGAAATCGTAGCTGGTTTCGATAATGCACTTTACTCGGCTAATGCTGGAATAGTTTTTCAATATTCTTGAATGATTACAAGTTAATTTTATTTAAAAAATGTTTTGGAAAGTTTAATGATAGAAAAAAAGTATCATGCCATTTTGTTGATACTAAAAACAACCAATTACCCATCCCTGTATGAAAGCAATGCAATGTATGAAATAAAGTTTTGTGTAAAATATTTTTTTAATTCAAATTACCAACAACAAGCATGCAAAACTGTTAGCAAATACGAAAATAGTGAAAAATCAAAATTAAGATGGAATTGTGAATTGCACAACTAATGCAGCAAGTGTCACTTAAGTTACACAACGGCAACTCTGGTTCTAACAGTTTTTTATTATTTGTTTATGAAAACAAACTTCAATAAAACGATATACATTAATTGTTTTGTGGTTTTAAAACTTTTGATATAAATTTAAAAAAAACGTACAAATATTGCTTTATACCTAATTGTATAGTGAAAGATAGTTTATCTAAAGCATATTCTAAAAGGAGTGTTCGCGTCTATACTTATATTGTAATTAATTAATATAAAAACTAACTCCCGCAAAGTAAATATTCCCTTAAAGAAATAAATGTTTACTTAGATCGTAGTGAAAAGGGATTGGCGAATTATTATGAATTAACAGAAGGCCGTACGCATCTTAATACTTTGACTATGTCTTTTTTATAAAATAATTTAATAATAATAATTTTTTACTCATAATCCGCCTTGTCCTCGAAATTAGAATCAACTCAGATTACAAAGTAAAAATTTTCTTATCTCTTTTCAAATGAAGGAAATACACGTTTATTGCAAGTAAATTTTGAATTTAGAAATATTTTTGAGCTTTATTTTAAATCGCTTTTAGTTTACTAAAACAATAAGTAAGATTTTTCTCTCTTAAATAGGTGTAAAACAAATTAGAGAATAAGTTAATAATACTTGTTCAGCTACATTAAATGCAGTTTATATTATTTTTTCTTTATTTATTAAAAAAAAGTTGACAGCATTGTTGTTTACATTTTTTATAACTGTGTTGAATTTAAAAAATAAATTTCAACATTACCTACATTTGTTTTATAAAATACACCGAACACTTAATTTACATATTTAATAAAATGGTATTTAGTGTACAAAAATTACAACACAATTTGATAAATTTTTAACATAAAGCATTGCTTGTGTGAATATGAAAAGTTTTCAATTAGATCGTTTTCCATTTTGATCTAACAAAGCACTTGACTCTAACTGTTTTTGACAATTTAGAATTATGTTTGGCTTCACAACGTCAAGCATACAAAGAAACAGTAAAGTAAATTAATAATAAAGTTAGTTTTTGTGTTTGATTTTTTTGAATTTCTCTGTTGATTAAAAATTGTTTATATAAAGCTTAAAAAAATTAATAAAACTGTAATAAAATTAGTTTTAAAAAAATTGCAGCAAAAAAAATATTGAACGCTAATAGAGCAAAATTCGCTTACAACTAGGGTTTGGGAACCGGGAATTCCTGCCCGGGAATTCCCGGGAATAAACCACTTACTATTCCTGGAAAAATTTTGCTCTTATTCCCGGGAAAACGGGAAATAAAAAATATGTATTAGGAAATATATTTAATTTTATTTTTAATTTCTTATCTGTTTCGGTAAATCTAAAGAATATTTGAATAAAAAGTAAGGTTTTTAATTTGTTAGCGTTTTTTAATTGTTAAGTATTTACAACTTTTCTTAAATACGAATATGTAAAAGAAAAACAAACATCGTCGGTCAAAAATATTTCACGCCAAAGTTAACGACTTTCTGGAATTATTTTAAATAAGTGCTTACAAATTTCAAGTGAATTAATTATATACATACATACATACATACATAATTAAATGTTTTCTTGTATATAAATGTTTTTTATAACAACCGTAAAATCAGCAGTAGTTTTCGTGGTTCATTTTTATAAATATAATCGTATGTATAAATTGTTTTTAAAGTGGTCACAAAATTTGTAAGTATAATTTTTTTTATTTATGATTGAGTTTTTCTAAAAATACTTTTTTATAAAATTCACTTTGTTTAGAAGCAAAATGTCTGAAGTCTGGAACTATTTTCAAAAAGTAGACAACGCAGCACAATGTAATATTTCCCGAAAAGGTTAATGTCCAAGGGTGGTAGTACTAGTTGTCTCATACGGCACCTTCTTTTGGTTCATAAAATAAAATTTGAAAACGATTCTTCAAGACCTTCACCAAGTAAAAAAATAATTCCACAATTAAAAGTTTTTAGACACCCAAACATTACCAGAAATTGTTTCAAAATTGGCAGCAGTCGATGGAATATCTATTCGAACAATTACACAAAGTTCTTTTATTTTTGGT
The DNA here is from genome assembly GCA_941918925.1 of Phyto melanocephala. Lineage (NCBI taxonomy): Eukaryota > Metazoa > Arthropoda > Insecta > Diptera > Rhinophoridae > Phyto > Phyto melanocephala. Next base: position 133,360,085 of record OW799234.1, on the reverse strand, counting down.
GAAAACAATATCGAGTCAAATTTGCGACAATTTGTGGTTTGCTCTTGTATTAGACGAGTGGAGTAGTGTTGCCCAAAAAAAGTATTTTTTTACATGGCAATAATTATTTTTATAATTTGGGTTAAGTTTATATTTTCGGAAGATGTAATGCTGACACAATAAGGACTCTAATGGAAAATAAACTACTACTAAAACAATGAGTTATTAACCAAATCGTGATGTTAAAGTTAACAAACATTATTTATTTTAAAAGAAATATTATTTTCGGTAATCCCGGGAATTCCCGGGAAGACGATTTTTTAATTCCCGTTTCCCGGGAAAGTAAAAAGACCGGGAAATCCCAAACCCTACTTACAACCGATACTGCAAAGAGATGTAACCATATACATACATAGAAAAGTATGACAATTTGACAGACATACGACATTATATATAGATTGCAAAATTGACAATTCATATATAAAATACATCCCGTCTGAAGGCTACTTTTGGGAAAGTTGCTTCCAGTTATATTTGGAAGTATTGTGTAACATATGGCGCATTGCATGACATATATTTTTTTATTAACATAATTATGTATTTCTATACTTATTTTAATAAATCACAAAAATAACACTAAACTATATGTTTAAATTATTTAGTTTTACCAAATTTTAACAATTTATTTAAAATTAAGTGCCTTTTGAGGGATAAGTGTATTTTTAGAACTCCAGCTTTTAGAGATCACATAGATAGATACTCTCTCAACCAAGATTTATTTATCAGCCTCATATAAAAATAAATAAATAAAATATAATCAGCTGGGTTATACACGAGTAATGCATACATACGTACATACATACATATGTATGGACATACGTAAATACACCATGGCTTTGATGTAGAAATTACAAATTTGTTATCAGTTTAAAACAAAGTTTTCGTTAAAAATTCTATTTAGAATGACCATTCAGTTTCATTTTGTCGCTTCCAGTGTGAAGAACAAAAGTTGTAATTTAAATTTAAATTTCGAAATTTAACGTTGAGATTTGCAAGTTACAATAAGTGAAAAAAAAAGTGTTGAACTAAATTTGTTAGAAAAAAAAAATATTTTTAAACAGTAAAAGGTTGGTTGTTGCAGCAGTATTGGTGACTTAGCCTACACAAAGTGTATGTGTATTAATATTACATAATATATTTAAAATATTTACTACGCCAAACAAAAGATTATTTAATATTTTTTTGTTCTTAAAAACTGCAAAAAGTGTTACATTTTAGACTAAAATATTCTATGACAATTAAAATAATAACAACGAGCAAATGACCTGACACGTTTTTCATTTTATTATTTAATTTTTACTAAGTTAAACTTTTAATTATCTTATTATTATTGCAGAGGCAACTTAAAAAAAATAGTTAAAAATTCATAGGTCAAAAAATGTTTCATTACACAAATATTTGAGCAATCGAATTCGTTTAAGCCCACGACGCTTAATAAAAAATGGCTAAATTAAAATTAGTTTTACTTTTGTTAAATTTTAAAGCAGTTTAGGCTTTTTAACAGAAACCCCGTTAAAGTAAAAAAAAATCTTATTTGTAAAAATTCAAACTCAAATGAAATAAACACTACTTATCATTAAAAGTTATTTACATTTATACCGAAAACGAAACGTCAGATCATTTTAATCTCATACATGCAACCGATAATATTATGTTTTATTAATTTAAAATATGAATCTGAATTAGAGATTATTTTATTTATAACGTCAAATTTTCTATCTGTATTTTGTAGAGAAATCTAAACAGTGGGCAACTGCTTCATTCGAAACCTTTGTCACTTATCTAAAGTTCTTTTTATTGAAAATCTTGCACAAGTGAAAAACATTCCTGTAATTTAATATTTTTGCTTAACCGAACTCGACTGTATGGATGTCGTGTGTAGGTAGCAGTGTTTACACACTTTTCTTTGATATATTTTTAAATTTTTTTTTATTCTATCTTTGGCATAGTAATAAGGTATTTTTGCCATATAGAATGATAATATTATCTACATACCCTGTAGGAAATCAAACACATTTGTAAGTTACTTCAAACTGGTTTTTTGGTAACCACATCTAGTGTTTTAAGTGACTTTTTTCCTTGTCGCCGACTCACTATTTTAACATGGGCATGTCATAGGCAGTAGTCAATTGGTTATCTATGCATGACTATTTAATTGACTACTAAATACTTATTTTCCAACCGATTTGTAGTTAGTTAATGTAATAGTCGGTCTGTTCTAAATAATTTAAAAACCACTTTTTCAAAATTTAGTTTTAAACAGTTTAATTTTAATTCCTTTTTTCAAATATATATATATATAAATATATATATATATTTATATATTTACATACATATATACAGAATTAATTATATAAAAAATAAGGCATCTTTTAAAAAATTTCATGGCTGTAACAAGTAAGAAGAAATACATACATATATATAAGTAATGAAAACAAATAAGATGATATATATATACATATAGGACATATGAAAGTTTGTAATGCTTATAGATAATATTATATTAAGTATTAAAATTATTTAGTTTCTTTTTTTTCAACACAAACGTTATGAAAATGACGTTTTTTAATAACAGCTAAGGCATTGCGTAATTCTTTGTCTGGGTCATCACAGAGAGGCCGAACCGCATCCGTCAATGCATCAAAAACTTTTTCATAATCCTTCAAGCGCTTTTTGCCATGAGTGCCATCAATATTTATCGCGAGAATCAGTTGCATAGACAGAATTGTCGTTAACGTTTTTGGCAATTTCCCTTTGAGGGAAATTTTCATTGCATTAGTCTGGAAAAAAGCCACAAAAATTTGGAAAATGGTAAAATTAGAGAAAAATAAGAACTCACATAAATTTGTTTATTTTCATCAATTAAAACGTCATTGAACGCTTTCAACTCCTGAAGGGTTTTTATTGGAAAAACATTCTTAATTGCCACATTGTTTTTTTCCTGACGGACAAGGCTTTCGGTCACTACTTTTTGGGCAGACAATGCTGCCATTATAGTTTCATTTTGGGTTTGAATTACCTCTTTGAGCTCCTTAATTCCGACTAGAAATATATGTGAATTCTTATATGATATTTTTTAATATTTTTGTAAATAATAAATATTTTCATCCTACCTGTCATTTCTGAAAATTTCGCATCGAATTGCTTCAAAACTTCAACTGAACATTGGCAAGGCGCTTTCTCATCATTTTCTTTTTCGTTTTCTATTAAAATACGATATAAGTGATTAGTATATTTTTACGATTTTGCAAGATACTTACCAATAGTTCTCAAATAAATGCGCTTCATAATTGCTAGTATATAAATAGATTTTTATTGCTTTAATTTTTACGTTTTTTTAGTTTTCGATATTTTTATAATTTATATTTGATTTGATTGACTTCATGACATACTTTGTATTCCTATTTTTTTAATTTACTAATTTTTTTTATTTCTTACTTGTGCTTCTATGCAATATGTTTGGTTGATATCTGCATGATATTTAAACCAATTTGTAGTCATTTGCAAAATAGTTAGTTTATAGTTAGTGTTTTTTATAAACTGATTATTTTATTTCCTTCAGGGTATGTACATACTTATGTGTGTATGTATATGTTTTGAATACATATCTAAAAACTTAAAACAAATATGAATCGAAATTAATTCATTAAAAACATGTATTAAAGCCTCTTATGTATATTTAAAAGGCAGTGACGATTTTTGTGAGCCGACTACTAATAGAATTGTTGCATTATTATTAGTTTTTTTTATTTTGTTTTATTTTCTTAATGTTTCGTATTTAAAACCTATTGAATCAATGCTTAATGGATAACTGAGATACATGTTCATACATGTATGTATACTTGACGTTAGGCAAGAGGGTCTTAAGTCAAAAAAATTAAGTTTGAGCCTTTGATTGTGTTTAATTATGTTTTTTTCACCCTTTTATTTGGTATCAATAACTTAAGTCTTGCACAACTGCTTTCAATCGTAACCATTTGCTCTTTCTGCTGTAATTCACGATAACGCATATTTTTTTTACCGTTATAAACTTAAAATCTTTTTGTCCAACTTCCATGATATAATAACGTTCATAAATTTTAACGTTCGTTTTAATATTTGATAAATCGTCCATTTAACAGACAGTTGTACTTTATTAGATTTTCTTAAAATTAAATGGTTTCTCAATAATAATGCACTTTACAAAACTTAGTGTAATTTTTTTAGTGCAATTGGTAACTCTGAAATTTAGCAGCAATCTTATACGTGTATTAAGGTTATTAAATTGTACAGTCGTAATACAGCTCTGGTCGGGTCAAGAGCTTGCGCGTCATTGCCATTATCTCTTAAGGGCAATCAGGCCGTCCTTTTCATCCGGCTTCGAGAGTTTTACGTCTCACTCTCGCGTGGTTGATTGTGTGGCGTCGCGTAACTGTGCTTTGGATACAGTTTCTAGACTATTCTACAATTAACCGCGTGCATATATTTTAATTGGATTTACTGGAGGAGTTTCAACTAAACTCATTTTCTTAACTAGAGTACCAACTAAACTCAGTTTATTCTAACTGGAGGAGTTCCATAAAACTCAGTATAATTAATTGTTCAGATGTCTCCGACTTGCTTTACAATGGTATAGGTCGACTTGCGATGACTGAACCAACGTTTTTTTTTTTAACTGGAGGAGAACCATAAAACTCAATTTTAATTATTGTTCAAGTGTCTCCGACTTCCTATATAGAGGTATAGGTCGATATTAACAAAGTGGAATACCCTGGCTATTTGGTAATGTACCTCTGCCAATCAATTTTTAGAATAAAAAAAAAATGTTTAAATTGTAAAAAATTTATTTAAAAAATTTTAAAAGTTGTGCTGAGATCACTCGCAAACTCGAAAGATTTTTTAGTGGTTAAAAAATGTGAAGAAATTGGGCCGGATATAGTACACGAAATGTAAAAAGACGGGTCTGTGTGCCGTTCAAATGTTTGACTTTGACGTCACTAAAATGTCCTGCACTTTGGTTACATTTTTTAAAATAGTCGTAGTGGCTGCATGCGGTAAGATTGCTGTAGTAAACGAGAGTGTCGCCAAAAATCTGAAAAGATTAATTCGGCGTCGTTCTGAACAACTTTGAATTTCATGAAGAACTACATAGTAAATTTTGAAATTCGAAAAAAAAAACATTTTCTCCAATAAAGCCCATTTCCATCTGAATGGCTTCGTTAATCTACAAAATTGTTGATTTGGGGTTCAGATAATCCTCATTCATTCCATTAGGAACCAATGTACCTACAACGACCAACTATCTGGTGTGGATATTGGTAAGGAGCGTGATTAGCCTTGCTTTTTTTAAGATGAGGCCGAAGTAAATATTAACATGATAACAGGCATTTTTGGGACATCAACCAAACGACATGGATCTGGATGACATTTTGTTTCTGCAAGACTATGTCACACCGCTCATTAAATAAACCATTTAATAAAACAACAAATTTTATAACAAATTATCTCAAGATCATGCGACTTAACGACTTAGATCCATGAACATTAATTTTCGTTTAGTTAAGCGATAATACTCTCCTTTAACAGTAATGATATTTAAAGGGTCCACCATCTAACGTTTTTTTCTTTTCAACTAGTGCTTATTTCGTAAATGGTAACACTTAGCTCATGTCTGATTTGACAGATAATTAGTTTTACCCTTCCGCTGAACGAATATGGTTGTGTATACGCTTGAACAACACTGGGAAATATAGCGACATTACTTTGGCCGATTTTGCCAAAAAAAAATCATTTTTTCAAATGAAGCTCATTTTGATCTTGGCGGGTATGTAAACAAGCAAAATTGTCGCATTTGGGGCACAGAAAACCCGCACGCATACATTGAAAAGCCGATACATACAAAACGAGTCACTGTTTGGTATGGATTTTGGTCCAGAGGCATAATTGGGCTATTTTTTTCGAAAATGAGCAAGGAGTGGCCGTAGTCAATGGCGATCGTTATCGGTCCATGTTGAAGGAAATTTTGTTAACAAAAATTAAAGAGGAGGATATTGGCAACGGCGCTACGTGCAACACAGCCGAAGATAAAATTTTTTAGCGTTTTACACACCCCTAAAGTTACCTCAAATTGAGGCAGAACTGCATATAAGCCTTACCTAAACAAAGACGAGACAAAAACAAGTAGGTTACAATCGGTCAAACTCTGTCATATTAACCTTGACTGATAAGCAATTCTGTATAAAGAATTTGTTTTCTTTTTTTAATTGGTCGCCTGTTTTGGCTGTTTTCCAGATTATTATTATCAATGAAAATTCCTATCAATAATAGACACACGATTGCGTGATTTGTGATTCAACCAAAATTTTGATAATAAAAGTTTTTAGTTTTAGTTGTGTGTGAGTCAAAGAAAAAGAACATTGAAGCCATAATCTTTCATCATGACAACGTTCATGACAGTGGCTTATAGCCCTGACCTTGCTCCTTCTGAATTCAATTTGTTTCGATCAGAAATTGGCTTGATTCATTCTTTATCTCAAAAGTGCAACAAGCCTTTTGGTGCGAAATTTGTATGCTACCAGAGAGATGGCAAAGAGTAGTGGCTAACGATGGATAATAAATTAAATAATGCATCAATTTATTTTGTTATTATGGTAAATAAATTTTTTGTAACACCATTAAAATCTCGCAATTTAAAATTACCCGCAGACAAGTTTTTAAATTTTTAAACAACTTTACAGGAAGTTATAACGTAAAAACTTTGTGCCTTTATTTGTTCAACCAACAATATCATTTGGATTAATTTTTTAGTCTTAACTTTAAATTTAACTTAATATAAGAAAACCAATATGCCAATATATGATGAAGTCAAGTCAGTTTATACTTATGCTGCCAAATAACCACTCCATTGAAAACGTTTTGTTTTACTGCAGCACGATTGAACACTAAGCATGTTGTTGCATAATAACTGATTAGGAATCATATTCTTACTATCGGATTACTTTTTCGTTTTATTTCACCTTTCACTGCTGTGAAGATACTCATGTTGGATAACATTTCATAATTTCAAACAGTTAATTATTGACATATTTAAGAATGTCTGGGTAATTGTTTTAAGACCCCCCATGATCAGCTGTTAAATTGATAGGCTAAACAGCTTGATTTGTTTTAATAAATATCTAAAGTTAAATAGAGTTCATTACTACGTAGATGTTAAAAAACCGTTAAAATTTAAATGAAAAAAATTGATTTTATGCTCCGCTCTTAAATTAGCAACAAAATTAGATAATTGTTTAAAATTTAATAGGTTTTAACGATTAGTAGCTGCACCATTAAAAGAGCTTTAATTAAACACCTGACCATTGTACATGAGCCTCTGTTACCGATCGTGAAGTGAACAACCTTAAAAATAGCCTAATAATGACATGCATGTACGTACATTTGTATGAACGTAATTAAATAATTTATTTAATCTATTTCTTAACTACATAAAAATTTATTGTTTTTATTTGAAATTTTTCATTTCAGTTTTAAATTAAAAGAAAAAACGACAAGTTGAAAATGAGCCCCCCCGCAATTTTAAGCAAAGATTTGCCAGACATTGAAGTAAGAGCTAAGATGAAGATATGAATTAACAAATAATTAACAATATAAAATTTTAACATTTTATGTTTCTAGAACCTTTTGAGTTTGAATCCTCGAGTGAAAACCAAATGCACGGTGGTGCCTACTACTGAAACGAAAGTTAATAAGAAACATTGGAAACGTAATGCAGATCGTAGTTGTACTGTGAGTAATTAGAGTTAAATGCTACAGGAGTTTTAAACTTGTAACCTTAATTCCATTCCTTTGTTATAAATACCAGGCCGTTTCTAAACTCACCAACAACTTTGAAGACATTAAGCATACAACTCTCTCCGAGAGAGCTGCCCTTAAAGAAGCATCCAGGTGTTTGAAATGTGCAGATGCTCCGTGTCAAAAGTCTTGTCCAACACAGTTGGATATTAAGAGTTTTATTACGAGCATTGCCAATAAAAACTATTATGGTGCCGCCAAAGCCATCTTTTCCGATAACCCTTTGGGCTTAACCTGTGGCATGGTGTGTCCCACCAGTGACTTGTGTGTAGGAGGTTGCAATCTTCAGGCTTCCGAAGAAGGACCAATTAACATTGGTGGCTTACAACAGTACGCAACTGACACGTTTAAGCAAATGGGTATAAGACAAATTGTGCCACCCGGTTTGAAAGCTCCTAAGCAGTTAGAAAAGAAAATTGCCTTGTTGGGCGGTGGACCGGCTTCCTTATCTTGTGCCACATTTTTGGGTCGTTTGGGTTATAAGAATATAACCATTTATGAGAAGCGCAATTATTTAGGGGGTTTAAGCTCTTCGGAAATTCCACAGTATAGATTGCCAGTGGATGTGGTGAATTTTGAAATACAACTTGTTAAAGATTTGGGAGTAAACATTAAAACTAATAGAGAGCTTTCAAGCAAGGACATAACTGTTAAGGTAAATTTAATTTGTGATGCCAAGTTAATAAAACCCTATTTACCGGTGTAACTTTTTATGTTTGCAGCAACTTCTTCTTACTGATCATGTGGTTTTCTTGGGCATTGGTTTGCCTGAGCCCAAACTAAATCCCATCTTTAAAAATTTAGATGAATCTATGGGTTTCTATACCTCCAAGAGTTTTCTTCCTAAGGTGGCGAATGGTTCTAAGGCAGGACTTTGTGCTTGCAAAGCTAGTCAATCGTTACCTCAACTATTTGGTAATGTTATTGTATTGGGGGCTGGTGATACAGCTTTTGATTGTGCCACGTCTGCTTTGAGATGCGGTGCTAGGCGTGTATTTGTAGTTTTCCGTAAAGGTTCTTCCGGAATACGTGCCGTACCTGAAGAAGTCGACTTAGCTAGAGAAGAGAAATGTGAACTGTTACCTTACCTCACTCCACATAAGGTTCTGGTAAAAGACAATAAGATTGTCGGTATGGAATTCTTTCGTACGGAACAAAATGATAATGATCAATGGATAGAGGATGAGGAGCAAATTACAAAATTAAAAGCCAACTTTGTTATATCGGCGTTTGGCTCTGGTCTTTATAATCCGGAGATTATAGAAGCCATGACTCCTGTAGAATTGGACAAATGGAATATGCCTAAGCTTAACCCCAAGACTTTGCAAACATCTGTACAGGAAGTTTTCTGCGGTGGTGATTTAGCTGGTTCTGCTGATACCACTGTCGAATCGGTGAATGATGGAAAAATTGCCGCCTGGAGCATTCACTGTCATTTAGAAGGTTTACCTTTGAACACACCTGCTGATTTGCCTTTATTTTATACTGATATTGATAACGTTGATATTTCGGTAGAGATGTGTGGGATTAAATTTGAAAACCCTTTTGGTTTAGCCTCAGCTCCACCAACTACAAGTGCTGCTATGATACGAAGAGCTTTCGAACAAGGCTGGGGTTTTGTAGTCACCAAAACGTTTGGTTTGGATAAAGATCTGGTAACAAATGTTTCACCTCGTATCGTTAGAGGCACTACCTCTGGCTATAACTATGGCCCGCAACAAGGATCCTTTTTAAACATTGAATTGATCTCAGAGAAGAAAGCAGAATATTGGTACCGCGCTATAGCGGAATTAAAGAGAGATTTTCCCACTAAAATTGTGATTGCCAGTATTATGTGTCAATATAATGAAGCCGATTGGACCGAAATAGCTACTAAAGCCGAAGCTTGTGGTTCGGATGCCTTGGAATTAAATTTATCTTGTCCCCATGGTATGGGGGAATCTGGCATGGGTTTGGCCTGTGGTCAAGATCCCGTATTGGTTGAGAACATTTCTAAATGGGTTCGCAAGGCTGTTAAAATTCCCTTCTTTGTCAAATTGACTCCAAATATTACAGATATTGTAGGTATTGCTTTAGCAGCCAAAAGGGGAAACGCAGATGGCGTTTCAGCAATCAACACTGTTCAAGGTTTGATGAGCCTTAAGGCTGATGCTACTGCTTGGCCCGCTGTTGGCACCGAGAAAAAAACTACTTATGGTGGCGTATCTGGAAATGCAACACGGCCTATGGCCTTAAGGGCCATCTCCTCTATAGCGAAAAAGTTGCCTGGTTTTCCCATTTTGGGCATTGGTGGCATTGATTCGGGTGAAGTAGCTTTACAATTTTTACAGGCTGGTGCCACTGTTTTACAAATTTGTTCTTCGGTACAAAATCAAGATTTTACCTTAATCGATGATTATTGTACTAGTCTAAAAGCATTGCTATATCTTAAAGCTAATCCTCCACCAAATAACGCCCCCTTCTGGGATGGACAATCGCCACCAACACCTAAACATCAGAAGGGAAAACCTATAGTGCATTTAACTGGCGAAGGCAATAAGGTAACATAAATAGTTGAACTTTCCATTATGTATTTGTCAATTATACCTTTTATAATTTTGTAGACTTTAGGATTCTTTGGTCCTTATTTGAAGGAAAGAGAAGAAAAACTTGCAAAATTACACGAACTTAAAGGGCCTTTGTGGAAAATTGATAGTAATAATGTCGATGTTAAGCCTCAAATTAACGGTTGTGCACCACAACCTGTACCTAAGATTAAAGACATCATTGGGCGTGCACTACCTTACATTGGAACATACAAGAATTTGGATAATAAACAGCAAAAAGTTGCTTTGATTGATGATGCAAGTTGCTCAATTCGATTAGCAAAAGAAAAGTATAATATTTTTTCATTTTTATTTTAGGACTTGTGCATCAATTGTGGCAAGTGTTATATGACCTGCGCCGATTCAGGTTATCAGGCTATAGAATTTGATCCGGTAACGCATATTCCACATATTAACGATGACTGCACCGGCTGCACGCTATGTGTTTCTGTATGTCCTATAATCGATTGTATTTCTATGGTACCTAAAACGATACCACATGTTATTAAACGCGGTTTGGGAGAAGAGAAGGATTTCTATACTCATGCTTTGAGACCTGTCCAGTAAACTAATGTTTAATTTAATTGGTTAGCACTTCTCTGTTTGTAACGCATTTATAAGCTGATTTATTCGTATTTAATCCGATTACTTTATCAAATGTATGGTACAAGAAAATCAGGTAAACTCGTCCGTACAATAAAACAAAAATATTAAGTCAACAGGCATTTTGTTTTTGTACAAGGGGCCAAACTGTCATCATGTAATTTGTTTTTTTCTTGGTCGTACTTATGTCCACAATATTTCTAGTTTTATATCAAATGGCGTCTGCCCAAATGTAAACAAACAATAAACTGAATTTTGGACAATTTGGCCAGCTGTTCTAAAAAGTCTGCCTGGTTTTCTTGTAGCATGATTAAAATGTATTCACGTGATTGATGTTTACAGTATAAATTTGGGATACGTTTAAAATCGATTAAAAGAAATATAATAATGTATGAATGTATGCATGTGCATAAATGTGTGCATACATACATACAATATAGATAAATAGTGTAACGTTTATACCTTTTATAATCATTGGTTTATTATCTATAAATGAATCAGGATTCGTTTGTAAATTATAAAACATAGTGTAATTTTGTTTAGAAATATTAAGTTAAAAAATATGTATGTATATTGTCATGTTATCAATTGATTTATTGTTTCTTTTTAGTTTTAAATTTTCTTTTTTTTTCTCAAAAAAATAAAATTTTATACACAATAATGAATTAATGATTTTATCATTAATCTGATAATTGTTTGGTTAAGGAATTTTTGATGTTTTCTGTGTTTTTACATTTTTTTTTTAATATGTTTGAATACAACAAAAACCTTCTCCCCGATTATTTTTCCGTGTAGAGATAAATGAAAAATTTTGTTTCCTAAATTCAAGCAGAACTGCATACTGGCTTTGAATATTATTTTACTGCAGTTTAAAAGATGGCAATAATGTCAATAATATCCAGTAAAAATTGTAATTTGTAAAGAAGAGAAGCTAAACTTCCCCGTACAAAACCTGCTTACAAAAGTTAAGTGTGTTGCAAATGACAAAATAATATTCTTCAGGACAACAATAAGACGTATTTAAAAGGTTTTATTATTTCTTTTTTTATTTTTTAGTTTATCAAAAATAAAAAAATATAATAAATATTGCACAAAATCAAGAAATTCAAGTTTCAAATAACATATAAATTAACTGTTTTTATTTTTTTGAGTGGAAAAACGTTTCATATCCAAATTTTTTCTTGTTACGTATGACCGTCCACTATTTCTCAACCTTTTATTTTACACTTATCAATCACTTTCGACAATTCCGCCGTTCGTAGCATTTTGCTTATAACTTACAACGTTCTTTCACTGACTGACTCATTGTAGTTGCTTTTTGACGGTGATAAAATGCATAATTTTGAGGTTTTGGTGTTTGAAAATATGTAAGAGAGTAATTTTAACGGTAATCTGCAAAAAAGAAGGTTTTGTAAAATTTGTCTTTTACAACGTTATTCGCAGCTTTGCTTCAAATTAAAAACATTTTTCGTTTACTTACGAAAATAAAATTCAAAACTACAAAATTTTTAGGTTATGAATACAATAATCATAATAATTAATTCTTTATTGGATAATAATGATATCGATTTTTATTATTTAGTTTCACACATAATTACTTAATAATTCATTTCATTTTTTGCATTTTAAATGATTGTTAAAATATTAAAAAATTAAAATAAAATAAAATCGCTACATGAACATATTTTTTATTTCAAGAATTTTAAGCAAAATCCAAGCAATGTTCAGCAAACATTCCCACAATATTGATTACAAAAAATAAAAAAATTAAATAAATTAAAAAATCAAGAATAAAAACTAAAAAAAAAAATATTTTAATTTTATATTGCAAAATAAACAACAAATGATCATTCACATTTTTTTTAAATATACATACATACATATGTATGTGTGTATATATTTATATTTTATCATTTAGAAAAAAATGTTTGCCTTATAATTTATAGTACACTATTCTAATAGAATGAATAATATTTTTGGGTATGAATGACGAGAGTGAGATGCATTTAATTATTATTTAAATTAAAAAAAAAATATTAGATTTCATAGATGTACGTTTAGAGAGATGCAATAATAAATGCTTAAAAACTAATAATGATTTTATATGCAATCGATAAAATGATTTTAATTTTTAGTTTATAAATATTTTCTTATAATTTCTTTTTCTTTATTTTTTTTTTTTTTTGCATTTAATAGGAATAAGGTGTTTTTATAAAAGTTTATATTCTTAGTACATTAAACAAATACTTTACTTCTCTTGTTTCAGAGTGGTTGTTTGTATATTGTTAAATTTCAATTTTAATAAATATTTAATGATGATTGTTATTTTATTTTTTTTTAATATGCTAAAAAGCACTAAATATGTATGTTTCTTATATTAAAAACAAAAAATGCTTCAATTTGTTTGTTTTAAAAGAATTGTAAAATACGCATAAGATTAGATTTTCACTCACTGCTTGTTTTTTTTTAATAATTTCAATTATAATTAAGCAACGGAAGGAATCGCTAAATATTGGAATTTTTTTTTTGTTTAATTTAAATTATTATAATTATTTTGTTTTATATGTAGATGTTATTAAAAATTTTGTTTTTATTTCTCTTTATAAAATTACAAAAATTTCTTGTGCGTTTAACTTTTAAACAGATTTTCCTGTATTTAAAAATTGTCTTCTTATGGTTTCAGCAAAAACTTCCGCTTTAAAATTTAATGGTATGAAAATATTAATTTCTTTATAAAATTTTATAATTTAGATGATTTTTTGTCTTTGTTTTGTTTTGTTTTTTTATTCAATATAGTTATACATTATATGTAGTATTACTTCATAATAGAGAGTTTCTTGTTTGAATTAAGAAACACTTCTTGTTGGCTTAAATGAATTAATAGTCGTAAGAATTGTATTTTGCAAAATACATACATACACATTTGTAGAAAAACCATTTAGAATTCCCATTGTGTAGCCGCATCAGTACCATCATCCAATAGTTTAAAAGCTCCATTTTTGGTGGCCCCTAAATATTTGCCATTTTGGGATCTAAAATAAATATATAAGAGTTTAGAATTTCACGTTTCGTTTTTTTTTTTTTAATTATAAATAGCAAATAACTTACCTAATACAAATTCTAGTAGGTTCGCGTAATTCCAAGTAGAAACCATCTGCTGGTCCATCGGAATCTACTGAGATGCCTTCACCATCAATACGCCAGTATTTGCCGCTATGTCCTTTGAAATGTACCAAACCTTTTTGGGCTTTCTCAACCAATATGGTTTCATAAGTAGCCTTATTGCATTCTAATTTGGTATTACCAGGCTGGCGATAACCTACAAAACCTTGCTCACATTTAAGTACCAAAATGGGTCTGAAAAAGTTCATCATAATTTTTAAATTTATTAAATAAAATCTATTTTTTATATGTGTAATTGTATCAGTCACTTACCTATTAATTAAATAGAAATAGAATTTCGTTATATCCTCTATAGATTCAGAGGTAGCAAAAAGATGTCCTGAACGTTTTGTAGCTAAAAATTTACCATTGTTAGCACGGAAGGATAGAGAACCATCGCCGTGCCAAATCAATTCGAACAGAGCATCCGCACAACGTCTATTGCCGGTAGCTTGAATACCACCGCCAGCTGATAGACTCCAGTAACGATCTTGGGTGGTGCGTAGAGCCCAACGATGTGCCGACCAGTCGAATTCCAATTGGAATGTTTCATTTTCACCAATTTCATCTTGATTGGCGGTTACATCTACACCCTGTTTCACAGACACATAACGCAGATTCATGGCGGCAATGAAAGATGCTTGAGGCAAGGAATCTTCTAAAGAGAATAATTCGTCACGAGTGACAGTAGATGAACGGGATTTAAGCACAGCCTTGGAGCCTATTGGCGATAAATATTGGCCTTGTCTAAAACATGTAAATCGATCATAATTTAATCAAATTTTACTTAAAATTAAAAAAAAGGAAACAACTTACCTGTCTCGTAAAGCCAAATGACCACCATGATATTCAGCACTAAACAGACAATCCTCATTGCAAAGAGTTTGCAATTTACCACTAGCATTCAAATATCTATTAATCGTAGTAGTGATATTTTTTCAATAAGCCCTTTGAGTCTTTTTAAACAAATTGCATTAACTTACTTATTATTACAAGTATGCAGGGCATAACGACCACCTTCCTCTTGACGAAACTCCAAAGTGAAGAGGGTATCCTCGCCCCAGGGTATATTGGCATCAACATGTATCTCATCTTGGGACTCTGATAAATGAGCAAAACGTTTGCGGCCAATCGAACGTAAATTAACTTGTGGCCTTGCTGCCAAATGCACTGTCCAAAATTCACCGTTGCTTGGTGTTTTAGCAGTGCAAACTAATTTGTCTGGTGTACCACCTAGGAAATAACCGCGTGATTCATTTTTCAAGGCCCAACGACCGGTGCCATCTTCGGCAACACTTATTTGAAACCGACTACCAGCGTCACGTTCATCACTCTCACATAAAACATTACCAAACGAATCTACCGATAGGTATTTGTTAAGATGAGATCTCAGATAGATGACACCTAAAAGTAAACCAACATTGAGCATTAATGTTGGAAGAGAAGTTTTATACAATTAATCAATGTTTATTTCAAATGAGATGATATTTATTTTAAAGAAAATAGTATTTAAATTATAGTGGAATAATAAAAGCTTTCATTTGACTCGCATAAAACAAAATAAAGGTTCATTGATACAAAATTTTATAATTTATAAAAAATATATCCATCTTAAATGAATATTTGAGGTGTGGCACAATTTATTTATAATGTTCGAACCTAGTGGCAACTTTTTTAACTTCTATTAGACCGCTTTTTATTAAGCTCTGCACAAACATTGAATTCTCCTTAAAATATATCATTATGATAATTTTAGCATAAACGAATTAATAGTGGGCATGGCTCCTACCATACATATTAATATCAATCATCGTTTATCTAAAGAACTGTAAAAGCTAAGGTCTTGTAACCTTGTATGGGTATCTTTATTACTAAAAAAGATATAAAAAAGATGGCAACAGCATTTAATTTATAATTTCAGCTTTGCATTTCGCAGACAGACATATACTCTAGTTGAATTTTCACAGAGGTTATCAAACTATTTTTACTCTCCGCTTATCTATATGACTTCAATTCATAATTCATATGTTTTTAAATAAAATAAAAAACTCAATTTGGAGATATTATTGCAGTCATTGTTATTATTTATAATCTTCATTACCAGTCAGAAAATA
Organism: Phyto melanocephala; assembly: GCA_941918925.1. Classification (NCBI taxonomy): domain Eukaryota; kingdom Metazoa; phylum Arthropoda; class Insecta; order Diptera; family Rhinophoridae; genus Phyto; species Phyto melanocephala. The sequence goes on along the minus strand of OW799234.1, from coordinate 133,343,752 downwards.
AGAGGAAATCATTTTATAATAAATAATCACATTGTTTAAACAAAATAATGTCATTAACTGCAATATTTATAAGAAGAAAAAAAGTTTTATTCACTTTTCAATTTAAAAGTAAATTGAGTTTTTGTGATTTCTGTGAAAACATTTTTTTTTAATATTATTTCATGGGAATTAAACCGAATGAAAGTTCATTTATTTATACAAAATTACAAAAAAAAGATAAAACTTTCAAGTAATGGGTGATTCATCGTGAGGTTTGAATTACAATGTAAATTAAAACACCTAAATTTTAAAGTGAACTTCAAGTTTTTATTATCGGTTAAAAGAACAAAAACATAATTTGCCATGATCATAAAATGTTCACATATTATCATAATACAATGCAAAATATGACTCCATTTACTGTTTGAAAATGATATCATGTAAATGTTGGCCACGATTACGTCTGAGATGGTCCAATTTTGGGTGACTCGCTCCAGATAGCGACTGGTATTTCGCGATTAACACAAGAAATGTTAGCTTTTAAAGCGTCAATTGTAGCTGGCTTAAGACTGCAGAATTTACATATCCCTAGAGAAAATAGTCCAATGCTGTGATATGTCATGATTTAGGTGGCCAATTTACTTTAGCAAAACGTAAGACTAAGTACTTTTCAAAATTATTTCTGAACATTCCATTATTTTGCGCGCTGTATTGCTCGTAGCACCGTTTTGCTTAAACCAGAGATCACCGAGACCATGGGCTTAAATTTCAGGCAGCACATAGTCCTTGACAGTGTGTGATATAGTATGACGAGTGATATAGTGTGACGGCAACCATTAACGCTAATATTCCGATTCGCCTAATTTTTAAATAAAAATGGACCAATAATTCCACCAGCCCATAAGCATTACCAGTCTGAAATACGACAATTTTGTATATAAACACATCAATTGAGCCAAAAATGTGTTTCATCATTAAACAAATTTTTTTCGATAAAAGACTGGAAAAACATTTCTCACAAAACGCTGTAATACAGCTGAACAATCTAGAGACGCTGTTGTGGTGTTAGTCTTTCATGAGGACCTGTCAAACGATACTGAACAAAAATTACAAAGCATGAGTCATGTGTAATCTGATAAAAAAAACCTATTAAAAATCAAACCTCACGATGAATCACCCGATACTTGCCAAATGCGATTTTCTATAGAATTCGCTAAAAAAAACTCAATTATTACCACAATTTAAATTTAAAGTACAAACTTGGTATTATATTACATATTTGACATAGAAAATGATATTGAAATGTTATTCATAATGTACATATGTATGTATATGTATGTGCATATACTGTTACGAGTATATGCGAGGGTCAATTTGAAAGTAACAACCAAACAACTTAATTAACATTAACAAACTATGGCATTATGGCAATACGACAATTAGGACTTTTTGTTAATTCACCAAATATTCTTAGTACTTTTTTTAAGGGTTCTTTAATAAGGACAGCTGAACGTTGAAATATATACAACAACAAATGTAAATGAAATTATCTTCTTAAAGAACGGGACCATGTATGTCATCGTGTATTTAAATCTTCTCTGCGAATGTGCACGGTTAAACGAATTCAAAGTGTTCAATATGCAATAAATTTTAATCATTCATATGGCGTACTAACCACATTCAATAATATTTCATGCAGATTTCCGGTTGGTTTGCTTGATTTAGATATTCTATTTAGGCAAATATATTTTTTACTGTAGGGCTCACATCTATTGTCACCTGTCAAATCTTGGGTGGATTGTGGTCATGGTTGATGTGTTTATTTTTGAGGCATATGTGTTGTCTGATTATTGTCTACTGTAAAAGTCTGCCGTGAAATGGGCTAAACTAAATAACAAAACATTTTCCGTAACAAACACTTATTTTTGTAATCCAGACCTATAACTTGGAAGCGTAATTTGCCATGGCCATTTCGCATTAGCGATTGATTAATGGCCAAAAGATTTCAGGATGTCACCAGAAACAACTTGTTTACTGCGGATTTTCAACATCAACCCTTTATTTAATAAAAAAAATAATTAAATATTTAATAAAAATAAGAAATACTATTCCACGATATTCAACGAATTTTGCCTTCTTTCTAAATGTGGAACTTCATTTTAAAAAAATATTGAAAAGCCAACTATTTTTTTTTTATTATTTTTAGGGCGATATATGTATGTCCCCACAGAGGCTCTGGACTGGTCTGCTTCTCTTTTTCTTCTTTTCAATTCTATTCACTCTTTGTATTCTATCACAAAGGGATCAATATAATGGATCCAAGTGAGCTGCACAACAATTGCCTTTTCCATCTACCAACCTTCCTACCTACAAACAAGTAAGAGTGCTATATTCGGCCATGCCGAATCTTATATACCCTTCACAACGTGTAGTCATGCAATAACAGTAGTTTGTATCACCATTCCCCATATGAAATACGTACATACATATAAAAAACATACATATGTAAAAAAATCCCATTGTAAATTTACGTATGTATGTTGAAAAAAAAAATAAAAAAATATTAAAAAAAAAATTAAAAAAAAAAAAATAAAAAAATTTAAATAATGAAAATATATATAATAAATATAAAACAACAAAAATATAATAAAAAAAAAATTAAAAAAAAAAATAAAAAAAATTACAAAATATAAATAATATATTAAATAAAAAAATATTAAAAAAAAAATTTTTTGGCTCAGCTGGGATTCAATGACACGTTTTCTCTAACCAGTATACACGTTTGTATGTATGTATGTTGTTGTTGTAATGTTGTTCTTGTGAAAAAAAAAATCGAGGTGGTCGTGGGTTTTTGCTCATATCTCAGTTGCTTATGAACCGATGTTTCTGATTTTCAATACCGATCTACTCCCGAATATTTCTGATATTTTAATATCTCACTTGGGTCCATGTGATATCGGGGGGCTTCAAAAAGTTTATTTCAACATACACACGGACAGACGGACAGACGGACAGACTGACAGAGCTTAATCGACTCCCCTATTCATAAGCTTTCAGAAAATATATACTTTATGGAGTCGGAAATGAAAATTGTAGAAATTTCACACGGAATAACAAACCTATATATACCCTTTTTCACTGTGTGAAGGGTATAAAAAAATAGACAATTTTTCTTTAACAGAGGTTATGAATTGGGAAAATTATTTTATTAAATAGAAAAAAATTCTGAATATACAAAATAAACTAAAGTTGTCGATCTTTGTTTAATTTTCAACACAATACCCTGCTTAATTTGGTAAATTAATATTTTGTTTTGAAATCGTGTCTTTTTTTGATAAGAAAACATTTTGAAGAATTTATATATTTACATAAGTAGGGAATTTTGCGAAAATAAAATTTATAAGTTTTGAAATTTTAAAATATTTTATGCTGTTTGTTTGCTTGTTAGACAGGGTATCCCACGTTGGTTCAGTTTTCGTAAGTCGACCTATAACTTCAAATAGGAAGTCGCTGAGCTGAAACGTAGATTTGAGTTCAAATGGTTCTCCTCCAGTTTAAAAATAAAAGCATTGGCTTAATTAATCGAAATCTCTGGAAACTGTATTGCAATACATTTAAATGATGCAATATAATTAACCGCATTTAGATGCGATTGTCTGATTACCCTTAAGCGATAATGACAATATTGGGTTTCTGTGCGAAAGCAGAATTTTAAATTATTTACTCCGTTGCTACGGTAACGTTTCGTTGTTGCCATGGTGCCATTATATAAGGTATGTATGTATTTTCGAGAATTTTTTAAAAAAAAATTTTTTTATGTGAAGTTTGTCAATAAAAAATTCTGAAAGAATGAAAATTCTGAATGTATGAAAATTTGACATTTGGAAAGGAATAGCTGATGAGCAGCTAATCAATTCAAATTACCTTATTAAGTGTATGTGGCCAGCATGTTCATGTAAACTAACTCTACGTCTTGACGAGCCATCGATTTGTTTAGACTAGAACAAAACGTCGGCAGAGCAACTGTCAAAAAAATTTTCATGTTCTTTGATATGGAGAAAACGTATAAAGAGTATTTTGTTGATATTTTTATGTGTCGTCTCTTTCTTTCATATTCAAAATGCCTTTTAATATCAGACATCGTTGTTCGAACAAATGTTCTGACAACGCTGTTTGAACAAGAACAAAACATTGACAACAGCGGTCCACACCAGGCAAATTCATGTGCGCACAAAAAATTGTTCGTTGTTCAAACAAATCGATGGCTGGTGTAGACCGTAGGTTATAAAAATAAAAGTTTTATTAAAATTAAAAAAAAAAACAATTTGTGTTTTTTTGGTGTTCTGACATTTTCCGTTTCTTTTTATGTCTACTGTATGGATGTTGTCACCTGATGTGAATTTTCTTTGGTTCTAATCAAGGCATATCCATAAGGTATATGCAACGGCGAATTATACAATTCAACAGCAACTTTTTAGGGGATCTTTTCTGTCAAGGTGAATTTATATATCAGAAATGGAAAAGTCTTTATGATTCGTTTTATTAAAAAAAATTATTAAAAAAAGGATCTATATTAGTAAAACCCATGATCGTGGATATTAAAACAACAAATTTAAATAAATTGAATACATTTGTTATAATAAAAGTACACTTAAGTTAATTTTTCAATATCGACACGAAAATCTTATTTTCAATCCCTATATGCTGTTGCGATGAGGATATGCCATGGGCCTGATAAATACTTTCTTTTTATTAACGATCGTATGTCAAATCACATATCAAATCTAGAAAATAATTTTTTTTTAACTGGTATGGCCTGTGGTTTCGACCGAAATGGTGTTGTAAGCAATTTTTTTAGCTAAAAATATAATATTATTTTAAATATTTACTTGTTTTTTAAACATTCTGATTTTATTGTAAATGCAATTTATTTAATATTTTTCTCTCTGTCATGACAAGCATTTTTTTAATTAAAACAGTCCCCCCTATAAACGACGACACTGCCACACTGACATCTTCTTTTGCGAAATGAACAATTGATATTATTTTTTGTTTTGTCTTGCCTTTATTCAATGGGACGTTGTTTCACTAAGCATTTGAGTTGATAAAATAATGTCACAGTTGAGTGTAATAAACTGTTCAAAACAAACAACAAAAACTATCAGGCATCTTCATTTATTACTCGTACTGTATTTAAATTTTTTGCCACAATCAACACAAAACACTTCAGCATAAATCTTTAATTTAAATGCATAAGCGTGTCAATTACTTTACTTGCTACTGACTGACTAAATGACTAACTGATTGACTTCTTTACTTTGCTGGCTTCCCAAAATCGTTCAACTAGCCCGTCGGCCACTTAAACGTACGCATTTCGTATAATTTGAAGTAAACAAGATCATATTAAATGTTATGTTCATTGTTCATTGCTTTTAGTCTGTTTGTTTGTCCATCGATCTGTCCATTTAGCTTATTTACGTTTATATGGTCATAACTCAAAAATTTCAACAAAGTACCAGAAATATTATTCAGATAAGATTCTAAAAATAATTTAATTCCTGAAATTTTCTTATTGAACGTGTGATTTCATTACAAAAATTGTTAAGTATCGATTACAAACACATCCTTTTCTTTTAATTAAATAAAGATAGTGTGTGTTTAAATAAAAATTACACATTAGTTGATTTTGTTTTCTTGAGTTATGACCATATTGAAATAAAGGAGCAATATGAATTCTCATTGTATTTATTTATCTTAGTTTTTGTGTCACTTTTAAGAGCTCTTTTGCATACTGCTCATATTTGTATGGCGATTTTTTGATAATGTAGGCAGTTACTGACTGCATGCATTATGGCGTGTAAAAATTGACACTTGACTTAAATGTTGAAAAGATCAGATTTTGTATTTAGTGTGTAAATTAACTAAACGTCTGCAAAAAGTAAAATTTATAATGCAAATCAAGAATTACAGTCCATACTTTGTTTTTTTTTTTTTCTTAGATGTAGCAAATTGACCCATGACCATCTATATATAATATTTAAAGAAACTTATAGCCAATTATAACACACTTAAAATTTTAATATGTGAAAAAAGTTATATTTCAAGTTATGCTGAACTTGTTTGCTGGATATATGAGCCCTTAATTATGAAAGTGTTGTAAGTAATATATTTTTTTTGTTTCGATTTGTGTTAATGATTTGCGTTTGTATAAATTTAAAAATATTTCTGTATTGTATATCATTTAAGTTTTGGATTTAATTAATCTAATTTAATGGAAATATTGCTATAAATGTGAAATTTTCTGTGTATTTTAAACGGAAATTTTGTTTCGGAGTTTGCATTGACTTAGACAATTTTCAAAATTAACTGAATAATCAAATCAGAAAATAAACAACAATTCAAGAAAAGTCATTTATGAATATTTATTAATTAAGAGTGAAAAATAACCCATTGTTATGATCACTGTAAGGTACGTAAAATGGCTTTATATAACTGGAGACATGTAGTGTAGTAAACATACATGATCTTTATATCAGTTTTAATTATAGGAGTTATCAAATTAATGAAAAACTATTTTAAAAGTTATAGAAATTTTAAATTATTTTTTAAAACTATATCAACTGAAATTGTTTAAATATATTAAATTATTATTCGAAACTTCCCAAGGGAATTGTTTTTAATACGGCAAAGAATTTAATTGCTAGTGTTTTAAAGATTAGTGATACAAGATTTCATAGAATATAGAAAAAATCAAATATATTTTAGATGATAATAATCTAATCCAGGTGATTTGTAAATTGATAAAACAATATCAAAGTAAAAAAAATTGTTACACAAGATTGACAACTGAACCTAAAATGTATAAATAATTAATAAAAAAATATATAATATATATAATATATATAAAAAATATATAATCGCCCACAAAACAAACAACACGTTAGGTAGACTATTTAGTAAAACAAAAGATAAAATAGATATATTTGAAATGTCTGATTTAGTATATAAAATACCATGTAATGGTAATGATACTGAGAGTTGTGACAAGGTTTATATAGAAACAACAAAAAATAAACTGAAAACTAGAATTTCTGGACATAGATCTGATCAAAAACAGCATTATCAGTACATTGCGCTAATGCTAATCATTATCCTAATTTTAAAAATACATTAATATTAAACAAAGAAAATAATTACAGACGCAAAAATATGTTAGAAACTTTGCAAATTATTAAAGTACCTCCTACACGGCGAATTAACTATAAGACTGATACTGCAAATGTTGCCAAAAATTATAGATTTTTAGTTAATAAGATCTGAAAATGGTAGTCTAATAGTATTTGTTATTTTTGTAAATTAATATGTTAATATGTAATATAATATGTGAAAAAAATATATTTTTTTTGTATATTTCCAAAATTTTTTATATTGAAAACATATTTTTCCGCCTCTTTTACAAAATAGTTTTTCAATTTGTAATTGTTTCGAATTTGTTTTTTGTTTTATGTAATTTGTATACATATTTACCCTGAAGAAGCTACCCATTGGTCATAAATAAACAATTTTTTATAAAAAAAACAAAAAGCTTGAAAATCATATTTTTTTTATACCCTTCACACAGTGAAAAAGGGTATATATAGGTTTGTCATTCCGTGTGAAATTTCTACAATTTTCATTTCCGACCCCATAAAGTATATATTTTCTGAAAGCTTATGAATAGGGGAGTCGATTTAGCTCTGTCAGTCTGTCCGTGTGACCGTCTGTCCGTGTGTATGTTGACATCAACTTTTTGAAGCCCCCCGAAATCGCTTGGACTCGGGTGAGGTATTAAAATATCAGAAATATTCGGAAGTAGATCGGTATTGAAAATCAGAAACATCGGTTCATAAACAACTCAAATATGTGCAAAATCCCACGACCACCTCGATTTTTTTTCACAAAAACAACATTACAACAACAACATACATACATACAAACGTGTATATTGGTTAAAGTAAACGTGGGATCAAATCCCAGCTGAGCGAAAATTTTTTTTTATTTTTATTTTTTTTTATTTTTTATTTAATATATTATTTATATAATTATTATTTTTTTAAAATTTTTTTTTTAATTTTTTTTTTTTATTTTTTTTTTTTTGTTTTATATTTATTATTTATATTTTAATTATTTTTTTAAATATTTTTTAAAAATTTTTTTTTTATTTTTTTTTTATTTATTTTTAACATACATACGTTAATTTTTAATTTTACAATGGGATGTTTTTATATATGTATGTTTTTTATATGTATGTACGTATTTCATATGAGATGAATGGTGATACCAACTACTGTTATTGCATGGGTATATAAGATTCAGCATGGCCGCATATAGCACTCTTACTTGTTTAATTTAAGTTTTTTTTATTTTGAAAACTATTAAGTTTTATTTGATTAAGGGTCATTATTACAACTTGCCTTTAGTTAAAGGTAGTATTATTTGTGACCGATAAATAGCTTCGCATTATTACAACTTTAATTTTTTATAAAAAAAAAATAATAAATGAAGGCTTTATAATGCCAAGCCATTTATCGGTCCGATAAAATCCTGACTTGAAGCAAAACCAAATAATTTTTTAATTAAAAATATTAATATTTAATTACAATTCATATTAATTATTTTCTGAGTTACGGGTAAAAATTTTGCAAACCTTATTTCGAAAGAACTAAAATGCATAAATGCACAATAAAAAAAGGAAAAGATTTTCATATAACAAAAACATGTGTAACTTAATATAACGGTACTATTTTTACAAGTTTACAAAAACACGTGTCATTATTATTGTCATTAGCAAATTTTAAAAAACTAATAAATCCAATTTTTAAAAAATTTTTAACATAAACCATTTTCATAATTCTGTGGCTTGGAGCTAAAAGGGCCAATGTCAAAATATGTACTTTTGAGAAAATTGGAATTGAACTTAAACTTTTACATATGCTTTCATAGTGACATAGGCCAGTATTTTATTTATGAAGCTGTTCTGGGTTAAGTATGACTTTAACTGTTTTACCATAATCAAAAGAGCAAAAAAGTGACATTGGCTCTTTTAGCTCCAAGCCACAGAATTAACACTTCATGAATTTCATTTAACGTTAAAATAAAAACAATTCATAAATGGTTAATTTTTGACAATATCATGAAAATCACGTTGAATTCATTTAATTTTTTTTCTGATTTAGACCACTTTCATATTAAAGGGCACATAAGTATGTATGTGTTATATATATATGTGTTATATACATATTGATGTGAATATAGTAGCAACTTTTAACTTCAAAAATACTGAAACAAATAAATAAAGGTTATAGCTTTGCACTTCTTGAATTATGCCAAATTTGGCACTTCATCGCTTTATGTATTAATTCACTGTTCATCCTACTTTAATTTTTAAAATAATAAACAAATTCGGAGCATAATATTAAAATGGAAATAAGAGAATTAAGAAGGAAACAAAATAAACAAGACAATTCGACAGTGGCTGGAAGTATACAAATACGTGGTGTAAATTAAAAAGAATGTTTCTGATGATCCAGTACATGTACAACTCCTTGGTTTTGTCTTTTTATACCCGCCACCAAAAAAATGGTGGGGGTATATTCATTTTGTCATTCCGTTTGTAACACATCGAAATATCCATTTTAGACCCCATATATAGACAAGGTTTGTTTGGTCTTGAAAATGGGCTAAATCGGAGTATTAGGAAGAGAGTTATAGCTCGAAAAGCAAGAGTAGGTCGAAAAAACCGTGTCTTTCGAACATCGAATAAAATGGAATTGTGTCCAAACGCATTAACGTAGACTCATGAAACTTCGAATATATATTTGCTGAGTAAAAACAATATTTTTCGCAGAAAATTATCTAAATCTATGCATTAGGAGAGGAGTTATCGATCAAAATGTACGAAAATTTTACCGCACAGTGTATTTTTCGGTATATTTAACAACAAAAACGTCATAAAAGCAACAAAATTTGATGTACGACTCTGAAATTTTGCACGCTTTGCTTTTTGGTGAGGCGCTTTTGTGTAACGGTAAATCAATGTGCCACGCCCACCTCCCATATAACGTTTTACCTAAAATTCATATAATTTCTCTATTAATAAAGATATTGGAATAATAAAGGCCTATCTTGAAACACCTCAGTTGTACTCATTCGCAAAAATAACTTTGACACGCCTACTATAACGCCCACTTTTCACGTTATCTGCCGTTAATGAAATTTAAAAGCTCATAAAACCGCCAAAATTAGAGGTATGACGATAAAATTTGCTACGTACATCCCCCTAGGCAGTGTCATTACTGTGCCAGAACGCCCACTTTTACGCCCACCTCCCATATAACGTTTTATTCAAAATTCACATAATTTCTCTATTAATAAAGATTTTGGAATAAAAAAGGACTATATTGAAACACCTAAGTTGTACTCATTTGCAAAAACAACTTTGACACGTCTACTATATCGCCCACTTTTCACGTTATCTACCGTTAATGAAATTTAAAAGCTCATAAAACCGCCAAAGATAGAGATGATCAAATTTGCTACGTATATCCTTCTAATCAATGTAATTGTTTTGAGCAGGACAAAAATAGTGATAAATGAAAGATAATAACAAACAAAAAGTAAAAAGGGTTGCTGTTTGGTTAAAATTTCAATCTAACTCATTGTGGTAAAAATATATGAAATAGGAAAAACTAAAAATTAGTTACCGAATTCAATTAACATAAGTCCCGTGAGTTAAATAGATGATATTTACAACCAACATGTAACCACCGATCAGAGAGTGCTGATGATGAAATCGTAGCTGGTTTCGAAAATGCATTCCACTCGGCTAGTGTCGGTAAAAATATAATTTTTCAAGATTTATTCTTTCATTTATCACAATTAAAAAAATTCTTTGTAAAAATAAAGAATATTAATATGAACTCAAGCCTGATTAAAAATTTAAATAATAGTTTAAACAGAAAAGTTCGACAAAATAAAAAAATTCAATTTATATAAACACAGGGCACGGTGCAAAAAAAATCATTCATCCACTGTTAGTCAGTCAACATTTCGTTGTATACTGACTTCACAGAAAATAAAACAAATGATTATAAACATTAATTGTTAAAAACAATTATCTGTTCTTATCGCTACCTAACTGGTGGCTAGAGCAGGACAAAAATAGTGATAAATGAAAGATAATAACAAACAAAAAGTAAAAAGGGTTGCTGTTTGGTTAAAATTTCAATCTAACTCATTGTGGTAAAAATATATGAAATAGGAAAAACTAAAAATTAGTTACCGAATTCAATTAACATAAGTCCCGTGAGTTAAATAGATGATATTTACAACCAACATGTAACCACCGATCAGAGAGTGCTGATGATGAAATCGTAGCTGGTTTCGAAAATGCATTCCACTCGGCTAGTGTCGGTAAAAATATAATTTTTCAAGATTTATTCTTTCATTTATCACAATTAAAAAAATTCTTTGTAAAAATAAAGAATATTAATATGAACTCAAGCCTGATTAAAAATTTAAATAATAGTTTAAACAGAAAAGTTCGACAAAATAAAAAAATTCAATTTAGTTTTGCAGAAATTTAAATATTTGTTACAATTCTCCCGATTCTGGACGAATTTGAACGATTATGTTGAAGAATTACGAAGTGCACAAAACGCATTTTGATTTGAACGCCCATTTTTATAAAAAACCAGAATAACTTTAAAGCGTTGCTCATTTGCGTATCTGTCCACGGATCAAATTGAGTAAGTTTGAGATTGAGAAATGTCAAGTGAAATGCAGAAAACAAATTTAAAGACTAGGTGTAGTTCACCTTCAACATGGGCCCTTAAAATTTAACCACCCTCTACAAAGAAAGTGATACATATTTTATTATAAAGAGATTATTCCATAGCGATTAACAAAATAATAAATATTGTGTTTTAAATGTACACAAAATTGGTGGTGGGTATAAAAGATTCGGCACAGCCGAATATAGTGCTCTTACTTGTTATTTTTGTGTCAACTATAATTTTAATTTACATTTGGCGGATAATTTTTTAATTTTATTAACAAAGAGTACTTATATGTACATACATACATACAAATCTATGCAGCAAAAACGAATTATTAAGTTTTTTTTTAAACTTGACAAATTTTATGGGAAAGTAGAGATTTAAACATTTTAATTTTTATCCGTTTAAAAACACAAAAAAGAAGTTCGTTCAGATGCTTGCTGATTGTTCAAATTCTTTTCTAACACTACTTTTATCAGCATGAGTTCTGTTGCTAGTTTTAAAACATGTCAAATATTTGTTGACTTTATCTTAAATCTTAAACAAAATATCATGTTGTTTTATCATAAAAAACGCATTTAATTTCATCTATTAGTTAACATTTTCATTAGATCACCATCAACATAAAATACTTAACAGTAGTTGCGTAAACTAACATGGTTTAACAAATAGAAAAATTCTAAGCATTACAGCACTTTAACGAAATCCATTAAAAACAAATCTTAAAATTGTTACTTTTGTTTTGCGTTACTGTAGTTAGAAGTGTTGCATCGTGCCATGATTAAGTCACATGTTACAACAAAAGTTATATTGATCTTTTGCATTGGCAAACAGAAAAAAAAAACAGAGGAAATTGAAAATTAATAGTTTGGAAAAACGGTTACAAAAATGTGGCCACAAAAGCAATAGATTTGAAACCAAAAAAATTTGTCCATATATTTATTCATAAACATACATACATGTGTGTGTATGTATGTATGTAAATGATCCCGGGCATAAATCATATATTCATTCATGTATAGAAGAGATTACTAGTCCAAAACATGTACAAGATACATGGTTCCAATAAAAAAAGAATTACAAACATTTTGTTATAAATACAAGAAAATATTTGATCATAAATCATGCTCAATGTCTGGTGAACAAACATATGTATGTACATACATATGTGCGCTCAAGAAATAATAAATTGAGTTTAAAATTATTTATTAAATTTCCTCTTGCAATTTCTACTTTTTTTTTCTTTTTATAATGCCTTGAATGCAAAAAGAAAAAACACTGTTATAATTTCTGTTGTTTTTTTTTTTTTTGTTCTTCTCATATTGATACTTACTTTCACCGGTATTGGATGGTTCTAATGTCCACAACTGTTTCTTTTTCAAACTGGCACCGTTGGCATTTAATTTGAAACCAAATGTCTCAGCCGTCATATAGCGATGCTGGCCGTTGATCAGACCAATCGTCCACCAACCCTTCTGTTGGTTCTGTGATATGATGTCGCCATTTGTATGATTTAGCTCATAACTCTGGCCGTTCATGGTGGTGTTTATGGAGTTGATTATCGGTGTGGGAGCAATGGTGACGACTTTTTTATTACAACGGAGAAATTGATAAAAAAATTTATTTACGATTTAAACCTTTGTATGGTGTTGATGTAACTTCCGTTTTAAACTTGATTCTGCTTTACAGTGTTTTATCTGTACAAGAAATTATGACTTTTAATCTTCTGGAACTGAAAATGAAAAAGAAATATATTTGTTTGTCATTTATTTTATTAAGTCTTTCTTTCTATTTATAAATAAACAATTTTTTTATAAGCTTTTATCATATTTCATTATGTACATACATACACATGTATTTTTAAATACCTACAGGGTTTTTCAAAGCATGTTTACAAAGTTGAGAACAATTATTTATATTTGATATAAAATGGTGATGTAGAAAATTTTAAGAAAAATATATTGTTTTTTTATAAAAGTATATAACAGGATAAGGCTATTGAATTGTTACGTATTCAAACTAGCATATTTGTTTTTCGTATGGAGTTTTTCCTACTGAGCAGTTGATGAACTTTCAAAATAATTCTGTTAACTTTACTGAGTGGACTCACGAAAATTTGAACCTACTAACGTCGACCAGAAATAATTTTCCACCTCAGGTAATGGTATGGGCAGCTGTGACCGTCGATGAACGCTGTCCAATCGTTTTTATCGAGCCTAAAAAATATTTAGGCTTATTTGACAGATGTTGTAAAGAAATTTGTCAAATATTTAAGCCTTCAATAAACCTAAAATATATTTTATGAATACGGCAGTTATATTTTTATAACATGTTGATAACAAGATGGTAGTTGTTGTGATTTTGTTTAATTTTTTTATATTATATTTGAACCTTTAAATAGGTAACACTTTAATCGCCTTATATAGTTCACATATATAAACAGTTTTCAATATGAAGATATATCAAAGTAGATACGGGTGTTGATGCAACTCTCGAGTGTCTATAACTACGATGCTTTTCAGATCACGATATGTCAAACTTCACATTAAACATAAAGAGGCTTACATTCTCTCCGAACTGTGAACAAAGTATATATCATTGCCAATTATAATATTGTCGTCAAGGCATATTTATTAATAAGGTAGTCTTGATACTTCATCCGATTTTTTTTTTCTTCGGTTATTTCAAACTTCAGCCGTAAAACTCCATAAATAATAAAAAAACATTCCCTATTTTTCCATAAATATTAACAAACCTATTCTCTCCGAACTACGATTACCTGACGAATAAATGTGCAATGTAAATCGTAACTTACTTCTTTTCTTTATAAATTAAAACAAAAGCCAATTCTTTGCTACTAATGTAGCATTGTCAGAGAAACTAAAAGTAATTATAAAATTGAATTTTTGCTTATTATTATTATTATTATTATTATTATTATTTCTGTTAAGAAAAAAGTAATTATAAAGTTATTAAAGCAGTATAAAAGAAATTGCTCAAACAGAATTTGTTATCAAGTTAAAAAATTGTAAAAATAATTTTTTTCAATGCAAACTGTAACTACATTTAAAAAAAAAAATAAAAAAAACAAATTTATACACCCTGTATATTTATTTAAAAACTGTGGTTTTCTTTACCTCTCATATCTCACAGTGTTCTTTATTTAGTTGGTAATTATTTTTTTATTTATACATAAAAATTTTATGTATGTACGTACCAGAGAACAAAATATTCATAAATTTTCTTTTATAACTAATGTTAAAAGTGAAATTTAAAAAAAATTAAATTAAAATCTGAAGTATTTACATACATATATCAATGTTTATGACAATATGACACTAAGACCACCTTTTGGATCTAAGAATATATGGAACGGTTCGCACATACTTAAGCTAAATAGCTTTAACGGTTTAAGATCATGCGCAAAATCAATTTTATATAAGTACATACATATATGATAAGATATGATATGTAAAAGATCATCAGCTAATTATTACACTATACCAGAAATCATAAAAAAAAATATTTTTTATGAGTGAGTTACAAAATTTATATCATTTATTATAATTTGAATATACTCTTTCTGAATTCGATAATTGTTCCTTAATAACGTATATGGTTTATAAGACATAAGTATATCACTTCTTTTTTAATTATATTGTCACGATAACTCAAATTGTAAGCTAGGATTTAAGTTAATCGGACGTATTTAAATTAATCGATGCCCTATGTTCCCTGAGAACATCTTATCAAAATATCTTATTTTGCATTTTTGTATGTATAATATTTAGGTTATATAAAGGACATACATATACATATATGTATGTATACGTATATATTAAAATTAATAAAAACTTTGTAAAAAGGTTCATTAAAAAAAACTGATATGCAAAAACTTTTAATTTTTCAGTTTCAAAGAGCCACAGCTTATTAAGTGAATTTTTATGTATGTAAATAGCATTTGTGATATTTATAAAGGCTGTCCCAAAATTAAAGAAAGATTTGATTTTGTCGCCATTTGTGCCATTGGCGGCAGCCTTAAAAAAACAATTCGACAGCTGACAGTTTAAGGTTAATAAATATGGAGCGTTACACGATAAAAGAACATGTCTTCATTATTTAATAATATTTCAAAAATAACAAAAGCTTAGCGGCCGCAGTTCAAAAATTTCATACGAATTATAGTCGGAATAGATTTTAACTTCGTCAGCAATAAAGAGATTAATTAAAAAATTCACGGAGGCTGTATCTGTTGGAAACACACTATTCGTACAAAAACAATCTAGGAACCAACTCAATCCGTACTTTTTCTTTGGTACTTTTTATACCCTTCACCTGTGGTGCACAAGGGTATATATAGCTTTGTCATTCCGTTTGTAATTTCTACAATTTTCATTTCCGACCCCATAAAGTATATATTTTCTGAAAGCTTATGAATAGAGGAGTCGATTAAGCCCTGACCGTCTGTCCGTCTGTCCGTCTGCCCGTCTGTCCGTGTGTTGGTTGAAATCAACTTTTAGAAGCAACTATATGTTCCTCAGATCTGTATATGGTATCAATCTCTTGGAAATATCCAGGAATGAATCGCTATTGAAATTCAGCACAATCGCCCAATAACTTTCTGAGATATGAGCAAAAAACCACGACCACCTCGTTTTTTTTCACAATTACAACAACAACATACATACATACATACATGTAAAAAACATACCAAACAATAAAAATTACAAAAAAAAAAAATATTAAAAATAAGAAAAAAAATAATAAAAAAAACTACAAACAAGTAAGAGCACTATATTCGGCTGTGCCGAATCTTTTATACCCACCACCAATTTTGTGTACATTTAAAGCACAATATTTATTATTTTGTTACTCATTATGGAATAATCTTTTTATAATAAAATATGTATCACTTTCTTTGTAGAGGGTGGTTAAATTTTAAGGGCCCATGCTGAAGGTGAACTACAGCCAGTCTTTAAATTAGTTTTCTGCATTTCATTTGACATTTCTCAATCTCAAACTTACTCAATTTGATCCGTGGAAAGATACGCAAATGAGCAACGCTTTAAAGTTATTTAGGTTTTTTATGAAAATGGGCGTTCAGTTCAAAATGCATTTTGTGCACTTCGTAATTCTTTTGATCAACATAATCATTCAAATTCATCCACAATCGGGAAAATTGTAAAAAATATTTAAATTTCTGCAAAGCAGGTCTGTATAAAATGTTAGAAAATCTGTGAATGCCTTCTTAGTTCGTTGAATGGGAACCATTGCTGTTTTTTGCGATAGTGTGGCAAAAGAGCAGTCAACCTCGACTCATCATCGTGCCCAACAATTGAGCATCAACATTGTCATTGAAAATTTGGACCATCAGATAGGAGAGTGGCGCCAAGGATGGGGGCGGGGGCATTTGGCCGATATTTTGTTAAATACATAATTTAACCGTACAAATATTATCATTACAAAAAGAAATAATAATAATTTCCTAAATAATTTGTTTTTTATTTAAATTCAACATCGGCCCTTAAAATTTAACCACCCTTAATAACTTCGATATGCTACTAAAATGCTTTTGTAAATGTAGTCTTTCAATGAAAGTGGGCGTTAAAGTAGGCGTGTCAATAAAGTTTCTGCTAATAAATACAACTTAGATATTTCACAATAGTCCTTTATTTTCCCAAAAACTTTGTCAATAGAGAAATTATATGAATTTAAGATAAACAGTTATATGGGAGGTAGGCGTTAAAGTAGGCGTGTCACTTAAACTTTTTGACACAACAAATACATTGATTAGAAGGATATATGTAGCAAATTTGATCATCATACCTCTAATTTTGGCGGTTTTATGAGCTTTTAAATTTCATTAACGGTAGATAACGTGAAAAGTGGGCGTTGTAGTAGGCGTGTCAAAGTTATTTTTGCGAATGAGTACAACTTAGGTGTTTCAATATAGCCCTTTATTATTCCAAAATATTTACTAGTAGAGAAATTATATGAATTTTAGGTAAAACGTTATATGTTATGGGCGTAAAAGTGGTCGTGGCACCTTAATTTTCTGGATTTACGTAGCAAATTTGATCATCATACCTCTAATTTTGGCGGTTTTATGAGCTTTTAAATTTCATTAACGGTAGATAACGTGAAAAGTGGGCGTTGTAGTAGGCGTGTCAAAGTTATTTTTGCTAATAACTACAACTAAGGTTTTTCAATATAGTCCTTTATTATTCCAAAATCTATATTAATAGAGAAATTATATGCACTTTAGGTAAAACGTAATATGGGAAGTGGGCGTAAAAGTGGGCATGGCACCTTAATTTTCTGACACAGTAATGACATTGCCTGGGGGGATATACGTAGCAAATATGATCATCATACCTCTAATTTTGGCGGTTTTATGAGCTTTAACATTTCATTAACGGTAGATAACGTGAAAAGTGTGTGTTACAGTAGGCGTGTCAAAGTTTTTTTTGCGCATGAGTACATTTTAGATGTTTCAATATAGCCTTTTATTATTCCAAAATCTTTATTAATAAAGAATTTATATGAATTTTAGATAAATCGTTATATGGGAGGTGGGCGTAAAAGTGGGCGTGGCACCTTAATTTTTTTGTACAATAATGACACTGCCTAGGGGGATATACGTAGCAAATTTTATCATCATACCTCTAATTTTGTCGGTTTTATGAGCTTTAACATATCATTAACGGTAGATAACGTGAAAAGTGGGCGTTACAGTAGGCGTGTCAAAGTTATTTTTGCGAATGAGTACATTTTAGATGTTTCAATATAGCCTTTTATTATTCCAAAATCTTTTTTAATAGAGAAATTATATGAATTTTAGGTAAAACGTTATATGGGAGGTGGGCGTAAAAGTGGGCGTGGCATCTTAATTTTTTAACACAATAATGACATTGCCTAGGGGGATATACGTAGCAAATTTGATCATCATACCTCTAATTTTGGCGGTTTTATGAGCTTTTAAATTTCATTAACGGTAGATAACGTGAAAAGTGGGCGTTATAGTAGGCGTGTCAAAGTTATTTTTGCGAATGAGTACATTTTAGATGTTTCAATATAGTCCTTTATTATTCCAAAATCTTTATTAATAGAGAAATTATATGAATTTTAGGTAAAACGTTATATGGGAGGTGGGCGTAAAAGTGGGCGTGGCATATTGATTTTCCGTGCCAAAAAAGCGTCTCACCAAAAAGCAAAGTGTGCAAAATTTCAGAGTCGTACATCCAATTTTGTTGCTTTTATGACGTTTTTGTTTTTAAATATACCGAAAAATACACTGTGCGGTATAAATTTTCGTACATTTTGATCGATAACTCCTTTCCTAATGATTAGATTTAAATAATTTTTGGTAAGAGATATTGTTTTGACTCGAGAAATATATATTCGAAGTTTCATGACTGTACGTTAATCCGTTTGGACACAATACCATTTTATTCGATGTTCGTAGGACACGGTTTTTTCGACCTACTCTTGCATTCCGAGCTATAACTCACTTCCTAATATTCCGATATAGCCCATTTTCAATACCAAACAAACCTTGTCTATAAGAAAGATTCTGGCAAAATTTGAGCCTCCTAGCTTTTTCGGTGCGACCTCTATCGTGCTTTCAACAGACGGACAGACGGACAGACGGACAGATGGACAGACGGACAGACGGACAGACGGACGGACATAGCTAGATCGTCATCAAATCAAACCCTGATTCAGAATATATATACTTTATGGGGTCTAAAATGGATATTTCGATGTGTTACAAACGGAATGACAAAATGAATATACCCCCACCATTTTTTTGGTGGCGGGTATAAAAAAAATTAAAAAAAAATTTCAAAAAAATTTAAAAAAATTTTTTAAAAAAATTTAAAAAAAATATAAAAAAAAATAATAAAATATAAATAATATATTAAATAAAATAAAATAAAATTTTTTTGGCTCAGCTGGGATTCGATGCCACATTTATTCTAACGTGTACGTATGCACGTATTTTATATGAGATGAATGGTGATACAAACAATTGTTATTGCATGACTACACGTTGTGAAGGGTATATAAGATTCGGCACGGCCGAATATAGCACTGTTACTTGTTTAAAAAACAAAGTTGACAACGCTGATCATAATATAGTTGTGCGTAAAACTGTTGGCTGTCTTTCTCACTTTTAAAGTATGAGTTATTTTTGAAATGTGCGATTTCTTTTTTTTTTTGTTTATAGGAAATAAGTAAAAAGAAATAAAAAAATTGTTTTTCTAAATTAAACGAAGTAGTCAAGAAGTGTAATTTGAATAATATAAATTTTTGTTCACTTGAACAATGTCAGTCTCTGGTACGTAACATTACAAGTATGTGTGTAAATGAAGATGTGTTAAGTTCTAGTGGTTTTAAAAACAATATTCTTTCTATATATATAGATATGTATGTATGTATGTGTGTGCATTTATATACATTTTATTTACATTTATTTAATCTTTATTCTATTTTGCTATAGCTTAATATTTAAATCTATTACTATATACTTATGTACATACATACATACATACATACATACATACATACACATGTACAGATCACGGTCTGTTTGTTAACTGATGATAGTAAAGAAATCCTACTAAAAGTTATTAATATGACTAAGCTATGGATTTATTGTCTTGCATTTTTTTGCGTATGCGCCTAGAAGAACAGGAAAAAAAACATTTATTTAACCCTTTTTGTTAGAAGAAGGCAAAGATTGTTTATGTTAAAATTGATGGTAGTATGTAGTATGTCAATTAATAGCATTTATGCAAATTTATGATTTATAGTTATTTTTATAACACCATACATAAATGAAATGTGGCAAACCAAGAGTAAAACTGGTTCCAGAGGTGTTCATTTTATTAATAGCTATAGTATTACAGATATTTGTTAATCAAATACTGAACAAAAAAACTGCATACTTAGTTTGAATTTTAATGATTGCACAAGTATACACGATTTTGGAGGAAGCAAACTAATAGTTTTTTCTAAGGTATATTGCGGCTCTGAATTAAAATCCGCATTCAGTTTTATTTTAATTAATTTTATTTTCTTTCAAGATATTCTGATATATTCAAGTGAAGAAAGAAATCAAGAAGATGTGTGTGCTGTTTTCAGTAACAATCCAAAAAAGTTTATACCTCAAAAAATAAACTGTTAAAAATATTGCTACCGCCTCAAAATAAGTTTAAGGAAAATAAAACTTTCGCAGGCATTATTCTAAAATCAACTTAACACTCAAAAAAATTTTAAAATACTGCGGTGTAAGGTATAATATGGTTTATGTCTACAACTGCGATAAGTGTTTAGCCAAAGACTATAGACTAAATGAAAAATTACAAATCACAAATAATGAAAAATTAGCAAAACTA
Source organism: Phyto melanocephala (assembly GCA_941918925.1). Taxonomy (NCBI): domain Eukaryota; kingdom Metazoa; phylum Arthropoda; class Insecta; order Diptera; family Rhinophoridae; genus Phyto; species Phyto melanocephala. The sequence goes on along the minus strand of OW799234.1, from coordinate 133,322,556 downwards.
GTATTGCAGCCACTAACGATAGATTTTTATGTTTGCTACACAGAAAAAAATATTGCTTGAATTTATTCGATTGATTAACTATTTGGTTTGTTGTAAATTTTACATTATATTTTTTTTAAATTAATTTTTTTTAATTGATTTGAAATGTTTTTGAAAAACAAGGATATTTCTGTGAGTTCAAAAAATATTAAAATAAAATAAATTAAAAAATGTCATACATAAAATATAATTATTATTGATTTGATTGGTCTGTTAAATATAAAGTTACGCTAAAAAAATTTTTAATAAAGATTTTACGTAAGTGTATCCAATATACATTTTCGTCAAACCCTGATATATTTCCCAGAAATATAACCATAATTTTGTGGCTTGGAGCTAAAAGGGCCAATGTCACTTTTTTTACAACAACAACCTACATACATACTGGTTGAAGTAAACGTGGCATCGAGTTCTAGCTGAGCCAAAAAAATTTCATTTAATATATTATTTATATTTTATTATTTTTTTTTTATATTTTTTTTTAATTTTTAAAAAAAAAAAATTTTTTTAATTTTTTTTTATATTTTTTTTGTAATTTTTTTTATTATTTTTTTATTTTCAATAAATTTTTTTTTGTAATTTTTTTTTTGGTATGTTTTTTACATGTATGTACGTATTTTATATGAAACTAGCCAATCCCGGCGCGCGTTGCTACGCCCCTTCATGAATTTTAATCGCATTCTAAATTTTAATCGAATATCAAGTGCAAGGCTATAAACTATAACTTATTCTATATGAGCGTGGCACTGCCCACTTTTCTAACTACGAAACTGTATAGTCATGAGAGATCAATAAGTGTGCAAAGTTTCAGAAAAATCGGTCCAGTGTAAGTACCTCAAAATAATACCTTTTTTTATGGGCGTGGCACTGCCCACTTTTCTAAATACGAAACTGTATAGTCATGACAACTCAATATGTGTGCAAAGTTTCAGAAAAGTCGGTCTAGTGGAAGCACCTCAAAATGATACCTTTTTTTTAATGGGCGTGGCACTGCCCACTTTTCTTATGACGAAAGTGTAAAGTCATGACAGCTCAGTATGTTTGCAAAGTTTCAGAAAATTCGGTCCAGTGCAAGTAGCTAAAACTGATAACTAATTTTTTATGGGCGCGGCCCCGCCCACTTTTTCAATCACGAAATTATAAAGCCATGACAGCTCAATATGTGTGCAAAGTTTCAGAAAAATCGGTCAAGTGCAAGTACCTCAAAATTAAAACTTTTTTAGGGGCGTGGCTCCGCCCACTTTTTTTATCACGAAATTATTTAATCATGACAGCTCGATATGTGTGCAAAGTTTCAGAAAAATCGGTCAAGTGCAAGTAGCTAAAACTGATAACTAATTTTTTATGGGCGTGGCTCCGCCCACTTTTTTTCACCCATAAACACTCCCTGGTATGTGTACAACAACTTGCCAAAGTTTAAGTCCGATCGGTTTTACAGTTTCGGAGTCTATAGCTAACACACACACACACACACATACACACACACACACACAGAGTTTCACTTTTATATATATAGATGAATGGTGATACAAACAATTGTTATTCCATGACTACACGTTGTGAAGGGTATATAAGATTCGGCACGGCCGAATATAGCACTGTTACTTGTTAGTAGTATAACTTTGATTATTTGAGCACGCTCAAATAATTTTTAAATTAATAATATTAATTTCGTAATTGAAATTAAAATGTATTTTTTTACGTGTACGGATTTATGGTCATATTTTCGTACATGAAGCGTGATAAAATAAGATTTAAATAATAGTGTACCAAAAATATGGCATGACAAAAAACGGCAAGCTTTTTTTCGTAGAAAAAGGCACGAATATAAATTATTTTTTCTGTTGCCAAATAAATTATGTATTTTAAACCGAAAAGAAAATACGATCTATTGTTAAAATCGTCGATACTAAAATAACAAATGACTTTTGCAAAATAAAGATGGAAAAATAATGGAAAAAATTTTTATTTTAATTTTAAAATTCAACAATAACCATAACAATGCTTTTTATATATTTTAAAGTTTTTTTTTTGAAAATTATGACAATACGGCACTCAGGACTTGTTGTGAATACACCAATCTTTTTTGTGTTCAACTAGACATTTAGTCGATTTTAAACGTTATGACTACTACAAAACATTCATTAACATTTGCTTACAACATGGCATCTTAATTTTAACATTTTCCTCTTTGCAGTTTGCTAATTGCAAATTAGTAAATGTTTTTTATTTGTAAATAAATAGGCAGCATAAATGCCGTTTGCTTCGTACAAAATAAAAAGTTTAAGATTCTAAAAGTAAATCAAAGTGGATCAAGGATTACGATTTATTTTTAATCAATTTTTTTAATAACTTTTTTTTAATATTTTTGTTTTTACTCCTGTATGATTAAGTTTTTCACTGGTTTGATTTGCAAGGGGTATGTTAACATCTGTTGCTAACACATGTACACATGAGACATACATATATAGCGAACAACAATCTGAGTCAACAATCAGTCAAAAATATGATGACACCATCCAATGTGTTACGCAAAAACTTTTCATTTCACAGCTTCACAGAACGTGAAATCTACACTAATACAATAAAAAGGAAATGTGTGTTTGTATGTTATGAGTTTTTTTAGAAACTACCTATTCAATTTTTAAAATTTTTTTCACCAATGCTCTAGGTCTACCTTTCGAACGGACATAGGTTATATGTTTGTTTAATATTTTAGGTGGGCGTGGTAACTCCCATACAAATTTAAAACATTATTTTGAGAACTATGACACACTACCAGCTATGTGCGCTTGCATTATCTTTTTATATATAATTCAACTGTATGTGTGTATGTCACTGAACACCTTCTTAACGGCTGAACTGATTTAGAATTATTTTTTTGTATGCGTTTGAGCGCCCTGGATGGTTTAGATTCACAAATCAGCCCGGCAGATGGCGATGCAGTCGGTATCTAGGTTATTTATCTATACTGCAACTAAACAACTTTCTTACTTTGTTTAATATCCTAATCGCTTTAAATATCATGCAGGACAACGTCTGTCAGGTCTGCTGGTATACATATCTATATAAAACAATTACGAATAAACATAAAAAATCAATACAAATTTGTAAACTAAAAAGAAATAAAAAAAGGAAATTATTTTTATACATTTTCATCACTATTGATATACTGTTAGTAAGTATTTTTATGCAGCGCCTTTACATAGTCGTTTTGTATCTATTTAAAAAGAATAACAATTTTGTATTCCCTGTCTTCAAGTGAGACTCCTTTTTTAAATGAATGATAAATTTGTTTTTGTTTCTCTCGTTGGCTGTTATTGCTGTTCGTTGTCTTTGTTGTGGGATGTGTATTCATGACGTTTACGTTTAAGCCCAAAATAGTAAAAAAATTAAATGTTTGCTAGTTCTATGCACTTTATTATTTTGCCTCTTTATTTGTATTAATCATTTATTTTGCAGTAGACTGGGTGTGTGGATTTGCATACTAATTAAGAAGACAATCGTGTTCTATGAACTACGAAACGTTGAAAGTAAATGGAAGGAACAAATAAATAAAATGAAATAAAAATTGTTGCAGAAAAAGGAAACATTTTTGCTGCTTTTGTTCAATGACTTAACGAGTACATTTTTATAAATAAAAAGCAGGGACGATTTTTTAAAACTCTCCTCCGTTAGCGTGGCTAAAAATATAAAATGTAAAGTTTAATATGCAACTGTTTGTGATGGCTTCTCTGTATTATTATTTTTTTTTTTGTATATGATTTAGTCAAACAAAGGATTTGGGCGTTGTCTTTTGTCTGTGTGTGTTTGCATGTGTGTACGACTGTAAAGTCAGTCTGTGTCTTTTATTGCTAGCCTGTTTAGTGCAGTTTTTCTAACTACATTTGTACGTACATACAAGTTACAAGCAATAAAAAGTAAAAGTTTAAGATATAAATTAACTACCAATGTATTATGCTTAAATATTTAAGATTTTTTTAATAAGAAAACTAATATTTTATACATATGCATTTAACATACAAACATATATTTTTTTTTAAATTTGTTTTAAAGCTGTTGTGTTGATTAGTTGCAGCAATTAAGAGTCATAAACAGTTTTAATGTTTTGCACACAATGAAAATTATTCACCAAATTTTTTTTAAATTACATTCATTATTGCAGTGCAATGCATTGTGAATTTCTTCTATTGTAGAAAGTTTATTCTTTTTTGCTTTTGTTATTTTCTTAACAATTAATGAAAAACATTTTGTTTTAATTGAAGATATTTAAAGATTTTTTTTTTCTCTTACCAACATTTTTTCTAACCAATTATCTCTTACCAATTATTTTATTTTAATTGGCTTATTAGTTTGCCAAGAAATGCATTATATATTAACACACCACGGGTTTTTTTGTAGCCTTATAAAAGAAAATTTACAAACCGTAAAATTTTATTTAAACAGTTTTTTATTTTAACAGTTAACAAACCACTACGGATTTAATTGTTATGACCGAAAGAAAAAAATATCCTGTTGAAAAGTTTATTATTTTTATTTTTATAGTTCCATCGAAATTATGCATCGTTAAATGATTTACATACCCTACTAGAGGCTCGACCCGGTTTCACACGGGTGAAATTTACTAAATAACTTTTTAAATGCAAATGTCATAAAAGAAATTTCAAAATATTTGCAATTCACAAAATATATTTTATTCGTATTGGGGAAATCACAACATATTCTATAAATATTATGTTAATGTCTTTGATTTTATCAATTACTAGAAAAGCCCGGCGCGCGTTGCTACGCCCTTTAATGAATAAAAATGCATTCTGTATTTAAATTGAATATCAAGTGCATAAAGCTAAAAATTATAACTTTTTTTAATGGGCGTGGCACTGCCCACTTTTCTAATCATGAAACTGTATAGTCATGACAGCTCAATATGTGTGCAAAGTTTCAAAAAAATCGGTGAAGTTCAAGTAGCTGAAAACTATAACTTTTTTATGGGCGTGGCCCCGCCCACTTTTTGCCACCCATAAACACTCCCTGGAATGTGTACAACAACTTGTTAAATTTTGAGTCCAATCGGTTTTACAGTTTCAGAGTCTATAGCTAACACACACACAAACACACAGAGTTTCACTTTTATATATATACAATATATATATATAGAGCAGATGCTAATATAGGTGCCTGTGTTTATGTTAAAATTATTACACAGAAAAAAATAATAATACTGATCGATTTAGGATCGCTTAACGAGTTGAAGGAGCAACGTTCGTTTGTCTTCGTATATGTTGATTTAAACCTTGTAATAGAAGTACAGGTCGGTCCTAATATAAAGTAATTGTTTTAATTGATCTTAAGATTTAGTTGTAGTCATTCCATATTCTCGCAGAATTCGTGTCAGATATTATTATCTGACTTATAAGTATCAACAGTAACAATAATCGTTTCATTATTCATTCTGGTCTTTTACAGAATTTTAATAATACTATTAAAGTTTGGTTGACTAACGTCTCATACCAATAAAACTTTCATAGCAATAAAACTTAAGCAAAACATTTTTGGTTTTTTTTTTAAGTATATGCTAAAATACATAGATATATATAAGTTTTGAAATTGTTATATATTTTTGATTGTAACATCAAAAATATTTTTCATAGAAAAAAATTTTCAAACCCACGCTCTTCTAAAATTTAAAGGCGTATTATTGTTCATGTCAAATATTTATTGAAGATGCACCTCCTGATTTAAAATCAAAATTTTCACTTTGAGAATAGTTTTTAATCAAATCGTATAGTTTCGGGTTGAAAATCCTAAACAAATTAAAAGCTAAATACCAGGAAAATAGTTTAAACATATAAAATTAAAACATCAACAGCATTTTACAATAAATATCTGCAGCAAACAGTGTTTCAACACCACCACAGGTTTTGCCTGTTTTTTTTTTTAATTTCTGTTACATTTCGCTTTGACACTCAATAATAAATATCAATGTCTTTGCCAACTAGTTGATGCAAAATATTTGTACATCTAGCGCTCTTGACAGCTGTAAAGTCTCCTTTCAATTCATTTTGATTGGCATTTTATGCGTGTTTTTTCTGACTCTTCTTTTATTTTTCTTGCTTTGCTGAAAAAGCGGTTTTAATATTGAATTTAATTATCTTAATTAACATGTCATCAAATGTTAATTTTGTTTAAACATTTATTTTTTTCAACAATAATTGTTAAACATTATTAATAATTAAAACAAGAAAGTTTGTTTGTTTTTATCAAATTAAATTTAAAAAAATATTTATATTAAAGATGTTATTATTTATTTTTAATATCTTGCTATTAAGATAGCAATTACATTTCAGAAAAGAAAATTTTTTTTTTTTTAGTTTTAAATAGAAATATTTTATTTTCTGTTATTTTTTACTATAGCGGGTTACAGTAAGAATTATTGAGAAGTGTACCTCTGTTTGAAAATATCTTACTTCTCATTGTTCGGACAAAAGACTTTTGCATTGTTTTCATGGTTCTCAGTCTATCAGCCAAACATTAAAAATGAACAGAAGGCAAACGAAAACAAGAAGCATTTAAAAAACATTATTCTTTATAATATTTTAACAGGAACGTAATAAAAAATTTTTTATACCCTTCACCTGTGGTGCACAAGGGCATATATAGCTTTCTCATTCCGTTTCTAATTTCTACAATTTTAATTTGCGACCCCATTAACTAAATATTTTCTGAAAGCTTATGAATAGGGGAGTCGATCAATCCATGTCCGTCTGTCCGTGTGTTGGTTGCAATCAACTTTTAGAAGCAACTATATGTTCCTTATATCTGTGTATAGTATCAATCTCTTGAAAATATCCGAGAATAAATCGCTACTGAAATTCAGCACAATCGCCCCATAACTTTCTGAGATATGAGCAAATAAACACGACTGCCTCTGTTTTTTCCCATATTTGTACCACTAAAATTACAATTTTCCAGCCTCTAAAGATATTCGCCTCTAAAGATATTTTTGAATAAAGCGGGCTTTAATCGGTAAAGTTATAGGCACAAATTTTTTTTAATTTATATTCCAAAAATTTACAAAAAAAATCAATTTTTTTCAGCTTTTAGACAACGGAGAAAGTCAACATTGGTGTCATCTGAAAGGACTTGACTAGCCCATTATAAGCACTATAAAATAAATTAAAATTCATGTTGGCCGCAACTACAAAATGGCGGACAATAAATTTTTATATGGGTCGAATCTGGTATTTTAAAATGTAACTTATTGAACACCCTTAATATTGATATAAAATGCAAGGGCTTGACCAGTAAAATACAGTAAATCATTAAAAAATGTAAAATCCAAGATGGCGTCTGAAACAAAATGGCGGATAAAATTTTTTTAACCTCATCAATATGGGTATCAAATTAAAGGGCTTAACCAGTAGCATACAGTTTACTACGAAAAAAATTCAAAATCAAGGATGGCGTCGGAAATAATAAGGAAAAAATGGCGTATAACATTAAATATAGGCTAAGCTACGATGTGGAATTATACCTATGTACATGATGGTAAAGGGTACTTACTTAAATAATTGTTTTTTTTTTCGGCTTGAAAATTTGACGATTTGCACTTAATTCAATTTAAAACTTGTGAATAAAAATTAACTGGAAAATATTTAAATAAATAAGAGAGTTAAAGAAAATTTAATAACTTTTGAAGCTACCAAAATTTTTTATCAATTATCTGGCTAAACTTCGTTTAACTCCGAGTGATTAGAAGTAGTGAATACCAGTGATCATGTCATATAATTGACCGCTTGATAGCCGCTTAATATAATAGATCTGGGGGAAATTTATGGCATACAAACACGAGCTTTATTTTAAAATTCTTATTAGAATTTCTATACTAAAAGCACGCCAAACTCAAACGTTCCAGCAGCATTACAAACGCGTTCGTAAGTCTTATTTTGGCACCTGGTACCATTGACATTTGTAAGAGAAAAAAAATAACTGAATTAAAACACATCATCAATAAATATTAAGTAAATTAACAAAGAATTATTTTTCCATTTATAATAACGGTATTCGACAATCAATGTGTTTAAGATTGCATAACTTCCAAATTGTTAATTTTAGAAATCTATATATATAAAAGTGAAACTCTGTGTGTGTGTGTGTGTGTTAGCTATAGACTCCGAAACTGTAAAACCGATCGGACTCAAACTTTGGCAAGTTGTTGTACACATACCAGGGAGTGTTTATGGGTGGAAAAAAGTGGGCGGGGCCACGCCCATAAAAATTAGTTATCAGTTTTAGCTACTTGCACTTGACCGATTTTTCTGAAACTTTGCACACATATCGAGCTGCATGACTAAATAATCTTGTGATAAGAAAAGTGAGCGGGACCACGCCCCTAAAAAAGTTTTAATTTTGAGGTACTTGCACTGGACCGATTTTTCTGAAACTTTGCACACATACTAAGCTGTCATAACCATATAATTCCGAGATTAGAAAAGTGGGCAGGGCCACGCCCATAAAAAAAGGTTCTAATTTTGAGGTACTTGCACCAGATCGTTTTTTCTGAAACTTTTCACACATATCGAGCTGTCATGACTTTATAATTTCGTGATTAGAAAAGTGGGAAGTGCCACGCCCATAAAAAATAGGTATCATTTTGAGGTACTTGCACTAAACCGATTATTCTGAAACTGTGCACACATATTGAGCTGTTATGACTTTACAATTTCGTGATTAGAAAAGTGGGCAGGGCCACGCCCATAAAAACAATTATAATATTTAGGTTTTTGCACTTGATATTCAATTAAAATTCAGAATGCATTTTGATTCATTAAGGGAAGTAGCAACGCGCGCCGGGTTTGTGGTTCTTTTTTGTATGAGCTTAATATTTTATAATGAAATATTTTTGCAATCAATGCTTTTGATCTCTAAAGCTGCTTTCATACGATATGTAATTTACATATAACTTTACACTTGTGCAATTTATTTTTTTTTTTATGTCTGTTCAAAATGCTGATTAACAGTTTACAATTTATAAAATATGCTTTCATACGTACTTATGTACTTGAATTACATACATGTGCAGTTGCCTCTAACACACTGTTTGTTAATAGACATCAAATCAATACAGATAAAGCAACAACTGAAAATATGTCAAATGAAATTTTCGAATGAAATGTTTTACATTTTTTTTAATATTTTACAAAGGTTTCACACAACATGTAACGATATCGTATTTGGAAAGTTATATGTAAAATTAAACCAGTTTTAAATCACCATAGGCATTAATGTAACGGCCGATAATTTTCAGTTTTTTATAAATTTAATATTCATTGATTTGATAAATATACTAATTTCACTTAATATTTCGTTGAGGTAAACTAATAAAAATGGGCTGCTTACGTTTTTAGTATTTACCACGTAGATAATACATCTATTTGATTGTAATTTGATTTTACATGTTTGAATATAAATATTTTGTTCTGGTAAGAGTAATTCGAATATTACAATATTGTATAAATTTTATTTTATTTTTAGGAAACAACAAAATAGTTGTAAATTATTTCCAAACCATTAAAGTCTACAATAGATAAGGTGTTTATTTGTCTAAGTCTTTTACAGGCATACATGAGTATTTAAATAGTTGAATTTTATTCTTGTTTATTTATTTACCTTTACTGACTACTCTTATACGAGTATTTATATTAATTTAAAATGATATACCATAAAACCCAATAAACAAATATGTAGGCGTGTATTCTTATCTAAACGGTGATATTTTACTAATTGGGTTTTCAGTTTAAAAAAAGATACGTTGCATGTGCCAATGTCATTTCACCATGAATAGACTAGGTTAGGTTAGGTTGAAAAGGAGAGACACTAAAGGCCCAAACCCACTACAATTGGCATGTTGTGCGCTCTATATGAATAGTATAGTTAGAATAGAAAGATAATAGAAGAGAAAGAGAAGCAGACCAGTCCAGAGTCTCTGGCGAGAATCGAACCCACAACTCTCAAACTATAAGACTAGACACTACTGACTAACCCACCAGGGCATCCTATGAATAGACTAACAAACGAGCAAGGCTGGCATATCATTTAATTTTATTAATAAAATTTATGCAGTGTGAGAAATGAGTTTCGTAAATTACGTCTATTTTATGATCGTCACAGTCGACCCTTCGAACAGGCTATTCAAGCTGATGTGACAAAATTTCGCACCAGTTTAACTTGATTCGACATAAATCCACAAACTCATCTGCGAAAAGAGTGTACCGAGGAGAATATTTCTGTTGTAACGACACATAAGATCTTGAGAAAAATTACTATTTATTGTGATTTGTAGGCTGGCGATATCATTGGACTGTAATTCTTAAAGAATGATAAAAAACTTAACGGTACAGTGAATGGAGCAAGGTATCATGCGATGATTCCTGATAATGTGCCAAAATGCAAGAATTGGACTTGGTAGACATGTAGTTTCAACAACACGTTAGGACATGCAACGCGGGACGCGATACCATGAACATATTGTGAAGCGATAAAACTAAAGAACAAACCAAAGCAAATTTAGTCATCAGGTAGTTTTCTTTCGTCAGCATTTTTTTTTTCTTCACTTATTTCAGCTGCCAAAGTCCATAGATAAAAAATAATTTTCTCCTTTCTCTCATTTATTTCAAATGTTAAACTTTATATATAAATAAGAAATATAAACACAAATTTTCTCTCCGAACTGCGATTACTGATGATTAAAAATGCCTTGGAACAAACATTGCGCCTTATGGTCTGTGGTTATATTTAATTTCAGTACCAACGTGATAAGTAATAGATTGGATGTTATGTATTAAGTTTATTTTATTCTATGAAATTAAGATTTATAATCTTTGAATTTTTATTGTTTTTAAAAGAGTGTTTAATTTTTGTTATTCTTTCTTATTTAAAATTCATGCCTTCTATTAGCGCTCTTGAAAGCAGGCGAACACTAAGTATGTATCACGAAAATCATGCCATAATCACTCAATAAGCTTTTTTTGGTGGCCACAGATGTGTTGATTTAGTTTATTAAAAGTCAAAAATGTTAATTTATCTTATCACAGTTAAACATAAAAAATTCCATACAACATTTTGAACTTCATTTACGAGAATGGGAAAATGCACAATTTTCACAGTTTGCAAGGATAACAGTTTATCCGCCCGAGAAAATTTTACATTTAATTAATGCCAAGTTTTAATGATGGTTCTAAATTCGTTAAGAAATTTAATTTATAACTAATTTATTCTTGTTCATTAACGATTTTAACTTTTTTTTAATAATGACAGTTGTCGCTTAAACCTCATGATACTTACATATATTGAACATAATAAATTGAACATGAAAAAAAATTTATATCCTATAGCCAATGAGTTTCAGGACACTAATTATTAGAAAATACATTATTGCAAAGCTGTAAATATGAAAGCTAAACATAGCTAATCTTAAATTCATTTTCAACTAACATTTTTTGCTGGGATTATGCTATTTGAAATTTCGTAAACGGATATAATCTCTTTTAAAACTTAAAGCAATCAGCTGCAGACATACATTTCTCTTTAAAAGCAATTAAAGTAACATTTAAAACGATTTAGCTATGCAAAACTCGTTCAAATTGCTAAGAGACATCTACAAGATTAGCAAAATTGCATAAAAAAGAAATTAATAGAAATAGGCAATTCAAACAAGACCAGTAAGATAAATATCATTTAAAAAGTTTATATGCAGCCAAAAAAAAATAAATAAAAATTAAAAAATAAAAAAACTCTAGCACAACATTGAACATTTTTGTTTTAATTGTATAAGACCATGTTATAACAATTACAAATATTTTTGCGGGTTTGAGGCAACAAGTAACAAAAATTGTCTACAATTACAAGATATAAAGATGCAAATAACATGTTTAACAACTGCCTGAATTAAATACAATTCTATTTCTTTCATATCGTAGTATGTAGTCGTTGTTGTTTGAAGATCTTTACCGCACATCATGTCAAAGCAAGTTGGCAACATGGGCGTATAAAATTTCAGAAGAACGCAAACAAAATTATCAAAATGTAAATGCATTAGAGCTCACCACCTTAAGGAAAAATTGTTGTGTAAAAAAATATTTTTTTAAATACATATAAACAAATGACAAAAATTCCTCGACCAAACAACTGTCAGAACAATAATTTTTGCTTTTGTTGACGGAAAAAATTCTCCACTAATTGTAATAGCTTCTCTGTAGTAGTTGTTATGGCAGCCTGAAATTCAGGCTGAACTAAATACTGGCCTTTAAAAGCTAAACAACTTCAAGTATAATATATTTTTGCTAGGCAATTTAGAAAAAAAAAGATGTTGTCGAACATAAGGATCGGCTTTTTACATTTATCGTTATATTATCGTTATTTAGAGTCGGATACTAATGTATGATATATCGATGTTTTTGCAAGCGAAATGACCGGTTTTGACCTTAGTGGATACCACTAGGTCTCAGTTCAAAAACCTTTAAGGTACAGTGATAACTATAACTTTGTTTATGCCTTACTTAGAAATCCCTTTTTAAATTTTTTATGAGATCATTGGCCCTTAGAGCAAATGTACATATGACCGTACCAGAATATAAAGTATTTTTACAAGGTAAAATTGGTTTTTTCTCCATCGTAGGAGTCACTTGTTAACATCTTTTTAGGACTAGTGTCCGACATAAGCAATTCGAAATTATCTTGCAAAAATAATTTATATTCAGAGGTGTTTGCCGAAACCTTTTTCTGGTACGGTCAAATATACATACATAATTGTGTTTTTTATTCTTTTCAGTTTAATAATATTGATTAAGACAAATGGTAATAGAAAAAAGTCACACTTAATTAAAGAACAACAAAAACAAATCAATTAAGCAAATCAAATTAATGTTTCCAAATCATGATTGTTGCAACGCAATTCATTTTCTTAATGTTGTTGCACATCAAATTAAGTTGTCCATTTAGCTTCAAGCACAATGATTACAGTTCAGACAACAATATAAATTAATCTTTAACACATTTGGTACGCTTATACGAGTATGCTGCTATGTGTTGCCTGCCGCTTTTAATGATAACGATGATCATAATGGTTGGTGATGATAATAACAATTTTCTCCCCTATCAAAATGACAACAATCATTCAACTTTTTGTGGATAAATATCTTTTCGGGCATTTACGAGTTTTTCATGCTTTTTAATTGTGCTCGATTGTGGTAGCTTATGTCAAGTACGGCGTTATTTCTTAAGCAATTTACAATGAAATTAAAAATAATAAATATTAATGTATGTATGTATGTATGTATGTATGTTTATGTTTATGCATTTATGTACTCTTGTTTATGTATTTTTTAAAACACTATTGAGGATCTTATATTTTTTTACTTCTGTTAGATCTGTTATTTTTGCATCAGAGACTTAAAGTAATTTATTGTTTAAAATGTTACATCTTATGGAATTATGGCATAAAATACAGTTATCCTTCTTTTCCCTTTTCCCTATGCAACTTAATAATGAAATAAATATGTTTGTATCACAGGGGTATAAAATGCGATCGAAACTTTACTTGAAAATTCAAGTTATCTGTGTAAGTATTTCGCACACTAAATAAAAAAACGTCAAAACTCGAAATTTTCCAAAATTGATATTTTTCTATAAATTTATTCCAAATAGCCGTCCCATACTACTCCAAACATATCATTGTCATCAGTATATTTTTTGAGTAAAAAAATATATCGTCGGCTTAATATGCAAACTTGCACAAGAGACAAAAAACTTCTTATATTTAATATTTGTAGCTTAAGAGTAAAACCAAATGCATATATAATTGATTTATTTTATGGTATTGTTCATGTATGACTACAATCTACAAAAATAAAAATCGTATTACTTGTTAGTAAATATAAGAGTTAGCAATGAACCGGATTAAGCAGTTCTTCTTACAAAAAATTTTCTGTCAGAAGATTGAGAAGTTTTTCTTATCAAACCTTTTTACATACTTCAAGATTTAAATTGAAGAAAACCTACATGCTGGTCGACGAGGCGTATCTTTCTCTACCGCACGGCATCAAAATCTCAATTTACTTAAAAATTGGATTAAGCAGGTTTGCAAATTAAGCCGACGATATATTTTTTTCTTTAATTGACTGCTTCTGCACGGTCAACAAATTTTGGCGTAGAATATGTCTTACCTTACGGTATAGGGATTCATGTCAGATTGTTGTTGTTGCAATCTTTATTTCATTGATTATGAGGAAACAGCGAGATGACTTTTTTAAAAAATTTTTTTGTAGGTAAATGAAGATGTTATCTTTCGTTTGATATACATTTCATATCGGTTGATATCTTCCTAATATTTAAATTTCTCAAATGAAAATTGTTTAAACACATACCCAAACATATGTGTGGTGTTTCGTTGAGTGTTTGAGTTTGTAGCGTTTCAGTGTGGACACAAACCTTCGGCTGTTGTTTTGATTGATGAAATATTGAAAGCGAAATATATGAGCGATACATTTAATTTGGATTATATTCGAAACGATGCTCCCACAACTATTGATAACACAACCACTGACTTAGTTTTTGCGAGAAATTTGAATGTTAATTTAAAAACATATTTATCCTATTTTTCCTATCATAAACCCATATTATCAAAAGTAACTTTCAAGTAATCAAATAGATTTGCGTCTGTTATTTATCATTTATCCTTACTCTTTTAATTTAAAAACATATTTATCCTATTTTTCCTACCATAAGCTTATGTATATTATCAAAAGTAACTATCAAATAAATAAATTCATTTGCTTATATTATTTATCATTTATTGTTTTATATGTTTTCTGTCTTATCGGATGGCGTATTCTACGTTAAACTTAATAGCCGTGTCTCTGACACAGCCTGCAAGGACAGTCCGTGGCCAAAGGCCTCGGACAACTGTCTGCTGTTTTTTTGTTTCTCCTGAAAATTTGAGAATTATGGGCTGTGACGTTATTGTATTTAGTATGCGATATAGAATCTCTTAATATTTCTCTCTACAATACACAAACAAATTCTAATCAAAAGAGTAGTGATGATGAAACAGCTGCTTTCGATAATAAATTCGACTCGGCTCGTATCTAATAACTAACTTTTCCAAGACATTCTGTCCTTATCGCATTGAACTTTTAGCCTAAATATAAATTTAATTAAACATTATAAAATAATATATTTTCTCCTCTGCATAAACCAATAATAAAGAAATTATAGAGTCTGATCGTAAGAAACTGCATGATGAAGTTTGCGCCTTCAGCCAATAATTGCAGTGAAATTTGTCAAAAGTAACATTAAACATGGTCATGGATTTTCCATTTAAGTGTACAAAATAATTTAACTAATAATTTTGATTCGGTTATTTTTGTTAGTAAAAACATTAAAAATCTTTGAAATTAAGTTATAAACATAAAAAATAAAAGACGATTTCCAATATCAACAGCTAGAGGAAATTTGATGATGATATTAAAACCAATTTATTTTTATTTTTGAAAGTGATTTGAGAGAAGTGCTGTGATATAATTAATCAAAGCTAAACATACAATACATAATTACCAACTGGCACAATAACTTCAAAAATAAAAATTTGATTGCAGTCAGACAGTTGACGCCTTAATTTTTTTTTTCTAGAAAAGACTAAGGTTTTAAAAATAAGTACAATAATAAATATTTGATCAGCTCATTAAAACCACAAGTCAATCATTAGCTGTATTATATTCGTTTGTCAACACAATGCAATACACATACATTAATACTTATGTAAATATAAAAATATCGTATTTTATTTAAATATAGATTTAAAAAAAAAGAAAGGCACGTGCATTGTATAAAATTTAATAAAATATATCCTTATAATACATATAATAAATGTTAATATTTGTATGTTTGGATGTTAACAGCTCAAATGGATGATCGAAGTTAAGTGAAATAATAGAAGAAAAAGCGTTACCAAAGGGTATCTTTTTCTAAGCGAAGTAGGAAAATATCAAGCGCGGATCCAGGTTGGAAAAATAGGATATTTAAAACATATCAATATATATATTTTCATTTGATAAGTAATAGTTTTACAGCTATACTCACAACAAACTAATAATATATTTAAAAAAATAGCAACCCCTCCCCCCACCAAACGTGTAAGCTGTAACCACAACAAAGCAAAATATGTTTGACGCGAAAATGACACGACATTGCGGGCAGACACTAGAAAGTTAGAATGATAGTACGATAGGGAAATGAAGAAATCGAAAAATTTTACAAAATGGTGCCACTTTTAAATATTATCACATTGGAAAACTCTAACTTCTTAATTTTTTCGTCAGAAGTTGCAAAATATTGCAGTCGGTAAGGTGACCCCAATCTCGATAATTAAAAAAAAGAGATTCTAAAGCTAAGTAGACCAAAATTATAACTAGTGTAATAGCAGGTTACACGAAGCTAAGAACACAAACAGACAGCATAGGGCTATCGGATAAAATGACTTGTAGAGCATGCGAAGAAGATAATGAGACTTTAGAACACTGCCTTTTACAAAATTCTGCGTTTAGGCGAAATTGACGCAAGCACTTCAACGTAGACACTATGCTGAACTTAAAATAAATATGTAAGTACTTCGAATTTTAAATTTCTTAGGATCTACATGGAAGGTACTGGGTTCTTCACCTAGTCGAAATATTAACGCAATGAGTATTATGATTTTTGTTAGACTTTTAATACCTCTTTTTCCACCAAATCAAATCTAAAAGCATATACTGGCACGACAGAAACAATAACATCAAAGGAGGTCACATGTAATCTTAAGTTGCAGAAATATAACTTCTAATGAAAGCAGTGCAAAAATGCTGTAATACTGGGCCAACAATTTGTCCTGGGTTCGAAAAGTTACTTAAAAAAATTTTAAAAACAAATTAATGAGGCCAACAATATTTAAGGTAGAAATAATATAGAAAATTCTTTGTAACTAGATTTCAAAGAAAATAGTAGAGGGTGGGTCAAAAGTCATGCAAAATTAAACGACCGACTAGTGAGCGAAAGTGGTAGAATTTTACTTTTTTAACAGACGTTTAATTTTACTGACGCAACGAGCATATCGAATTTTTTTCAACATCAAAAATACACCTAGCCAAACCGCAATTAATTGTATAAATGCACGGTTCCGGCATTAATGTGCAGTGTCAGACCTGACACGTATAAAAGATCGGGAATAGAACAGAATCAATTGAACATTGATGGAGTTGGGGACAGTGTTAAAAAATATCTAAAAACTTTAACGCGAAAACGCTCTGAACAACTTGGCATCTCTAGAACAACACTTCGACGTATTTTATCACGCCATTTACACATGCACGCATACAATATTTAATTGTCCCAACAATTTTTCCCAGTTGACTGCCATCAAATACGCATTTCGACAACACGTTTCATGGAGCACATTTTTATCTTAGTGGATATGTAAATAAGCAAAATATACGATTTTGGGGAACTGCAAACCCCAAAGTGGTTCGTTCACCAGTGAGAAATGCACTCGTTCAAGTATACGGTATGGTCTGAAGTGGCATTACAAAGAGTTATAGGGCCCTACTTCTACGGAAATTTAATTGGTAATACAGGTATGCCCTGTGGCAGCTAACAAGTGAATACAGCAAGATGAACCAATGACTCTTCTAAATAAAATTTTTGATGATCGACCAGCACGTTCACCAGATTAAACTGCCCCTGATTTTTTTCTATGGGGTTATCCCAAAGAACGAGTGTTTGTTAACAAGTACAAAACTATAGACTGTTGTGCTATAGCACAACATTGAAGCTGTGATCAGGGCAATAGAGCCTAAAACTTTGCATGCAGTTATGCTAAATTTATATACCCTACACCTTTTGTGTCCAAGGCTATATATAGCTTTGCCATTTCCTTTCTAATTTCTATAATATTCATTTAGGTCCCCATAAAGTATATATTTTCTGAATAGGGAAGTCAATTGAGCAATGTCGTTTTGTGCGTGTGTTGGTTGAAATCAATTTTCAGAAGCATCCACCTTTTGCACAGACATGTGTGTCTCAATTTCAATCCTTTAGTAAAATTCGGGAATAAATCACAATTGAAATCCAACAAAATCTCCCCAATTTTTCCAATATTTTTACAATAAAAATAAGCATTTTTCGACTCTAGCATATTTAAAGATATGATGTGACTTTAAGATTATTTCAACAAAATTTTTGGTCAAATCGTTCACTTATCGGTAAAGTTACAAGCAAACATTTCTTGGAAAAATATATGTTCCCAAAAGTTTTCTAGCTTCTAGACAATCGAGTGACAGGTTGTTTCAAGTTATTCTGTTTGAAATAGTAAAATATATAGCCAAAAAACAAATCTATATCTATATATTTAAAATCGAAACCCTGTGTGTGTGTGTGTTAGCTATAGACTCCGACACTGTACAACCGATCGGACTCAAACTATTGCAAGTTTTTGTACACATTCCAAGGAGTGTTTATGGGTGGCGGGGCCACGCTCATAAAAAATTTGTTATCATTTTTAGCTACTTGCACTTGACCGATTTTTCTGAAACTTTGCACACATATTGAGCTGTCATGACTTTATAATTTCGTGATTAGAAAAGTGGGCGGGGCCACGCCCATAAAAAAATTATAATTTTGAGGTCCTTGCACTGTACCGATATTTCTGAAACTTTGCTCACATATTGAGCTGTCATGACTTTAGACTTTCGTGATTAGAAAAGTGTGCAGTGCCTCGCCCATTAAAAAAAGTTATAATTTTTAGCTTGATATTCAATTATAATTCAGAATGCATTTTTATTCATTAAGGGGCGTAGCAATGCGCGCCGGGCTTTTCTAGTATATTATATATATTTTTACACTAGATCAGTAAACTCTTAAGCTTCATGTTAAAAAAACGGCTGTGAAACAGATAGAAGCAAAGCAAAAAAAAAGCTGAAAACCAAAGCGTAAGTATTATTCAATAACTTAGTACATATTATTATTTTTTTTATTATTTTAATACCCTCATGTTGTATTTTGAAAAAAAGACAATCGCAGATTTCTAAAATCAATGCTAAAAAGAAAAGTAATTAATTGACTTTTTATTGAAATTGTATTAAATGGCTAAACGAGTTCAAAGCTAAAAGATGAAAAAGATTTAATAGAGACCCATGTAACAAACAATATTGGAATTTGAAAAGCTTTGCAAAAAAGAAAACTTAAATTTTTAACAACCGTTAATGCAATTAAGTAAAAAAATAAGAAAAAAAACAATTTTTAACTTTTAAAAACATTTACTAAAATGATAATCTGCTTATATCTTGCATTTAAAGACATGTATATTCATAAATACATACTTTCATAAGAAACGCCAAATGATGACTAATAAATAAATACACACATACTGAGATAAAAGGTTCATCGATTCATTCAATGGTTCATTATAAAAATTATTAACCATGATATTTAAATTCAAATTGTTGTATTTTAGCTTGTTAAAACAATACAAATTACTTAGTCTTTGGTCTCTATTTCAATGACGAAATTATTAATACTTTAATAAAAAAAATTTCGAATACAGCTAAAGGTTTAAAAATATTTCTATTTCACGATGGAAATGTTTCTGCCATTTTGAAAGGCTTTTGTTAGATAGTTTTCATAGTCAAATATTGCAACAAATAGATACAAAAAAAAAACTTTTATAACCCGCAATTATTGTTTGTTGTTGTTTTTTTCCATTTCTTCCTATCTTTTGGTTTATTAAAAATTCGTGTTTAGTTACGCCTCTAAAAGAGTTTTGAGTGCTAAAAGAAATAAATTTTTAAAAGTAGCTTAAAATCTTAAAAAATATATTTGATTGGAGCAACATTTAAATAAAAGCAGAACTCCTGTTAATCCAACATGTTTTTCTTTACACTTTTCTTAACTCTGCGATACCCTGACGAAGAAATCCCAAGATAAGCAGATGCAGAGATTGTCTTTCAATAAAATACATAACTACAATCTACTAACAGTAAATTAAAGCCACAAAATTTATAAATGATTGCTAGTTTACTACTTATGTACAATATAATATAAAGGCATACACACACACACACACACACACACACACACACACACACACACATACATATTTAAAATTCATTTTTTCCTTTGTTCAGTCATTTCAAATTGAGTTGAGTTCAATTCAGTTCAGTGCATTTATTTTTTAAAAGTAGTTTTCTATAATTTCTGCCAAAAAAGAAACAATACAATTTCTTTTTGTTTAAGATCAAAACTTTTTGAAAATTATTATAATTTGTATGAGAAAGAAAATTATAAAAAAAAAGTAAAAATAATTGGCAGTTTTTCTGACGAAAACTTATTGATTAATAATCAATTATGGGTAACTTACAATTTACGTAGAAGTTAGTTCATGTTTTGGTGATAAAATATTTTAATAACAAGTCGGTCACAGAGATAAGAAGTATGAATGAATGAATGAGACTATGGTTCACTTTATCAATTTCCAGGATTTTGGCGTATTAAACGCGAGAACCATAACGTGGACACCATGCCAAAATTAGAATACCGATGGAATTGAAGGGACTGGATTTTTGACCTTTTCGAGATATTAACAGAATTATAATTATGGTTTTATTAAGAGAATTTTGTTTCCTAAGAGCGCACAACATGCCAATACCCTTCACCTGCGGTGCACAAGGGTATATAAAGCTTTTTAATTTCTACAATTTTTATTTCCGACCCCATAAAGTATATATTTCCTGAAAACTTATGAGATATAAGCAAATAATATTTTTTCCAACAAAATTAAAATTTTTCAGCCATAAAATAATTTATTGGTACCTTTGCTACTATTTTTAGATACAATATGCCTCTAGAGATATTTGTGAAAATTTTTGGATAAAGCGGGCTCTAATCGGTAAAGTTATAGGCAAAAATTTTTCAAAAACTTACAAACAAAATATCAATATTGATATCAAATAAAAGGGCTTGGCCAGTAAAACACAGTTCATTATTATTACAAAATGGCGGAACAAATTTGTTTAACCCCATCAATATGGATATCAAATGAAGGGGCTTGACTTGTAGAATACAGATAATTACGTAAAAATTAAAATCGAGCATATCGGTCGAAAATAAAAAAAATAAAAATGGCGTATAACATAAAATGTAGGTTAAGATACGATGTGGAATTATACCTACATATGTACATGATGTTGAAGGGTATTATTAGATTCGGCACGGACGAATATAGAACACTTACTTGTTTATAATAGCATTTAGTCAGCATTTTCTATTATTATCGTTGTAGTCCCGAATACTTATTAACCTAACGGGTTCACTTTTGTAGTACAAAATATAGTAATTTTAAAATATTTACACTAATAATAGCAATTGAGGGAATTAAAAATAAAAATCCGCAATTTTAACAATCGATATTATCAATTTAAATTCTTTCAATTTTAACAATAGCAAAAAAAAATATTTTCTAAAGTTTCGTCTTATGAAAAAGTAGCACGCACTGCTTATTAAGTTTAGTTTTTACAGTAGATGGATATATTTATTAAATTAACTTCACAATTTTAGATTATCAATGTAACAATTTAGAAAAAAATCTAATTCTATAAGTACAAGTACAATCTAAGTCATTAGAAAATTTATTTAACGGTTAAGAAAAGAATAGAAGCAACCAAAATGTTGCAAAACCAACCAACTTCCTAAAGAACAACAACTGCAAAGTTTTTAGAAGCCATTGATCAAATTGGATGCGAACTCCTCTCGCTAAGCATTTCTGGAAAATTGCACACACCACACGGTTAATAGCTTGTTATACAACTTTCGTAATGGCATCTTGTAGATTGTAATAAATTTCGAAGAACAAAAAAAATATAATACAAGAAATAAAATAAATGCTGCAATTTTTTAAACAATCAGAGAAAGGAGAAAAATGTAAAAAAGCAAAAGAAGTAGAGGCAAAAAAAAGCAGCAGCAATCAAATTGAAACTGGATCAACAAGATCTAATGAAAATGCAGTTACCGACTGTTGCACATTTATTGTATGGCACGGAGTACATTAATATATTGCCTAACCAGCTGCAAACATTAAACTTCACACTCAGCAATTTTATTTGCTGGTGATGCTTTTTCTTGCTTTATGTTTTGTGATTGCGTTATGTGACATACAATCGGATCAAAAAGAAATAACTTTTTTTTTATATTTTCTAGAAATAATGAAAAAGAAGAAGATCACCAAAATATTCTAGATTCTAGATATTTATTTATTATTTATCAAAAAAGTTTAACTAATAAATAAATATATAAAAAACTTATAAGACATTTTCGAAAAAAATGCATTTTTCGCCAATTAACTTAAAAAAAATAAATAAAAAGTTTCCGTAAAAACACCATTAATCAAACAGATTCAATAACAAATATTAACAAGAAAATATTAAAGAAGAAAATTTTAAAATTTTTTGAAGAGAGAACTTAAACAAAACAAGTGCAAGTGCTATATTCATCCGTGCCGAATCTGATAAAACCCTCCAACATCATGTACAAAAGTATAGTGACCACATCGTAGCTTAGCTTAGCTTAGCATAATTTTCAGATGTCATACGCCATTTTGCTTTTTTATTTTCAACTCCAACTTTGATTTTAAAATTTTACATAGTTTCTGTATTCTACCAGTCAAGCACTTTTGTTTGATACCAATAATGACAGGATTGTAAAAAAAAATTATCCGACATTTTGTTTACGCTGTCATCTTGGATTTTAAACTTTTCGCAGATTAGTTATTCGACTGACGAAGTCCTTTTATTTGATATCTTTATTGTGAGGGTTGAAGAAGACAAAGACGTAATAACTTTATTTGACACATAAAGCCGCCGTTTTATATCGGACGCCATCTTAAATTTTAACTTTTTCATAGTTGATCGTATTCTAAAGGTGAAGCCCTTTTATTTGATATTAATAAAATGGCTACATTTTTAATAACTAGATTTGAGCCATATATAAATATATATTTCTTTTTATATCCATATAGCTCTTCTCTGTTGTTTAGGATATGCAAAAATCTATTTTCGTTTGTAGATTTTTGCAAAAACACCAAAGTAGCTAAATTTTCATACATTTATCTTAGTTTCCAACCAATTCGACAGTTTTTCTCAGAAATAATTTTCGAGACTACTGCTTGTATTGTGTCTTTATAGTGTCCAAAAATTAATTAAAAGCTTTTATAACTTAATTATATTAAAAAATAATTTTACCTATAACTTTGCAGATTAGTAACAGATTTATCCAACATCTTTTTACAAATAGCCCTAGACTCATGTTATGTTTACAAATAGTAGCAAACGTTTCTATAAACTACCTACTGAAAATTAAAATTTTGATTTTCATGGAAAATATATGAAAAAAAACAGAGGCAGTCGCGTTTATGTGTTCATATCTCAGAAAGTTATAGGCAATTGTGCTGCAAAAGATTGATACCACATACAGATCTATGCAACATGTGGGGCTTCTCAAAGTTAATTTCAGCCAAGACGCGGACGGACAGATATTTCTCAATATTCTAGTCATAAGCTTTAAGAAAATTATACTTTATGGGGTCGGAAATATTGTAGAAATTACAAACGGAACAACAAAGCTATATTTACAAAAAAAGACACATGCGCATGTGACATATTATATTTTTTAAAGAGTTTATTTTATAGGCAAGCACTTTAATAATTATACCATGCCACCACTCAAGTTCAGATTTAAAAGTAAACTATTCTTTTCTATCCTATTCCGCCAATAGTTGTGTAGGGTATAAAATAATAATTCCAGTAAGAATTGCTAGTGTCTCACAATTATAATTAACCAACAAATAAAAATTAATCTATAAGAAATGTATTGATATTGGTATTGTTATTTATAAAAATTTAATGGCGATAATGAAAATTGCTAAAAGTTGCATCAAATGCAAGTAAATAGAAATCTTGAAAACAAAAAATTTTTATCATTAACAACTACAGGGTTGCCCATATTCGACGGACCCATCTGGCAACGCCATAACTTTTGACAGAGATGTCAGATCGCTTAATGACATACCGCGTTTGAAGCGTCAGTCCAAGCAGATTTTTACCATGCAACAATACACGAGACGCGAGCGCTCTGAAATAGTTGAAATTTACATTCAACAGAACAAGTCAATTGTGAAAACTCAACGTGCTTTTAAAATATTAAAAAATGTGAGAAGTGCGCCTTCTAAGAACACCATTAAGCGTTTATACGAAAAATTTTCGACTGGTGAGGCTCTTTCTAATCCGAAGAGGCCAAATAAAAGTCGACCAAGGCGATCGGCCGAGAATATCGCTGCCGTACGAGCCAGTGTTGAGAGGTCCCCAAGAACATCCCAAAAACGCCGTTCTCAGCAGTTGGGCATGGCTCGGTCCACTTTACAACGGATTATTCGCGTTGATTTGCATTTGTTCCCGTACAAAATTCAATTGACGCAAAGATTGTTGCCTGTGGACAAGCCTCGTCGCATAACAATCGATTTTCTGAAGAATTTGTTTCCGGGCCGTTTGATGTCGAAAAGTGGTGATTTGGACTGGCCACCGCGTTCGCCCGATTTGACGCCGCCTGACTTCTTCTTGTGGGGATATTTGAAGTCAAAGGTTTACGTTAACAAGTCAAGGACCTTAGAAGAGCTCAAGGACAACATTCGTGAACAAATAGCCGCTATTCCGGCCGAAATGTTGGCGAAAACGATGGAAAATGCTGCAAAAAGGGCACAATACGCCATCAACGCCAGAGGCGGCCATTTGAGAGATATCATATTCAAAAATTGATGTAAACAAATCTACTTGGAAAAAATTAAATGATTAAGATTGCCAACCGCCAAATTTTTATTTTTTTCTTTGATTTTTTTAAAAAAAACATGGGTCCGTCGAATATGGGCAACCCTGTATGTTTAACTTGTCACACATGCTTCTTGTTAAAAAAGTGGCAAGTTTAAATAACAATACAACATTGTAAATTCTTTTCTTAATATCGTAGTAAAAGCGTTATTTTTTTTAATTATTTCCAAAACAGTTGCAATCAAATCTTTAAGCATAATGCAGGCGTTAACTGAATCAAAACGATGTAGATGTGTACATGCATACATACCTATGAGTAATATATTATTTATTATGATGTATGTATGACAAGTATGAAAAAAATTCAGTTAGTAGGCCTTAAGACATAATAATAATTCGCTATAATTTTGTTATCAAGATCGTCTTTCACAACTTTCTTCTCTTTTACTTTTTTTTCTTTCTTCTTATCACGCATAATTATAATGAATGCTACAATTTATCATTAGATGCTTGTAGATCTTGTCTTAAAGTCGTGTGCCTTGCTGTATATACATACATATGTTGGATTGTATATTACATTTGTAATCAAGCATAAAAGAAACAAAGAAAGATGAAACTGGATAAACGAAAGAAACGTCTTAGCTGGAAATGTTCATCTTGATGTTGAATAAACGAATTTTCAAATAACTGCTTAACTCGTCACCATATGTTTGTTGCAATAAAGTGTTTGATGACAATCGCTGTTGTGTCTAACTGAACACCATTGTCAGCAATACAATTTACATTGACACCTTTTTTCATTGAAGGTCGTTGCATTTAAGCAATTCTTTTTAGTTTTCTTTAAAATCTTAGATGATCTGGCGCAAGATTTTATTTAAATTGTTTATCTCTTTTTTAATTTATTAAAAGTTGTTGAAAAATACGGCCTTAATCAAAGTAATGAAATCATATTTACAAAGATGTTTAAAATGTTTATTTAATAGATCTTTACGCCAATGGCTTTAAGGTGGTTTAAAAAATGCAAACGATTGAAAATTATGTTTGCTTTCTTTAAAGAGATCTAATTGATTTGCATTTGAGTTTTTTAATTTTTTACCTTATTTGATATAAATTTCATAAATAGTTACAACATTTCTACTTCATATTGAGACCTTTTTGTATAAATATTAAATATTATGCAAACATATGGGCCATCACATATACTGCAGATTTGAATTTAAAATCGACAACTTAATAGAAAAGGTTCCTTTATCAAAGTAAACGGATAGTTTGTTTTTCTTAATTTTTCCTTATTGTTTATACAAGATATGTAGCAGAGGTGTTTCTAAAAAAAGAGCCTAAATAAGTTGCAAAGATATTAACAAAAATTTGTCTTCTTTTTTATTTTTTAATAAAAAAGTTTTGTTTAAATATTTTTGAACATTTTTATTTCGAACATTTTTATAGCAAATTATCTGTTATTGGTTTTTGGCATTGAAAAATTCAAAAGAATTTAAAATTATATTTAAAAGTAGTCTGAAGGCTATTGCTTAATAGGAAAATATATGGTAAATGGGCAAGTCCTAAAAAGAGTCTACAAATCAAAAATTTTTAAATTACTCCAACTTAATTTTTGTAGGGGAATATTATGCAATTTATATTTAATTTAATAAATAAATAAATATAAAAAAAGCATTTCATTTTTAGTCTCATTTTATAGGCTCAAATAAAGTTTTTTTATAAAATATAAATGAAATTAATTTTTTTCTGAAACAGTACCTAAAAATACAACCGGTTTTTCATGCTTGTAACTTTTATGTTAATCAGATCTGTATATGAAGATTACACTACTAGTTTTTGTATCTGAATAACAGAGAATATTTTTAACTACAGCAAGAAACCTACACATGTGAGTGTATTTTTAAAAAAAATATTTAAAACTGCTATCTTAATTTGAATCTATTTTTAAATTCTAAGACAAAATATTTTTTAGCCTTTTTTAACATTTTTTTCTCCAAATTCTTTCACTTTTACCAGAGGGTCGTGCAACACTAAAGCAAATCAGATTCATCGCAGCCTTTAAGAAAAGAACGACATTTTCTGGCTGTAAACAAACGATTCTGATTAAAACAAGTAAAAGCGCTATATTCGGCCGTGCCGAATCTTATATACCCTTCACAACGTGTAGTCATGCAATAACAGTAAATTCACGTATGTATGTTAAAAAAAAACAAAAAAAAAATAAAAAATAAAAAAAAAATTTTAAAAAAAAAAATTTTAAATAAAAAAAATTATTATATACATACATATATAATATATATAAAACAAAAAATAAAATAAAAAAAAAATTAAAAAAAAAAAATAAAAAAAAATAATAATAAAAATATATATAATATATTAAATAAAAAATAAAAAAAAAATAAAAAAAAAATTAAAAAAAAAAAATTTTAAAAAAATTTAAAAAAAAATTTTTTTGCCTCAGCTGGGATTCGATGCCACGTTTTCTCTAACCAGTATACACGTTTGTATGTATGTATGTTGTTGTTGTAATGTTGTTTTTATGAAAAGAAAATCGAGGTGGTCGTGGGTTTTTGCTCATATCTCAGTTGTTTATGTACCGATGTTTCTGATTTTCAATACCGATCCGAATATTTCTGATATTTTAATACCTTACCCGGGTCCAACCTATGTCGGGGGGCTTCAAAAAGTTGATTTCAACATACACACGGACAGACGGTCAGACGGACAGACGGACAGACGGTCAGGGCTTAATCGACTCCTCTATTCATAAGCTTTCAGAAAATATATACTTTATGGGGTCGGAAATGAAAATTGTAGAAATTTCACACGGAATGACAAACCTATATATACCCTTTTTCACTGTGTGAAGGGTATAAAAAAATCATTTATATTTATTTGTCTATACAAATTTCAATATTTTAATTTATTTATTTTTTCCTATATTATGCACAAATAAATTGTTGCCTTTTAGGCTTTATAAAGCCAATTCGGCACTGAGGCGAAATATGATTATTGTAAATATATTCTTTATTTTTAAATAAACATTAATAATTTTTTTAATAAAATATAGTAAACTAAAAAAAAAAAACAAACCAAAAATAAATTATTTAGAATACTTCAATATCAATCTTTCTTTTTAATAAGTTTTTGTGTGCACACTTTTAAAGTGCGTCACAAAATTTTCAGAGCAATTATTTCGCAACAAATACCTGTTAAAAAAATATTTTTATGTTATTCGAAAGTACAATAAAAACCTAATAAACAAGTTGAAGATGCATATTTATCTCTTTTGAAAGACTAAAAAATTTTTCTTTTAATCTAAAAATGGCTACAATTATCAAAATCTCAAGAAATATTAAAATATTTAAAATGCTCTTTATTTCTTTTTGATCAAAAATTATCGCAAGCAAAAAATCAGTAAAATCGGTTTCCATTTACAAACATCACAAGGTTATTCAAGTGCGAGGTTGCCACCATAGGTAGTTTAGAAGTTACATATCCATCAAAATTTTTTTCTCCCAAGCAACCGCTGTACAACGTTGTTTGAAGAAGAAATAAACATAGACATGAATGAGTTGTCCAAAAAAATTTTTCAGTGTTCGAACAAATCGGTGTATCGTGAATACGGCTTCTACATCTTCATGAAAAACTGGGTGCAAGCTAAAGGAGTTTTTAATAATTTTTGAGAAAAAATTTTATTATTGGAGCGAAATAGTTAAGTCTATTATTTATAGAAAATTGTTTAATACGTATTGCCATTATGTAGTGAAGCACGGTTTTTAAGTTTTGAGTAGCCCAGAGGCCGAATTACAGCATTTGAATGTGATGGAAATTTTTTATTTCTTATTAGAATCTCTATACCTTAAGCATAGCGAACTCGATCTTTCGAGTAAAATTTCGATCGATATCGAATGCCGTAATTCGGCCACATATCCCACTAAAAAATTATGGGAAACTGCATTTACTGCAATCACATAATGAGTACTTTTTCTAGGTGCTTAGTACTCAATTTGAAACAAGAATCATGCTAAACAGCTGATTAGATTTCTCTAACTAAAAAAGGATTCAATTAAAATTCCAATTATTACTTATTGTTCTCATTCGCATGGGCATGGCTTAACCCCTTAAGAAGTAACAGCAGTATAACACTTAATACGGCTTCCTGTAAATACTTATTCATACATACAATGGCAAAGCACAATTATTTGAGAAATGAACAAGAACAGATGATGCAGATGATGATGATGAAACAAAGATGTTAAACGTGATGTCAGTTTAAGTATTAAGAAGTAGTAGAAAAAGAAGTAGGAAAGAAGTAAACAATCTGCAAGCTTGTTCTTTATATTGCCATCACCATCTCCATTACCGTTTTCATCAACATTCCAATGGAGTAAAACTAATGTGTGTAAAATAGAAACCGTTTGTCGCGACATAATTCACATTCGAGTTCCCCTTTTTATTTCCTATTGTATTCAAAGAAGTAAGTTGTTGTAGTTGTAGTGTAGTTATTGTTGTTTTTAAGATTTCTTTACAAGCAAAAAGGAGAAAAGACAAACATGACAGACTTGTGGTAAAACAATTCCATTTAAAACTAAAGAAAGAATAAAAAAAAACAATCTTAACTCAAAGTAAATCTTAAATGTTAAAAGAAGAAATGAGCAAAAATTTCATCAAAAGCTCAGAATATAAAAACTTAAGAAAACCTATGAATCATATGCTGAGATTTATGATATTTATGGTATAAAGGTGTTGGTTGGTTCCTTTTGAAAAAGGTCATTAGCATTTAACCTCAGAACTTCCCAAAAATGTGCATACTTATACGATAAAAATCATTTAATGGTGATTCACCCCAATTCTAAATATTCCCAGGGAATAAATTCCCCGGGAATTCATTTTTCCCGCGAATAAAATTCCCCTATTCTAAACAGTCGGGGAAGGGAATAACAAGGGAGAGAGAATTTTACATTTTCGAAGTCAGCTGTTTGCTTTTGCGCTTTTGTTTTGACAAAATATTTGCTAATAATTTTTAGAAATATTAAGTGTAAAAAGTGAATACTCGTAAATAATAAAAAAGAAATTGTTAAAAGTGAATAAAAATGTTTAGTGTAGCGTTGATAATAATAGCTGAAGCATATCAACCTGGCAAGAATAAGCAAAGGGTAGAAAGGAGAATGCTACGTGACGCCAGCAACCCACTTGAGTTGTCGCACATTTTGTAAGTAAATTTTACTTTTGGAAGGTATGAAAAATAATACAGAGTAAATCAATCGGCGTTCAAATATCTGTTGGACGTGTTCAGCCCAAAGGCAATTGCAATTTCTCCAATCGTGAAATTAAGTGATATTTTACGCTTCTTTGTTGAAGGTTGGTACCAAACGGGAATATGTAAAGATTGCGGTGTGTCTGTGGCTCAGTGTAGTCTTAGAAAAATTCTGGCAGAAGTTATTAATATATTTGAGGAGCAAATTGCGTAAGCTTTTTATGTGAAGTATGGTATTCCAAACATTATAGGATGTGTTGACGGAACGCATGACCGCATTATTTCTCCTCCTAAGAATAAGCATCTTTACTACAATACGAAGGGATACTATAGTTTGAATGTAATGCTGGTAAAGTATTTATTTTGTTTTAAATTATCAATAATTAATTTTTAATAAAAAAATTACAGGTCTGTGATCATGAGTACGTTGATGCCTTACATCCTGGAGCGTGTCACAATTCCTTTATTTGGAATTCTGGCGAATTGCGTACTCACTTTAAGCAAGAATAACTTAGAGGTGGCAGCAATTATTGGCTTCATGGTAAAGTTTTGAATGACAACAGACAATTCATAAATTAAAACTGCATTTTTTTTAGCAGACGCAGGATATTCACTTGAAACGTGACTTTTAACGTCTTATAGATATCCTGTGGACATCTATTAGACGCCTGTTGAAATTAAATTTAATTAAATTCACTCCAAGTGTCGAAATGTGGTTGAACGCACTAATGGTGTTTTAAAAATTGATGGAGGTGTATTCTTGGTGCTAGAGCGCTTCACTACGCTCCAAAAAAAGCTGCTAAAATAACAAATTTTGGCTGTGCGTTGCATAACATAACAATACTACAGTAAACGATGTAGAAAATGTATATTGTTAGAGCGTTTAGGATAATGATTTGGTATCCTTAGACTCACCAAAAATATTGCGAATAATCTCTAATAAATTTCTGTAATAAAACCGTTTCTTAATTATGTACATATACACATTTTTTAAATAAATATAACATTTTATTAAAAAAATTTAAAAACTTCAAAAATTAAAAAAAAAAAGATAAATTAATATTATTTTAAAACTAAAAAACAATTCATTATTCTGCTTCCTGTTTGTTGTTTTTATCCTAAAAGTAACAACAAATTACAATATTTATCGCAATTTTTATAAAAAAATATTAAATACTTACATTTTTGTCACAACTCCCTTTGAATTTGTTGGCGGATTTTTTCCCAAAAATTGTTATTACATTCTCCCTTTAATTACCTTTCATAATACCTACTTTTTTCCCAGGGAACAATTTCCCAATTTCGAAGTTCATTTAGAATAAGGGAAAAGGGAAAGGGAACAAATTTCCCCGGGAGAAGTTATTTAGAATAGGGGAACAGGGAATAGGGAAATAATTCCCAGGGAATTGCTATTTAGAATTGGGGTGAATATAATTAACTTTTACCATTAAATTTACAGGAATAAATATGTGAATATGCTGTCCTTATTTTTCTATAAAAATTTTAGAACATTCAATCAGTTTTTGCTTGATAATGCTTCTTTACTTCAAGCAATCGTTTATCACGAACCCCACGTAAATTACATTGTGGTTCGTGTAAAAAATAAACAAGGTTATTGGCATGATTTAACTAAAGTAATCGCTTAACTGACGAGTGATGTGGTCCTGTCAAAACGGTGTCATACAGACCCCACTTGACTGTTTGCGTGCATTGAACTACGACGTTAACCAACCATTAACCAACCGATTAACCCAATTCTAGTTATGACATGTATAAAGTACCTGTATGCCATCAAACAATTTACTAAAATAATGTTTCAACGATTATTTGCAAATTTCACGAGTTATTCGAGATTAACAATTACTCTTTTAAAGAATTTTTGTCAACGCTGTCGTTTATTAAATGCATATTACACAAGAGTAAACGATTATTTTAGGTACCTTTTGTACATTTTAAAGGAACGTATATTTACTTTTAAATCAACAATCTTTTGTTTCAACAATATTTCAAGGGCATTTGTGTTTAAAGAATATGCGAGGTGAAACCAGTAGGCAACTAACTGCAACTGTATGCGTGAATTAAATGTGCATTTTAATGTAAAATTTTACGGGCTTCCTTTTGTTAACAATCGTTGTCGTTGTTGTTGTCTTTCATTTTTAACAATATTTTACATAAAGTTCTTTGACATTTCCTTCAAAACTTGAAGATAATTTACATATGTACATGTATTAAAATATAAGTAGAGTTTTAGAGACACCGTAAAGATATAAACCACGGTTTTAGTATTAAAAAATTAATTTTACATCTATTGGTTGAAATTACTTTTATTTTTTTGTAATGGAAAAAGTTTTGAAAATAAAAAATTATGCAGCAATTATTTATTTATTTTAAATAATATTGTGATAAAAATATATGCAATTACATGTTTGTCTGTTACTTAATTATTAAGGACACCGTTATATTTACAACTTTTAAAGTGTCCTGTTTAAATATGACTTTCTGTTACATGAAAATATTTGCAAGATCAGTTAAATTAAATATTAATCGGACGATATAAAGCAACCATAGAAAACAAAACCGTTAAAAATCTATGATATATAAAAAATCACGGTTTCGATTAAAACGAATACTCAATCTCTAATATGTAGTGAATATCAGTGAGTGCATTTAATAATGCATATGAATAATGTAAATATTTAACTCGAGAAACCATTAAAAACACACAAACACACTTAAAAGGTAAATGTCATCAATAAATACTTCAACATCAATAAGTCTTACTTACCCACACCCAACATATTAATTTTATTTTTATGTGCATATGAATGCAAGCATAGTACTGCAATCAAACGTACATACACATGCATACATATGTACTTGATTTCCGGTATTGAACGGAAGCAAACAAGTTGTAGAATTTTAAATACTCCAGACAAAAATTACCATTTAAAGCAATTCTTTACTTATGTCTAGTTACAAAAGTAAAATCTTTTAAATTTTAGTCACTTATTTTATTTATTTTTAAAAATTCAGGAATTAAACTTTTTTAACTTCCCAGCAAAAAAAAAAGACAAAGAAGTGATTTTGCAGGAATTCAACTAATGACAAAGTGATTCTATTTATGTAAAAATACGTATAATTTTAACATAAGCATGTCATTGGAGATCATGTGTTTATATGAATAATATATTAATGAATAATTGTACTCCATTATAAATGGTGCTTAGAAACTCATGCATATTTGGTGAAAAGCAACTAATGTTTCATGAGTTGATTTTGTTTGTTTAGATGAATTGTTTAAGATGTTTTGCATGATGTTGCACTCATTTATGACAAATTATTTCGCATTTTGGAAGCCATTTAAAATGAATACTTTATACTTTGCACTATTTCGATTTATTTGCTGGGTTCTTTACTAAATGTTTCAAGTTAAACTTTTCTTTTGCTGCATATTTTAGATATTAAAAATAACCGTGCGCAAAGTGTTGAGCATCGTAAATAGTAAGAAGTTTCGTATTAGTTTAAATCAAATCATCTCTACTAATCTTGTTTGAAAATTATGAGTCTTACAAAATCCTTTAAGTAAGATAATAAGCTAATACAACGTTTTTAATATTAGTTCCATTGAATAAAAATAAGTAAATATGTTAAAATACATCTGAGTTTAAATATCGTTTTAAGGTAACCGTTATTACAAAAAGAAATAATAAATCGATTGTTTCTTTTTAAAATCTTCTTTAAAGTCTTAAACGGAATTCTGACTCATTTTTAAAACAAAACTTTTGACTACTTTCATATCTTAATTTGAACTCAACTACTAAAGCATTACTTTAAGAAGTATACTTTAAAACTTCAGCTAAACAATTAACAAATATTCTACACAGAAAAAAACCACCCCTTAAAATTTTGCTCTTTTATGTTTGCCAAATAATGCGTATTTTGATTAAATTTCATGTAATTTCAGTTTGGGGGTGTTTTCTTTATAATACACCTTCATTTTAGACTTAGTAAAATTCGGTTTCAAGTATTTTTATGTTTTTATACCCGCCACCAAAAAAATGGTGGGGTTATATTCATTTTGTCATTCCGTTTGTAACACATCGAAATATCCATTTTAGACCCCATAAAGTATATATATTCTGAATCAGGGTTTGATTTGATGACGATCTAGCTATGTCCGTCCATCTGTCCGTCTGTTGAAAGCACGATAGAGGTCGCACCGAAAAAGCTAGGGGGCCAGAATCTTTCTTATAGACAAGGTTTGTTTGGTATTGAAAATGGGCTAAATCGGAATATTAGGAAGAGAGTTATAGCTCGAAAAGCAAGAATAGGTCGAAAAAACCGTGTCCTTCAAACATCGAATAAAATGGAATTGTGTCCAAACGCATTAACGTAGACTCATGAAACTCCGAATATATATTTCCTGAGTAAAAACAATATTTTCGCCCGAAAATTATTTAAATCTATGCATTAGGAGAGGAGTTATCGCTCAAAATGTACGAAAATTTATACCGCACAGTGTATTTTTCGGTATATTTAAAAACAAAAACGTTATAAAAGCAACAAAATTGGATGTACGACTCTGAAATTTTGCACACTTTGCTTTTTGGTGAAATGCTTTTTTGTTACGGAAAATCAATGTGCCACGCCCACTTTAACGCCCACCTCCCACATAACGTTTTACCTAAAATTCATATAATTTCTCTATTAATAAATATTTTGGAATAATAAAGGGCTATATTGAAACACCTAAGTTGTACTCATTCGCAAAAACAACTTTGATACGCCTACTATAACGCCCACTTTTCACGTTATCTACCGTTAATGAAATTTAAGTCATAAACCGCCAAAATTAGAGGTATGATGATCAAATTTGCTACGTATATCCATCTTATCAATGTAATTGTTTTGCCAAAAAGTTTAGGTGACACGCCCACTTTAACGCCTACCTCCCATATAACGGTTTATCTTAAATTCATGTAATTTCTCTATTGACAAAGTTTTTGGGAATATAAAGGACTATATTGAAATATCTAAGTAGTAGAAACTTTATTGACACGCCTTCTTTAACGCCCACTTTCATTGAAAGACTACATTTACAAAAGCATTTTAGTAGCATATCGAAGTTATAAAGGGTGGTTAAATTTTAAGGACCGATGTTGTATTTAAATAAAACACAAATTATTTAGGATATTATTATTATTTCTTTTTGTAATTATAATATTTGTATGGTTTAATTATGTATTTAACAAAATATCGGCCAAATGGCCCCCCCATCATTGGCGCCACTCCTCTATCTGATGGTCCAAATTTTCAATGACAATGTTGATGCATGTTGGGCATGATGATGAGGCGAGGTTGACTGCTCTTTTGCCACACTATCGCAAAAACCAGCAGTGGTTCCCATTCAACGAACTAAGAAGGCATTCACAGATTTTCTAACATTTTATACAGAACTGTTTTGCAGAAATTTAAATATTTTTTACAATTCCCTCGATTGTGGACGAATTTAAACGATTATATTAATGGAAAGAATTACGAAATGCACAAAATGCATTTTGATTTGAACGCCCATTTTTATAAAAAACCTGAATAACTTTAAAGCGTTGCTCATTTGCGTATCTTTCCACGGATCAAATTGAGTAAGTTTGAGATTGAGAAATGTCAAATGAAATGCAGAAAACTAATTTAAAGACTAGGTGTAGTTCACCTTCAACATAGGCCCTTCAAATTTAATCACCCTCTACAAAGAAAGTGATACATATTTTATTATAAAGAGATTATTCCATAGCGATTAACAAAATAATAAATATTGTGCTTTAAATGTACACAAAATTGGTGGTGGGTATAAAAGATTCGGCACAGCCGAATATAGTGCTCTTACTTGTTTTTTTAAGAAACAGACAAATTAAGGAAAATCAGACACACTTTCGTGAGGTTAATGTTTTATTTTTTTAGTAACAGAAAAAACCAAAGTTATTTTATTAAGGGTTGTTTTTAACATTTAATTTTATCATAAACTCTTTTATTTATTCCATTTAATTTTAAAGGCCTTTTTAACACACATATTTTTTTTACAAAACTAGGTGCAGAAAAAGCTTGCGTGCCAATAAGTTATATAAATAAGGCAGCACAAAATAAAGTTAGTTGTTGTGTAAAAAAAAATATTTTTTAAAGTGTTCTTATAGAAATTGACTCTAAATATTTCCTCGAGGGTAATTCTAACACTATTGTGTAGGAAAAGCCAAATCAGTACTGCTGTGATAACCAGAATTGTATTAATTTTGTCACGTCATATCAGTTCTATTGGTTGTCCTTAAAAATAATATGATTTAGAAAATTGTCACGGCAAACATAGTATGATGTTTTTATACCCTTCAACTGTGGTGCCAAGGGTATTTATGTATAAATAATTCATTTTCATTTAATATACATAATTATATAACCTCAGTTTAAAATTTCGAAGATAAAATTTTATAATCTCTTTTAGCTCTTTTTTTAAAATTGAAATTGAAATTGAAAATTTTTAGTCCTAGAATAATGCAAACACCGCTAACGTTCATAGATATGATATGCCTTGAGGGCTATGGTAAAAAATGTTTCACAAATCGAACAGTCGGAATGGTTATAAACAAAAATTATTTTTAAAAATATATATGTTTCATATATCAAGTTTCTTAAGCTTAAATAATTTTTAGACATGCTAGTGAAATTAATCGTAGCCGTAGCCTCGAAAAATTAACTAAAAAATAAGCGCGAAACCTGCTCAGATAATTTTCTTAAAATTTACTATTAAAAATCCATGATATAAGGATATTCTAATAATTTGTGATCATAATATATTATTCCACGTTTTTCTCCGATCATATTATGATAATTTGTAACTACTTTGTGGTTGAGTATTATGATGTGATTATATGCAGTTAATATATTATATAATGAATACTTTGGATTATTTTTTTTACTTGCAACTAAAATCATACAATACAATCATAGTTTATTGCTGATAGATAATGATCACCTACATAAAACCGTTTCGAAATGTTAAAAATCATAAAAGAAAATATCCATGTCGAGTTTTTAATCATTTTATTTGATTAGAATTAAAGTGTACAATGAATCTGTATCCTGTGCAAAGTAGTTGGGAATATAATATTGTGTATTTATTGCATAAAATTGGCATGATTAAAAAATTTGTTTACCGTAACATAATGGTAATAAAATAGTGCTTATATATTTAAAAGAAAGATAGAACTAAACAATTTAAAAAGTATTACAAGTAAGTTATTGCACAATGCGCAATGTATAAAATATCTACAAAATTTTTTTTTATCAAATTTTTATTACGATTCCCATATTAAATAGTCAATTAAAGTCCGTCAGTTTTATGAGAGTTTTAAAATTTAAGCTTTTTATGGAAGTTAAAATTAATTATAAGCTTTTTATCACACAAATTGTTAGAGAGATTTGTTTTTACATAAAACTAATTTTTGTGATATACTTAATGCATTTGTATTAGGCGTGTTAAGGACATGGAATGTTGTAAGTCTGTAGAATCTATGGGACATTTTCATTACAAGTACAAGCTCAAACGAATAGTTAATGTGATGTATTTAGAATGCAGTGTTTAAAAGAAATTTCTCCCTTTTAATATACCTTAGAAAGGTTTGATATCTGAGACATAAATATTGTGAGAATTCAATATTCGCTGATATAGCAAAATAACTTTTGCCTGCAAAAATATGTATACGTACATACATACTTGTACATATGTATCAAAATATTACCAGCCTAATGTGTTTTTTTATTTTATGAATTCTTCACCACATTATCTACACATGCCTACTTGCTGATTGTGGAACAAATTATAAGTTGTGTATTGAAGATTATTACAAAAATGTATATGTTTTCAATGTGAAATTTTTTGCAGAAGGCATTCGCAACAAAACTCATAAGCACATTACCAGTTATACACACTTTTTGTATTCCTTTAGTTTTTTTTTTTTTTTGTAATTTGAAAGGATCTCCCACCTACAACCCTCGACATTGTGTTCAATTCAATACGCTTCACTAAAGTTTTGTTTTTTCATTTTTATACCCACCACCATATCAATCGTGGGGGTATATGCATTTCGTCATTCAATTTGTAACACATCGAAATATATATTTAAGATCCCATACAGTATATATTTTTTGAATCGGGGTTTAATTTTATGACGATCTGGCTATGTCCCTCCGTCTGTCGTCGCTTGAAAGCTCGGACCGAAAAAGGGGGCTCAAATTTTACCAGAATATTTCTACATACAAACGATAGATGTCGCACCGAAAAAGCTAGGGGGCTCAAATTTTGCTAGAATCTTTCTTATAGACAAGGTTTGTTTGGTGTTTAAAATTATCTAAATCGAAATATTAGGAAGAGAGTTATAGCTCGTAATGCAGGAGTAGGTCAGAAAAACCATGTCCTTCCAACATCAAATAAAATGCAATTGTGTCCAAACGCATTAACGAAGAGCCAAAAAACTTGGAATGTAAATTTCTTGAGTAAAAGAAATATTTTTCCCGAAAATTGCTTAAATGTATGAGTTAAGAAAGCAGTTATAGATCAAAATGTACGAAAATTAATACCGCACAGTGTATTTTTCGGTATATAGAAAATTTAAAACATAATAAAACTGACAAAATTTGATGTATGATTCTGAAATTTTGCAAACATTGCTTTTTAGTCAAAGGCTTTGTACTAACGGAAAATAAATGTGACACGCCCACTTTTACGCTCACCTCCCATTTAACGCTTTATCTTAAATTCATATCATTGTTCTATAAATAAAGATTTTGTAAGAATAAAGGACTATATTGAAATATCTAAGTTGTATTTATTAGCAGAAACTACTTCGACACGCCTACTAGAACGCCCACTTTTCACTGCTAATAAAAGCGACAAAATTAGAGGTATGATGAATATTTCGTACTTATAGCTTTCTAGTCAATGTTATTGTTCTTCCAGAAAATGAAAGTGAGACGAAGATTAATCCATAGCGATTGCAGTTAATAACAAAATAATAAATTTTGTGCTATAAAAGTACCCAAATTGGTGATGGGTATCAAAAATTCGGCACAGCAGAGCTCTTACTTGTTACTTTAGTTGGTTTGTTGATGACTAAGTGTTGAATGAAAATAAAGCAACACAGATAAAGTCCTACTAGAAGATGCAGTTGTTGCTTTTGGCGCCCGGCGTTTTTTTATTTTTTTTTTTTTTGATTTTTTGACATGAAACAAAAAAAATATCCCCATATCGTGTGTAATGTTCATATATTGTATGTTGCCAACATGTGTCAGTATCATGTGTTTGTATTGTAATTTATATTGTATTTGTTGTTGTTGTTGTTGTTGTTGCCATAGTCGTTGTTGCTGTATAATTCGTTCATGTTTATTCGCGGATGACTATATGTTGCCAAGTGACACAGCTTCATTATTTATTTTCTATCAACTTCAAGTCGCGTATTTCTCTTTTTTTGTTTTATTTTAAGAAAATTTTGCAGTCGTTTTAAAATTCAGTAAATAGGTAAATTGTATGTGTGAAAGAAAACAAGTAAGAGCACTATAATAGGCTGTGCGGAATTTTTGATACCCACCATCATGTTGCTCATTACAATGTTGTATTTTTACGGAAACTGAAGAGTATAATTTGGTAATTTGGTTAGTTTTGTGTGGGCATAGCACATCCCATTGAGAAAATAATATAATTAGTTTTTGAATTCAACCTAGATAATCCATTATACATTTCCTTTTTTTTACAAAACTTTTGTCCATATAAAAATAATATGTATTAAAGTTATCGCGATATATGGAAGGTGGGCGTTAAAGTGTGCTTTTCACCTATATTTTTTGGCATTATTTTAAAATTAAACAGAAAGCTTAATTTTTCGTTATTACAAATCTTTTGACTAAAAAGAAATTTTTGTAAAATTTCAGAATCGTACATCTATTTTTGGCAGTTTTATTACGTTTTAAATAGACCGAAAAAATACACTGTGCGGTATAAATTGTCTTAAATTTTGACCAATAACACATTTCGTTATAGATTTGAGCAATTTTTGGAGAAACGTATTTTTTACTTGCGAAATTTAATCGCTCTACATTAATGCGATTAGAAACAATCGCATTTTATTTGATATAAGAAGAACCTACTTTACAACTATAACTCTCTTCCTAATATTCTGATTTCAATTTCCGATTTTCAATACTAAACATTTTTTATGTATTATAAATAAATATGGAAAAATTTGAGCCCCCAACTTTTTCGGTTCGAGCTCTATCGTGCTTTCAATAGACGGACAGACATAGCTAGATCGTTTAAAAATTAAGCAAGAACTCAGAGAAAGGTATACTTTATAGGATCTTACATGGATATTTTGATGAGTTACAAACGGATTGCCAAATTAATATACCCCCACACCATTTCTTTAGTCGTGGGGTGGTGGGTATAAAAATCTGAAGGGGATTTTATCATGTTCTTGTATTCTAAATATTTATATTGCTAAACTTTAAAGAAAAAAAAATTAATTAAAGGATTAGATAAAAATTATGAATTTAAATTGATTCTTTGCTCTTCAAAAAATATATGTATATCGGGTTACTGAATGAATTATTATTACTTTAGTTTTATTATTTTTAATAAATATATACATATGTATGTAAATATATGTATGATCGAACTTCGGACATGAACTCGAATAAGAAAATAATTATTAGGGCGAGTGAAAGGTGCTTTTAATAAGGAGGTGTGTGTTAACATTTAAAAAATATACAAACTTTATGTTTATATGGAAAGTGATAATATGGAAACTGGTTTGACACAGCTGATAAATAATATCACTCACAAAATAAAAAAATAATCAGCTGGCTTTTTAGCGCAAACTTTTGTTATATTTGAAAAGCAACAAAAAAAAATAAATTCAGTTTATATTTAGATTAAAAACATGTATGTATATAAGTAAATGAGAATGAAAAAGAACATAAAATAAAATAGTGACAACAAACATAAACAATAATGCACAGCACACGCCCCAAAAGCGTAAAAACATACGAAAATCCTGTTTAAAAAGAGATGAAATAAAAACATTAACATCTGCAACTGCGGCCTTTACAGCACAACAACAAATGTAAACGAAGGACTAAAAAGAAAAAAAGAATTCAGACAAACCATATAAGTACACCCAAATAAGAATGATACGATTAGTAAGACAAACGGCAACAAACAAAATTAAAACAACAAAGGGAAGCAAACACTTATGAGAATATATTATTGTATTGAATAGCAACAAATTATTAATAATTACTATTTATAAACAATAGATGACGAAATAGATATACACTGCACAAATACCTCAATATGTATAACTAGACCAATTAAAATTATTTCAGTTATTTTAATAAACTTGTAACATTTAACCAACCAATCATCAAACTCTTTTTTGTTTCAGATTAATTCTGAAGCACACATGGAAAACTAGTAGCAATGCAGTCATGCAGCATTCATTCCCAGTGCAACCATGTACAATACTACCTGCAGTATTTGTAGTAAACAATTTCTGACAGTTTCACATTCATGTAAGCAGACAAACAGACAGACTAATATGTGTACCCTATTAGACTGTTTGTTGTGTGTATATCCCCAGTGGCAATAATAATGGCGACGATAATGAGTATGGATTGTATTTTTAATTTTTTTCCAATTCATTTAATCTGAGAAAATTTATTAAACAATAGCAAATAAAAGAGAATAATACTTATAACAGAAAAATAGTACGTACACACATGCATACACAAAGCATAAACAAAAAGGACTTATAAATTAAACATGAACAAACATTAGTGGAATCATGTTTTGTGTTTGATAATACAAACAAATGTATAAGAAAAGAATGCTCTTA
This sequence comes from Phyto melanocephala, assembly GCA_941918925.1. NCBI lineage: Eukaryota > Metazoa > Arthropoda > Insecta > Diptera > Rhinophoridae > Phyto > Phyto melanocephala. The sequence goes on along the minus strand of OW799234.1, from coordinate 133,280,428 downwards.
CCTGAACACACACCTCAAAATCACAGGTAACAAAAGATTCACAAAAAATATTAAATATCTGTAGAATAGTGGCAACTCTTATCTACGAAGGATGTTTACAAATTGTAGTCCCTTTTGTTTGAAAACGTTTTTACACATAAATTTAAAAAAGCTGTATATACCCTTGTGCACCACAGGTGAAGGGTATAAAAAAAAATTGGAATAACTTTCTATTAAACAAAAAACAAATAATTTGTCAACATTTTTAATTTTCTTAACCTTCCCTGAAAGTTTCTAATAAACAATTATTTTACGTAAATACCTTTAATAGATTAAACAATTTTAAAATGTTCTTTCTTTTTTTTTTTTGGAAAATGTAGTAGTGAAAAAAATAATAAAATCGATTTATAACAAGTAATAGTGCTATATTCGGCCGTGCCGAATCTGATAATACTCTTCCCCATCATGTACATAGTTAAAATCCCACATCGTAGCTTAGCCTATATTTCATGTTATACGCCATTTTTTCTTTATTATTTTCAACGCAGTTCTTGATTTTGAATTTTTTCGTATTAAACTGTATTCTACTAGTCAAGCCCTTTCATTTGATACCCATATTGATGGGGTTAAAAAAATTTTTGCCGCCGTTTGTTTTTTGGATTTTAAATTTTTTATAATTTAATGTATTCTACTGATCAAGCCCTTTCATTTTATACCAATATTGAGGGGGTTCATGAAGTTACATTTTAAAATACCGGATTTGACCTATATATAAATTTATTGTCCGTCATTTTGTAGTGGCGGTCATTATTAGTTTTAATTTTTTTTATAGTGCTTATATTGCGCTAGTCAAGTCCTTTCAGATGATATCAATATTGACTCTCTCGGTTGTCTAAAAGCTAAAAAAAATTGATTTTCGTTTGAAATTTTTTGGAATACTATGTTTTTCAAAAAAATGTTTGCCTATAACTTTACCGGTTAGAGCGCGCTTTAACCAAAATTTTCATATTATATCTACAAATAGTAGCAAAGGTACTATAAATTATTCTATGGCTGAAAAATTTTGATTTTGATGGTAAAAATATGGGAAAAAACAGAGGCAGTCGAGCTTATTTGTTCATATCTCAAAAAGCTATGGGGCAATTGTGTTAAATTTTAATATCGATTCATTACCGGATATTTCCAAAAGATTGATATCATATACATATCGTTGCTTCTAAAACTTGATTTTAACCAACACACGGACATACGGACATTGCTTTATCGACTTCTCTATTCACAAGCTTTGAAAAAATATATACTTTATGGGGTCAGAAATGAAAATTGTAGAAATTACAAACGGAATGACAAAGCTATATATACCCTTGTGCACCACAGGTGAGGGGTATAAATATACATTTTTTAAGTAATTTACAAGATAGCTTGTTGTGTTTTAAATTTTTTCTATTTTTTTTCATATTAGCAGCGTTATTCAATATAAAAAAAATTTAAACTTAGTATTTGGTGTCACCCAAGGCATATTAATTCATCAGGTAATTGCAGTTCGGAGACAACTTTTTTGTTTATATTTTTTATGTATAAAGTTTGACATTTGAAATAAGTGAGAGAGGACAGAAAATGGTTTTTTATCTATAGACTCTGACAGTTGAAATTTAAAAAAAGTGAAGAAAAAAATAATCAACTGACGAAATAAGACTACCTGAAGAATAAATGTGCCTTGGGTGTCACCAAAGACAAAAAAGCTCTAAAAATTAAAAGAAAAATCGCACCGAGTAGGTACTGACTCAAAAATTATACGCGAAAAAACGTCTTATATTAAAGTTTGATTTTAAAATAACAACACATTAAAAAAATTCTTTTAAGGACAAAGGTACTTTCCGAACATAGCTATTTACGATTACAAGTTAAAATTTTATTAAAAAAAAAAACGATATTTATAACCAATTTGAAACAAAAATATTACAATATTTATGAGAATGAAAAAATTTGTATTAAATGAAGCTTAATTACACTTCCTTAAAACATTTCAGGCAACCTACGTTCGTATCTAGTATGCGCAAATACAGTGCAAGTATGACACAAATTGGCAAGCATCCAAAGTAAGAAAAGGTAAGGTGGTGCCGGTAAAACTCGTAGACAAGTGAATGCTTTTTTATATATTTTTGTTTTCTTTAGCACATTTTTCTTCTTGTATAAATACATACATACGTAGATATTATGTGCAAATACTTTTGTGTACACATGTAAAATAAATATGCAGGTACATACATACATAGCAAAAAATGAAAATGGGGGAAAATAAAATAAAGTTAAATGCAATGCCAATGTCGCGGTAATTAGATAGTAAATGAACAGCAAATAAAAATATACAAAGAGCCGGTTTTTTGCACCGCTAGCAAAGCAAAGTAAGAGGCGATGAAAACAAACCAATTATTAAATTAAAACCGTAATAATAAAAAATAGTCCATATAGTACATACATAAGTATGTATGTACCTACAAAAAATAATAATTTTAAATACCTATGAATGTAAATAAACTCCCACTGCAAAAAATCTTCTCTTGGAATTTGATTATATAGAAAAACTTTTTATTTATCAGTTTTAAGCTTTCATAAACATATTTCACTAAAAGACGATAGGTATGTATGTGCATATTATTAAATAAAACTTACTTTAGTTGTCAACTTTTTTGTTTGCGAAAGAATCCTTTGTTAAAACCAAATTTTTATTAATCTTATTTTACTCCATGTACTTTTTCCGTATTTATTCACACTCTTCTTTTAGTGTAACCGGCTTTTATAACCTTTTTGCTGGTTGTATTTTTCTGTATTCTGTTACACCCTTTTTATTTTGTTGCGGATGAATCTATGTATATTTTGTTCCAAAATAATTTCACTTTAAAAAAAATCACTTTGTGTTTTTTATCTAAATAAATATATTAAAATTTTATTTAATTAAGGATATATTTTGCTGGTTGTAGTGTTAATATTACAAAATATATAATTTTGTTTTAACTTTATTTGTAAGATATTGAAATCACTTTTTTAACTTCTTTTTAACTGGACTAATCTTACTGAACCCGTTTTCTTCCAACTAAAGACAACCACTCACGACTCGTTACAAGACTCGAATGAAATTTTGTTTCGTTGGGTCTGCATTTTTCTTTCTATAAAGCCGGCTTTTGTGTTTCTTTACCAGTTTGATGGATTTTCGTTTGATTCGAACATGTTGTAAAGGAAAATCAAAAGACGTTAGTCCAATAGTTATTCGTTGGCATGCTTTAAGTTGTTAAATGAAAATGATATGTATGTTTTATATCAAACTTACACAAACTTTATTACTCATCGTTTTATAAATTAAAAAAATAAATTTAAATAAAATGAAAATCGCTCTTAAAATAAAGGGACTTTTTTAAAAAGAAATTTTAATTGTTTAAAATTTAAAGACGTCAATAGTTAAATAGAATATAAGTTTTTTTACGTAATTAACTTTATTTTTTAATTTAAAATTGTTTATCTTGCCATAAGAAAACCAATACAAATGTTTAAATAAAAATTTGATTTTCAAAGAAACCAAACAAAAATGTGTATGTATGTATGTACTTATTTTCAACACGATTCATTCAAGTAAATTATATGTAATTGATAAACTAATATAAAATATTCTCAAATGTTTAAATAAATAAGCTAAAGAACATATGTACATACATACATATGTATATATGTTGGGGAATAAAAACTTGTCATATGTCTTAAAACACAAACGAAAGGAAGTCATTTTATTTGTATAAACAATATTGTAAGCCATGTTTTGACGATAGCTTGTAGTTCTTACATATCAGTAACGAGAGGTGTACCAATACCACTTGTTGCACTAAACCAGCAATTGTGAAGATTATTATTTCATGACCGGTCTTTTATATGTTCCTGGACTTCTTATCCTGGACTGTTTATTGTCGTGGCTGTGTTGGTTAAATGACTGCTATTGACGGGCTTCAACCAATCATTAATGCTTTAAAATTGCTAAGTAATTGTTCCGCTTCCAACTAAAAATTGGTAGTGAGATTACTGTGTAATTTTTTGTTCTGAGTCTTTTGCAAATTATCCGCATATTTCGCAAAAAGGAATTACATAGCCCGAGCTCTCCAGCAAGGCGCTTGTGTATGACCTGCAATAAACATATGGCATGTAATAATGCAAATATTACAACATTATAATGTTGACATTTGTTGGACAAATTCAGAAAAATTCGCACCTTTATATATAAAGTACCTATATTTAAAAGGCAGTAATTTTTTAGGGATACGGTTAAGTGTTTTCGATATTTGTTTATATATTTTCAGCACGTAGAATCGCAAAGGCTCAACGAAAATCGGAGAGAAAAATTTGCTGAGCTGCATTTAAGCGCTTGGAAGAGGACCTAAATCTTGGCGAAGTTCTGACAAGAAGAATTGAATTAAAATTAACTGTTTGATAATGTTTTTTCGCCAGCCTTTAGCTTCCACAATAAGAACAGTCATAACAAATTTGCTTAAGCAAAAATCGTTCTTGCAGAAATGCACTAAATCTAGATTTTTTTCTTGTAAGATTTTCCGAATTTGCAAGGCTTGCCAATAAGTTGCAATCGATAGGTCAAAAAAGATTTCTTCAAAATTAAACCTCTCGGATCCCTAAGGTCATACGAAGCATACATAAACTTTTTTTTCATATTAAATTCGACCCTTGTATTTAATGGAACCAAATTTTAAATGTAGGTTCTTATTCAAATAGTAAAAACTATAAATAAATTAAAAAGAGTTAAACGTATACATGCCTACAAATGTGTGTATGCATGTACACATTTATACAAGTATGTAAGTATGAAAATTTGTCATATGGTTTTGTTGTTTAATTTTTATTGGAAACTAGTTAAACCCGGCGCGCGTTGCTACGCCCCTTAATGAATTGAAATGCATTCTGAATTTTAATTGAATATCAAGTGCAAAAACCTAAATATTATAATTTTTTTTTTATGGGCGTGGCATTGCCCACTTTTCTAAACACGAAATTGTAAAGTCACAACAGCTCAATATGTTTGCAAAGTTTCAGAAGAATCGGACCAGTGCAAGTACCTCAAAATTATAATTGTTTTTATGGGCGTGGCCCTGCCCACTTTTCTAATCACGAAATTTTAAAGTCATAATAGCTCAATATGTGTGCAAAGTTTCAGAATAATCGGTCTAGTGCAAGTAATTCAAAATGATACCTATTTTTTATGGGCGTGGCACTGCCCACTTTTCTAATCACGAAATTATTTAGTCATGACAGCTCGATATGTGTGCAAAGTTTCAGAAAAATCGGTCTGGTCCAAGTACCTCAAAATTATAACCTTTTTTTATGGGCGTGGCCCTGCCCACTTTTCTAATCACGAAATTATATGGTTATGACAGCTTAGTATGTGTGCAAAGTTTCAGAAAAATCTGTCCAGTGCAAGTACCTCAAAATTAAAACTTTTTTAGGGGCGTGGCCCCGCCCACTTTTATTATCACAAAATTATTTAGTCATGACAGCTCGATATGTGTGCAAAGTTTCAGAAAAATCGGTCAAGTGCAAGTAGCTAAAACTGATAACTAATATTTATGGGCGTGGCCCCGCCCACTTTTTTCCACCAATAAACACTCCCTGGTATGTGTACAACAACTTGCCAAAGTTTGAGTCCGATCGGTTTTACAGTTTCGGAGTCTATAGCTAACACACACACACACAGAGTTTCACTTTTTTATATAGATAGATAGATATGTATATATTTTCATGCATCAAGTAAGAGTGCTACAAGTACAAAGATTCTTCCAGCTTTGCATCCACATACGCACAAATAAAACACATTGTGCCACTTGAATATGTGTATACATGTTCTAATGTAAATACATATTGAACGCATTTTATCAACCCCTATAGAAACTAAAAGTGATGGTGTGATGACAAAACTAATAGCATTCAGTTTATGTGTATAGAATTATTGTTTTATTTTTCCATTTCCTTGCTTTTTTGGAATAAATAAATGCAGCCAACAGACAAACAGTCAGGCAGTTAAGCACACATACATGGTATTAAAGAATCATGGAGTTAAAATGAAAATTAATGGAAAAGCTATAATAAAGATAGGCAAAATTCAGCTGGGGTTTTAAACTAAGTGTATATTGTTATAAACTCATGGAAAAATATAATTTGATTTTGTTTTAGCCATTAAGAAAATATATACAAAGACTTCACCTGCCCGACACACCCTTAAAGTTAGTTTTTTGTTTTCTTTATTTTTTCATACAAGTTATTTTTAGTGGTGATCTAGTGGGTGGGTGATGGCAAGCAAACAAAAATATGCTCCAAAACACACAAAAGTGGGGAAAAAATCAATAGTTATTGATCATTTGGAACAATGGTTAAGGGTCAGTCTGCTATCTATCAAATATGCTTAAAATTTCTCTTTTTTGTGTAAAAGCAGGGAGGGCATTTATTTATATATTTATTTGGGGCCGTATTCATAAAAAATATTTTAGGTTTATTGTAAGCTTATTTGACAAATTTCTCTACAACATCTGTCAAATAAGACTTTAATAAACCTAAAATATTTTTTATGAATACGGCCCTTGGTAGTTACACGAAAAATAAAAAATTTAATAAATTTTTTTAAATAGTTGTTTTACTATCTATCTTGTTTAAATTGTTTATTAATTTAATTATTTTAATTTATTAGAAATTTTGTTTAACAAAAAGTAACCAACGGTAATTACTTGTGTTTAGACAAAAATGTGTAAAAACTAATTTCCATTTTTATGGCCAAACTAACACAAAGAGCTAATTAATACAAAACCATAAACTAAAAATCTATTTTTTACTTCCAGACCATCTTTTGCGTTGATTTAATTTGAAAACCGTACATTTTTTAATACACATTTCTTGATGGTCGTTTTACAGGGAGTAATAAAAAAGAGTGTTAAAAACTTAAGAAAAAAATTACATTAATTTAACAATTTTACTCTTACTATAATCTCAGAAAGATGTTTTATAACAATCCCGATGATAACTGCTTTAAATTATAACGTTGAATTTTATGAATCCCTTTAATATAAAGACTATTGTATGAATTCTTTCCTGTGTAAATTAAAGAGCATGCCGGTTTTTTCATTTATTTAGTTAAGTTATAAGTCAAAATAATTTATTATTTCAAATTGTCTCAAATAGTTAAAAATTAACCTGAGGGTGGGTTAAAATTGCGGAATTGCACTGGTGTTATTATTTCAATTTTTCCTTATGTCAACTTAAGCAGTTATTTCTTATTAGCAGAGAAATATATAGGGGGACTTTTTGTATTTTGTCCCCATTTAAAGAAATCACAGCATAAATAAAAAGTGCCAATTACCTTTAATTGAATTAACCCATTCTGGAACCGATACGTCCATTTGTAAGTTTAGGACTGGATCATTTAGACAAAAATTATTTTGTGTTCATATCAGCAATATGAGATTCCACTTTCAAATAGTTCATTTCACATCAGCAACGATATTTGGAGCAATATTAACGGTCTCCACCAGTATATGCGAAATTAAAAAAGTCTTCGATTAAGTTTGGACAGGAAAACAGATGACAGATGCAGTCAAATTTATTTAAAAAATGATAAATTGGATATAAAAAAAACAATCAGCTGATTGGACATTGAACATTACATTAAGAATAAATTGACAAAAAAATACAATATGTATTTCTGGTAGCTAATTTATCCTTTTGCATTACACAATATTTTTTTTTTTTAATTAAATCACAGCCTTGTTTGGGCAGAAAAATTCTTGCTACAACACCCTCTACACGTCCAGCCAAACAAATTATGTACATTCAAGCCATAGAAAGAAAACCAAAACTAAACAATGAATGCACAAAAACATCCATCTATGTATATTAATAGTGAAATATTTCGCTGTATTCATGCAACACAAATAAATAAATAAAATAAAGATTAATGAATATGCATGCATCACACCAAATGCATGTAAGTAGTCTGTTTTCTACGACTTTTGCCAATCATGCTCTGTTTATCACAATTAGTAAAAACTTTTAAGCTGATTCCACAGACAGTTAGTTAGACCGTCTAAGTTAGATCTGACTAAGTAAACTCTACACGATGTATGGTGCCTCTGTAGTAGCTAACTGATCAACTTATCAGTCCAACGCTTTTGGATGCGTGCGTCTTTCTTAATTTTGTTTTTATATTTTTTTTCTTCCATACACAAAGATTTTTTTATTGTTTGGTTTTTTTCGGATGAATTTCTTTTAATTTTTCTATTATAATAGATTTCAAATGCAGCCATTGACGATGACGAAGTACTAAATACTAATGCTTTATACATGTACATAGATACATACAAGTGTATTTTCAGATACATCTGTTGTAATTTACTCTACCTTACTTTAAGCATTATATTTAATTTTATAAAATTTTATTTGTTTATATTTATTTTAAGAAAATTTCTTTTTAAATTTTATTATTTTATTTTCAATTCTTCTTGCAATAATTTAAGACAAGTTAAATGTACAATAAAAAATTTCCATTTACTTTAGTTTTTCTTAATAGGGCATACATTATTCGTTTCAGTTGCAATCCGACATTTTGTTTTTAATTTATAATTTTTTTGTTTGTAAAAAAAGTGCAGCAAAGATGATTCTTTAACATATAAATCTTTATTATTAAAATATTGTAATTAATAATAATGATTTTCACCATAAAAAAAAACAACATTAACGGTTAAATTAATTTTAATTGTTGTTGCGAAAAAAAAATAAAACATTAAAATCTTAACCACAAAATAATGATATAAAAATTAATCATCTGCACTTGTGTTTTTTCATCACCCATATAATAAAACACTTAGTAATTTCCACTTCAAATGGAGCTAATGTTAAGGATATTATAATCATATCTCAGATCAAGGTACACTCAATTAGGTAGTTTCTATTGATCAGCTGTTCTTTTCCAAATGTCAAAATATCAAACACTGTTTCTTTTCTCTCATAATTCTCAAAAGTCAAACTTTATACACAAATATTTTGTAAAAAATTGCATGGTTTTTCAAACCTCTCTTATAACCTAAAAAGTAGACACAACAATTAAACAATGTACATATAAAACATACACAAATTTTTAATTTCTTTTCTTATGAATAATCCAGTTTGCAGACTTAAATTTTATTTTAGTTTGTATGCAAAAATTTACAGCATTTACATGTGAAAGGTGATTGTATTTCGGAGAGAACCATTTGAAAATATTTTTTATATGAAGTTAGTTAATTGGGAATTAGGAGAAAATAGAAAAAATTTATGAAATTTTGACATTTCAAAATGACAAGTACATATATGTTTACAGAAATTTTAAGAAACTGCTTTAATGTGTGAATGTAGGGTCAAATAAATATTGGCTAGAGCAATCAGAGCAAAATGATGCTTGTAAAGTTTTTAACCAGACAATAAATACTTAATGATTTTACTTTGGATGAATGTCATAACTTCTACTAAGTACTATCGAAAGCAAGTTGCATGTAAATAATGAATGTTATTTAAAATGTTATTTGAAACTATAAATAAGAAATTAATTATTAACAAAATTGTTTATTAATGATTGTTTAATAGAAGGTAAAATATAAAATTATTGAAATCATTTCTACATACGCGTTGTAAAAATTTACTATCATAGTATTTTGCATCTGCTGAATACAAACTTTACCTAAGATGTAACTACTAGCAAAATTGCAAACAATTACTGTTGAGCTTAAAAATCTTTATACCAAGTATACAAAATACAACCCCTTAGAATTTTTATCTGCTTTTCGCCCTGAACTCAATTGCCTCCAAAACTACTGAATAGATAGAGGTACCTTGATACCTGGATTAACATACAAAGTACTTTTTATCGGGAGACAATATATCATTTCTTACAGAAAACATAGGGTACTAGAAGATTAGTAAATAATAACTGCATATGCGTACACAACAGAAAGAGTTAAATAAAATAAATGGCTCTAACAACAATAAACTATTAATTTGCACTAACGATGTCAGAGTTTATCTTAAAATGTATACAATACTTAAATATTGTTGAAAACATTAATGCGAACCGTTCAAATAGTCCTTAATAAAAACCGATTAGTTTTTGTATTCAAATAGTCCTTAATAAAAACCTAGTACTATTTCTATTCAGTTCTATAAGTACTAATGAAAAACATTTAAGCTAAACTACTACTAACTAGCAAACAAACAAACAAACATAAGAAATTAACATGTTATTTACATTCATTTTAAGGCACCATCAAGGCGAATTTATACAGGTGAAATTATCAGCCCAGCTGATAGGGAACACTACTGTCAAACTCCATGTATAAAAAATTATTGCTTGTTTTTTATAAGTGGTATTTGACAGCGAACATCACAGCGAATTCGCCGTTGCATATACCTGTATGAATATGCCTTGGGCACCATCATCAGTTTTTAAATTTTGATTTAAAAGATTGCTAAACTGTTACAAAAGGGGGAAAAATGGCCGTTTCTACACCCAACTGTCAATAAGGTTTCACACCGCCGTTAAATTTTATTATATCGTCTTGGACTATTTTGCCCATTTATTTGCCTAAAGTGTTGCCAGGATTATTAAAAATATGTACCAATATTTTATCACCTGGGTATCAATTCTCGTTCTATGAAACTATGAAATGAAAAGTTTTTGTGTGTAATATCATATGGTGCCACCATACCCTTCGCTATACAAAAACTTTTTCATTTCACAGTTTCACAGAACGAGAATTGAGCCCCTGTTCTCTTAATTGAAATGTTTTGATATATATATATATATTGATCTTTATGACTAGCATGTAAACAATTAATACATTATTCAGAATTTTCACTTCAAGTTATAGGTAACAAATTTTAACTTTAAAGACATAGTAATAATTGGTTGTCAGTTTTCAAAATAATCAAAAGTTGATAAAACGAATTTCGTAAAATAATTTTGTTTCATAAAACCTTTAAAAATTAATTTAAATATGTTTTAAATATTAATTTAAATATGTATATTAATTTAAATTACAAAAAGGTCGATTCACCCATCTGTTTGAAACAAATTTTAGTTCCAAATAAATTTTGGATATGAATTATTATCATTTGAGTATATAAATATGAAAAACAAAACGAAATTACAACTGCAACAAACCTTGCAACCAAGGTCTATTAAATAAGGTCTGTGCAACTCTACAAAAACATAAAGCAAAACAAATATACGGGCATTTTGTTAGTGTAAAATTACTCTAAGGTAGTCAAAAACAGCTGACTAAAATACCAAAAAACTCATCCAGGTGAAATTATCAGTCCATCTGATGGGAAACGTTACTGTCAAACTCTATGTATAAAAAATTTTTTTCTTATGAGGTATTTGACAGAGAGCAGCACAGCAAATTCGCCGTTGCATATACCTGTATTTCAAGACAACAAAAATAAATTGTGTTAATAGTAAATATTTGCTAAAAATATGGCTGATAAAGATAAAATAGAAGTCTAGACGATGTCTTGAAGAAGCGTGCTGTTTCACAAGGTATGCTGGGCCAGAAAGATGCTAGTTTCGCTGCTGGTGTTGTACAAATGGTGCGTGAAGGCAAAATAGCTAATCGTTGTATTTTCTTGGCCTGTGAGCCAAGTAATGGCAAGGCTGCTATAGCTGTTGGTGTGGCTCAGTCCTTGGGTACAGAAACGCCTTTTACCAGCATGTCCGGCTCGGAAATATAAATCATAAGTTGAAAAATTATCAATCATAAAATTGAAAAACATAAATGTCGCCCTAAAAAGGTAAACAAATTTTGACAACTTCGAGTAGTAAACATAGGGGAGCAAAAAACGATCAGCTGATTAGATGAACAGACCTTATTTAATAGACCTTGCTTGCAACATAATATCTCAGGAAATTTTGTTTTTTTTTTTTTTGGATCAATAATATCAAAATATTAATATTTTATATTAACGCAAGGAGCAGCATATAATTTTAATTTTGGATATATGTACCTCTACATAAATATATTAGTCGTCTGGAAATCACAGACCATCATATTCTGTGCTGAAAACCTTAGTCACAATAACCTTTTTAGGACGCCATCTAATCCACTTTCCGTTAATAAATGTATTTATAAATCGCAAATACATATGTACTCTAATTAAAAAATATTTATTGCAAAGCGTAAAATGGTAACATTAAAAATTCTACAATTAAAATTTAACTTTAGCAAATCTACACATTAACTTTAAAATATATATAGCAAACGATTTTAAATTCCAACATACATTTATGTATCAAACAAATTGCTATATTGGGGATAAAACCCCCAATTTAACAAAACTGTAAGGCGGTTTTTTTTATAAACACTGGCATCACTATTCAGTTGTCATAGAGTGTTTTCATAACAAAAAATTTATACTTGTCAGAACTTTGAGACACAGAACACAAAATTTATTTACATCCGAGTTGTTTCTTAATATTCCATCGAATACATTTTTTTTTGTAACTTTTAATAACTATTAATGCTTTTAAATATAGTAGTATTAAATACATAATGTGATTTTGTTAAGTTTTAAACAATGGCTGCCAAATGAAAAAAAAACATAGCCTTAAATAATGGGATCTAATGAGAAAATTCAATATGAATTTGAACAAGTTCTAGTGAATGTTTTCAATAAAATAACTAAAAAAAAATTTATTACAGTAAAATTAATAAATAACCTAAACAAAAACATTATAATTGAAACTAAATAATATATAATAACTAACTACTTTGTGTGTGTTACAATAAAAGAAATTTATTAAGCAAAAAAACAGAACCAAAAAAGTCAAGTATAAGTTTGTGTGTATTATTTAAGAAGAAAGTAAAAAACAAGAAAAACTAAAGGTTTTTTTATCTTCTTTCTTTGCTCTTGCATTGCTGTTGTTTCTGTTGATAACAAACAACAGTGCTTGTTAAATGTTTGTTGGGAATTAAGGTGTAAAAGGTGAAGTGTATTACACTTCTATTTTGCTTTTAATGCAAACACTTCCTCATTAATTTGAGATTTCAAAGTTCGATTGCTCTTATCACTATATTGTTCCAGCAATTTGTACCTGCTAACAATGGATATTATAGGATTAATTAGAGCCACTACAAATGATTATGGTGACATATTCTCTGATGCTTGGTTTCACCTAATTAATATGGAATTCAAAGCAATGGTAAGTTTTATAAAAAAAATTATGTTATTGTTTACTATAAATACCTTACTTTTTCCCAATATATGTACTTATATACATATTTATCTATTTACATACTACGTATGTAGTAAGTACCCATATAAAGGGTGTTTTTTTAAGTCCGATAGAACTTGAAATTGTAAAAAATAACACAAAAAATTAAATTGTAATCAAAATTTTTTTTTTATTCGAAAGATCAATACGTGACATTAACATTTGAAAATGATTTCGGGCATATGGGCACCGCGGCTGTTCTTGACGAAGCGCATTCTGGACGTCCAATTTTGGGCCACTTTTTCGAGCACTGCTGGCCGTATGTCACGAATAACACGAACAATGCTGGCCTCCAAGGCGTCAATTGTTGCTGGTTTATCAGCATAAACCAGTGACTTCACGTAGCCCCACAGGAAATAATCGAGAGGTGTCAAATCGCACGACCTTGGAGGCCAATTGACAGGTCCATTTCTCGAAATCAACTTATCGCCAAATTTTGATTTCAATAAGTCGATGGTTGCGTTCGCCGTATGGCACGTAGCGCCATCCTGTTGAAACCACATCTCCTCCGGATCAATGTCATCCATATTTTCAAACAAAAAATCATTGATCATGAAGCGGTAACGATCTCCATTGACCGTAACGCGAGCTCCGGCCTCATTTTTGAAGAAATAAGGTTCGATGATGCCACCAGCGTGAAAACCGCACCAAACGGTGCATTTTTCTGGATGTAATGGAGTCTGTAGGGTCTCTTGTGGATTGGTCTCGCTCCATATGCGGCAATTTTGCTTATTAACAAACCCGTTAAACCAAAAATGCGCCTCATCACTGAACACAATTTTGCGATAAAATTGGACGTCCAGAATGCGCTTCGTCAAGAACAGCCGCGGTGCCCATATGCCCGAAATCATTTTCAAATGTTAATGTCACGTATTGATCTTTCGAATAAACAAAAAATTTTGATTACAATTTAATTTTTTGTGTTATTTTTTACAATTTCAAGTTCTATCGGGCTTAAAAAAACACCCTTTACATATATAAAAAGAATAAAGTGATTCATTATTCGCCTATCTTAAATAGTTGCGACCAGAGAGTTAAAATTCAGTTACTAAGTTTCATTTGAAATGATCAAGGCGTCCGGGAGAAATTATTAAAAATTTTTCCCTTATAATGAAATAAGGTGAAATTAGTGTTGGGAATATCGACTGTGCAGTTTTTAAAAGGGTATAAATGGAAAATTTTAGAACTTGACGATTTACTTTGTTTTTTGATAAGTTTTTATTGATGGTTCCAGCCTTAAAGATAGAATTTTTTTAGAGGGAGTGTAACAGGAAAAAAACATGTAAAATGCCATAAGCGTTACAACGTTAAATCATTTTTATAGCATAAAAGCCTTCATTATCCCAAAATAGATACAATTTAAATATAAGCAAGAAAACGTATGCCTGGTGTAGCAAACAGCATTATTAAATTGAAATAAATAATAATAAAAAAATATACTATGCCGTTACTAATAGTTTGTCAGGTCGTTTAAACGCAAATGCAAATAAGAAACTTTTTCATAGATAATATATTTAGCTATGCTAATAGGTACAACTATTATTTATTTATTTCAAATATACCTACCTACAGTACAACAAGAAATCTTATTTAACAGTAAAGTTTAGATAAAGGCATATATTTATGTACATATGTATTTAGGTTCCTATATATAGTGCATATTTTATAAATTGTTATTTATCACCACAAATATAATAAATTTTTTTTTTTTTATTTGTTAAATAGAAAGACACACTAACTATCACTTTTATTATCAACCTCTACCACCCTTATTGAACTACATATCAGAAAATTTTTTTATATTTCGGTGTTATTAAAAATTTTAAAAAATTTGTGTGTGTGTGTGTGTGTGTATATGTACATATATGTATATAAAATAAAAAACTTTATGCAAAAACAAGTTAATTTCTAAAATTATTATTTTTTATATTTTCCAGAGGCTTTTTTTAAAGGTCTGTTGTTTGTTTTGCTTTTTATGATTTTTATACAAGCAAACTTTAATTCTGTAGTTCTAATTTTTTGCATAATGTAAAAGTAATTCTTTGTACCTATGTTCATAGGGTACAGCCGTCATTTCTAATAAATACATATATTTTTAATAAATTTTACAAAGAGAAATAATCAGGTACAAATTTCCATCTTAATTTCCCTAATTAACATTATAAACACCACATTTTTTTTTTTTTTTTTGTAACAAGGTAATCGTTTTTATTTTTATTTAATATATAGGCTTTTATTTAGTTAAATGTTTAACGATATTACATATGTACTACACATTTATCAAATAATAAAAAAAAAAAATACAGCAAAAATTTTTTAAATTAACATCAAACTCTTTTTATGAAGAGCACGAAAACTGTAATGATATAAAATCGGGGAAAAAATTAATCCATTATATCTTTAAAACCCTCGAATTGTAGGGCACAGACGCTCTTCATAAAATTATTGAAATGTGGAACTTTAAAATATTTAATGATAATTTTTTATTTATTGTATGTACATATATAAAAAGTATTACTAATACTAATAAAAATTATTAAATAAAAAAAAGTAAATTAGTTTATTTTACAATAATACAAAAAGATTATTGCATGAGTATTTTTAAAAAGCAAATAATTGTTAATGCCTAAGTACATAAATTTGTTATACGTTTTTATCAATACAATTTTCGACCTTAAAGATTAATGTCATTATTAAAGAAGGTTAATTAATGAATGTATTTACAATCTGGAATATTTATTATTATTTAAATGTAAAATACTTCAGATTTTAAAGATAAGTGATTTACTTTTTGTTCAAGCCAAAAAAAATTTCTTTGAAATTCGAAGAATTTATATTTCTGCACTTTTGGAACTTGAGAAACCAATTTTGAAAAAAATTTAAAAGAATGTAAAATATGAAATATATAATCTTTGATTTCTTAGTTAGGACAAAAATTTAGAAGGAGAGATATAAAAGAAGTTTGAATGTTATCTGGTCGTGAAGCATTTCCGTGCAAATCTGATCTAGAAGTCGTCGGCTTCCAAATTCTGGAATAGTCTAGGAAACCACTCGGACTGCCTAATAATGTTAGAAATTTTAGCAAGACTTAGCGTTGTTATCTCTGAAAGACTTTATAGTCTGCAAGCAATAAAAAATAGACTTTCGAACATTTTTTAAATACTATTATTTTAAAATTGAATAAAGCATAAAGTGAAATAGTCAAATTTATACTCTAAAGAAAACAAACATTTTGTTGAATCATCAACGTAATTAGGATTTATATATAACCGACTACTGAATATTTTATAAAACTAATATATTGAAATTTTTTGAATTAACATTTATCTTTGATTTGCTTAATTATTATTTAATACACTTAAAATTTACTTAATTCTATCCAATAAAAAATGAATACTTAATTGTCAATAACTAAAGATTTCCTCAATTAAAAGAAATATATTATTTTTTGTCTTGCATTATAAAAGAACATTTATTTATTCATTAGCGTGAACATATACAAAACCTGTTAGTTTTCCTATTTTTATTTATTTTGACTTTCTTTAATTAACCTTTAAAGATCAAATCTATTAGGAGACACATTTCACAAATTATAAAAATGTAAATTTCAAATCTAAACGGTCAAAGAACCCAACAACAAAATACATACATACATACCTTTGTTTAAAAGTACATAAGATATGTACATGTTCTCTGGTAACAATATTAATACTGAAATACGTGAATTGTTAATTTTTTTTTTTTGTACAATCACATTATGTAATATAAATACATGTTTTTTAACCTGAACAAGCACTTAAACAAATCAAAAATTTCTTTATGCTTTTATTGCAATTACAATTGCATTTTGTTCAGTTTTATTATTTAAAAAAGCATTTAGTAATTCTTTAAATCCACATTCATAAGGTATTATGAGCAATTAAAAAACACATGCATATTGTTTTTGTCTGCATATGTCACACAAATGTTTTCTTTATCTTCTATATATATAAAAGTGAAACTCTGTGTGTGTGTGTGTGTTAGCTATAGACTCCGAAACTGTAAAACCGATCGGACTCAAACTTTGGTAAGTTGTTGTACACATACCAGGGAGTGTTTATGGGTGGAAAAAAGTGGGCGGGGCTACGCCCATAAAAAATTAGTTATAATTTTTAGCTACTTGCACTTGACCGGTTTTTCTGAAACTTTGCACACATATCGAGCTGTCATGACTAAATAATTTCGTGGTCAGAAAAGTGGGCGATTTATTTATTGTAGAATAAAAAAAAAATTAAGTTTGACAGATGTAGTCAAATTATTACAAAAGTTGGTATCACTGATAAACTGTAGTATATAAAAAAACAATCAGCTGATTGAATACTGATCAGCTGATTGAATAAAAAAAATTGCTGCTTTAGTTTTTAAATTAGTATTATTCGATTTGTTTTTTCTTTCGTTTGGTATCAATAATTAAGCCTATAAAAATGCATTTTTGTTTGGTATTAACACGCCTTTATGATCAACGTCAATCGGGCTTAAAAAAACACCTGATATTTATTAAAAGCTAAAATATTAATTTTCAGGTACCAAGAAAAATAATTGTTTGAAAATGCACTGTTTTTAAAGTATTTTAGGTTAACGCTAATAATATTGCAATTTGAAAACATCAAGAAAATTTTAAATTAAATAAACATTTATTAATTACGGGAAATTTTATTGGTTACGTCTATTTCGTCAAATATTTGCCTAATGTGAACCTACCTTAAGGCAGAGAGCTTAGTTGTATGCTAAAAAACGAAATAAAAAAATTGTGTATATGAATTAGCAACATGCAACGTTCTTATTTATTGATTGATTTTTGATTCCTTTCTAATCCTATTTTGTACATTTGCTCGATTCACAAGCTGCCACAGGAGTTGTACGTCGTAGTAGTTGTACACATTTTGTTGAAAATTTCTACATTAATTTTTTATACAACATTTACAACAATTTTTTCTTCAATATGAACAAGTAAATTTCTTACAACCTACGATTTCTACGACAGATATAAATATTCAAAATATTCCATTTTGCATGGATATGAAGCGTTAAATTTATTAGTTTTTAAAATAAAAGATAAATTATGAAAAGAATAAATTACTTTCTTACTGATATAAAATATAAATATTTATATTTTATTGATTTACAAAAATTTTTCTAAAAACTTTTATGAAAATGGCAGTAGATCATAAAATTTACAACTGAGTAAGCAGTTTTACTGAATCTGGTCTCCAGATCAATGGTCATATTGGATGTTGTATGTTCACCAAAAAAGTTGATTAAGGCTTTACAGTGTAATTAAAATGAAAAAATAAATGTCTAAATGCTCAGTTAATAGAAAAACCCGTTTAGACAGAAACAAGTTATTTAAAACAAATCTATATCGGCTCAACCTATAGACTACCAAATAAAAAGCCCAGATTTACGTGATCCTTTCAACTTGAAAGCTGTTATGATGTCAGACCAAGGATTTTGTGTTTACATTTGGTTTTTCTAATAAAGAATTTTTATTATATTTCATTATTCGAATGGTTGTTGGAATAAGTAAAAATAATCAATTAGAGATTGCTTAAACAAAAATGTCATCCAAAAATTATCTTTAAAATATGTGGGCCCTTCAGTTGCGATTCATATTTCAATTCAGTTGAATAAACATTTGATCGTCTCTGGCATTAATATTGATCAAATTGTACAACTTATCGCAAATGGCGGGGGTCGCATGTTGACAACTTCATGTCTGTCGGCTTAAATATTACATTTTATTTTATCATTCAATGCGGGTAATGCATTTCACATCAACTATAAACAACCACTATTCTAGTTTAATTTATTTGTTTTTCTCAAAAAATCATTTCTTTAACTAAAAATAGATAAAAACTGAGACCATAATTAAAAATTAAAAATTTTTTTGTGCAATAAACACTTTAAAATAAGCTACAAAAGTCCAAAAAACATTTTTTTTTAGTTTGTTATACAAATTAAAAAAGGCTCTATTAAAAACAAATTCGTTTTTTTAGATTTTTTTTTAATTAAAATTAAAATTTCTAGTTTTACTTTTACTGTTAAAACCAAATTGGTACTTTCTTACTTACTTACTTAAAGGAGTAAAGTTTTTTTTTTTTGTAGCATAATTAACATCCGTTAAACTTACAACAGTATAAGCAGTACGTCAAACTTTAGGTTAACTTCGTAATTAAGTCAAATGAGAAAATTTTCGGATTACAATACCTTTGGGACACAGATTAATAGATAAGGAATACTCAACTAAAATGATTGAGACGCCGAAAATAAATACAAGTAACTGTATACCCAGAACTTCTCAGCTTTAATTCTTGAAAATATAAGTCTTGCTTGTTTCTGATGACTAATTAACAGAATTTTTATTAATTTTTAAAATTAAAATTCAAAAAAAAATATCTAATAAAGTCACCATGGGGTGACTGCCTTATTCATAAAAAATATTTTAGGTTTATTAAATGCTTATTTGACCGATGTTGTACAGAAACTTGTCAACTTAGGCTTCAATAAACCTGAAATATTTTTAATGAAGACGGTAATTAATAACTTTTTCATTTATATAGATATACCGGAGGTTCACTGATTTAAAGGCACAAAAAAAAATTCCATATTCAGAAGCCTGTATCTTTTGCAATGTTTAACCGTTTGCAGAATTTTTAAATAAAAATGACAGCTAGACATCTTGAGATATAAAAAAATCACGTTAATAGTGGTTTCTTAACTAAAGAACTTTTTCTGAGTAATTTATAAAGAAAAAGTCCAAAAATGTGCAAAAGATACAGGATTCTGAATATGGAATTTTGAGTTTCTTGAATCATTGAACCGGAGTGTATATAGAATAATAGAATTTTGTTATTTAAATCAAATTCATCGTCGACACTTCACGTCAAAATTTCGCCGTAAGAGATTTACTTCGGAGCGATAGACTACGTTTAATTAACGCTGCCGAAAATATTGAACGTGCAGAACAGAATGTTAACGAAACACCAGAAACATCTATTAAAAAGGCGTGCTGCTCCCATATAAGGTGCAATTAATGCACGAATTAAAACCCGCAGTTCATCGGCAATGTTTATATTTTGAATTTGGCCAGAAGTCAACTTTATTGAAAATCTGAATTATGGGCTGCCAAGAGCCGTTCATCAATGCCAATAGAACCCCAATAAATGTTCAGAATGGTCTGACGTTATATCAAAAAATAAGGCCGGGTCTTTGTTCTTTGAAAATGAAGATTAAAGTTCTATAAACGTAAATGGACAACAACTGGCCGCATTTTTTAGTCAAATTTTTGGAGAAATTTTTCTAAAAATTTCTAAATTAATTGATTTACTTTAGGGTTATTTGAAGGAGCGAGTATATGCGAAAAGCCCAAAACAATTCTTGTACTCAAAACCAACATTGTTGTAGATATTTAAAAACTACAGCCATACATTTTGATAGATGGAAAATGTTGTGACATTGTTTTTTATACATAGTGTAAAAAAATAGCCATTTTGTATATTTTATAATCTGAAAAAAAAGAAATATATATATGAACAAAAACAGTTGTTAAATTTTAAACCCGGTTGTGACTTGGCCAAGCCTATACATACGAGTTTATTAGAAAATAGTGGGCGTCAGAAAGTTGATTCTAAGCAGCACACGGACAGTCAGATGGATATATATGAATGTATGTAGTTAGCTGAGTTGATTCCTCTAAAACCGATAAAATCATCATATAACAATATTTAATATACATAATCATAATATGATATCACACAATCATAAAATAGTTTTAAATTATCATAATGTGATCTCACGTAACCATAAAATCATAACAAAATTATAATACGACTACAAATTCTATACAAAATCTTAAGCATGTTCTAAAACAACTTATTAACAAACATTAAATACTATCATAGTATTTCCTGCTATTTTTTAAGGACAACCGTATCTAAGATTTCGTGAAACATTAACATTAAATAAAAAAATTCAAACAAATACATTCTTAATTCTCGTGGTAAAACAATTGTTAAAGAAATAAAGATAACCAAAATTTGTTTGCGATAACTAAATATTATTATAGAGAATAAAATAGACCGTCGTTATCATGCCGTATTGAGTTTTATCAGTAAAATTATTGCAATATTACAATATAATTTTTTTAAACAAAAAAAAATTTCAGACAAATATTACAGCCCTAGATTCATACGAATGGATGGATGCTACTCATTTTTAGAATTAGAAAAGGTCTTAGGAAATATATATACTTTTTTTGGTCTTAACCATAAATTTGGATGATTTTTAAACGATATGTAAAAACAATATAGCCCCAGCATTTGCTTGATGTACTCGTAATACATAGAATTATTCTACTGAAATATTTTAAATATATTTTGATCATACTGAAAAAGCTATAGAAAAGAAAGTTTTCTAATGCATTATAACTTTATTTTGAAATTCTTTTCAACAAATCTTACAAGAACATGAAAAAAAATACGCTCTTCGAAGCAATTTTTTTACTGGTTATTCTGGTTATCCATCTATATATATTTATATATATAAAAATGGTGTAATAAATGTATAGTAATTCATAAAATGAGAACGGCTGGGCCGATTTCTGTAAATTGTCAGTTGTTCGTATTTTCGAGGAGAAGATTATTACGGAAGAAAATTTTGGAAAATCTCTATGGAAAAATCGGAAATCGAGGTTTTTTATGAAATTTTGTGTATAATCATTCCTTAATGGCTTTTCAAATGAAAAAAAAAGTTATACGTTGACTTAGATTTTGCGCAATCTGACAGGTGTCATTTTGAGCGAGGCGAAGTTCGCCGGGTCCGCTAGTATTTATATAAAATAGTTCATATTTATATTTAAAAAATATATATTTTAGATTATCTATCCTTCATAAGTTAAAAGCACTTATAAAGGCTTTAAGATCAGAAAATTTTAAAACTTATTACGAAATTTTCGTATTTTTGATATGGATGCTAATTGTTTGTATTTTATGTTTATTTGGCGATATCATCCTAAATACGTTATTTTGGAGTTGCATTTGAAATTTCAAATGGTTAATATGTATGTTATTAATGGGCATAATGATTCCTTCCTTCGAAAAATTCTGCTACATGGTGTATAAGTATAAAGATTTATATCAATATTTGCAAGTCTTGTTTAATAATGTGATTAAATTTATTATAAATCTAACGAGTGTTTATAAAAAAATAGTACGAAAGTTGAATAACAACTGCAGCAACTCTTATCTTATAAAAATTAAAAACAAAAAAACTACAAAGCAAATAGAAAAACAAATTTTAATCAAAAAGAACTTAAGAAGGAAGGGTTGTGGGGAAATCTTTGTATTGAATAGAATTAAAAATTATGTAAATATGTAGAAAAATAAAAAAATACTCGATTCGAAAACAACATTTGCAATAACAGAGAGAGAAAAGGCGGAAATTTAAATAAAAAGTCGACCACTAGGTAACAGTTTGTTATTGTTGTTAGTATTGTTGTTGCTTTAGCGGTTGCTATAAATAATATATCTACAATCTAAATAAAAACACATTCCGCATACACACATGCATATGTATGTATGTACTTACATATGTTCTAGTGTCGTATCGACATTAGAACTAGAAATTATAAATATTTACCTACCCTGAAGGAAACCTGGGGGCAAGTGTCTCCAAGTCACCAGTTTTGTCGACTATAGTGGTGACTTCTTGGCGACATTGTCAACAAAGTGTCTACATTTTTTTTTAATTTTCTTTGATGAGAAAAAATATGTATACACAATAAATAAGAGCTCTAATTAAATGAAATATACCTAATTTACTTTAAATATTTGATATTTAATGAATTCCTTAATTTTTTTTTAATAAAACATCATATTTTAACAAAAGTTTCATTAACGACGTCTATTTCAGACAAGTATCAAAATGTAGACTAGAATTACTTAAATGCACTATTGAATCTATGGTGACAATGTCTACATATGGTCCCAAAAGAACTACCTACTCAGTAGTACCAGTGTCAGTAGTAGATTTCCAATGACACGCACATGGAAAATGTCTATAGTAAAAAACCATTGTCGGGGGTATAATAAGTCAGTAGTACTGGTGACAGTGTCAATAGTGAATCAGTACTGATTCACTAGTGACATTTCCTACAGGGTACATACAACTAGTACATACATACATATGTACATAAATATTGTTTTGTTTGTATGTATGTATGCATGTACAATTACAAACCGCCAAAATTAAATATACATATTTATGGTAAACAATATTTACGAGTAATACGTTTGTTATTGTTTATGTTTTTTATACTCTTGACACAGTGAAAAAGGGTATATGTAGGTTTGTCATTCCGTGTGAAATTTCTACAATTTTCATTTCCGACCCCATAAAGTATATATTTTCTGAAAGCTTATGAATAGGGGAGTCGATTAAGCTCTGTCAGTCTGTCCGTCTGTCCGTGTGTATGTTGAAATCAACTTTTTGAAGCCCCCCGACATAGGTTGGACCCGGGTAAGGTATTAAAATATCAGAAATATTCGGGAGTAGATCGGTATTGAAAATCAGAAACATCGGTACATAAACAACTGAGATATGAGCAAAAATCCACGACCACCTCGATTTTTTTTTCACAAAAACAACATTACAACAACAACATACATACATACAAACGTGTATACTGGTTAGAGAAAACGTGCCATCGAATCCCAGCTGAGCCAAAAAATTTTTTTTTTAATTTTTTTTATTGTTTTTTTATTTTTTATTTAATTTATTATTTATATTTTTATTATTATTTTTTTTTAATTTTTTTTTTTAATATTTTGTTTTATTTTTTTTGTTTTATATATATTATATATATAATAATTTTTTTTTTAATTTTTGTTTTTTTAAATATTTTTTTAAATTTTATTTTTGTATTTTTTTTTTTAACATACATACGTGAACTTATAATTTTATATATTTATGTTTTTATATGTATGTACGTATTTCATATGGGATGAATGGTGACACAAACTACTGTTATTGCATGACTACACGTTGTGAAGGGTATATAAGATTCGGCACGGCCGAATATAGCGCTCTTACTTGTTTATTTTCGAATCGACATTAACAATTTTTTATGACAATGTCGAATACGAAGAACCAAACCAAAACTACAGAAAGTGCAATAGTATTGAAAATAAATAAATAAATATTAAAATGTGTTCAAAGATAAGTTTTTAATTTTTAACCCTAGACACAAACCTTATAAGTCAACAGAGCTCTGTTAGCCACTTAACAGATCTAATGTAATCACCTTAAATTTTGTTTTTTATAACCTTCACAGTGAGTGTGAGGTAATAGGTATAGGTTTGTCATTTCTTGTGAAATTTCTACAATATTCATTTCCAACCTTTTAAAGTAAAGGTTAAGCTGAAAGCTTATGAATGGGGGAGTCGATTAAGCATTATCCGTCTGTCCGAGTGTATGTTGAAATCAACTTTTTGAAGCCCCCGACATCGCCAAGACCCGTGTAAGGTATCAAAATATCAGACAAATTCGGGAGCAGATCGGTATTGGAAACCAGCATAATCGCCCCATAACTTTCTGAAATATGGGCAACTAAGTAAATACGACAGCCTCTATATTTTCGCTTATTTTTACCCCAAAAAATAAATTTTCCAGCCCTAGAATAATTTATAGACACGGTTTTTACTATTTATAGATTTGGTATGCCTCTGGAGATATTCATGAAAAATTTTGGACAAATTGGTTGGTTATAGGCAAAAATTATTTGAAAAATTAAAATGAAGAGGTAGTGTTCAAGAACATAACCGGACAAAAAAACAAAAAAAATCCCTAAGAAGTTTCTTGTCTGGCAAGCCATTTGCAGTTGTGACAAAAAATCCAATCATTTCAGGCAGCAGGTACAACAAACACCAAAATATATATTACGTAGAGATTGGCTTTTTATTTTTAGCCCGATTTGGCATCATGCCACTGTGGAAAAAAGGTCCTTGAATGGTATTCAAACAATAATAAATCCATCCAACTCTCTACAACTTCGGCCTATGGAAAGGTAAAGGGTAAAGGGTCTGATTTGACAGATAATTAGTTGTATCCTTCCGCTGAACGAATATGGTTGTGTATATGCTTGAACAACGCTGGGAAATATTGCGACATTACTTTGGCCGATTTTGCAAAAAAAAAAAATCATCTTTTCAGGTGAAGCTCATTGTCGCATTTGGGGCACAGAAAAACCATGTTAAATTTGGTGCCTTACAGAGCTCTGTTACGTTTGTCCCGAGGCTTATAATTAAAAATGTAACTTCATGCGCATTCTACTTATACATTGTAAAAAAGGAAAGATATATAGAGACAGAGAGAAAGAAAATGAGATTTAACAATATGCTTAAACAGTTTAAAATGTACCGAAAAAAATGTTAATAACTTTTTGTTTTTTTTTACTTTTACTTTTAGCTCACAGTTTATATATCCATTGGTCTTTTAACAATTATCCTCATTATCTGGTATATGTTCTATAGAAAATGGTTACGTGATAAAGAACGAGAAAAGTACCTTTTGGAGCAGAGTGCTTACTCTTCTGCCGCCG
This sequence comes from Phyto melanocephala, assembly GCA_941918925.1. Classification (NCBI taxonomy): domain Eukaryota; kingdom Metazoa; phylum Arthropoda; class Insecta; order Diptera; family Rhinophoridae; genus Phyto; species Phyto melanocephala. The sequence continues at coordinate 133,254,476 of OW799234.1, read as the reverse complement.
ATTTGAGGGGTTTACGTTTTCGTAAAAGAGACAAAATGCTCTTTTATGGCCGTCGCATGTTGCGCAAAGTGAAAAATGTTTCTGGACAAGTATACGGCGGTCAAGGCAGAAAGCGCAGGGCAGTTATGCGATTTGCCAAAAGACTTTTACAATTGAGAAGAGAAAATATTCCCCTACAAATGAGAACAGTTGAACCGCCTGCCGAATATTTGGAAGAAACAATAGAAGGTTCTGATCGTGTACCACCTGATGCTTTGTACATGCTGCAAAGTATACGAATTTTTGGCCATTTTGAAAAGCCTATATTCCTTAAACTATGCAAGCACACTGAAGTTTTATCTTTGGAACCTGGAGATTTTCTCTTTAAAATCACCGATGCCGATGACAGTGTTTTCATAGTGCAATCTGGTCAAATAAATGTTTTCATATCAAATGCGGACGGTAGTACATTGTCACTGAAAACTGTTCGAAAGGGTGAATCTGTTACTTCTCTATTGAGTTTTGTAGATGTCTTATCCGGCAATCCCAGTTATTATAAGACCGTGACCGCTAAAGCAGTTGAAAAGAGCATAGTTATAAGATTGCCAATGCAAGTGAGTATGCAAGAAATTATATTTAATCACTTCAATGAATCGAATAAAAACTAACTTACTAACCATGATATATTGAGAATATCTTGAACTAATAGTTGACTGAATTAAAACATCTTGCTAAGAACTGTGTGTATCGATAAACTAAGAGTATCTTAATAGAAAGTATTTAAATCAATTAAAAATTAAATCTCAGGGAATTAACAACTAACAGATTCTCTAATGTTAAACGAATTATTGATTTTTATTTATATTCTAATTCGAAAGTTTGTTAAATTTTTCCTAAATAAATTATTTATTTCAACTTTTTATAAAAAAAAACTATTTTTAGGCTTTTAAAGATGTTTTTGATGAAAATCCCGACATAATGATACGTGTCATACAAGTAATTATGATTCGTTTACAACGAGTACTTTTTACCGCTTTACGAAATTATTTGGGTCTTAACTCCGAACTAGTACAAAATCATATGCGTCATAAAAAGGCGCTACAGCAACAACAGACAACTACCACCACATCGCAACAACAGCAAACACAGCTAAAAATTTCTCCGGGACATCGAAAATCACAAGGAGAATCGGTTCAACATAGTTTATCTGAAGCTATTCCACCACCCGATATGTTAGTGGATTTGGTCTATGACCCGCCATTTCAGCAGCAATATGCAGCGCAAGCTTCACATGGAACATCATCGTCGAGCTCTTCCCATTTCTCTCAGACCTCTTCTTCATGTAGTGCTGGCAATCTGTCTACACGTCGTCATTCCATGACGCCAGCTGAAATAAATATAAATGCTTCTTCGATCGATATGCAGCTGGTCCACATATCGGCCGTAGATAGTTTTCTTAATGAACTTGGTTTGCCAGAAGAAGATCGTTCATTCCTAGAGCCATTTGTGGAAGTGCGTGAGGTAGATGCCGAAGTAACACTTATAACGGAGGGCAATTCAGACGATATTTGTGTTTGGTTTGTTATGACCGGTGGTTTAGCTGTGTACCAGAGTGGTGTAGATTCAATTAGAAATTTCAAAGCGGACAAATCCAATGTGTTTATACACCATGTACATCCCGGTGAAATTGTTGGAGCTCTGGCTGTACTCACCGGAGAAGCCAGTGCTTATACAATAGTTTCATTGTGTTCTAGTCGTATTGCATTCATAAGACGTCCCGCTATTTATCAAATAATGCGTGAAAGACCCAAAATTGTTTTGGATCTCGGCAATGGTGTTGTGAGACGTCTTTCGCCGCTAGTAAGGCAATGTGATTATGCATTAGATTGGATATTTTTGGAATCGGGACGAGCCGTCTATCGCCAGGATGAGCTGAGTGATAGCACTTATATAGTGCTGAGTGGTCGTATGCGATCGGTCATCACACAAGCGAGTGGTAAGAAAGAAATTATCGGTGAATATGGTAAAGGTGATTTGGTGGGTATTGTTGAAATGATAACGGAAACTTGCCGAACTACAACTGTCATGGCTGTCAGAGACTCTGAACTTGCCAAACTGCCCGAGGGCCTATTCAATGCCATTAAACTTAGATATCCCATTGTGGTTACGAAATTGATAAGTCTGCTTAGTCATCGTATATTAGGTACGATGCAAACTCGCACTGGCGGCACAGCTGCACCCTTAGAAGCCAATCCTGTAACCCACAAGTATTCAACAGTGGCCTTAGTACCTGTGTCTGAAGACGTTCCTCTAACGGCTTTCACTTACGAACTTTTTCACTCACTATGTGCCATTGGTCCTACGTTGCGTTTGACTTCAGAAGTGGTGCGCAAACAATTGGGCATTCATATTTTTGAACAAAGCAATGAGTATCGTTTGACTTCTTGGCTAGCGCAACAAGAAGATCGTTACATTATTACTTTGTATCAATGTGACACGTCCCTAAGTGCTTGGACTCAGCGCTGTATGCGTCAAGCTGATGTCATTATCATTGTTGGTATGGGTGACCGACCTCCCACTGTCGGTAAGTTTGAAAAGGAGATAGATCGTTTGGCTATGCGTACTCAAAAAGAATTGGTTCTGCTGTATTCCGAAAGTGACAGTTCGAAACCATTGAATACGCTGCAATGGCTAAATGCAAGGCCCTGGGTAACAAAGCATCATCATATTCAGTGTGTCAAACGTATTTTTACCCGTAAAAGTCAATATAGAATTGTGAGTATGATTAATTAGAAATTATTTCAAGAAACTTTATTTTTTCAAACTGTATATTTGCAGAATGATCTCTATAGTCGTGTACTAATGTCAGAACCAAATATGCATTCGGATTTCTCACGCTTAGCCCGCTGGCTTACTGGCAATTCCATTGGTTTGGTATTGGGTGGTGGTGGTGCTCGCGGAGCTGCCCACATTGGCATGTTAAAAGCCATACAAGAGGCTGGTATACCAATTGATATGGTAGGAGGTGTTAGTATTGGAGCCCTAATGGGTGCACTCTGGTGTTCCGATCGCAACATAACAACAGTAACACAAAAGGCCAGAGAATGGTGTAAAGTAAGCTCTCTAAATCAATTCCATTATTACTTACTCTATTTGTGTTCATAAATTGTTAAAATTCATATCTAGAAAATGACAAAATGGTTTTTACAATTATTGGATTTAACATATCCGATTACATCGATGTTTTCCGGACGTGAATTTAATAAAACCATACGTGATACATTCGGTGAAGTCAGCATAGAAGATCTCTGGATTCCTTACTTTACTCTAACCACAGATATTACGGCCAGCTGTCATAGGATACATACTAATGGTAAGTGTGTTTTGCTTTTCGCATTGTGTTTTTCTTTACTTTGCACTCAACATCCAAACCAAAACATGTCGATTATTATTTTTTCTACTCTCATAAGTTTGCACATAAAGAAAAGAAATTTTATTTACATCATATTGAGTTCTTTCACCACTACTGCTATTGCATACTTCCGCTATTGAAAGTTTAAGAGTGTCAAATTAAATACAATAAACAAATACATAAATATAAACAAAAACATAAAAATATATTCATATTCTGAGATTTTTTACATTTGTAAATTAGTAATTTTAAAAACAAAATAAATTAGTTTTCTGATATTTCCTCTTCCTCCAAGTAAATTGTATTCTGCCTTTAATTATGTTTCGCTTAAAATTTGTAGTTATTTAATAATGTATTAGCAATTAATATTGTCGAAAAAATTTGCCAGTGCTCGTTAGTCTTAATTTGCTTATCGCAAAACTTATCGTTTTAAGTTTATTTATATTCATGATTTATTAAAACTACTTTCACGTCGGTATCTTTAAATGTTTAAGTTAATTTGTGTAGTAATCAGAATTAAATTCTATAATCGAAAACAGAGTTTGTATAATGCTTATAGTTATTACTTTTCTTTTGCATCCATTTAGCTTTCAAATGCCGGCAGCAGAATTATAGTTAATATACCCAATAGTAGAATTAAAAATTAACATCTAAGCCTTAGTTAGATATGTTCATGTAAATATGTTTATTTTCTTTTCTATTTCAGTACAAGATGCATTTTTAGTTATCTTTAACATTTTTGTGATTGCATGTTGCATTATCCTTTTTATAAAAAATCTTACCACATTAATATGTGATCGGTAGGGCTAATTACAGTATAACTGCAGAGCTCATTCTAATGCATACAATATCATTCATCTTGAACGTTCTAATATTATTATTATATAATTAAACATGTTAGTATGATGTCAACAATTTTCATAACCTAGAACTAGCCGGTGCCCGCGATTTTGTCTGCCTAGTTATCGGCACAAAAGATAGCCTCTTTATGTAATACGATAATTCAGGTTTTTATTTATCGGTGTGGTAAATTTCATTTAAATCCGTTCAGTTTTTTTGCGTGATTGAGTATAAATATCAAAATATTTAAACATGCAAACATTCATATTTATTTTATTAGTGGGATAGAATTAAATGCAAATATTTAAGACAAAATACTTCTATAGACGACGTTAAATGATTTAATTTTTTTCGTCTGTACGTGAAAATTTTGGACACTCGAAACCTAGGAACAACCGACTAATTAAACACAATAAATATGTATATTGAATATTTCCGCGAATTCGTTTGATTGTCGTGGTAAAGGGTAGCCTATGACATTCATATTTATTATATCACATAATAAGTTGTTTAGAGAATATCGTATAAAGAGGTTTAAGTGTTAACATAATCGGCGTTTTTTTTTTTTTTAATTTGAAGTGAATTTTTTGCCAAATTCAATTCAATTCAACTTCCTACGATAGACTATTTGTTATAGATCGGTGTATAAATATTAGGCCCATTGTTTTGCTTTAATAAATTTGTAAAAAATAATACTAAGAGACAAACTCACAAGTCCAGTGTTTATCTCTTTACTTACAATAAAGAAATTATAGAAATTTGATCTTAAAGATAAAAAAGTTTGAGGAAAGAAAATATCTCTACATAACAATGACAAAATTCTTTAAATAAAACATCGAATCTATAATTGCTTTATTATAAAAATTTCAAATAAAACTTAAAAAGCTTTCAACAATATTTTTTTTTTTTTAATTTATTATACTTTAAAAAAAGTCTTACGACGATCAGCTTAAACACAACAATCAAATAATATCATTTAATAGTTTATTTTAATCAAATACTTGTATACCAATCAAGATTGTTAACGATAAAACCGTATCTAATTTCGAAAATGCACTTCACTCGGTCTGTATAGAACTGATTTGCACTTTTATTTACAATAACAATTTCATTGTGTTAGAAGCTAGAATTTTATAAAAACGTACCTAAGCAAAAGTAAAATTAAAATGATTTTTTTTACATTTTTTGGAAAATATAGTTGACAAATATTTAGTTCAACTTTTAAATGTAGTTATTAATTTTCACTAAACTTTAATTAGTTTGACAGTTTATTTAAGAAGATTTGTTACTTTGTATTGGTGTTTTAAGAGAAAAATTCGCATTGTTTACTCATTGGCGCAAACTAACTTCACAAAAAAAAATTTCTTGACACAAAAAAAACTAGTTACTTACTTATTGTTATAGTATATTTTACAAAATCGTAGAATCAAAATAAATGTATTCGTGTATTCCCTATATTTTTATACCCTTCACACAGTGAAAAAGGGTATATATAGGTTTGTCATTCCGTGTGAAATTTCTACAATTTTCATTTCCGACCCCATAAAGTATATATTTTCTGAAAGCTTATGAATGGGGGAGTCGATTAAGCTCTGTCAGTCTGTCCGTCTGTCCGTGTGTATGTTGAAGTCAACTTTTTGAAGCCCCCCGACATAGGTTGGACCCGGGTGAGGTATTAAAATATCAGAAATATTCGGGAGTAGATCGGTATTGAAAATCAGAAACATCGGTACATAAACAACTGAGATATGAGCAAAAACCCACGACCACCTCGATTTTTTTTTCACAAAAACAACATTACAACAACAACATACATACATACATACAAACGTGTATAATGGTTAGAGTAAACGTGGCATTTAATTCCAGCTGAGCCAAAAAAAAAATTTTTAATTTATTTTATTTTTTTATTTATATTTTTATTATTTTTTTTTTAATTTTTTTATTTTTTTTTTGTTTTATATTTGAATTATTTTTTTAAATTTTTTTTTTAATTTTTTAAAAATTTTTTTTTTTAAGATACATACGTAAATTTATAATTTTACAATGGAATGTTTTTATATATGTATGTTTCACTTTATCCATATTGGCCCATTGACTTTATACATATCGTTACCTAAAACGCAAAACTCCTTAACCTACTAACATTTTAATAAGTTCACTATAGAAGTAAACAAACACAAATAAAAAAATATAATCTAGTTTTATTATCAGGCTATAAGTTCAAAGTGATAGATCTATATATATAAAAATGAAATTCGGACTTAAACTTTGGAAAGTTGTTGTACACATTCCAGGGAGTGTTTATGGGTGGCAAAAAGTGGGCGGGGCTACGCCCATAAAAAATTAGTTATCATTTTTAGCTACTTGCACTTGACCAATTTTTCTGAAACTTTCCACACATATTTAGCTGTCATGACTATATAATTTCGTGATTAAAAAAGTGGGCAGGGCCACGCCCATAAAAAAGTTATAATTTTGAGTTACTTGCAGTGGACCGATTTTTCTGAAACTTTGCACACATATTGAGCTGTCATGACTATATAATTTCGTGATTAGAAAAGTGGGCAGGGCCACGCCCATTAAAAAAATTATCATTTTCAGCTACTTGAACTTCACCGATTTTTCTGAAACTTTGCACACATATTGAGCTGTCATGACTATAGATTTTCGTGATTAGAAAAGTGCCACGCCCATTAAAAAAAGTTATAATTTTTAGCTTTTTGCACTTGATATTTAAATTAAATTCTGAATGCATTTTTATTCATTAAGGGGCGTAGCAACGCGCGCCGGACTTTTCTAATACAAAATATTTAGGAAAATTTTTAGTTATCCGATACTAGCTGAGTGGAATGCATTTTCTAAACTTGCTACGCTTTCATCATCGGCACTATTTTGATCAGAACTACAAGTGTTGTTTGTAAATATCAACTATTTAATTAAAAATTGAAAACTAGAATTATTTTCTCTTATTGGTTTCAAGTCTTTCATACATGATTGAGTTAGTATGAAATTTATTAACATCTGTTTTTCTGCATTCCTTTTTGCACGTTATTACCACAAGTTTGTCTAATGTTTTCATTTAGCTTAAGATGTCGCTAAAGTAATTTGCAAGTATACAGTTGCATTATGTCATATGATTTTAATAAGATGCTATTATTTGAAAAAAAAAAAAAATATAATCTTCAATGAAATTATCTCCAATATATTTTTTTTTTTTTTAAGAAGTCTGATCTCTTTCTGCTATTGTAGTTTGATAAAACATACCAGATTTAATAAAAAAGTAGATTGGTATTTTTTTTTTGTTAGTTAACACGGTTTGCCTTTTAGTTAAGAATAAGAAAATAGGAATTTATTTTTAACTTAACCACGTTCTTATTTGGCAAATATTTGCTTAAATAGCGTTACCACCATTTTTTTGGTAAATAATTATTTATTGTTATGCAATTGTTCTGACACCGAATATCGCCAAAACATATATAATAACATTTGATTGATATTGCAGTTTGGTTAAATCAAAATAAATATGCAAAAAAATTATTACGGCTTAAATTAATTACGTTTATTTCATCAAATGTTTGCCTAATGTGAACATACCTTTAAAGTTGTTGTCTATTGCTTATGTTTGTGATCCCACCATAAAAAGTCATTTAAAAAATAAGCTTAAACTTAAATGCCTGACATAACAAACCGAAAACAAACCAACAAAAAAAAATAAAGTTTCACTCATACAACCTGCAAAATTTCCTCCTCTACTCTCCTTCTTTCTATTCCTAAACAGGATCTTTGTGGCGTTATGTACGTTCGTCCATGTCACTCAGCGGTTATATGCCGCCCCTGTGTGATCCCAAAGATGGACATTTACTATTGGATGGCGGATATGTTAATAATTTACCAGGTAATTTGATGTGTTTTTACTAACTCTACCATTAAAAAGAAATTTAAACAAAAATGCAGAAAAAGGAATTTTATTTTATTTAAATTTTTATATTTCTCTACTTTACAATGAAATAATTTTAAGTGCATCTTGTAATAAGTATGTAAATATTTTCTCTAACTTCAAGTAGTTTTAGTTACGTTTTCTTAGCCTGTATTTTAGTCAAAACAATGACAATGTTGAATTAAAGTGTTAAAAATAATGCTTTTAAAATATAAAAACATGTTTGTTTTCCCTCAAAACCAATGTAAAAAAGCTCAGAATGTGTTTTATGATCAATATAATTAGTATTTTGATCAAAAAAATATATATGTATAACGATAAAATTACCATCATTATTACGAATTTGTTATGGCCCTATGCTCCTTATTGGATGTAAATAAAGTGAATAAAAATTAATTAATTGCCATTATTTTCAATATCAACAACAAAAAAATAAATAAATTTTTACGCCAGCCACACTATACTCATTTGATGTAAATATTTATGCATTTTATTTATTTATTTATTTTTTTTCTATTTCACAAATCTAATAGTTATTTGTTGTTTGAAATACAAACATGAATGCATATGTATATGCATACTTACATGCTTTCATACATACATACATACATACCTAGTGCAATACGATAAAATAAATGATTATTTCAGTTGTTTATTCCATTTAAATATGTTGCACAACACTTTCTTGCCATTTGTAACGAATTCTTTTTTATGCTTTTATTTTATTTTATTATTTTTTTTTTTGTTCTTATTATGGGTTCTCTGTCACTTTTTTCTTTTTTATTTTGTCGTTATTGTGTCTCGTCCTTTAGGTCACTTGTGGCGTTATGTACGCGCTAGCATGTCTATTGCTGGTGTGTTTCCACCGTTTTGTGATTATAAAGATGGTCATTTATTACTTGATGGCTGTTATACTAATAATGTTCCAGGTAAAGTTGTCATCATCAATTCTTTTTTTTGTTCTACATACACATATCCATTTATGATTTGATATGAAATTGTAATTTATAAAAAAATATGTACATACATATGTATTATTATTTCCTACAATATATTGCATGTTATGCAATGTATAAAATTTTTTTTAATGATTTCCGCACTGCATTTTTGTTTAAATTATTTTAATTGGGAAAAAAACATACAAAATATGCATAACGTTTTAATTATTTGTTAACAGGTTGTTATAAATGGCAATATTTTTCAATTTACTTACGTATAAAGAACCCAATTTTATTTTTTTAAACTATAACTTTGACTACCCCAAAAATTTTGTTTAAAAAAATATGAGTTATAAACCTAAATATTATTATTGTTTTTATAACCATCACCAAAGAATTTTGTCATTCCATTTTTAACACAGCGAAATATTCATTTTACACCTTATAACGTTTATATTTTCTCAGTCCTGAGTCTGAGTTGATTTTAAGACGATCTCGCTATGTCCGTCCGTTGAAAGCACTATACAAATGTAGAAGGATGAAATTTTGCCAGAATATTTCTTAAACATCAGAAATGTTTGGTATTGAAAATGCGCTAAATCGGCCTTTTAGGAAGAGATTTATAGCTTGTACTATAAAGTTAATCATTACACAATGTCTTTTTTACATCGAAAAAAAATCGCGATTGACTTTCACAGGTTTATTTTCTTAATAAAAAAAATATTTTTAATCAATATTATTGTAATAATAAGGGACTCTATATTGCAATATCTAAGTTTAATTCATTAGCAGAAATTATTGTAGCGTACCTACTTTAACGCCCTCTTCATAAAAATTGTGATAAAGAGAAATAGGTAATATCACTCCTATTATTAAAATACTTACACCAAATTTACATGATGAATTGTATGACGTCCAATTTTCTTAATTCCCTTTTGAAGTTGTTACCAAAAACTACTTAAATTTATACGATGGTTTGGACGTCTAATTTCTAATTTGTATTGTAGACTATTAAATTTATATTTTTTATACCCTTCACCTGTGGTGCACAAGGGTATATATAGCTTTGTCATTCCGTTTGTAATTTCTACAATTTTCATTTCCGACCCCATAAAGTATATATTTTCTGAAAGCTTATGAATAGAGGAGTCGATTAAGCCCTGACCGTCTGCCCGTCTGTCCGTGTGTTGGTTGAAATCAACTTTTAGAAGCAACTATATGTTCTTCAGATCTGTACATGGTATCAATCTCTTGGAAATATCCAGGAATGAATCGCTATTGAAATTCAGCACAATCGCCCCATAACTTTCTGAGATATGAGCAAAAAACCACGACCACCTCGTTTTTTTTCACAATTACAACAACAACATACATACATAGATACATGTAAAAAACATACCAAACAAAAAAAATTACAAAAAAAAAAATATTAAAAATAAGAAAAAAATAATAAAAAAAACTACAAAAAAAAATTTAAAAAAAATTAAAAAAAATATAAAAAAATAATAATAATATATAAATAATATATTAAATAAAATAAAATAAATTTTTTTTTGGCTCAGCTGGGATTCGATGCCACATTTATTCTAACGTGTACGTATGCACGTATTTTATATGGGATGAATGGTGATACAAACAATTGTTATTGCATGACTACACGTTGTGAAGGGTATATAAGATTCGGCACGGCCGAATATAGCACTGTTACTTGTTATTTTATTTATTTGGTTGTTGGGTTTAAGCTGGCTTATATGCATAATATATTTATTTGGTTGTTGGGTTTAAGCTGGTTTATATTCATTTCACTGGTGCTTATGCCAGATCAAGAATTTGGGTAAAGGTTTACTGATGATCTGGCATAAGCACCAGTGAAATGCATATAAACCAGCTTAAACCCAACAACCAAATAAATATATTATTGAAAAATTATGGGAGCATATCCCGAATAATTTAGTAAATTATTTTTTATTTTCTTTATTTTGAATGTCAAAAAAATTAATTACTGTTTAATATTTTTTTTTATCAGTCAAAAAGCACACTTCAGTTAACGTAACAAAAAGAACAGAAAAAAGTGTAAAGCGAAGTGTCAAAAAAAAACCATGAAAACAGAAACCATGTCTATTTTTCTACCCCCCTTTCTTCTCTACACCGCTTGCTACTAAACAAAGAATAGCGTCCAAAATTGGACGTCATAAAATTCATCATGTAAACCTACTGTTATATTTCATTTTGAGACATAGGGCCGTTATTACAACTTGCTGTTAGTGAAAAGTAGAACGTACGGTTATACAGTTTTTCATTGTTACAACTTCGCTTTAATCTAAAGGAAGCGGTAAATTAAAGGTAACTTCATTCAACCTGGTAGCTTAAACAAAAGTTGTAATACTAATAAACAGGTAATTCGTTCGACAAAATCCTAACTAAGGCCAATTTGTAATAACGGCCCTAAATAGAAGAAAATAAGTTAATGGCAAAATGGACTTAAACAAAGAATGTAATACGTATTTTAGTATAAAGAAATTTTTCAATACTGATAAGAGTTGTTAATAAAATAATAAATATTGTGGTGTTAAAGTGCTACACAATATTGGTGGTGGGTATCAAAAATTTGGCACAGCCTAATATAGTGCTCTTACTTCAATTATAACAACTTGTTGAAAATGTAAAAGTGCTCGCATTAACCTCGCCTTAAACTTTTTATACATATGGATTAACTGTAATAGTGGGAAAAGTATTTTAAAACAAAAACGAAATAATTTATCTATAGCTGATGTAATGCACAATTTGGGAGCTGCTCATATTATAGCCATTGATGTCGGTTCGCAGGACGATACAGATTTAACAAATTATGGTGATGATTTATCTGGCTGGTGGTTGTTATATAAGAAGTGGAACCCATTCACATCACAGGTCAAAGTGCCCGATCTTCCTGATATACAATCCAGATTGGCATATGTCTCATGTGTAAGACAATTAGAGGTGTGTATTTGGCAGAAGTCTGAAACATTTGGAAATATTGAATAAATTGTATTTATTTTGTATGAACTTACAGGAAGTTAAAAACTCCGACTATTGTGAATATATACGGCCGCCGATAGATAAATATAAAACTTTAGCCTTTGGCAGTTTTGATGAAATACGTGATGTTGGCTATGTGTTTGGTAAAAATTATTTTGAAAATATGGCCAAGGCTGGTCGTTTGGGACGTTTTAATCAATGGTTTAATAAAGAGCCACCTAAAAAGGATAATCATGCTTCGTTGAGTGAATATACATTTATTGATTTGGCGCAAATTGTGTGCAAGTTGCCTGAAACTTATGTAGATCATTCGCATCAAAATCATACGTATTTCTACAGTGAGGATGAAGATTATGATGGTTATATATCGGAACCATCAAATTATAATAGAGTAAGTATTGATTTGGAAAATAAACAAATTGCCTTTTTGCAGTTTTATTTAATTCCATTTCATATTATAGAATCAAATTAAAATGAAACGTACCGGTACTTCCTTATCACTGTCTGACAACGAAATGGATTCTGATATTGAAGTTGATCTGACGCTTGCGATTAAACAGCATCAACATCAGAAATCCAACCGTAGCACGCCTCAGTCACCACTAAATGTAACAAACATCTTCAGTACTATCGATAACATTGATAGCAATCCTAAAGCGAGCTTAGTTACATTAACTTCGGATTCAACACAACCTCCAATTACACTAGAATATTTAAACCCTACAAACGCCCAAGAAAATGAAGAAAAAGGCAAAAGTGAAATCGAAAGTAAAGAAGATGGCGATAAAAGCACAATACAAACAACATCATAACCCTTAATTTATGCAAACTAGTTTAATCTTTTGTTTTACCCTTCAATTAGGATTTTTCATTTTTCCACTTGATACTGTAAGAGACTCAAACCACAAACAAATTTTTTTTTAATCATCAGTCTATGATTTAAATGACCTGATTATATATTCAAATTTCCATTACTCACCAGTGATTGTTGGAAATTAAAAAAAAAATGGTCTGTATTTCATTTAAAGTTTCGTTCATTAAATATGGATAGTTTTAAATTTAAGTTTAATTTCCTTTAGCGTTTAAGTTATTACAAAACAGTTGATAATATACTATAATATTTTTCTAATTATGTATGTAAATAAGAAAAGCGACAAAAGATCTTTTTCTCTTTTTAAAGCAATGCACAAGATATTAAAGAATTTCATCTTAAAATTTTATGTTTTTTTAGTGAATATGTATGTAGTATACAAAAAATACTTATCAAAGAATTATTAATAAATAAGTAAAGTACATCTTAAATAAAAATTGAAAATTTCATTTGGGCAATTCCATTAGAATGGGTGGGTGGGACAATATTAACCATTTTAAATTAAAATTTAACTTATTTCTTCCCGAGTAATGAAGGAATACTAAATTATCATTTTTATGATTTTATATTTATTTGTGTTTAAAAGGAGTTATTAAATATGTAGGTATTATTTGAAAATGAAAATGCATATGAGATTTTATTTATTATTTATTTCAATTAATTACGAAAAGAAAGGTCGTCTTGTGGTTGGAAACGGGTAGGACAAGAAACAAACATAAAGGCTTGAAGCCAATTAATCAAAATCTTTTTTCATTAAGATTTTTTATCACAACAATAAAAAAGAGAAAATAAAACACAATACATTCGTTTTGGCTGGAACCAAGGTATAATTATTCATCAGTTAATCGCAGAGAAATTTTTTGTTTATATTTTTTGTATATGAAATTTCACATTTAAATTAAATTTAAACAGAAAATTATTTGTTATCTATGGACTTTGACAGCAGAAGTTTAAAGTAACTCCCATACCTAAACAAGAGCGTTGAGCGTCAAGCGTTGGAGTTTTACATGTGTTTTGTTTTTGTTACAATAACAAAATACATGCAAAATTGCAACGCTTGACGCTCATCGCTCTTGTTTAGGTATGGGCCTAAGAAAAAGACATTCAGCTGACGAATCAACACCACCTAAAGAATAAATTTGTCTTGGCTGGAATCATCCATTTAGTTTTTCTTTATTGTTTGTTTTCAATTTACATGTTCATATGTTTGTATGTTTATAAATACATTTATTTACAATTTTTTACTAGCATTTCCAAAAATTCGTTGAGGTTTAGGAGCAAAAACAACCAGCCGTCACTGTGACTGTTTTAAATTTCCATATTTGCCTTAAGTCATCTGGTAACCATGCTAAAGTGGCATCCTTTTGATTACCATCGATTAGTGTGCGAAATGTCAGTACTTTAACTTTATATTCCAAAGGTCGACATACTGAACCACTCCAACATTTTGGTCCCAAATCGATGAGAGAATGTTCCGAATGACAAACGGCATTAAGTAGATACCTCGGAAAATGTTGCTGACCTAAATCCACCAAATCATTCTAAAATTAAAAAACATAAGTTTTTATAGATAAATATTTTTTTATTTATTTTTTTATTGACAAACAAACATATTTCTTAAATTTTAAATGGAAATCTAACACGGCCATATATGTTTATTCTTATCTGATATTAATAGAACAAATTCAGCTTACTTTGGTTCTTTGTAATTGATTTAACCGAAAACATACATTTACGTTTAACAACAAATTTTATTACACCCCAATTCTAAATAACAATTCCCTGGGAATTTTTTCCCTATTCCCTGTTCCCCTATTCTAAATAACTTCTCCCGGGGAAATTTGTTCCCTTTCCCTTTTCCCTTATTCTAAATGAACTTCGAAATTGGGAAATTGTTCCCTGGGAAAAAAGTAGCTATTATGAAAGGTAATTAAAGGGAGAATGTAATAACAATTTTTGGGAAAAAATCCGCCAACAAATTTAAAGGGAGTTGTGACAAAAATGTAAGTATTTAATATTTTTTTATAAAAATTGTGATAAATAATGTAATTTATTGTTACTTTTAGGACAAAAACAACAAACTGGAAGCAGAATAATGAATTGTTTTTTAGTTTTAAAATAATTTTTATTTATCTTTTTTTTTAATTTTTGAAGTTTTTAAATTTTTTTAATAAAATGTTATATTTATTTAAAAAATGTATATATGTACATAATTAAGAAATGACTTTATTACAGATTATTCGCAATATTTTTTCTAATATTTTTCTATTATATTTTCTAATATTTTTGGCAATGGATAAATATTGTGGTGAGTCTGAGGATACCACATCATTATCCTAAACGCTCTAACAATCTAAATTTTCTACATCGTTTACTGTAGTATTGTTATGTTATGCAACGCACAGCCAAAATTTGTTATTTTAGCAGCTTTTTTTGTAGCGTAGTGAAGCTGTCTAACACCAAGAATGCACCTCCATCAATTTTTAAAACACCATTAGTGCGTTCAACCACATTTCAACACTTGGAGTGAATTTCATTAAATTTAATTTCAACAGACGTCCACAGGATATCTATAAGACGTTAAAAGTCACGGTTCAAGTGAATATCCTGCGTCTGCTAAAAAAAAAATGTAGTTTTAATTTATGAATTGTCTGTTATCATTCAAAACTTTACCAAGAAGCCAATAATTGCTGCCACCTCTGAGTTATTCTTGCTCAAGGTAAGTACGCAATTCGCCAGAATTCCAAATAAAGGAATCGTGACACGCTCCAGGACGTAAGACTGAATCCTCAGCTCATGATCACAGACCTGTAATTTTGATTAAAAATTAATCATTGATAATTTAAAACAAAAGAAATACTTTACCAGCATTACATTCAAACTATAGTATTCCTTCGTATTGTAGTAAAGCTGCTTGTTCTTAGGAGGAGAAATAATGCGGTTATGCGATCCGTCAACACATCCTATAATGCTTGGAATACCATACTTCACATAAAAAGCTAACGCAATTTGCCGTTTTTGCACTTCAGTTCTGCAGAAAGTTATGCGTAAATGCTTCTCAAATATATAAATAACTTCTGCCAGAACTTTGCTAAGACTACACTGAGCCACAGACACACCGCAATCTTTACCTATACCCGTTTGGTACCAACATTCAGCAAATAAGCGTAAAATCTCACTTGATTTCACGATTGGAGATATTGCAAACGACTTACCTTTAGGCTGAACACGTCCAACAGATATTTGAACGCCGATTTATTTACTCTGTATTATTTTTCATACCTTTCAAAAGTAAAATTTACTTACAAAATGTGCGGCAACTCAAGTGAGTTGCTGGCGTCACGTAGCATTCTCCTTTCTACCCTTTGCTTATTCTTGTCAGGTTGATATGCTTCAGTTTTTTGCTTCAGCTATTATTATCAACGCTACACTAAACATTTTTATTCACTTTTAACAATTTATTTTTTATTATTTACGAGCATTCACTTTTTACGCTTAATATTTCTAAAAATTATTAGCAAACATTTTGGCAAAACAAAAAACAAAAAAAACAAACAGCTGACTTCGAAAATGTAAAATTCTCTCTCCCTTGTTATTCCCTTCCCCGACTGTTTAGAATAGGGGAATTTTATTCTCGGGAAAAATTAATTCCCGGGGAATTTATTCCCTGGGAATATTTAGAATTGGGGTGTTAGTGTTTCTAGATATACATGGTGTATTTATAGCGTTTGCATTTCGAAGATAATTTTTTTTTTTTAATTATTCTTATATAAAGTTTGGCAATTGGAAATAATGAGAGAAGAGAGAAAATGTATGAAATGTTGACCTTTGGAAGGGAACAGCTAATTATCAGTTGCCTAATATACCTATTTACTACCTATTTAAGTGTACCCTGTATTTATATTACAATTTAAATTAATTTCAATCTATTTTCCAAAATTAGGCAAAAAAAAGTAATAATTTTCTACTTATGTTTTTTACTCGACCGTTTGCTTTAAAGCGTTTCAAAACGTAAAACGAAATGAAAAATGATTTTTTACAATCTCAACTTAGTATTTGCTTAATTACGAAATTATTGCACATAAATTTCACGTTCTGTAAAACTAGGCGATTTGTAAAACAAGAGGTTTTATAATTTCGAACAATTGTCAATTTCATTTTTTATAAATCGCATTCAAAGTTAAAGTCGTTTTAACCGTTTAACGTCAAAATTAATGTCCCTAATTGTGTAACATCAGTCCCTTAAACAATTACATGAAATTTCAGACAACAATAAAAACAATAATGGTAGTCACATCCTTTGGTTTTCAATCTTGTGCAATTGCGAGCGTTTTTTCTTTTCGAAACAACAACTACTTGATAAAATTATTCACTTCACCGGCTTTAGTCTTGCAAAATTTTTTTAGTTTTTTTAACTTTTGCACTACCCCAAACCTAGTGACTAAATATTGAATTGAGTCACGCACAAAGAAATATTTTTTGCCAAAGAGCTCAACTTTTCGATGGTTTAAGTACAATCGACAGCAGCGGCCTTTATCCGCTGGGCTTTGTTTTCCGAATGTTTAACACCTTTTCGCTGAAACTGCTGCTAACGTCAACAATAGTATATTTACGCAATTTCGCATTTCACAAACCGGTTAAACCGGTGACGTGAATACCTTTACTAATAAAATATTTTGGCACTAACTTTAATTTTGCACAACCTTGAACTTAATGAGGCTGTTCTGCTGCCCACATTTTTGCTCAGAAAAAGTCGTTGAAGAGAATACTGTTGAATAATCAACCTAAATTTTATTATTTTTTAAAAACCAAAAAATTTTAGTTTTTTTATAAATTATTTTCTGATTTCACTTAGCAATTTATTTTTATTTTTACTGAAAATAAAAATAAATTTGTCTGTATAATAAATACGGCATTTAACTACATTCGACTAGTTTTGTTTAATACACAGAAAAAATTATTATCAAAATATGTTTGAACAAACACCTGCTCAAGGCTTATTTATTCATCAGGTAATTGCAGTTCGGAGAGCATTTTTTTGTCTATATTTTTTATATATGAAGTTTGACATTTGAAATGTATTAGAAAAGGGAGAAAATTGTTTTTTATTTATGCATTTTGACAGCTGAAATTTAAAATAATTAATGAAAAAAATAATCAAGAGTACCTGACACCTGCTTAAAAATTATATCATTTCCATGGTGTAATTATACAAGGTGACGGTGCCAGCCCAGCTGATTATTTTTTTGTGTTCTGGAGTATGTCGAAATACATATTTAAAAATTTATTTCTACTCCGGAAGTTGTCAAACTCCATACATAAAAAAAGAGAGACAAAAGTTGCTCTCCTTTACGCTATCACCTTATGTAATTACACCATGATCATTTCCTATAAATATTTTTTATGTTGGTTTCTGGTTTAAAATAAAATTATATTGAAAACAAGTAAGAATGCTAATATTCAACCCTTCACCATCATATAAAGAGGTATAGTGACCATATTGTAGCTTAGCCTAGATTTCAGATTTAATGTTATGCCAACTTTGACTTTGAATTTTTATATAGTTTTTTTTTCTTCTGTGTAGATGTCAAATTCTTTTAAAGAACATAAAAATATGTGGAACTCGCTTTATACACAAAATATGTTTCAGGAGTCTGTTCCTATTTTCTGAACTAAATTGCTCACCGAACGGACAAAAACTATTTGAAACAAAATATACGAAAAAAAACTTATTAGGACTTACATTAAAGAAAAAAAACATAAGCGGCGTTCATAACAAGAAACTTTGCGCTGACTAACGAGCTACTAACTTTCTCTTGTGAGAATTGATACATAAAAAAGTTAGCAGCCCGTTAGTTAGCACATAGTTTCTTGATATAAATAAGGCCGAAGAAGATGTTAAAAATAAGAAAACAGTAAAATCCATGTTAGTGCCAATTGTTTTGTAAAAAAATAAATTCAATAACTCACTCTCATTTTGCAGTCACAGCCTCTGGGTGGTGGTGTTATTGAGTTGCCATTTCTTTTTGTTATCTCCTGTTTGGCAGTTTCTACAACCAAATCATCATAGAAATCCTTATAATTAGCTACTGGAAATACATTAAACTTGGGTTGTACTATTTTTGTATCTTTGAAATTCGTGGGCGGCATATACAGCAATTCATCTTCAAAAACATCATCGAAATCTCCGGCACTCATCTGATACGATTTAAAATCATTATTACTATTGTGTACTTCGCCATCAGTGTTGTCATATGCCATATAACTGGTTGAACGTTTCATCACATCAGGAATCTGATTACAATTTTCAGACATTTGTTCAAAACTTAAATCACTGACACAGGGTGAATTGATTGAATTGGAAGATTTTTCAAAAGCTTTTAACTTTAAATTTTCATCAAATTTCTCACTAAATGATTTCATATTGACTTCGCCAATTGATTTATAGGGAACCACGTATGACGAGGATGATGGTCTTAATAAGCGATTATCCATTAAGCGATTGCCACAAATAACACCAAATAATACTGTTATCAATATAAAAATGGTCTATGAGAAAAATAAATTTGTTGGATTAGTTATAAAAATTGTTTTTTTTTTTTTTGTTTTTTTTTTTATATTTTTTATTTCACCTTGGGCATAATGACCAATGTGTCCTGTTGTGGCCACTTAAATATGTACAACTACTGTTAAAAGTGTTATCCATTAAGCTTTTATAGCGATTCCTCTCTTATTGCAGATAAAGCAAAATTTTCCATTATTTTGAAAATATCGCCATATCAAATTACACATTGTTTCAATTTTTATTGTGTTTTATATTTAAACATTCACGCATACTTATTTATGCTCCATTCAATTTATTATGTCTGTCGTCTATGCATCCTTTTGTTACTCTCTACTGTATTATGTTTTGTTTTAATGGGTTAAATGTTTTTACGTCAAACTAACTATTGTTCTTTTCAATGGATTTAAGAAATCTTTTAATCAATATTCTATACATATGAATAAAGTATGTGCAAATCTATTTAAGTTCATATGTATAATGAAAATAATATCGAAATTAACCTTGCATCTGAATTTATTATTGTAAAAGAAGATATTAATTTTCTTGCACACGTATAGTGATAAATATGAATGCTTAAAATCGCAACACTGAAATTTATGATATCTATTTAATAGCCATATAAATACATAATATTTTCTTTAAGCAATATTTTGTAATATACCCTGCCAAGGTCACAAGTGGAAAGGCTCTAACTCTTATTGAGTTTTTCAGTGATTCCAATACATTTCACACAAATCCAGATTAACTTTAATAACTACAATAAATATTAGTTAATTAGCGAAAGACTTTTATAGAAATTATTAAGAATGTTTTAAGTGATAATGGTTATCCGATCCAGTTGATTTGTAGATTAATAGATCAATAAAGGAAATAAAACAATCTGTACGCAAGAACTGTTATTGAACCTAAAATGTATAAGTCAGTAACCTATGTTCCTCTTTAATCTGTGAGATTGGAGAAAACGTCGGCGGCACACCTCCATCTGATGGGCCAAATTTTCAATGACAACGTTGATGTTCAATTGTTGGGCACGATAATGAGTCGAGGTTGACTGCTCTTTTGCCACACTATCGCGAAAAACAGCAATGTTTTCCGTTCAACGAACTAAGGAGGCATTCACAGATGTTTCATGCATACATTTCATACAGACCTGTTTTGTTGAAATTTAAATATTCACAATTCTCCAAAAGAACCACGAAGTGCACGATATGCATTTTGATTTGAACGTCCATTTTCATAATAAGCTTGAATAACTTTAACGCTTTGCTGGATTGTGTATCTTTCCATGGTTCAAATTGAGTTAGTCTGAAATTGACAAATGTCAAATAAAATGCAGAAAAAAAACTTGACGTTTAGGTGTGGCTCACATTCAACATCGGCCCTTAAAATTTAACCACCCTTTATAATGCCCCACAAAATGTATAATACATTAGATAGATTATTTAGTGAAACGAAAGAGACTGTGCAGAACATTGTCCGCCTTTGTTCAGCATTAACACGCTCTAGATCGAACTATGTGGAGGATTTTGAGGATATACCCGAAATTTAAAAGAGAGTGTTAATATTTCGCGCATCGAACTAGCGTTGAAGTAAGGAATTATTCAATGGGTCTCATTTTTAATGGGAGGTCATTTTTAATACAACTAAAATAGGAGAGTAATGCTAATATTTGTCGAGGAATCACCTTAATTTTCGACATAACTGTACATATTTAAAACTACAGCCAACTTAAAAAACAAAGTACAGCGTTCAACGTCCCGAATAGTACAAGTAACGTTTTTCAGTTTTAGGACAGCAAAATGTGTATAATCCTGTGTAATTAATGAGCACATTACTTAATTTAGATATTTACTAGCTTGTGCCCGCGACTTTGTCTGCGTAGTTATCGGGATAAAAGGTAGACTTAGTATTAGCCTAGGTTGTTATTTATATGTTTGTCAAATTTAATTTAATTCCACTCAGCCATTTTATCGTGATTGAGTTCTAGGCTCGCTTAGAAAATATAAATAACTAGCCAAGCTCGGCACGCGTTTCTACGCCCCTGAATGAATAAAAATACATTCTGAACTTTAATGGAATATCAAGTGCAAGTACCTCAGAATTTTAACCTTTTTTTATGGGCGTGGCCCTGCTCACTTTTCTAGTCAAGAAATTATTTAGTCATGACAGCTCAATATGTGTGCAAAGTTTCAGAAAAATCGATCTAGTGCAAGTAGCTAAAAATGATAAATTATTTTTTATGGGCGTGGCCCTGCCCACTTTTCTTATCACAAAACTGTTTAGTCATGACAGCTCAATATGTGTGCTAAGTTTTAGAAAAATCGGTCAATTGCAAGTAGCTAAAAATGATAACTTTGTTTTTATGGGCGTAGCACCGCCCACTTTTTAGCACCCATAAACACTCCCTGGAATGTGTACAACAACTTGCCAAAGGTTGAGTCCGATCGGCTTTACGGTTTCAGAGTCTATAGCTAACACAGACAGACAGAGTTTCGTAGTGCAACTAAATCGTATATCTGAACTCCATCGTTGTTATGACGCATTGCAATACCCGATTTTGTTTTGGAGAGGAAATGATGGTTAGTCAGATATGCATATTTTAGTTTTAGTATATAAGTAAGTTTCAAATTTGTAAATAAAATAGTCTTTTTATAACATCAAACTACTATTGATTTACTTACTATTTCGCTCGCGATCTTTAGGTCTTGTCGAATACATATTTGTTGTTGTTTTCAAAAAATCACATGTTGACATGAAAAGTCATAACTCACGACCGATTTCGTGTAAACTTTAGATAAACCATCTACACGACCATAGGAACAAACCCTAAAAATTTCATTGAATTCGGTTAGACCGTTCGTGAGTTATAAAGTCACAACGCACTTGCAACAATTTTATATAGATATAGATATAGATATCGCATTTATTTAGTTCCGTTTAGCCGATTTTGAGTGATTCAGTAACAAACACCCAAACATACAAACATTCACATTTATTATATTACTAGCCAATCCCGGCGCGCGTTGCTACGCCCCTTCATGAATTTTAATCGCATTCTAAATTTTAATCGAATATCAAGTGCAAGGCTAAAAACTATAACTTTTTCTATATGAGCGTGGCACTGCCCACTTTTCTAATTACGAAACTGTATAGTCATGACAGCTCAATAAGTGTGCAAAGTTTCAGAAAAATCGGTCCAGTGTAAGTACCTCAAAATGTTACCTTTTTTTATGGGCGTGGCAGTGCCCACTTTTCTAAATACGAAACTGTATAGTCATGACAACTCAATATGTGTGCAAAGTTTCAGAAAAATCGGTACAGTGCAAGTACCTCAAAATGATACCTTTTTTTTAATGGGCGTGGCACTGCCCACTTTTCTAATGACAAAAGTGTAAAGTCATGACAGCTCAGTATGTTTGCAAAGTTTCAGAAAATTCGGTCCAGTGCAAGTAGCTAAAACTGATAACTAATTTTTTATGGGCGCGGCCCCGCCCACTTTTTCAATCACGAAATTATAAAGCCATGACAGCTCAATACGTGTGCAAAGTTTCAGAAAAATCGGTTCAGTGCAAGTACCTCAAAATTAAAACTTTTTTAGGGGCGTGGCCCCGCCCACTTTTTTTATCACGAAATTATTTAGTCATGACAGCTCGATATGTGTGCAAAGTTTCAGAAAAATCGGTCAAGTGCAAGTAGCTAAAACTGATAACTAATTTTTTATGGGCGTGGCGCCGCCCACTTTTTTTCACCCATAAACACTCCCTGGTATGTGTACAACAACTTACCAAAGTTTGAGCCCGATCGGTTTTACAGTTTCAGAGTCTATAGCTAACACACACACACACACACACAGAGTTTCACTTTTATATATATAGATAGTAGGATGTATAAAATCGTTTAAATTAATAAAGGAACGTTTTATAAACTTTCAAAAATTATTAACTTTCTTAAAACTGAAAATGGAAAATAGATAAAAGGTGCAATAATGGTACATAATACCAGTAATGATATTAAAATAAAAAATTCTTATGATTAAATTTCCGACTCCAGGTGATCCTGTAAAAAAATTGCATAATTTAAATGATATGTACAAAACTATAAATAACGATACGCAAAACAAAATGTAATCTCTTCCTTTAAATATATTCACATAAAGATTACAAATTTTTTCATTCTTTTCGAATGTTTCTTAAAAAAAAAAACCAACAACAAATTAATGTATAATTTTCCCATAACGGGGGTTGTCAAACATAATGATACACATATAAAATAAAATTAAAAAAAAAACGAAAATAACAAAATAGACATTTATAAACCATAGAATAGTAAAACAATTCCTAGGGCTTCTTCTATGCATTCTAATGTATAAAAGTTAAACAAAAAAACGTAAAAACAGAAATCCACGACTTTTAAAGAAACTAAACTATTCCCTAATTTAGTATAGTCGGTGCTGTTGGCAATGCAATATAGAATTTAATTTAAAAAAAAATGTATAAATTAGTAAAATAAAAAAAATTAAAGGAAATATCTTTGAGAAAAAAAAAATGGTGGTGCTAACTAAAATAATTAATAAACACACGGAATGAAATTCGAAATATTTAAAACATTTTTGGAAAAAAGGAAAACTTTATAAAAGTAAAATTTAAAAAAAAAATAAATAAAAATTATAACGATTATTTTATATTCTCTGATGGAATCTCCTCAAAACCTCAAAGTGAAACCTTAAAAATGTAGTTTGAAAAAAGTTAACGATTACAAAAGAAAGAAGAAAAAAAAAAACAAATCGAAAAATGTGAAAATGTTTAAAAAATATATTAAACAAAAAAAAAATAATAATAATGGAGCTGCAAACGTACTAAACACATACACATCTAAACAAAAAAAAAATAATTAACACATACGCAATAAATTTTTTAATTTAAAATTTTTATCTATTAAGCTAAAATAATATTAGTTAGTGGACTTTAAGTTGATTTATCTATCCAAATACACTAAAAAAAAAGCATTTTATACATACATATTTGATTTTGAATGGAAAAAGGCACAACTATGAAAAGAAAGCAACGACGTTACAGGTAATTTCTATTTTAACTTACAATATGCATGCAGATGTAAGTATGTATGTATGCAATTTAACAATTTAAATTCTTCATTCTATTGCAAATGTTTTTATACCCTTCACACAGTGAAAAAGGGTATATATAGGTTTGTCATTCCGTGTGAAATTTCTACAATTTTCATTTCCGACCCCATAAAGTATATATTTTCTGAAAGCTTATGAATAGGGGAGTCGATTAAGCCCTGTCAGTCTGTCCGTCTGTCCGTGTGTATGTTGAAATCAACTTTTTGAAGCCCCCGACATAGGTTGGACCCAAGTAAGGTATTAAAATATCAGAAATATTCGGGAGTAGATCGGTATTGAAAATCAGAAACATCGGTACATAAACAACTGAGATATGAGCAAAAACCCACGACCACCTCGATTTTTTTTTCACAAAAACAACATTACAACAACAACATACATACAAACAAACCTGTATACTGGTTAGAGAAAACGTGGCATCGAATCCCAGCTGAGCCAAAAAAATTTTTTTTTATTTTTTTTTTTTATTTTTTATTTAATATATTATTTATATTTTTATTATTATTATTTTTTTTTTTTTTAATATTTTTTTTTATTTTTTTTTTTTGTTTTTTATATATTATATACATAATAATTTTTTTTTAAATTTTTTTAAATTTTTTTTTTTGTTTTTTTAACATACATACGTGAATTTATAATTTTATATATTTATGTTTTTATATGTATGTACGTATTTCATATGGGATGAATGGTGACACAAGCCACTGTTATTGCATGACTTCACGTTGTGAAGGGTATATAAGATTCGGCACGGCCGAATATAGCGCTCTTACTTGTTCTCATTATTATTATTTTTTCATAAATACGTGTTTACTAATGAGCAGCTTCACACATTTTTTCATTTGATTAAAATCATCAAAATATTTACTTTTCAGAAAATTGGAATTAAACTTTAAACTTTTATAGGTGCTTTCATAGTGACATTGGTCAGCATTTTATTTATGAAGTTGTTCTGGGTTAAGTATGTATGACTTTAGCTGTTTTACCATAATGAAATAGAGCAAGATAACAAATTTAATGCAATGATTAACTTAAAAGAGCAAAAAAGTTACATTGGCCCCTTTAGCTCCAAGCCACAGATATAATCGGTGGATTCACAAAATATACTATAGAATTATATAATAACTGATATTGACAGCTTTTGGCAGCCATATTATATTAGAGGCGTCACTGACTCTAAATTACAATGGCAAGTTTTATGCTTTGCAGGCAACCTAAACTATACCATCGCTCTATCTATCTATCGCTAGACCGAATATAAGGCAGTTTTATTGTGAGCAGCTTTGTCAACAATTAAAAAAAAAACGTTTTTTTTTCAGAAGAAAACAGAAAACACGAAAGCACACTTCGAAAAAATGTACCAGCTAGTATGTTTCAGTTTAAGTTAAAGGTAATCTCCGGGTCCGGTCTTTCACTTGGTACCTAAATTGAGTAGTGAATTGAAAGGGATAAATTTGTAGTTAATAAACGGTGTTTTTTTATGAGGTATCGCCTGTGTTCTGTATTCCGAGTGAAATCAAGCCACTCGGAATTGCCATGAAATTGTTGTTATAAACAATAATACTACAATGGCAATTCCGAGTGATTTAATTTCGCTCGGAATACAGAACACAGGCGTATATAATTTTTAAAATGGTATAAGACAAAGATGAATTTCTTAAATTGAATTGAAATTTACTTTATTTGAAAGATAATCTTCTCGTATTATAATTTAAATATGAGTTTTGGCATATGACCTCTACGGCTGGTTCGGACGTAGTCTAATCTATGGGTCCGATTTTCGATGAATTTTTCCAACATTTATGGTCGTATGTTGCGGCGAATGTTTTCCTTTAAGTGATCTATACTTAGTTTCAGGCTTATCGGTGTAGACTAGCGACTTTACATATTCCCACAGAAAATAGTCTAGCAGCGTTAAGTCGCAAGATCTTGTAGGCTAATTCAAGAGTCCGAAACTAGAAAGAATGCGGTTACCAAACGTTTTCTTCAATAAATCATGTGTAACATGTTAAAACCACAGCTCTTGCACATTATGGTTGTTCAATGGATGAACGAAAAAGTCAGTAATCATAGCTCTATAGCGGTCATCACCAACCATTAAGCACACCAAGCAGTCAGTTTTTCTGGATGTTACAGTTTCTCAACATACACTTGAGGATTATCATCACTCCAAATACGGCAGATTTGTTTATTGACGTATCCATTCAAACAAAAAAGAGCTTCATTCGCTTATGAAAATCGAAAACAACGGCGATCTTGTTTTGGTCCCATTTACCGAATCTACGCCTTGCTATTGCGTCAGACTATTTATGTCGGCATGCCAAATCAAAATATTTATAAATCACTTGGCAACTGTGCTTAAAGTTCTATGCCTCTGTAAAATACACCCAATATATGTGACTCATATATCCGCCGTTTTATTTCGGACACCATCTTAAATTTTAAATTTTTCCACGATACCAAAACTTAACAACTGACGTCTTGAAACAAAAAAGAAGTTATTTTTGGTCATTTTCAAAACGATTTCATACTCTTTTTCTAGAATAGATTTCAATGGTAAGACTTTAATTTGGTGTCATTATGGTGTCCAAAAGTTATTAAGAAGCTCATGAACTTGACATATTAACACATTTCCTAATTATTTTTACTTTTAACTTTACCGAACAGTGACTGATTTTTCGAAGACGTGCAAAACTACGACCAGGTTGAAAAAGTCGTGTGGTTCAAAGCACTAATTAATATTAAATTTTTAAATTTCATTTTTCATTTGTCTTATTTTTTTTTACATAATTATTTTTCCGTGTAGAGATAAATGAAGAACTTAGTGCCTGGAGTTCAGTTCTTAAATAACTGTAAGATGCCCATTTCGGTTATTAAAATGACGTGTAAATGTGACTCAGAGCATAAAAATTAAATCCATTTAGTTGATCAATAACTAATGTGAATTTTGATGTTAGAATTAATCACCAATGCTTTTTATATGCATAAAGTGCAATTTAATGTATTTGCCCAGAAAAAGCTTGTAAATGTTTTCCCCAGTTCTGTGGTTTAAAATAAAATCGTGTTTCAAACATAAAACTTTAAAGGTGCAAGTTCAAATTTAAAGATTATTATTTAGTCCATTTGCCGTCCATAGCATTTATTATTTTTTTCAGGAATTAACACGCTCACTTTCTTGATCAGCATAATATTTCAGGATAAGATTTTATATTTATACCCTTCACCTGTGGTGCACAAGGGTATATATAGCTTTGTCATTCCGTTTGTAATTTCTACATTTTTCATTTCCGACCCCATAAAGTATATATTTTTTGAAAGCTTATGAATAGAGGAGTCGATTAAGCCCTGACCGTCTGTCCGTCTGCCCGTCTGTCCGTGTGTTGGTTGAAATCAACTTTTAGAAGCAACTATATGTTTCTCAGATCTCTATATGGTATCAATCTCTTAGAAATATTCAGGAATGAATCGCTATTGAAATTCAGCGCAATCGCCCTATAACTTTCTGAGATATGAGCAAAAAACCACGACCACCTCGTTTTTTTACACAATTACAACAACAACATACATAGATAAATATATGTAAAAACTATACAAAAAAAGAAAAAATTACAAAAAGAAAAAATACTAATAATAAAAAAAAAATAATAAAAAAAATTATAAAAAAAAATTTTTAAATAATTTTAAAAAAATTTTTTAAAAAATTAAAAAAAAAATATAAAAAAAATAATAACAAAATATAAATAATATATTAAATAAAATAAAATTTTTTTGGCTCAGCTGGGATTCGATGCCACATTTATTCTAACCAGTATATATGTACATATGTACGTATTTTATATGAGATGAATGGTGATACAAACAATTGTTATTGCATGACTACACGTTGTGAAGGGTATATAAGATTCGGCACGGCCGAATATAGCACTGTTACTTGTTTTATATTTCTATTGCAAAATATACCACAAAGTAATTTTCATTTGTATTAAAACTGCCATGCTTAATGCTCCAATCACATCCCAAAAGCAAAGATGATCATGACGAATTTAAATATCCTTGTTTTAAACATGCACACTAGCTTTTTATGCATTTGTAATGATTCATGAAATTCCTCCGACATTTGTTACATTTTAAGTATTCACGTCACTGTCATTACTCTTGCGAAATTGTGAAATTAAGTAAATTCACTTTTGCTGACGTAAGCAATGCTTTTAATGAAGAGAAGGGTACGCAAACCTTGAGAGAAAAAAGTAGATATTTTGTAAAGTTCAATATTTATGTAGAGGAAGTGCGATATAATTTTTTTCACAGTTGTTGTTGTGTTTAAAAACAACTCGCAAAACTAAACCCAGTGACGTGAATACCTCTATTATTATTATTATTATTTCTCATTGGCATTATTAACAGATTATATTTACAACATTGTTTACATACAGTGACGTGAATACCTCTATTATTATTATTATTTCTCATTGGCATTATTAACAGATTATATTTACAACATTGTTTACATACAGTGACGTGAATACCTCTATTATTATTAATATTTCTCATTGGCATTATTAACAGATTATATTTACAACATTGTTTACATATGCTCAATTCACAACGTTTCGTATGTATTTTTAGGTCTTTATATAAAAATAAGTAAACCCGTTGTATGTGTTGTACAAAATATTAGAAGAGAAATTATAAACAAAAAATGTATAACTGCTGCTAAATCCGACGACGTACAACTTCTACGTTAGGTTGTGAATTAAGCAATTTCAATTTTTCTAAAATACATAATACATACATACATACAGCAATATTTACTATATACTTACATGTGTATTTATTTCTATGATTTTCTTTTTGTTTTCAATATTTTCAACACTATTTAGAACGACTTTTAATACAATACAACTGCAAGAGCTGGAAAGAGCATTTCAACGTACTCACTATCCCGATGTGTTTTTTCGTGAGGAATTGGCTGTGCGCATAGATTTAACTGAGGCTCGAGTTCAAGTATGGTTTCAAAATCGTCGCGCCAAATGGCGTAAACAAGAAAAGGTTGTTCTACAAGATGGCGACGACATACAATCCTACGATGATAACGTCTTGGCACATCTAGATCAACCATTAGGTAAGTTGTTAAATAAGTTAACTAAATATCGCTTAATGATGAGAATATCAAAAGCCTTAAAATTATGTTATATTTACTTATCGATGGTCACAGGTAGAGAGCCCCAAACTTGTAATTTTACGAAACTAAGTTTTTCAGTGATTTCAATACATTTTACACAAATACATCTCGACAAAAAAATTTAACTCAATAATAATAAAAATAACAGTTTTACAAGAAACTTTACAAAGGAACTTACATTATTATTTGAGTTACCTGTGACCAACGTTATGTTATTAAAGCAGACTCTTCTTTTTATACCCTCCACCTGTGGTGCACAAGGGAATATATAGCTTTGTCATTCCGTTTGTAATTTCCACCTCATAAAGTATATTTTCTGAAAGCTTATGAATAGAGGAGTCGATTAAGCCCTGACCGTATATGTATATGACGTTGCCAAAAATCGATAATTTTGTTTGTTGAGGTACACACTCTTTCAGAAATGCGCTTTATCTTTGAAAATATTATTTTTTATGAAACGATGCGCGTTTAATAATTTGTACGTGTTGTTAACTTTACATCCGTCCATGGTTATTTGGCAAAACAAGCTAAATAGATGACAGCCAATTCGACTAATAAAGCTTCAATCAAATGACCGCTATTATTAATTATCAAAGTTCAAAAGTCAATATTGGAAGATCCTTTATTAATGCAGCAGAATGTCATAATAAGAGTATTACCATATTAACTCTATATATATATTACATAATTAACTCTACTGTTAGTTTTTCAAATTGAACACGTTCCACATTCGATTAATGTTGGAATTTTTATTCAATAGACGTAATTTTATGGGTATTTTAATTTTGAGTAACTTAAACAAATTGGTTGTTAACACATTAAGAAGATAAAAAAAAATTTGAAATTCAAGTTTTATTTATCACAAAAATTCTGGAATTAGTTTTCGGAATTAACAGTCCTAGTGAATATATACTAGCTACAAGAAAATTTTAATTTTGTTTGAAACAGTTAATAGTTTTTACGACAAATTCTTTATATAGTATTTTTGTTCTCCAGTTATGGTAATAAAGGGTGTTTTTTTAAGCCCGATAGAACTTGAAATTGTAAAAAATAACACAAAAAATTAAATTGTAATCAAAATTTTTTTTTTATTCGAAATATCAATACGTGACATTAACATTTGAAAATGATTTCGGGCATATGGGCACCGCGGCTGTTCTTGACGAAGCGCATTCTGGACGTCCAATTTTGGGCCACTTTTTCGAGCACTGCTGGCCGTATGTCACGAATAACACGAACAATGCTGGCCTCCAAGGCGTCAATTGTTGCTGGTTTATCAGCATAAACCAGTGACTTCACGTAGCCCCACAGGAAATAATCGAGAGGTGTCAAATCGCACGACCTTGGAGGCCAATTGACAGGTCCATTTCTCGAAATCAACTTATCGCCAAATTTTGATTTCAATAAGTCGATTGTTGCGTTCGCCGTATGGCACGTAGCGCCATCCTGTTGAAACCACATCTCCTCCGGATCAATGTCATCCATATTTTCAAACAAAAAATCATTGATCATGGTGCGGTAACGATCTCCATTGACCGTAACGCGAGCTCCGGCCTCATTTTTGAAGAAATAAGGTCCGATGATGCCACCAGCGTGAAAACCGCACCAAACGGTGCATTTTTCTGGATGTAATGTCTGTAGGGTCTCTTGTGGATTGGTCTCGCTCCATATGCGGCAATTTTGCTTATTAACAAACCCGTTAAGCCAAAAATGCGCCTCATCGCTGAACACAATTTTGCGATTAAACAACGGACGTCCAGAATGCGCTTCGTCAAGAACAGCCGCGGTGCCCATATGCCCGAAATCATTTTCAAATGTTAATGTCACGTATTGATCTTTCGAATAAAAAAAAAAGTTTGATTACAATTTAATTTTTTGTGTTATTTTTTACAATTTCAAGTTCTATCGGGCTTAAAAAAACACCCTTTATTTTCTCGTATAAGTGATATTTAAGAAAAAAAAAAGAAAATAGTTATAACAAAGTATTCTTATAAATCTGAATTTATTTTTTCTGTTTAGGTGCAACTTTGTTGCCCGATACTCCACCGCAATCTTCGAATTCGTTGGATAATGAAAGTAAAACACCGTTTAGCCATGACAATGGCAGTGGGGGAGATAGAGCGGATGATGGTATTGTGGAAGATGGTGGGATTACAACACCTTCACGCATGTCACCTAATATATTTCTTAATCTTAATATTGATCATATGGGTCTAGAACGTGGCGGCAGTTTGTCAATGGAATGGTCAACATATCCGCCATCTACACTAGCCAGTAATAATAATAATAATGATAATAATAATAGTGGCTTGACTACAATGCCCTCAACGTCAAATAAATCACCACCACTTTTATATCAAACGCTACCACCTACTTCAATGTCATTATTAATGAAAACTCAAGATCATATAACTTTTCATCACCATCAACAGCAACATCAACAGCAGCAGCAACAACCACATTGCAATAATCAAAATGCACATAATCTGATAAGTGATAACTGCTTTAATGGCTCTTTGGATTTAGTTGATAATAACACCTCCACTTCATCATATGACGAAATGAAATTCTTAAATGTCGACCAATACACAATTGAGCAGCTGAAGGCCGAATGTATATTAAATATGGATCAAACTATATCTCTGGACGGTGCAATAAAGTCTCAAAATATGAGCTTACAAAATGCCCTAACACAAACGTCGTTGTCATTTGAAAATTTTCAACAGCCATTAGTCAATAGTCAAGACACCTCCCACAATAATCAGTCATTGTTTCAGTCTGAAACAGCCCAAGAAAGCGATCAGTTTTTAATGTCAAACAATTGCCATCACCAACATCATCATAACATGCAACTGGCAAATATGCAACAGTTAAACAACGATACACTGCAACAGCATCTTCACTCGTTGAGTATGGACTTACCTGTGTTCGGTTTGACGGATATGGACTCGAAATCCCCTCCACTTTTAGTGCTAGATAAACCTCTCTCATTGAACATTGGAATGGATGCTATTACGGATTTGGTGGATG
Organism: Phyto melanocephala; assembly: GCA_941918925.1. Classification (NCBI taxonomy): domain Eukaryota; kingdom Metazoa; phylum Arthropoda; class Insecta; order Diptera; family Rhinophoridae; genus Phyto; species Phyto melanocephala. The sequence continues at coordinate 133,221,558 of OW799234.1, read as the reverse complement.
ATAAATTTTAAGTGAATCACCACACACTACTAAACAATGAGTATGCGAGTACATACACACATACATACATAAATATGCTCTTTTTAAGTTATTGTACAATTATGTATGTATTTGTTTTAAGTTAAAATTATTATCGATTCTAAGTAGTAAAAGGTTGTGTAAGAATGTCCTTCCTAATTTGTTCCGTCCATTTGCCCACTGGCATACATAAATACATATACATACATACGTACGTACGTACATTTTTATTAATTCCTTAGTCAAATTTTGTAAATTATTTAAAATATTACTTGCAAACGTCTTAGCTAAATGAGTGCATACTTACATATATAAAATATACACGTTTTTATTTTAACTCTAAACAAATATAAAATTAAACTTTAGTTATAATTAATTTGCACTAAAATATTAGTTTAAGAACAAAATACTATCGTCAGCCAACATTGACTTTAAAAAGCAATCCGGTAGAGGAAAAACTTCTGTCAAAAAAATCATAAGATTTTCAGGACAATCTAAAAAATAAAATGCTTATAAACCAATTTACATACTAACTATGCGTAATGAAATTTATTTGAGGAATTCAAGTGAAGGTAGTATGCATATAAAAATATTAATGAGAATTGGGCCTATTTAATGCTGCATGTAGATGGCGGATCACTACTTATTGTCTGCTTTGAAATCGATTTATTTTAAAACACTATTTTCTTTATACATATTTTTTACGACTTAACTTGAATAACATACAAAGTTTTTATATACTGTGGAATCCCCCTTAACGGACACTGCCCATAAGCGGACACCCCTCATGAACGGATGCGGACACCAGCTTGACAAAAAAAATATTCTCTTGAATGGACATTTCGTTTTCGTAGGGAAAAATTTACATTTTACAGCCAGGAATGTCCGGAATGTCCGGCATGTCTGGAAATGCCAGGAACTCGTACTTTTTACAAAATACACCTCGACACAAAAATTTAATGCAATAGTTTTAAAATCAACAATTTTACAAAAGAAATTACATTTTGCTAATACTGCAGTTTCTATTAAGTCTTTGCCTTCTCCTCATTCGTTTTAAATGAAACAAAAAAACAACTGAGAAATCTATATATTTGGCCATGCCGAATCTGAAAATGCCCTTCACCATTATGTATATAGATATTGCGACCACATCGTAGCATGACTTTGATTTTGAATTTTTGCATAGTTTACTGTGCTATTCTCCTAGTCAAGCCACATTTTTAATTTGATCCACCGTTTTGCTTCGGACGCCATATTTGCTTTTAACTTTTTCTAAGCTTAATGTTTTCTACTGCTCAAGCCCCTTCATTTGATATCAATATTATGAGGGTTGAAGGGGGGGAAATCGTAATTATTTAAAAATTTTGTATCCATATATCCGCTATTTAATTACGACGCCATCTTGGTTTTTAACTTTTTCATTATTTACTGTATTCTACAAGTGAAGTGCTTTCGTTTGATACCAATATTGAGGAGGTTGAAGTGAGTACATATACATATAATTACTAAATTTGACTCATATATACAAATTAATTGTCCGCCATTTTGTAGTGGTGACCTTTCATAAATTGTATTTCTTTTTAATTTATTGTATTGTGCTAGTCAAGACCTTTCTTTTGAAACTCATATCGTTTCTCTCTGGCGTCCAAAAGCTGAAAAAATCATTTGTTTGTAAATATTAGGAAAAAGGAAAAAAAATAGTTTTAAACCGATTTGTCAATTTTTATTGCCAACAAATTTTCGAGGCTACGGTTTCAATACTGCTCGTGTCGTGATTTCATGAAATCTTGTGTGCATATCGGGAAGGTCAGAGAATCTGTCAACATCTATTTTCCTTACCCCTAAACACCACGCTTTTTTCACGCCTCCTCAGGTAGGCCATACTGCTGGACAGATCTTCTTGAAATTTTCAGATAATATAACTAAGACTCTGATATGATTAATAAAATACTTTTTTTATCCACGCCTACTTTAACGCCAACTTTTTTTCAATTATGTACTTGCATCGGTATGGTTTTTAGTATTTTTCTTTAAATTGTACACAATTTATAGTCCAGCCAATGCAGAAATAAACGTTTAAGAATCGGTCAACATCTATTTCTCATACTTCTCAATTTTTAGGGTGACTCACCTTAAGGGACAATTTATGCCTCACCTAAATAACGAAACGACTTCGATGAAATTTTAAACTAAAATAGATTTGCGTACCGTACAACACATATGGTTAACGTTTTTTTTAATGTACTCAGAGTAAGTTAGTTATTTTTATTGAACTAAAAAATATATTTTTATTGAACTAAATAAAATAATTTATATAACAAAACAACGTTTGCCGGGTCAGCTAGTAATTTTACATAAATATTTAAAAAAAAATTTATATTTTTTAAAACTATTTTTGCCTATAACTTTAAAATAAAAATTTTTATGAATATCCTTAGAGACATTTTGTACTAAATACATAAATAGTAAGAAATGTCTCTATAAATTAACCTAGGGTTGAAAAATTTTGTTTTTTTTTTTCTAAAAATATGGGAAAAAACAGAGGCAGCACATACAGATCTGAATTATGACTCTCCAAGTTTTAAACTTTCAGAAAACATAACTATAAAGCTTAGTCTAGATGGTATGACGAATCAGTCGTTTACAAAAGGAATGTCACTGCCAGCAGCAAGCAAAAAAAAATATTTCTTTTTTTTTTAGTAAACGAACGATTTTAATAGGTTTGCACTTTATTTATCTGGTAACTATGATCAATAGTATATGTAAGCAAATTTGCCATTTGTTGAAAATCTCACGTACGCTTTTCAACAAATAGCAAATCTGTCATCATACATAGGATATTAGTTAAGCACAATTTTACTCGAACTATCGAGTTCGCTGTATATAGGTATAGAGATTCTAATAAGAATTTTACAATTTCGATCACGTTCGAATGCCGTAGTTCGGCCCCTGTTTACACGATATGTTGAAATCGTCATCATACATTTGTTGGCATTATTAAAAAAGTGTTAGCAAATGATGTTAATTATACGTATAATGAAAAAAATTTACGTTTACACGATATGTTGGCACTTGCAACAAATTTTTAAGCATACATTTGCTTATTCATCATACCGTCATCTGGGGCCGAATTACAGCATTCGATCGTGATCGAAATTGCAAAATTCTTATTAGAATCTCTATACCTAAAGCACAGCGAACTCGATCGTTCTAGTAAAATTTCGATCGTGATCGAATGCCGTAATTCGGTCCCTGGTATGATGAATCATCTATACACACTTATAATAAGGTTGTAAAAAACTATAGGTTTTTTTTTTGTATTTCAGTGTATATAGTCAATGATTTAAAACACAAAATACCACTAAACTCAATTGTCTTAAAAACTACATGGATGAAATTTTAATAAAATTTTGGTATAAAAGTATCGTCACACTTGGCATTTTACCATGAGATAAAAACTCATTTCTAACAGAAAATAACAAAAAGAGCAAACAAAATGGGATTTTTAAATGGTACTATTAAATTAGTCCTATTTATTATCATTTTTATGTATTATGTATGTAAATGTTTGTATCTTAAGATGTTTGGATTTTTTGCTACTCAATCATGTTAAAACGGCTAAACATAACTAAATTAAAATTGGAACACAGATTGGTAATAACCTAGAAAAACACATTCAATGGCTTTGCTTCTGCCCCCCTGTTCTGTATTTTTAACGATATTATGAAATTTTAAAACAAAATACTAGTAGTGCACCTTTATTGGTGCAAACATTTCAAATGGCTGAACATTTTTGAAATGCAATTATTTTTTTTTTTAAATTCTGCAAATGTTATTATATATGCACATACACACGTACGCGTACTACATATGTATGTATATATCAATGACATGTCCTTAAAACAAACATATGTCAGTTTATGGAAGTTTTACTATCTATGTATGTATGTATATGTTTACGAGTACTGTAAGTTAATAATAGCGTACATATTGATTAGTATAATTTCGACGATGAAACATATCCTTGGTTTAATAGCGTGCAATATATTCTTGCTGGATATTGTTTATGCAACTGAATATTGTCATGAAATTTTAAAAGATAACCACGTGAAAAAAATCAACTGGTCCTATTTAAAGCAGTGTCTTACAACAGTAAATGGAGAATACATATCAAAAGATATTGGAGAGAATATATGGCGTTTAATGAAAGTTGTAAGAAAAATTCTGCTTCTTTAGTGAGGCTTATTATAAAATTGTATAAAGGACAAAAGATTAGATCAATACATTTGGTCTGCAGATTAATGGTCATATCCCATTTTTATTGTCAAAAAAAGCTCTAACACAGTGTTATATATTGTACAAGCTATTTTTGAGGGAACATAAAGAAAAGTCTAACATTTTTTACAGATACAAAAACAATATAATGATAGTTTTTCAAGCGAGTTATTGATAATTTTAGTTTTTTTTTTAAAGAGTTTCACTCATAAAGTAAATTTTTGGTCAAGGATAGTTTTTCTTAGTTTTAAATTTAACTAAAACTTAGCAGTCATTACCGATTTCAGATCTTAAAAAAAAAAAATAAAATTTTTAGTTAATTTGTTATGGATTTTTTTTTTTGCAATTTGCTAGAAAAATTTAAGATAATTTTTTGCAGGCTTTTGATTCCTTAAATAATATACCAGCGGAGTCGTACAAATATATGGGTTATTCCCTAACCTTTATACCAGTCGAGGAATTGCGAAATATTAGCATGGCAAATGTGGACGTAGTGGAAGCATTTGGTGCAATACGTTCCTCCGTATATCAAGATGGATTTGATTCCCAACAGTTGCAGGTTCTGGCGCAAAAGGTGCGAGAAGAATGGTTGGGAAAAAACCCGCACACCTATTCCGAATATGATCTAAAAGCTATGGGAGAAATTTTATGCTATTTAAATGTAACCGATATCAAAAATATACACGCCGATGCTTTTAAGTAATAAATTTTACGTAAACTCGTATTAATTAAAAATAATTATGTATATTTCACAAATAATCATATGTTTATGAATTTATTGAAGGGAAGCTGCTAAATGGATTGGAGAGATAAAGAATTGTCCCCAGGATCGTTTACAAGCATTAGCAAATTTAGCTAAGAGACCTAAAGCATTTGGAGATCCAAAGAGATGGTCGAAATTGGAAGTTTGTGAAAGATATTTTTCGGTTATGCAATTGTACTACTTTCCTAATTAATTTTTAGGTAAGCATAATTGGCAACATATTAAATGGCTTATCTTCATCTGAAATCAATGCAGTGGCTAAAGATAAACTAATGTTGAATAGTTTTTATAAAATTTCAAATTCTAAACAACCGACAACAATTAAAACTCCACATAATAGAAATCTCACACTGTCAGCTCACAATTCAACAGATTTAACTAATAAAACAACAAACGAATAATAAAACATTCCTTTTTTTTATAAATGTTAATTTTTATTAATATGTATATGAAATTACGGACTATTATATATTTTAAATAAAATTATAAAAATTTATAAAAGATATTTTTTTTTTTTTATAAAATTACACTCAATAAAACTTCATCAATATTTAAATAATCGCCAACATTTGCAATTAGTTTTGTTTTTAATTCATTTGTGTCACAAGAAATAATTATGCATATTTTGTAAATTAGATTTCAATTAAATTTTAAATTTGCAATAAATATGAATCATGTTGAAGAAAGTTGAACAAATAATTGGTAGCTAAAGCTGACAATTAATAATTTTAAGCAGTATTGAATTTTGTTTGTAGATTATAAAAACATTCAGAAGGAAAAAGTAATAAAATAGAAGATAAAAAAATTTGTATTAACTTATTATAAGCAATTTAACTATGAAGAAGATATTAAGCTATTACGTGAACTTGGACGTTCAATAGTCATAGTTTGCTGAGGTACTTGACTGTCAGGACTAATACCAAGGCCGGAATATATTTCTTTCATTACAAACAGTATGGTATCCTCAGAATCCCTTTAAAAAATATAAAATAATATTAAATCATATAATTATGGCAATTGAAAATGTTGACGAACACTTTACTTACCAATAACACACATGACTGCTCAAGGCAAATATATACTCGTTAATGAATTCCAATGGAGCTTCTTGTAATACATAATCAATACGTTTAGAGTCATTCAGTTTGCCTAAAGGGAACTCAAGTTCAACTATATCGTCTGACATAGCGGTAGACACTGAATCTGTTCTTTGTCTGGGTGTAGCCGTAGCTCCATTTTGTGAATCATTTTCGGATGGCAATTTGTCATTAGAATTTTGATTGTGATTTTGTTGCTCTAATTGCATTTGCATTTGTATAACCTGCCAATTGTTAATATACATTTATTTTCTTTTACAATTAAATGATTTCTCGAGATCTTACCTTATCAACTTCTTGTTCCATCAATTCCTCTGCTTCCTTCGTTGATTTGCTCGTCGAACCAAATATGTTAACGCTATTCAAAGTTGTTTTAAATTTGTCCAAGAAACGATTTTTTAAGTCCATACTAACACGCGTCATGGTTTCTTTCAATTCCAAATGCATACGTTTCCGACCTTTATGATGAGGAATCAAAACAGGACGTATACCACTTAAGTCGGTATTAACCAAAGCTTCGATACGATAGGCAACAGGATCATAAGGATGAAATATGTTATAAAAGCCAGGACAAGTGGGTAGACGAAAATCCAAACCCAACTTATCAATGCCTCTAATTGTAACAAACATTCCTTAAAGAAAATATCAAGTTAAACGGTGAAATCTTGTACATTTTACACATGTTTATTTTACCTATAGGAGAACCTAAAGCAAAGAATTTTTTAGGCTGAAATATTAATTGAGCGTAACTTATGAATGGTTGTCCAGTTCCAGCCGGTCCCATAGTGTAACTTATTTGTTTATCTTCTAGTTGATTCGAGTCCATTTGTGTATTAGATGAGTGTGGTGCTAAAAATTGATCTGGATTTTCGATATTCTTTTCTTCGCTTTCCTTAATGGGATTTTGATGGCAAAGTAAATCAAAGAGTATAAGAGACCCCAAACTGTGTCCAGCCAATGAAACGCCTCCATTGAACTCTGGATGTCTTTCGCGATATTTCAAGTACAAAGTGTTCATCGATTGAACAATTGTATTCATAATTTTCTGACAAAATGTGGGACTAGTGTAAAAAAGTATATCTAATAGAGTGTCGTTGGTGAAATTTCTCAATTTCGGTATGGACTCCAATGTTATCATACGTAATTTTTCATCTATACCCATTTCAACAGAATGTAAATGACTGTGCCAAGATATGGGCAGAACTTCAACGCGTCCTACCAAACCCAAGTCTGTCGAGTTTTTGTAGTGACTCTGAACCAATTGACGAGCAATTGTACGAAAATCTTCAACTGTTTAAGAAAATAAGCATGAACATATGTTTGCACATAATGAGTTAAATAAATTTACACTTACCAACTTCCTCTACTGATCTTAGTTTTAAGTCACAAGCTGCACCAATGCCATGTACCATAAATAGCAAATGATCAACTTTTTGCGATTCACCCTGTTCAATATTAAAATCATCCAAGTCTCTTTTAACAACCCGAGGTCTGGTAGCTGTTTGCTATATTTATGTGCGTTTTTATATATATTTACAAATCTTTAGGAATGTGCAAAAAACTAATGAACAAAATAATTAAAACTTACTGTAGTGCCACCCCAAGCATCAGCATTTTGCTGCTTTTGAAAGTGTACTATAACTGTAGGGCCATGGAAGATTACTTGTTCTCCCATATCCAAATAAATAGTTTTATGCCAAACACCACTTTCAGCAGCCTGTTTATAAGCATTTTCTAATAAATCGGCCGTCTGTTCTTCATAGGGTACATATTTTGAATCGACAGCCTTATAGAACCAAGAACAACGACGCACTTCAATCGGTTTGCTCTCCCAATACACACTCATTTTTTTACGCTCACTAATATTGACATCATAACGACCACCCTCAACAGCTACTATATTCGGTGTTTCCTCTTACAGAGAAAAAAACAAAATTAAACGCAACAAATTTAAAAATTTAATTTCTAGTTACATCATCAATGTCTTAGGTCTCTTCACTTACCTCCTTCCATTAAAAGACTTGTTTCCAAAAGTGCTGAATCGTAGTGACTAAAAGGAACCCATATTTCTTTGTCGCCTATGGTGCGCTTAAAAAACCAGTGTTTAACAGCCGACTTATAAGACTGAATCAATGAAATAAACCGATTAATATCATCGTTAGCAAAGTTATTTAATTAAAGCTCTAACTTACCACACCGGCTACAGGTGTTGTGGCCGATTTATCAGCGGACAAAATATTTGCCATTATTAATTCGTTTAGAATTTCCTCTGGTAAATTATCGTAATATTTGGTATTACCGTCTGGTACTGATGTATTCTGTTCTAAAAGTACTCTGTTGTCAAGTCTTTTTATTTCTTCTTTTTTAATTGATTTTTCAGTAGTATCTGTAATAGAGAGATTGGCTGCTATTGATTTTGGATCTGCAGTAGAGTTGCTTATTTCCGAAAATTCTGAACAGGCGGAGGAGGGAGGCTCTACCAGGTTCGAGACGGGGGTTAGAGAACGTTGTTGTATATTTTTTACGCCTAAGCCGCTGTGAACCAAGTCGTAATTAAGATCACCAACGGCACTTGCATCTTTTGGTGGAGGATTGTTAAAAAAATATTGTATGCGCTGCTCTTCGTTTGTAGCTACACTGGGAGCAGTTATTTCAACTTGCTGTTCTTTTTGTGAGTGTGTTAGTTGTTTCCCAGTGATTGAATCAAAAAAATGTGCTGGATCCTTAGCGATTTCGGATTGCTGATTTGTTTTTTCAAAATAATTTGAAAATCTATTGACAATCTCCGGTTGTTGGGTTTGACTTTTTGTTTCGTGTTGAACAGTTGATTTTTCCTGTTGCACAGTTGTACTATCTGGTATTATAGAAGCTGTAAGGTCAGATTGTATAAAACTCTCAAAACCAATAGGTGGTGGAGGAATATTTTCCTGTAGAAATGTTTCGCTTAAATGTTTAGTGACATCAGCTTTGTCGTCTAAAATACTTGGTACTGGTCCCAACTTTGGTGAAAATTGGGGAAAAAAGGCTGTAATTGGTGGTTGTATAGAAGTGTCTGGCTGTAAAGGTATTAATTCTGGTTTAAAGTCGGTTGTAAAAAGGTTAGTCGTGCCACCGAGATTTGGTTCATCAATTTCGATATCTTGTGCAGTTCCAGAGAAGAAATTTACTCCACTGCAAGAATCATCCAAACTGGGTGCTTGAGGGGGTAATGTGGCAAAGAAGTTTAAATCACCCGAGCCACTTGATGGCAAAGGTGTAAAGAAATTAGCTAATGATGGTTGGGTATCAACCGGTTTTGCAGCTACTATGTTAGAACATTTAAAGTTTGTTAAAAAGTCGATGGGAGGCAATTTTAAAGGTTTTTCTTCAGTAATTGCTTCACTTGTTAAAGAGAGTTTTTGTAAAGTAATTTCCAAAGGATCTTCGATGGATTCTTCTTGTGTAACAACAACAATTTTTTGTGTTTCTTTATTTTCAACGAATTTAAGGTCTGTATCTGGTATAGAGGTCTCAGTTAAAAATTGGCTTTCTGATGAAGCTAATGGTTGTGTGGCTTTGTCAGTTAAACTACCTTCTGCCTCGCTAGTTTGAAGATCATTCTCTTCCAGTACGTTAGACTTGACTTTTTTCGCTGGAGGTGCAAATAAGTGTTGTTGTTCAGATTTTATTTCTTTTATTTCTGTGATTTGTATTGGGTTCTTAGTTGGCACAAGCAATTCAACACTTTGTGTAGTTTCGTCTAATTTCAATTCTTTAACAGGGGCAAATAAAGGAACGCTCTGAACCGATGAATCAGATACAAAGCCTTCAACAGGATTAGCTATAAAAAACGGTACACTTTGTATTGAATGGTTTGGATTGGACTGCGCAAATAAGGAAACACTTTCAGGTGTTGTAAAATGTTCTTGGGTAGGATATGTACTTAAAGATTGATTTATAGCTTGAATTTGAATTGGTGTTGTATTTATGGGAGCAGTTTCTTGCGGAGTTAAAGGGTTTTTATAAAGTTTGGTTCCTTTTTGTAAACGATAAGAGGTATGACCTCCTGTTGGAGGTGGAATCTTATGTTCTGTGGTTAGTGTTGGCAAAGGATGACTTGTTGCACTTGTCTGACTAGTTGGTGGTAAATATTTCGAAGGATCAAAGAAGTTAACTTGAGCAGCAGTGTTTAATGTTGACTCTGTAGAATTAGATTGTGTTGGATTGAAAAAAGTTGTAACTGATTGTTCATTTGAGTTGGATGGCAAATATGAACTGGTTGGATGTGATGAGTGTCTAGAAGGCGGCCTACTAGGACGTGATGGTTGAACGTTTGGATTTATATGCGGAGGCAAGTTAGATGGATTAAATAAAGGAATTTGTGTTTGTAATGTTTCTATAGATTCAGACGGTTTATTTATTGAGAAAACCGATACTGGTTGAAGTGTTGCTGTAGTTGATGATGGACTAAAAATATTGGTTGGTTGAGAAGACGAATGTTCCAATTGTTGACCACTAGCTATTGAAGATAATTGGGTATTTGCTATTGTTGCTGAAGTGCTTTCGTAATTCGTTTGTTGCCCACTTAAGGAAGGTGGTACAAAATAATTTGTGGGTGGAGGTGGTGGTCCTGCAAAATAATTATTTTGTTGATCTAATGTTTGAGAGTGGGCTTGTTGGTACGAATCTGATTTAATAGTTTGTGTTAAAGATCCTGCAGCAGATTGCACAAGTCCCGTGATATTTTGCAATACTCCAGTTGGTGCAAGATTACTTATCTTTGAAAATAAACCACTACTAACTTTCTGATCTTCAGGTTTTTGCTCTTCGAATGTGGAGTATTGTGCCCCAAATTGCGGTTGTTGATAACTACTATTTGATGTAGTGTAACCTGCGTCAAAGAAAACTGGAGCATGTACTGCCGTTGGATCTAAAGTAACAGCTGGTTTTTGATTATGATCTGAAAGTCCGGGTATGGGGGCATACAATTTCTTTTTAGACGAAAAGCGAAAATTATTATGTCCACCTACATTAGCAGAATGAGACGCAACAGTTGATGGAATTGAAGGTAAGTCAGTGGGTGAATAAAACTTTGGAGGTTCGGCCTCAGGTATGTTTTGTTGGCTGTATGTCTCGGTTGTACTGAAAGGAAGTGTTTAAAAAGTTTTTGTATGAGCAGTAGTTAAATGAAACAATTATATTTAATATTAATACTTTGGTTTTAGCATTTATTCTAAGAACTTAAAACAAGTTTAAAATAGGTGGCATCTTTTTTTGAAATCTTTGTTATTATTACGATCGGCTTCAAATAACACGTTTAAAGACTTACCTTGAAAAATAACTGCCACCTTGGGGTGGAGCATAAAACGGTGGTGCAGCTTGAGCTAATCCTCCCTGTTGGGGATCTTTCTGCTGTTGTTGCGTATACGTTGGCTGTATATCTATTTGCGGCACCGACGCGTTAACATTCGAATCCTCTTGATGTTGATCGTAAGTTGGAGTAGTTTCTCTACTTGAAATCGCTGTAATACGTTTCGAAAATGTTGAAAAAACATTCGAAGCCACGGAAGGCAATGCTGAAAATGAAGAAGCCGCTTGACTTAAAATAGAATCACTATTAGCGCCCTGATTCAATGGTTCCAACAAAGGATTATCATTTAGGTCGCTTGTTTCAATCGATTGATTATCTTCTGCAGAAGTGTTTAAATTGATTTCATCTAAGTTTTCAGTATCTAATGAAGAAGATCCAACGGTTACCAATGATTTTGGTTCTAAAAAAAAAAATTCGCAACCACAATAGTATGCAGGAAATATTTTTTATTATTATTTTGTTTTATTTACTTTATAATTTAAAGGTTGATTTTTTACCGCCTTATTTATAAAAAAAAAGTATTTTAGGTTTGACATTTGACATTATTATTATTATTTGACATTTGATGTAGAGAAATTCGTCAAGTAAGCCTTTATTATTCTTTTACATTTAGGGCCGTATTCATAAAAAATATTTTAGGTTTATTGAAGGCTTATTTGCAAATTTCTCTACAACATCTGTCGAATCTTATCGAATTTAATTGTAATCATTCGAGAGTATTAAAAAACTATTCCGATATTAGCTGAGTGAAATGCATTTTCGAAACCAGCTACGATTTCATTATCAGCACTCTTTATCTGTATACTTATATGTAATTTCTAAACTACTAAGTATTTATGTTACAACTTAATGAAATTAGAATTAGAGATGTTTAATAATATAATAAAAAAAATGAACTTTAGCCAGAATAAAAATGATTTGCAATCGCAAAAGTTTTTGCGAATATCGACAAGAAAATTCATAATTTTATTTAATTGATAAAAACTTATTCTTTTTAACAATATTATTAACAGAATTTAAAGCAAAACAAAAATTTCTTATGAAAAAACTGCGCTGTTAATCTTATATAAAAATGCTTTTTTGTCATAATTGACCCCAATGCCACCATCTTTTGGATCGAAACGAACCTATGGTAAAAAGTTTTGATTTAAAGCTGTAATATTTTATGCACATACACATACATACATACATACATACATACATACATACATACATACATACATACATACATACATATGCAAATTGTTTAACTCGATTTTCGATATTTGAAATGTTACTATCAGAGGATAGAGTAAACTTATTAAAAAAAATATTTAAATATCAAAGGCAATAGCAAGGCATATCCATAAGGTATATGCAACGGCGAATAGATACAACAAAGCAACTTTTCATGGGATGTTTTATGTCAAGGCCAATTCGTATATCAGGGATGGAAAAGTTGTTTTTACATATTAAATATAATAAAATTTGATTAAAAACCGAATATAAATTTTTTTAACACATTATTAATGACGCAAAAGCAAAAAATATACATAAATTAAGCACATTTATTGTCAAAAAAGTACATTCAGGTTAATTGTTTAATACCGAAACCAAAATCACATTTCCTATCCCTGCATTAATAAATGAAATCAAAGCGAATTCAACTAATTTTGACAAAATGTTTCACAATCAGCTGGGCTGATAATTTCACCTGTATGAATTCGCCTTGGGCAATAGTATATTTAGTACAATTTTGTGAATATAAAAAACATTTTTTATGTTTTTTTGATTAGACCTAAATATTTAAGGTAAAAACCTAGGCATATTTATTCATCAGGTAACCGCAGTTTGAAGAGAATTATTATTTTTGACATTTAATATAAGTGAGAGAAAAAAGAGAAACTTTTTTTTAAATTAAGAACTTTGACAGCAGAAATTTAAAACAAGTAAAGGAAAAAGTAATCAGCTGACGAATAAAGACTACCACGGATACAATACAATTTCTTATGGCGAAATTTGCTAAAAGATATTCAACTATATAACTTTTTATAATTCTCATTTAGTTAAATACGCTTAGGGTATAAGTAGTACAGATTTTGACAACAACGGCTAAGCACTTAATGAACAAAGTGATGACTTATAGATTTACACTGATTTTTAAATTTCAAACTAACGTATCGCAGAATAATCTAACCGAATTTTCGTCCTTAAAAGAACCGAAAGACTTTTGTAAGTCGATAATATTAATGGTTTATTTGAGGCCTCATTAGTATTTACTTTCTGTTGTCGTTCTGTGATGTGCCATTCTGCTGTTTTATTTTTGTGGTTACTTCTTCTGTAAAAACTTATCTGCTTTACTTTATAAGATAACCTTACAAGAACAAGCTCATTATATTGTTTGTATATTTTTCTCGTCAAAGTCCATACTAAAAAAAGAAAATTGTAGTGTCAGATTTCATATATAAGCAAGGAGAGTTTCTCTGTTGTAGCCACCTTTAAAATAAAGGCACGTTAATAACAGCTGTTTCTCTTTCAATGTCCGTCACTTAACGTTGAATTCTATTTTCTACAGATTTGTCCGCAACAGAACAGAACGAAAAAGTAACAACAAGCCACACATACATATTTTCAATTGAACAGAAACAAAACAGCTGATTCATAACAGCAAATAACGTACGAAATAATTCTGCCTCTAGGTTAGGTTATTAAAATCAAGTACTTATTTATTGCTATTAAAGTAAGTGCTTATTTAAATCCCTATTTATAAGCGAACGTAATAAGTACTTATACGAGTCCCTATTTGTTAAGTAAGGGTGCTAAGTACTTATTTAGTCCCTATTTGTAAGCGAGCGTGGTACTTGCCTCCAATGACATCGCCGTGTTAAAATAATGGGTTTAGATGCCAAATTGTAAGTAGTAAAGTAAACAGTTTTTTTGGTACATTCAACACATTATTTTGTAATGAGAGTTTATGCTGGGTAGCTTATATATGTTCTGGTGATCAACATACAGGTCTTTTGCAATTTTATTGGGGTAAATACATTGTAGTGCATTTATGAAAAAATTACTAAAATATTAGTTAATATATTTAGTTAGATATTTAGAGATACTGGAGAATATTTACTCAATTTGAAAATGTCTAAATTTATACTCAACAAAAACCTCGTAGGGAATTCTTTTTCAGAAAAGAAAAAGACATAAGCGTTCACAGTTGACGACCGCTTTTCGCACTGATGAAAAAATTTCTTTTACGCTAGCTCCAGAATTGAATTTTGATACTAAGATGATTGAATTAGACGAAATTCTACGATTTTTTTCCCCGTTTGAGTTAAAGTTTTTCAAAACATTGCTTTGAGCATTACTTTGTAGTTCCATTCAATTTTAGTTGCAATTGCAAGACAGGAATAATTTAAGGAGAAATAGATATCGTTTTTGAATCTCAGCGCTTCACTTAAAATTTTATTTTTAGCCATTTAATGTAAAAATTACCTTTAAATAATTGCCAAAATTTTTCAAATTGCGGAATGAAAAAAATAACATTTTTATTATTTTTTTAATTGAGCTGAATAAACCGTTGCTTCTGACTTTTTATATATTTTTTTAATATGTTCATGAAATTCTTTATCCTGCTGAAAAATATGGCCTACTAAATATTAAAAATCGTGTGGGTCTAATCAATTGAATTGTGTATAGGTTAAGGATCTCTTTATATACATAAATATAGATTTATTTCAAACTAATAATATTTTCAAATGCATTTTAAATCCATTTTAAAGTCATAATCTTTAAATTTTTTTACTACTACTATTTTATTACTGTCTTGTTTAGTGAACAAAAAAAAACGATTATAACAAATGTTTAATTATTAATTTATTATTGTAATTAGTTATGCATAAAATAACAGAAATAATTATAATAAAAATACAAACTTATTGCAAATTACATATTGGAATTAACTAACTAACTATACGTTATGCAAACTGCTTCAATATTTATAAATCCCGTTCAAAGTATTTTCGGTTGATGTTCGATTTAAATGGATGACAGGGCAGTATTAAGTAAAATCCGTTTCTGGTGTTGAAGTGAATAACTTTGATTTATAGATTGATAATTATAATTAATATTTACATTTACATATCGTTCGTCACAGGTAGAAAGGCCCTAACTCAAACTTTATAGGAGAAAGCAAAAACGTAATTAAAAATGTACATTTATCATCATGTAATTTCTTTTGTAAAATTGTTTGTAAAACTGTTATTTTTATTACTAATGTTTTGGATTTTTGTATCAAGGTGTATTTCTATGAAATGTATTGGAAGCACTGAAAACCCCAATTGCGTAAAAATACGAGTTAGGCCCTTTCTACCTGTGACCAACGAAATGTATGTATAATTTATTAAAATTATTTGCACTTATTGACGATTTTTTGCGGAATTTTTTTTTTGTTAAAAATGTAGGCGGATTGTTGTTAAAGTCATAAATTAAATAATTATTAATAAAATAAAATAATAAAATTATGTTTGTATTCATTTTTTTGTAAAACACAATTATCGGGTGTTTTCTTTTTATACCCGCCACCAAAAAAATGGTGGGGGTATATTCATTTTGTCATTCCGTTTGTAACACATCGAAATATCCATTTTAGACCCCATAAAGTACATATATTCTGAATCAGGGTTTGATTTGATGACGATCTAGCTATGTCCGTTCGTCTGTCCGTCTGTTGAAAGCACGATAGAGGTCGCACCGAAAAAGCTGGGGGGCTCAAATTTTGCCAGAATCTTTCTTATAGACAAGGTTTGTTTGGTATTGAAAATGGGCTAAATCGGGATATTGGGAAGAGAGTTATAGCTCGTAAAGCAAGAGTAGGTCGAAAAAACCGTGTCCTTCGAACATCGAATAAAATGGAATTGTGTCCAAACGCATCAACGTAGACTCATGAAACTTCGAATATATATTTCCTGAGTAAAAACAATACTTTTCCCCGAAAATTATCTAAATCTATGCATTAAGAGAGGAGTTATCGATCAAAATGTACGAAAATTTATACCGCACAGTGTATTTTTCGGTATATTTAAAAACAAAAACGTCATAAAAGCAACAAAATTATATGTACGACTCTGAAATTTTGCACACTTTGCTTTTTGGTGAAGCGCTTTTTTGTAATCAATGTGCCACGCCCACTTTTACGCCCACCTCCCATATAACGTTTTACCCAAAATTCATATAATTTCTCTATTAATATAGATTTTGGAATAATAAAGGACTATACTGAAGCATCTAGGTTGTACTCATTAGCAAAACAACTTTGGCACGCCTACTATAACGCCCACTATTCACGTTATCTACCGTTAATGAAATTTAAAAGCTCATAAAACCGCCAAAATTAGAGGTATGATGATCAAATTTGCTACGTATATCCTTCTTATCAATGCAATTGTTGTGCCAAAAAGTTTAGGAGACACGCCCACTTTAACGCCTATCTCCCATATAACGGTTTATCTTAAATTCATGTAGTTTCTCTATTGACAAACTTTTGGGAAAATAAAGGACTACATTAAAATTCTTAAGTTGTATATATTGGCAGAAACTTTATTGACACACCTTTTTTTACGCCCACTTTCATTGAAAGACTACATTAACAAAAGCATTTTAGTAGCATATCGAAGTTATAAAGGGTGGTTAAATTTTAAGAACCGATGTTGAATTTAAATAAAACACAAATTATTTAGGAAATTATAATTATTTCTTTTTGAAATTATATTATTTGTATGGTTCAATTATGTATTTAACAAAATATCGGCCAAATGGCCCCCCCATCCGTGGCACCACTCCTCTATCTGATGCTCCAAATTTTCAATCACAATGTTGATGCTCAATTGTTGGGCATGATGATGAGTCGAGGTTGACTGCTCTTTTGCCACACTATCGCAAAAACCAGCAATGGTTCCCATTCAACGAACTAAGAAGGCATTCACAGATTTTCTAACATTTTATACAGACCTGTTTTGCAGAAATTTAAATATTATTTACAATTCTCCCGATTGTGGACGAATTTGAACGATTATGTTGATCAAAAGAATTACGAAGTGCACAAAATGCATTTTGATTTGAACACCCATTTAAAAAAAAAAACCTGAATAACTTTAACGCGTTGCTCATTTGCGTATCTTTCCACGGATCAAATTGAGTAAGTTTGAGATTGAGAAATGTCAAGTGAAATGCAGAAAACAAATTTAAAAACTAGGTGTAGTTCACCTTCAACATGGGCCCTTAAAATTGAACTACCCTCTACAAACAAAGTGATACATGTTTTATTATAAAGAGATTATTCCATAATGATTATTAAAATAATAAATATTGTGCTTTAAATGTACACAAAATTGGTGGTGGGTATAAATATATAATATAGTATATATAGTAGAATATAGTGCTCTTACTTGTTTAATAGTTATTTAATTTTTTTCTGTGGCAAAAAACTTTAAAAATAATGCACATAAAAACGTTTTTATGATGAAGGAAATAAGCTTTATTCGAAACATAATTTTACTGTGTTAACGTTTAAATGTAACTACAATGACCGTATTTTGGCAACAATAATGGCTTTTAAATTCTCATTGATTTTTGGTTTATTGCACAAACGAAGTAGTCAGTTAATAAGTCTATTATGTTAAATTAATTGTACAACAAATTGTTGTTTCATTAAATTAGTTTTATTTGTATTAATAAAGAGTTCGTACTCTAAAAACAATCGTCTTCTCTTTAAAGAATATCAAATATGTAGTCTTTAAAAAAAATGTATAAAAATTAACTTTCTTGCAACACTATAGTCGATAGATCGATTAACTGAAAAAATTGATAATTTTACTAATTGTTTAAACACATAACCATTAAATTTAAAAAGCGCAAATAAAATTACCCATTAAAAATAAATAAAAAAAAACGCAGGTAGTTAGAAAAGGGAAGTGCCGGAAGCAAGAGGCACTTCTAATACCCACACTTTGAGACCCAAGTGAAACATTGTGTTCCTTTTTATAAAAGGAAATACAATTTCAGATAATTTGCAAACAATACTCCAACACGAGTCTATAAACGATTAATTGTCAAACCCAGCAAGCTTTTAACCAACCGAGAATTGTGAAATCGACTGAAACAGAAAACATTTTTGGCGAAACAAATAAACACCCGATATTTGAAAACAAATAAGTTATAAAACAAATTACAGTAAAAAAACATTTAAAATTCAGGACACAATACAAACATTTCGATTAACGATTGAGTTATTTTTTCTTTAACTGATGTCATTTCATTTTTTGTTTATATGAAAGTGCTAAAAAAAAGGTTAAGAAAAAACATCAAAGATATAGAACAAAAATAAAGAGAAAACAAAAAACGATCAACGTCATACAATCTGAATTAGTTTAAAAAAAAACATTAAAATTTCCTATTTACCTTAATATATGTAGATAAACAAAAATTAAGTGTTGAAATTTGAATTCTTATTTAAAGTAGAATTTTATGGTTTTAGATTGACAACGCGTATTTATTTTACAATTGATAATCATCAATATATTTGTTTAATTTCTACTGATATGGATCGAAAACTTAATAATTCTTGTTCGAATTTTTATACCAAAAACAAGAGAAAACTTCGATCGATATCGAATGCTGTTGTTGACATTTTATATAGAATTTTGTGTAAACCTACACAGAGAAAACAGTATCGGTTGTGAGTACCGCAATTGTGGCCAGTCGCATAGTTTAGTTGTGACAGTAGAATTTTACGGTTATATGTACAGAAAATAGTTTCGGAAAATAAATATGTAGTCAGCAGTAATAAATTATGATGCTTGCAATTGAAATTTTATAATCAAAAATAAAAAGTCGATTGCAGGAACTGAACCATTCGATTGGCAATGAATGTGCTATTCTGTTTTCTGGGTGTAAGGAAACCAGTACAGTTCAACAAAAAATTAAAAAAATACCTTTCAGTAATCGAGTGAACATATTGATTGATTTAAAACGTGTTTATCCGACATATACAACGCCAAATTCGCTGTGGCGCACCCTGTCAAATACTAATTATAATTGTTTATATTTAAAATTTGACAGTAGTATTTACCATCAGCTGCGCTAATAATATTAGCTGTATGAATTCGCCTAGGATCAATCGTTATTGTCACTAATTTATGTTTACTGGTTTATTTGTATTGAAATTATCTTTTATGAAAAAGCAATCAAATTGAATACAATTTAGAACACATTTCAACTTTCCCCTAATATAGTTTTAATTGTGTTTCTTAAAAAAATCTAGAGCATTTTTTCCAGTACATTTTTTTTAACTAATTAATTCTTAACCTGCTCAGAAATAATAAAATAAACTTTTAATTTGAGCCTGTTTAATTTTATTAATATTTAGTTAACACCTGACTTAAATTACTTGTATTTGTATACATGTATGTGTGCACAAAATTAACATGTAGTAACCACATCATAAAAAAGCAATAATTAGCAGCAGCCAACAAGCAACCGCAATATGTAGAAATAAATTCCTTTTGTTTTTCTTAACAAATAATTATTAATTATTTACTTTAATGAATTAAGAAAAGTAAAACGCAAAAACAATAATTCAAATTGTAAATTTTATTTAAGGAAAAATTCACATAATACAAAAGAATAGATTAAAAAAATTCTTTCCAATACATGAATTTTCTTAAGGTGAATGAATTCACCCATTTCTTTCGAACAATATTTTAATCCGAACAGATTTTGTAATTTATTAAAATTTTTGTATTTATTAAAATTTTTTAATATTGTAGAATATATTCTTTAAGCCTGAGGTCAGATTTAATAATTATTATTTGATTTCCATACATTTTTTTATTAAATATCTCTATTTATTATCAATATTTCGCCAACCGTCGGTTGGTAACATTAGGTATCTTAAACAAAAAAAAATGTTTCTTTTTTCGCCAAGAGTTTTTGCTTCACAATTAACTTATTTTGAAAAAAATTTGTGAAGGTACGCAAATCAAGCGTATTAACTTTACAAATTTACGATTTTCTACAATTTAAATAAACAAACACTTAATGGTCTTGCAACTCAGTTTAAATGTATCCGAACAAAAATTTAAATAAAAATAATTCAAGCTGAGAGTGTTTTTTAACAGAATCATTTTTCTCTTTTAGGAAAAGAAATATCAAATTACATAAAATGTATTTAACAAAATTTCTTCCAAAACAAAGGAGCTAATTTATATTTAAAATTTAAAAGATAACATGAATCTATGTGCATGCAAACGGCTCCTATGAAAACCATAAGTTATGATGGTTACGTTTTTGGTACAAGAAAACTCGTCAATACAACAAAAACAAAAACAACATGCAATTTTTTGTACCAAGTTTTGAACTGTCATATTTATATTTTTCGGTAAAGTATGTCAGGGATGGAAATTTAAAGTTTTTTCGGTATCACAATTTTTTATAAATATATTTAATTACAAGGCGAATTCATACAGGTGAAATTATCAGCCCAGCTGATGGGGAAACTTTTTGTCAAAATTGGTTGAATTCGCCATTTTCATTTATTAATGCAGGGAGAGGAAATGTGATTTTGGTTTCGGCATTAAACAATTAACTTGAGTGTACTTTTTTGATAATAAATGTGCTAAATGTATGTATATTTGTTGCTTTTGCGCCATTAATAATGTGTTTAAAAAATTTATATCCTTTTATTGATCAAATTTTATTATATTTAATGTGTAAAAACAACTTTTCCATCCCTGATATACGAAATGGCCTTGACATAAAACATCCCCTGAAAAGTTGCTTTGTTGTATCAATTCGCCATTGCATATACCTTATGGATATGCCTTGTTTTATTAAAAGTGATAAAAAATGTATTTTTAAGCAAAAATTTTTAAAGTTTAATATATGTATTAATGAGCAAGATTCTAAGAACTATGTTAATTTAAATTTTAAATGTTATTAACTTTTCCATTCCTGTATTTTTTATTTTTTATATTTTTTCTTAGCATTTGTTTTTGCACACACTCACATAAAATTTTATATATCAATGTTTCTTTCTTTTAATTGTACACAATAATTTTATTTTTATTATTAAAGAAACTTATTCCGCTATTGCACAAGATTAAAAGTATAGTTCTTTAACAAAAAATATGTAGATTTATAACGCTGTTTTGAATTTTTTATGAAATGGCCTCTGCCTAAATGTAAACAATCAATAAACACTAATTTTAACAATTTGGCCCAAACAGCTGTCGATAAGCTGTGCTAACGAGTTTACCTAATTTTATTTTACCATGTTTTTCACATTTGCTTTACCGAATGACATTTTATTTTCTTTTAAAATTTCAATGAATTCAATTGAAAATTGCTGGTAGGCTTTGATGTTGCGTAATAAACTAAAATGTAAAAATTGTGAAATGTGCACGCACAGGCCCCCACTAATACATCGAAAAATTCATAAGAAACTAAATATTTTCAACATTCACAAGTAACAAGAGGTCGAGCACAAATAAATCACTCGTGTATGATGACCTTTCTACAATTAGAAAATTCTCCGAAACAGTATGGAAACAATGCTTCAAGTTTTAGTGCTAATATTTATGTTGAGAGCAGAAATCTTAAATAATGAATTTGAAAAATCAAAAATTAATTAGAATATTTGCTTAAGGCTATAATACACGGCATGTCTTTTACATCTGACTTTAAAATTTGTGAGACATATGGTTATCTACATGTCTGTCAAAATTGTACTCTTACGCTGACTGCTTTGCAGCAGCAGAGATTTCTGCCAACGGCTGATGTCCATGTTTTGACAGAGGAAAATAGATCGCACTCTAATTAAAATTCTGTCAGATGTTTCAACACATGTTTTTTTTACAGAAGCAATATTTTAAAGGTAACACACGACAGGTTTGTATTAGGAGAATTTGACAAGTCAGATGTAAAAAACATGCCGTGTATTAGCTCCTTTAGAAAATCAAATTATATCAAATGATCATTATCAAACCTTAAATTTAAAGTGAATAGGAACATTAAAGTGAAGAAAATGTATTTTTCATTTTATTATTAATATTATGCTCTAATCATTCTCAATACTTAATAAATATTTACTAAAAAAAATATTTTAAAATTTTAAAAGTAAACCAAAAAAAAAACAAATATAAATTCTCACAAACGTCTTTTCTCAAAATTGAGAAACCAATTTTCATGTTACCAATTCCTCTTATTTCTTCTTTACAAGAACGTTTAATCAAAAATGTTGTTAAAGTTGACTTCAAAACTTCCCTCTCTAAGGCTCTGTTGTCCCCTGATTTAATAATCATCTGTTGCTTAATTATTAAGCTAGTTTAATCATAAATAAATACCTTAAACTATCTTTGGCAAAAAACTGCGTTCTATTCAATTTGCTTTTAACTTTTTAATTAATATTGACACTTTTTTTATTAGCAAAAATAATTCTATGGAAAACACTTTTTTTTAATTTATCTTATAACTTTTGATGCTTTTTGTAATAAATCATTATAAGTATGAAAGAAACTACAAAATTAAAAAAAAATATATGTTTAAATGTCATGACATTTACAATTTATTTAACTGTACATGCCGTTAATACTATATAATGCAACAAATTGACAAAAGAGGCAAGACTTGGCCAAAAATAACACATACACCACCAAAAAAGTAAAAAAAGCATTCAACATACATATCAATCCATTTTTATCGATTAAGTACATTATTTGAAACAGACCTGCTTACATACAACTTTTTACAAAAATTCCTCACAAATTATTATCAGGAATATCACTTAAATAAAGGGTGTTGTATAAGGAGATAATATTATTATTGTTATTATTTCCAGAGAGTCGAAGTGAATAAATGTTTTAAAGCCTAAAGTGTAATTATTAAGTAAGATAAACTTAAAAGTATTGGAAATTTCAAGAAAATTATTTATTTTTATGAAAGTCACGATAAATTTTATATCTAAATAGTTCAGTATATGTTAATAAAATTTCACAACAGTTGTTCGATAGTTTTTCAAGTATTTACATAAAAACATATTTATAGAAACAACAGCTACTACCATATCAACTAGTATACCACTTTAGACATAGCAAAAAATAGCAGTATTAAAAGAGAGAAAAGATTTATTAATTATAAGTTAATTGTAGGGTAAGAAATGTAAGCATATTTATAGAAATTTAAGCGAGGCGAATTTATAACAAGGCAGGTATTTGAACATGATGTACATATGTTAAGGTGAGTTTATATATCTAGGATGATATTCTTAAATATTTATTTCCAACGTTGGCATAAATAAACAAAATTAAGGCAAATTAAACAAATTTTGACAATTACATTAACAAACTTTATCGATCAGCAGGCTAGATGATTTGACTTGTGTAATTTTAACACTTTCTTTTGTTTTATAGAGATATACACAACTGAGCAGCGCGGTAAGACTGTTAAAGCCTTTTACGAAAATGAGCATTCAAATCCAAATGCACTCTATGACTTTTTGTTCAGCATAATCGACCAAATTTGTCCACAATCGAAAGAATTGTGCCAAATTTCAGTAAACTGGGTCTGTTGTGAAAAAACCAACATTTGAACATCTGACGAGCATCAGTGATGCGAATTTTGAATAAAGATTTGAATTTACACGCTGACAAGGTTTAATTGACTCAAGAGCTGAAGCTTACTGACTATTTTAAAAGCCGAATGGTTTACAAAGAAAATCATCTTCAGTACAAGAGTCATACTTTCACCTCAGTGAATGCGTTAACAATGTAATAGGCAAATGTCAAAGCATTCACAAAGAGTTACTGTTAAGTGCGATTTATGGGCTGGTGGCTTCATCGGACCGTACTTCTTCGAAAATAAGGTCGGTCAAGCAGTTATCGTGAATGGTGATGATAACAGAATTCTTGTGGCCAGAAATTGAGGAAATGGACCTTGACGATATGTAGTTCCAACAGGAACCATCCTGTCAATTTCCACACAGACAACGAAACAATGACTCTTTTGCGCGATAAATTTAATTGCCGTGTTATCTCACGTTGTGGTGATGTTATTTGGCCGCCACGATCATGTGATTTGACACCATTGAACTTCTCTCTTTAAGGATATTTAAAAGCAAAAGTGTACGTCAATACGCCAAAAACAATTCAAGAGCTATATTATGATATAATACGACGTAATATTAACGTCATTGAAAATATGGATCATCGAATAAAATGGCATACATTTGGCCAATATTTTGTTTCGCACATAATTGTCATAGATCCGTCTAAATTTAACATAAAAATTCTTACACAATTTATTAAAATATTTATATTACAATGTTTTTATTTTATATTCGCAAGCGAACTGACAAATTAAGAAGAAGATATACGAATGTACATACATATGTATGTAAATATATATTTACAAACATAAATAAAACTATTAAATAAACCTTTTTTTGAGCCTATTTAAATTCATTAATTTTTTCTTAAAAAAAAAGTTGGGTAAAACCATTTTCGATTTGAAGTAAAAAGTATTAAATTTTGAAATATATCACCTTCATAATTCTAGATAATTTTGTAAATACTTAATAAGAAAGATAAATATAAAATACGGCATGTGATCAATAAAAAAACCGATATTTTTGGAAATGATGAGAGGATAATTGTGTTTTACAATTCTAATCCTTTTACACTTAACAAAAAATTTTATTGCCAACCTTCTACAACAAACCCCTTTTAAAATTTAAAGTAATTAAATAAACAAACAAAAAACGATAAACGAATAAACAACGATCACATAAATAATTTAAATAAAAATATTAAAAATATAAAAAAGAAGAAAAAAAATTGTAAATAAAATTTTTTGGTGTTGTTTAAATGCCGCCGGTTTTTAAATCTGGCGACATTTTGCGTTCTACGGAAAACTCAAGCAAACGTGATGCATAGACATTTAAAAAATGTTTTCTTTGTTTAAAATGTCTTGCAGATTTGGTTGTTTGTGTTTTCTGTTTTAACCATGTTGTTACCTCGATCTTGAAACGTGATTTGAAAACCAAATAACCCTAGCAAACACCTTTAAACAAATATTTTTGTTAATTTTCTATATGTATATGTAAATATCACACACTAAATCAAAAAAGTCACAACTCAAAATTGATTCAAATCTTTTTTTTTCTTTCTTATTAACCATTAAAAGGAATGTATTTTAACTACCAGGAAAAAAATATTTTCTACTTTAACTGGAAAAATACCGTTATACATGTTTTAATGTTACTTTTCACTTGTATTTACAAGTTATGACAATTGAGCAGAGGGTCAATTCTCGTTCTGTGAAATGAAGAAATTTTGTATAGTAAAAGGTATGGCGACACAATATGATATGAGCGCAAAATCTTTCACAGAACGAGAATTTTATTTTACCAAAACAATTTTATTTCTAGTTTTAACACAATTGATTACAAGAGTGTTAAGTTTCATTAGGCATAATTTAAAGTTGTGCCTAAAATATTTAAATTTTTAATAATAACATAAAGCCTACTCTTCTTCTTTTTTTCATTTCTGTTCTGTTTTCAAAATAACAGCACAAAATAAAAAGAAACTACACTTGATTCTGAGGTTTTTTTGTACTGTGGAGCTGTAAATATATGGGATGTTTTGAGATGTTTTTAGATGTAACTGTTTTTGATTTAGTATACTACTTATACGTGCATATAATTTTTAAAGTTACCAATTGATACATGTATCTATTATTGTTCAGTTTAAACCTCCTTAGCTAAAAAGTATACATATATATACAATACTACTGTAATTTGAAACCTATACTCTATAAGAAAGCATTTTTTGAAAATTTTATTAAAAAAAACGTTGTTTTAAGTGACGAGTAAAAACAGTAACCAAACATTTTTTTTTTATTTATTAATAACAAAATAATTAATCGAGCCTATAACGTTATATATAATGGCAATATAGCAATTATCAATATCATTTAGATTAATACCAAACTACGCCCATATAAAATACTCAAGTTTTCGATTGTTGAAGTATTCAAATATCACAATTACAAACTATATATTGTTATATTTATAACTCCCCTCTAGTATGAATATAATGTTTTGTGTATTAAAATTTTGTGTATTTGAAAATTTTGAAAATATTGCAAAATAAATTATACTTTCTCGTTTTCTAAATCATAATAAAAAAAAATACATTTATAAATGCATAATAATTTTTCACAATTGATGTGCTTCAAAATAAGTTCAAAATATTAATTATTAAAAACAAATACATACACACTTTTGTAAAGTAAATAGTATACAATACGGTTACACTATAACAGCTTTGCAATTGTACCGAATATATTTAAATACATATACATATATTTACATGTATGCACGTATGGTATAAGGAAAACAATAAAAATATTTATATTTATAAAAGGAGCAAGCGACGTGAACCGGGCTTTTAACTAGTATAAAAAAAATTTAAAAAAATTAAATAATGTTAATTTTAGCCATTTACTACGTACCAATTTTGAAAATGTTCAAAACAAAAATAACAAAAGAGAAGCCAAGTTTAGCAAATTAAAAATAACTACATAAATTGTTTTAAATTCAATACGCAAATCACGCTCTTCTTCTTCAGTATGTTTAAGGCAATCGCATGGGAATAATGTTTGTAATTTTCTGTGTAATTTTGGTTCGTTTACAAACAAAATTATTATTATTATTTTTTGACATACAGAATGTTAAATACTTTATTGTGTGGATAAAATTTATGCATTTCTAGATATTTATTCCATTTCACGCTGTTGTAGCCGCTTTGACGCGCTTATGTCATTACGAACGAGAGAGTATGTGCGTCATTAGGAAGTGCATTAAGTGAGTAAAACTAATTAGGAAGCTGCTTAGCAGAAAACGTGCAAAGAATGCATAATTTTTCTTTTCATATTATACACATTAGTTATTTAGTATTTTCAGTTTGTCACCATCAATAATAACAATAAAAATATGTTCATTTATTTAATTAAATTTTAGACAGACACATTATATGTATGTATGTATGTATGTATATAAGCATGTTAATATTTATTGTTTAATCATTTATAATATAAATTAGATTTTTTTTGAAATTATTTAATATTAAACAACAACTCAGAAAACTTTGGCAAGGCTAAAGGTCATTGACGGTAGAAATATGTATGTATATTTCCACCAAATTAAACTTGTTCGTACTCTCATATAACTAATTGATATTTGTGTACTCACAACAAATAGCTAAATTACTGACTGGCAGATAAATTTCTCATCTTGTTTATGTTTCAAAATTAACCAGGTGCCAAATGTTTATTTTTTTTTTACTTATTTAAACTAGATATTCATATATTTACATTCATCCTTGTTCTAGATGTCGTGGTTGACACAACAAGATGTGTATTTGTATGTGGCGTCAATATTATGATGAATTAACTTTTGCTTTGACATCTCTATTGAGTTGTTTTAATGTTATTAACAACTAACGATAAACTTTAATGCCCACATTTTTACAGTGAATTATCGCAACATTTTACCAGCTGACAGTTTAGAGTTAGTAAAATTGAACGTTACAGAGAACAATACGCTTTTAATAATAAAAAATATTGCAAGTTTAACAATATTTTTGA
Source organism: Phyto melanocephala (assembly GCA_941918925.1). Taxonomy (NCBI): domain Eukaryota; kingdom Metazoa; phylum Arthropoda; class Insecta; order Diptera; family Rhinophoridae; genus Phyto; species Phyto melanocephala. The sequence continues at coordinate 133,193,381 of OW799234.1, read as the reverse complement.
ATTATTGATGACTGTGAGGAGAATCTAAAGTGCAGCAATGGTCGCTCAGAAACATCATTTCGGTGTCCAGGACAAGAATTGAAAATATAACAAATTCTTTGATCCATGCACAGCGAACAGAGTTCGTTGAATGGTTACGCATAATTACAATCTTACTAAGCACATTTTCACCTTGATAGCTTTATTAACAATCAAATGCATCCACAACGCACCACTGTTCGGTGTGTTTTTTGAGCTGAAGGCATTTTTAAACCTACAACTAGGCAACAAGTGACTTTTACTAGTGCTCAATATCACGAAATGATAACTGAGTTTTTAATATCAATATTGTATATCGAAAACATACTACAGAACAGAACAGTTTATAGGTGAGAGTTAAATATAGACTATATTCGGTAATTTCTTCCTCCTTCATCCACAAACTCAAGAGTTTGTAAAGTTGTACATTACAAATTTCTTGTTTTATATTGTATATTTTTATCTTGTAAAGTAAGACAGGTAAGTTTTGACAGAAGAAGTAACTATAACAACTAAACAACAGAACTGAATGGCAGCTGGGAGTAAAGACTAATGAAGTCTTAAATTTTTCATAGAAATTATGTTGGGTTATTTTAAATATGTGTGTATGTATATTGTATGTAAATATTTTTTTGTTATTTAAAGGAGTGCAAAAACACAAACAAAAAACTAATAAACACAATGATGTCATGTGTTAAAAACAAGATTTGATACCCCTTTTAAGTAAAAGTGTCGACAAATGTTTGAAATAGTCGACTTGCATATTTCCTATTTTAACTCTTCTATAAATACTTCAAAAATATAAAAACTTATTAATCTTATAAAAATATTAAAACCTTATCTGAAGCCGTTTTTTAATCGTATATATTAATAGGCAAGTTGATTTTTTTTTGTTACGCAGTTTACATTCACCTTATGCAACCGATTTTATTAAAAAAATTACCAAATGAAAATTGGTTAAGTAATTTTCATTCACATTCACATTGTTACTAACACTTGCACCAACAAGATGTGTGTAAAAAAAAACGAAAAAAAGCCATCTTCTGTACTGCTAATTATTTTAGCAGTTAAAAAAATTTGACTAATTTATTTCAGTAATTTTTTTTATATTTATCTCTCTTACTTGGTGCTACCTTTTTCAGCAGTGCGTAAGTGGAGGGCATGATTAAGCTGTTCTTGGCAGGGATGAAATTGGCACTTATTAGCTGTTAAGGGGGACCTACGAAGAGAGACATCGCATACAAAAATCATGTCTTCTAGAAGCGCTCTTGGAAGCAGGTAAGATTTGGTAGAATGTGTTGATACATATTGTTGTTGCAAAAAGTTAGCAGAAAAAAACAACAGAGAGTGTAACGACTTAAAACATATTTTGATATTTTATTATCTTTTTCCCTGTTGTCGATTTGGTGTTCACAATTTATTGGTTCTTTTCCTGATCCAGAATTTTTAAGAAAGATATAAAACTTACACTACTTACACTACAACATCATTTTTTTTTTTTTTTTGCTTAAAATTATCTCTTAAATATTTAATTTTTTTTTCTTTGGTTCTTATGCAATTACATATTTACTTATTTAATGTGCAAGTGTTAAGAATATTATTTACAAGACGATGTATTACTTTATTTACGATAAAGTAATTTAAAGCCCTTTGCTTTATTTTTCTGTATTTTTGGTTTAACATATTTTGATCAGTGTTAAAAAAATAATCTTCTAGCTTCGTACAAAATATTAACTTCTTCCCTTGCTTAAGAAAATGATGGGTAATAATATTACCCAATATTTTTTTATAACTCTAAACCTGTTGATTATATTAAGAAATAGTATATTAAGACATTAAAGACATTTAATTAGTATTTTTTTAAATTTATTTGGATCAAATTGGACAACTCGTTATCAAGTAATTATAAAATATGCATAAACTTAAATTAAACAGGAACAAATTTTTGGTAATCAGGTAATCGGAGTTTGAAGAAAATCTTTTTATTTGTATTTTTTATATATGAAGTTCGACATTTAAAATAATTAAGAGAAAAGAGAGAATTATTTATTATCTATGAACTTTGACAGCTCAAGATTAAAATAAGAGAAGAAAGAAGTAATCAGCTGATAAATCAAGACTACCTAATGAATAAATATGCCTAAAATTAGTTTTTATTTGTTTCTTGTTTTATTTAAAATTCTCATTCTGTTGTTGGAAATTTTTAAATTAAACTTGTAACATTTTTAAAGTTTTTCATACATTTTTGGGTATAAAGGTATACACAATCTGGCGTAAGCATCAGTGAAATGCTTATATATTTACCAGCTTAAATCCAACAACCAAAAACTTAAAATACATTTAAAATTTTTGCATGTATTTAAGTTTTTTTTTTTTGACGTAACGAAAGTGGTTCAAAATTAAGACTTTTTTTAGTGTAGGGTATAAAAACAAATTTATTTGAAAACAAAGCATTGAGGCCCTTGTTTTTCCTAAATTGAAATGGGTACCCAAATTGTTTAGCAAATGCCACATACTAATAACAAAGAATGCTTTAAAGGAGATATGAAAAAAAGGAAAACAGGTAGGCCAAAAGCACATACCAAACGAGATCATCAAAAGCAGATGCTGTTGTTAAAAGGTTTTAAATATTTTTGCAGCGTGTGTTTAGCACATGCCAGGCGCGCTTAAGAAATAAAACATAATGTTTTAAAGTAGAAACACATAATATGTATGAACAGGAATTTTGTTGAATTCATTAAAAAACACCAAAATAAAAAAAGATTGGCATTGAACTTTGAAGATGAATAAAAAAAAACAAATATCCCACAAAGCATATACTTATGTATATTTAACAAATATTTTATAAACGGTAGCGTTATGCTATAGTTATGTCTGTCTTAAAATAAAGGCTTAAGTCACACTGGTCGGGTGGAAAAGAAAAAACGATCCTAAAACCATCTTAAACTTGTCATTTCTTTTGTGAGGCACAGTAGTGCTAAAAAGATGTCAACATACAATACAATTTTGAATAGAAAAAATACATATTGCACAGAAGTTAAATATAAGAATTTATTATTGTTTAATTTCAAGCATCAACATTTAAAAAAATGTTAAATGTTTTAAGTTAATTTTAAAAAGATGACTGGGAATATTATAGTGACTCCTCATAGATTGACGTTGACCATTACGATGATTTAATAATCTTTCGTTAGCATAAAATGCATAAAAGTTAAATTATGTACATATGTGTTAGCGCATTTCAGAAGAACGGCTGTATCGTTTTCGTTAATTTTTTTCAAATGCTTGAAATATGCCAGCAAATGTTTTTAGGGACTCACACAGCTTCTCCTACTCAAAATGTCAACCTCACCTGCACGTGGTGTACAATGCCAATAACTAACGAGGCTCTGACGACATACCTAAGGCGATATAACCCTACCCAATTTATAAAATAAATGTTTATCTAAACTTGCCTTTCTGAAGGCGTTCAGGCTGCCCCAAATCCAGGATCGGATTCGGAAGCGTTATCACCTACTCATCCTAAACTAATTGACTACTGAATTCGGCCATATGCTTATCATAGAAACAAAATGATTATATATATACGGGCAATCGCGTATGTCCTAAGATCAACCGTTCTAGATAAAATTATGGGTTGGTTAAACTTTTTAAACTTTTTTCAAGTCATGTGAATATAGGTGATACATACATATTTCTTATAAAAATTTTAGACAAATATCCTTTAAAAATGAGATCAAAATAAACACAGTCGTACGAAGACTGAAATTGTGTACAAATAAAACAACGTACATATGTCAACACAGATGGTTCTCAATGAACAAAAATATTAGAATGCAACCACACAAGAAAATTTAGATTGTATGGCAGTAATTATAAGTTTTTATTAACTGAAATATTATCAAAAAATATTTTAAAATGATTCAGAAATAACAACGTATCTGCTTGTGTATATTTTTGAAACTGAAATAATTTGTCAGCAAGCAAACATATGTCAACATACTTCGTTAGTGCTGAACGCATATTGAAAATATATAGAAGTTATATTGTTATTTCGTTAAGAAATCAGAATTGGTCCATCTTATTTCCGAAATTTTTTACAAAATCGACAAAAATGGATAACCACAGAAATTTAAAAAATTTAGAATAACTAAAATTGTATTTTTAATGGAAATTTTTTTTTAAGACAGCGCTGAACTAAAATGTACTCTACTGTTTAAAAAGACACTAACCGAAATATGTATTTTTAGGACAAAAAGTTTTTCAATAAAATACACCTTAAAAGACATGTTTATTAATCTGTTATTTCTTTTTAAAAATACCTTAAAATTCAAATTTAAAAAATCAAATCAAATATAAATATAATTCGTAAAAATTTACTGCCTGTTTCTTTAAAAGCGAACGGCAGTTACGTTCTTATAGATTCTTTGAAAACAAAAATAAATAACTTACTTTTTTTCTTAAGTAAAGAAAGAAATTGTCGTTCGCATTTGAAGAAACAGGCAGTAAAAAAACAAATAATTGGGAAATTCAAAAGATTTTCTTCCCGTTATCCTTAAAAAAAATAGAATTTTTGATTTAGTCATAAATGTAGATTATCAATTTGGTATCGCATTAAAATCCAAAAAAAAAATGCAACAGAGCATCTGACATAGTCCCCAAAATATGTTTATGTCAAACATTTTTTTTTAAATTCCTCAATATTTTTTTGGTGAAATTTAATAATGTTGTTTAGGTCAAGAGCAACGGTTATCCATTTTTTAACACCTTTTGTTAAAGAAAGTATTGTATAACCCACTGTTAGTTCAATCATCACTGTAGATTAAAACATGAAAGAGCACTATATTCAGCTGTGCCGAATTTTTTATACCCACCACCAATTTTGTGTAGTACTTTTAAGCACAGAATTTATTGTTTTATCACTATGGAATAATGTTTTTTGTATTACTTGCTTTGTGTAACTTCGATTTGCTATTAATTTATCTTCTTAAATTTAGTCTTTCAATGGAACCTAAACTATTTCTACACTCTTTTTAGTAAAATATTGTATTTTTACGAAAACGGTAGTAAAAAAACAATATAATTCAACTTAGATAATCCATTACAAGTAACATTTTTACAAAAGTTGTTTCCATATGGAAAAAATATGAACTTTAGATAAGGCATTCTATGGGAGTTGGGCGTTAAAAAACTTTCATACTCATCTTTCATCACTTCAATATTAATTTATGTGAGAAGTGGGCGTTAAAGTAGGCGTGTCAAAGTAGTTTCTGCTAATATATTCAACTTAGATATTTCAATATAGAGTCCTTTGTTCTTTATAAATCTTTCCTAATAGAGAATTATATGAATTTAAAATAAAACTTTATATGGGAGGGGGCGTTAAAGTGGGTGTGTCACCTTAGTATTTCGCAAATTTTCGCAAAATTTTATCAGCAACCAACTCGCCTCAACAATGCCTATAAGGCGCTGAGGCAACAAAAATGTACTGGATTATTGGAAAATAAATAATAACTAAAATTAAAAAAAAAAAAAAAATCTAATTCTGTCGCTCTTATAAGCATTTAAATTTAATTTACAATAAATTATATGAGAAGTAGGCGATAAAGTAGATATTTCATTATAGGGTCCTTTGTTCTTCCAAAATCTTTGTCCATTGAGGAATTTTGAGAATTTAAAACATACCGTTATATGGGAGGTTGGCGTAAAAGTGGCCGTTCCAACTTAATTTTCCGTTGTTACAAATCTATTGATCAAAAGAAATTTCTGGAATTTTGTATATCTAATTTTGTCAGTTTTATTACATTTTAAATTTTAAATATACCCAAAAAGTTACTGTGCGGTACAAATGTTCGTACATTTTGATCTATAACTCCTTTTGTAATGTATACATTCAAACCATTTTTAAGGGAAATATATTCTTTTTGTTTAGGAAATATACCTACGAAAATGTATCGCTCTATGTAAATGCATTTAGACACAATCTCATTTTATTCGACTTAGGAAGGACATTGTTTTTTTGAAATACTCTTGCATTACGAGCTATAACTCCCTTTCTTATATACCGATTTAGCCCATTCTCAATACCAAACAAACCTTATGTATTAGAAACATTTGGCTAAATTTTATTCTTCCAGCTTTTTTTGGTTCGAGCTCTTTCAACAGGCGGGCATAGCTAGATTGTCCTAAAATGAAACCAGGACTCAGAAAATATATGCTTTATGGAGTATAAAATGGATATTTCGATGTGTTAGGTAGGTAGGTAGTAAGGCTGGTGCAAATTTACCCTCACACCATCACCCGAAGACTAATACGGTCCATTGTGACGCCTTAATATAGAAATAAAAAAAATTAAAAAAATAAGAATAGAAGAAAGAATAGAAGATAGACAAGTGGTGAAGTAGTAAAGTAGTGGACATAAAATCAATACCAAAAAGAGCTAAACCCTACAATCGACCCATTCTCAGTCTCGTGTCACGAAGCCAGGTCATTCCCATTACGAACCCTACCAGATCCTCGAGTCCACAACTCGAGACATCCCCAATTCGCCTATATGTAACAAACGGAATGACAAAATGAATATATCTCCACACGATTTTTTGGTGGTGGGTATAAAAATAAGAAATAAATAAAAAGTGTAGTAAACAAATCAAAACAAAAGACTTAAGCAACGCACTTACGACAAAAACACTTTGCTTTCTTTAAATGATGATGATAATGATTATTGCAGCAGGCAGTCAGTCAGTCTTTTGCCAGCTTAAGTTAAGTGGCAGTAAGTTTATGTAAAAGTTTTGCATATTAAAATATGTTTGCCTGAGGTATAACATTTTCAAAGTGTTTTTGGTTTATTTCAATTTTAATTTAAAATTAACCAATAAGTGGAGCAATTTTGTTGAAAAAAAAAAAACATTTAAAAATAGTAATATTTTCTGTCTTTAGTTAAAGTATTTTTATCCAAAATTATAATTGTTTATATTGTTTTAGTTAAAAAGGAAATGAATCATAATCTAGAAATGACGTCTGCTCAATATATGAATATTTTTTTTTGGAAATAAAATGTGTAATGAGTTTACATAATATATATTTGGGCATTTAAGTAAATATGTACTGTTTCTTTCTAAGATTGGAAATTCCCTCTACATGTTTGAATATTTAAAAGATAATGCCGCTTGCCAAGCAAATACAAGTTCCGTAAAAGAGTACTTAACTATATTTTTATCTTTAAAATTTTAACTAAAAAATGACTTTGACACACCTATTGTTTAATTAACGAATTTATGCATTACAAATGTTATTGTTAAAAATACTTTTTTTTTAAGTATTTATTTAAGTATATTTTTAAATAAACTTAAAATATTATTCAATACAAGTATCGATTACTTAGGGTTTATCTTTTTAACTATTTAACTTGTAAAGATAAAAAATAGAACAACAAAAATTGCAAAAGAAACATCTACAAAAAGGCTTGACAAATTTGTTGAACACTTCAGTATTCATTGAAAATCGATCGCTAAAAAATCTCCATTTACGGCAAAGAAAACGCTTCCAAAATAAAAACATAATAGAGTTAAAAAATAATAAAAAAAAAATCCTTTTCCAATAAAAGTAAACTTTGCAAGTGTACATGAAAACATTTACAAAATTGTCATCACCCCTTCCAAAAAGAAATAATTAAAATGTTTATTTTCTTTACAAATTATAATTGTAACTTATTTAGTGAATTGCAATTTTTTTAACACTGCACTCAATCTGTTGAACTTTACCTTAAAACAAAATATTTAAATAAAACAAATTTATACACAACCAAAAAAGAAAATAACGTAAAAGTGTTCATTGTTTGCCAAAATAAGTAAAACACAACAACAATAACAACATCTTTTTGTAAGTTTATACATTTTTTTACTGTTGCAATTTATAATTTCGCTAAGTAATCAAAAAAAATAAATACTGAGCGTTTTAATGACAGTCATTTACATAATATATAAGAAAAATAACAAATAAATTTAATGAGAAAAACCGTAGACCCAAATGAAACCTATGCATTAATAAATTAATATAAAGATTTTTGCTGTTTTTTTTTTTACGAAAAATATGAAATTTTTTATAATCTAAATTTGAAAATAATACGGTTAAAAAAATCATTTTTATATTTAATGTGTCGTACGATCCACAAGCTAGTCGATAGGAAGTGGGCGAATGTAAAACTTGATTGCACTCATTGCAAAAGAGTTTTATAATTTAATCAAAGATCATTCCATTTTAATATCAACATAACAGTAAAATTCATTTCACAATACGACGAGTTCCAGTTTAATCATTAGCGACAAGCACATTGCGCCCTCTATTGAAGGTGTCCGAATAGGTGCAAAATATATTTATATGTTCGAACGAATGTAAGTAGGTGGTATACATATGGGCTAATCCTGCGTTACGGACGTTACATTCGCACGAAAATTTGCTTGTTTAGATTGACACGGCTGGCGTTCACATTGGAATATTTTCATGAAATTATTTGCAAAATGCAGTTCTTTGGGAGTACTTTGAAACTTGTTTTAAACTTAAAGGTTAACTGTTTTCAAAAAAAAGTTATGCTAGTTTAAAGTTTCGTTACGGACGTTACAAAACATGGAAGTCGAATTTGAGGTTTATGTGCATTTGCACATTTTTTAGCGAATTTTGCATAATAAACAAAAAAATTCCATATACAAAAAATTAATTGGAATATATGATGATATCAATCCTGCTTAAAAAAGAAGTCTAAGTAGTCCCGTTAAGCAAAAATCTTAATTTTTGTCTGTTACGGACGTTACGTTACGGACGTTACACTTTTTCCATTAAACCAAATTGTGTATATAAAAAACATTCATGTATTTAAAAATCTTTTTAACCTTGTAATTATTAATTTATTAGTTACAAAAAAATTATAGAATATTTCACTACTCTTATATTAGCTTACATTCATTTATTTATTTGTTTATTTAACTGTTTAACATTGTATCTTATGCTTAATAGACCCAGCTACTTTTATAGTACATATTGTCATTGGAAAAGCCCGAAAAATAATGATATGATTTAAGAGCTGGATATTTTTTACATTTATCCGTGTTTTTGACATTTTGTCAGATATAGTTTTGACATAATTTTTATCAACGTAAATTAGGAAAACGCCATTTATATTTTTTTTGTTGCTAATTTGTGAAAATCTCGAGCGTTTTTTAAGATGAGATTTTGGGCTTTTACTAGTTGGCAAACTTTTCACTTAACAATAGCGCCAACACCGTCCACCGCTCCTTTTCCATGCAAAGTAGCAAAAAAATTCCTAATATCTTACGGAAAATCCAGTACTTAAGCATTGCATGCATGGGCGTACCACCAAATATTTGAAGGGGGACATCGGGGTTGCGGTTTACAACATGGTTATTAACTAACTATTGATTTTTAGGAATTATTTTAGGTTTCAAAAGAATTTGAATTTCATCTCAATTTAAGTTGCAGATTGTGAGATCGCATGTTATTTAAACACACTTTTTGTTACTTTGAGGTGAAGTTTTTTGGGTTCTCGGCAACCTAGAGCAATTTCAAGCCCAGATTCAGATTCAAAAAAAATTTTTGAGTATTTTCATGCCGTTACGGACGTTACACACTTTATATTTAAAAAAAAAAGTGTAATAAAGGTATTAATTTTTTTCATCAGATTTAAGTGCATAAAAAACTCTGTTTATAAAACTAGTTTGGAAAACAAAATTATTAAAATTTATTCGGTTAAACTTAAAAAACCCTATTTTCCGTTACGGACGTTACACACAGTGTACCCATTTTTAGTTCAAATTGTTAATATATATTGGATAACTTACAAATATGATTTTTATCGCAAATAAAAAAAATTAAGCAAATTAAAGTTTTGCTAAACGCTAAATACTGAAACGACTGTTTTGCCCACTTTTTTGACCATTAAAAATACCCTTTTTTTACAAAAATAAATGAAAGCAAGAGATACGTTTAGGTTAGCCTCTGACAAGGCCAAACAAACCACTGTAAAACCGTATTGCTTATATATTTCGAAGCTTGAATATGTATCCTATTATTCCATTAACAAACATTTGGATTTTGGGCAACTTTAAATTTCTGTCTTTGGTTTAAAAATTTTCGGATTAGCCCATATGTAAAAAGAATTAAATAGAAGATTGAATGATAAAAATATTTCTGATATTCTCTTAAAAACCGAGAATCTTGGCTGTCTTTTTTTATCAAGGATAATACGTTCAGTCAAAACAAAGGATATTGCACTGAATTTTTATGCACAAAGCATCAAGAAATTCTGATTCATTATAATTTATAACATACATTAATACAGATAAAGCAACATAATTTGTCGCGTGTGTGTGTGTTAGAAGATAACATTAAGTCTAACGAACATTACAATCAACCCTGATCATTATGTTTTAGCATGATATTCATGTATTGCCTCAAAACCATATTTTTTAAAAAAAAATTATATAATTGAATGAATACCAATTGCATACATGTATTGCTGTCACCTACACATACATATGTATATAGAGTTGAAAGTTTAACATATAAATTCCTTAAGAATATAAAAAGATAGAGTAAGAGAATAATTGGAGCCTTATTGTAATTATAAATTGATATTAAACTCGTTTGAGACGATTTTGGCTACAACAACTCGCTAAAATGTGATCTCTGAGAAACATTAATAAAAGTTTAGAGCGTTTTGCTCTGACAACAAAAGCAACACGTTTCGTTAAAATGCACTTTGCCAAGTTTTATTAAATGCCTTGGAAGGGATATAGTCAATATATGGGGTTCTAAAAAAGCTTACATTTATTAAAGATTTTATTGATTGAGAATTTTAAGGCACATTGTTTTTATTTATTCGAGCTTAAGATCACTTTTTTTATAAAAATTATTTTTTTATTCCGATATTTCGCTACCACATTGGGTAGCTTCTTCAGGGAAAGTTTATACAATTTATAACAATTAACAATTAAAATATTAAAATTGTTCAAAAACAAATTTTTTTAAAAAAGGCGGGAAAATTTTCTGTTTACATTTAAAATAACAAACGAAAATTCAAATACATACATATATCATAAAAAATATTTTTGTCAACAATTTTACAATTTTTTTAAAAAAGGCGGGAAAATTATTTTGTCAACATTTAAAATATTGTACAAACAAAAATTTAAATACATACATATAAAATATTACAAATTACAAAACCTTTTCAAATATTATACAAACAAAAATACAGATATTATACAAACAAAAAATACAGATGCATATAATACAATTATATTAAAACTAACTAACTAAAAAACTAACATAGTTCTAGACCTTATTAACTAATAGCCTATAATTCCGTGCAACATTAGCCGTATCAGTCTTATAATTAATTCTTTGTGTATACGGTACTTTTATAATTTGCAACATTTCCAATATATATCTACGTCTATAGTTATTCTCTGTATTTAAAACTGTTGTGTTTTCAAAATCAGGATTATTGGATTTTCCTCAAAAAGATTGAAAATATTCTTAGTGGAGTTCTTTATAAATTTCGGAATTATACCTGTGTTGCGGCAACGAATTAAAAAAGTTATAGCTGCCTTAATTTTAACTATTTTGTCCCTTATAGTTTTATACCTATTAACACTTCTTCTAAATTCCTGATTAGATTTAAAATTGTAGTAATGATTGCCGCAGTTCATTTTCGTCTTCTGGTTAATTGGATGTGCTCCCAGTTTTTCAAATATTATGTAAATTTCTTCGATCTTTTTATATTAATATATTGTTTTTATTTATTCGAGCTTAAGATCACTTTTTTTATAAAAATTATTTTTTTATTCCGATATTTCGCTACCACATTGGGTAGCTTCTTCAGGGAAAGTTTATACAATTTATAACAATTAACAATTAAAATATTAAAATTGTTCAAAAACAAATTTTTTTAAAAAAGGCGGGAAAATTTTCTGTTTACATTTAAAATAACAAACGAAAATTCAAATACATACATAATCATAAAAAATATTTTTGTCAACAATTTTACAATTTTTTTAAAAAAGGCGGGAAAATTATTTTGTCAACATTTAAAATATTGTACAAACAAAAATTTAAATACATACATATAAAATATTACAAATTACAAAACCTTTTCAAATATTATACAAACAAAAATACAGATATTATACAAACAAAAAATACAGATGCATATAATATAATTATATTAAAACTAACTAACTAAAAAACTAACATAGTTCTAGACCTTATTAACTAATAGCCTATAATTCCGTGCAACATTAGCCGTATCAGTCTTATAATTAATTCTTTGTGTATACGGTACTTTTATAATTTGCAACATTTCCAATATATATCTACGTCTATAGTTATTCTCTGTATTTAAAACTGTTGTGTTTTCAAAATCAGGATTATTGGATTTTCCTCAAAAAGATTGAAAATATTCTTAGTGGAGTTCTTTATAAATTTCGGAATTATACCTGTGTTGCGGCAACGAATTAAAAAAGTTATAGCTGCCTTAATTTTAACTATTTTGTCCCTAATAGTTTTATACCTATTAACACTTCTTCTAAATTCCTGATTAGATTTAAAATTGTAGTAATGATTGCCGCAGTTCATTTTCGTCTTCTGGTTAATTGGATGTGCTCCCAGTTTTTCAAATATTATGTAAATTTCTTCGATCTTTTTATATTAATATATTGTTTTTATTTATTCGAGCTTAAGATCACTTTTTTTATAAAAATTATTTTTTTATTCCGATATTTCGCTACCACATTGGGTAGCTTCTTCAGGGAAAGTTTATACAATTTATAACAATTAACAATTAAAATATTAAAATTGTTCAAAAACAAATTTTTTTAAAAAAGGCGGGAAAATTTTCTGTTTACATTTAAAATAACAAACGAAAATTCAAATACATACATAATCATAAAAAATATTTTTGTCAACAATTTTACAATTTTTTTAAAAAAGGCGGGAAAATTATTTTGTCAACATTTAAAATATTGTACAAACAAAAATTTAAATACATACATATAAAATATTACAAATTACAAAACCTTTTCAAATATTATACAAACAAAAATACAGATATTATACAAACAAAAAATACAGATGCATATAATATAATTATATTAAAACTAACTAACTAAAAAACTAACATAGTTCTAGACCTTATTAACTAATAGCCTATAATTCCGTGCAACATTAGCCGTATCAGTCTTATAATTAATTCTTTGTGTATACGGTACTTTTATAATTTGCAACATTTCCAATATATATCTACGTCTATAGTTATTCTCTGTATTTAAAACTGTTGTGTTTTCAAAATCAGGATTATTGGATTTTCCTCAAAAAGATTGAAAATATTCTTAGTGGAGTTCTTTATAAATTTCGGAATTATACCTGTGTTGCGGCAACGAATTAAAAAAGTTATAGCTGCCTTAATTTTAACTATTTTGTCCCTAATAGTTTTATACCTATTAACACTTCTTCTAAATTCCTGATTAGATTTAAAATTGTAGTAATGATTGCCGCAGTTCATTTTCGTCTTCTGGTTAATTGGATGTGCTCCCAGTTTTTCAAATATTATGTAAATTTCTTCGATCTTTTTATATTAATATATTGTTTTTATTTATTCGAGCTTAAGATCACTTTTTTTATAAAAATTATTTTTTTATTCCGATATTTCGCTACCACATTGGGTAGCTTCTTCAGGGAAAGTTTATACAATTTATAACAATTAACAATTAAAATATTAAAATTGTTCAAAAACAAATTTTTTTAAAAAAGGCGGGAAAATTATTTTGTCAACATTTAAAATATTGTACAAACAAAAATTTAAATACATACATATAAAATATTACAAATTACAAAACCTTTTCAAATATTATACAAACAAAAATACAGATATTATACAAACAAAAAATACAGATGCATATAATATAATTATATTAAAACTAACTAACTAAAAAACTAACATAGTTCTAGACCTTATTAACTAATAGCCTATAATTCCGTGCAACATTAGCCGTATCAGTCTTATAATTAATTCTTTGTGTATACGGTACTTTTATAATTTGCAACATTTCCAATATATATCTACGTCTATAGTTATTCTCTGTATTTAAAACTGTTGTGTTTTCAAAATCAGGATTATTGGATTTTCCTCAAAAAGATTGAAAATATTCTTAGTGGAGTTCTTTATAAATTTCGGAATTATACCTGTGTTGCGGCAACGAATTAAAAAAGTTATAGCTGCCTTAATTTTAACTATTTTGTCCCTAATAGTTTTATACCTATTAACACTTCTTCTAAATTCCTGATTAGATTTAAAATTGTAGTAATGATTGCCGCAGTTCATTTTCGTCTTCTGGTTAATTGGATGTGCTCCCAGTTTTTCAAATATTATGTAAATTTCTTCGATCTTTTTATATTAATATATTGTTTTTATTTATTCGAGCTTAAGATCACTTTTTTTACAAAAATTATTTTTTTATTCCGATATTTCGCTACCACATTGGGTAGCTTCTTCAGGGAAAGTTTATACAATTTATAACAATTAACAATTAAAATATTAAAATTGTTCAAAAACAAATTTTTTTAAAAAAGGCGGGAAAATTATTTTGTCAACATTTAAAATATTGTACAAACAAAAATTTAAATACATACATATAAAATATTACAAATTACAAAACCTTTTCAAATATTATACAAACAAAAATACAGATATTATACAAACAAAAAATACAGATGCATATAATATAATTATATTAAAACTAACTAACTAAAAAACTAACATAGTTCTAGACCTTATTAACTAATAGCCTATAATTCCGTGCAACATTAGCCGTATCAGTCTTATAATTAATTCTTTGTGTATACGGTACTTTTATAATTTGCAACATTTCCAATATATATCTACGTCTATAGTTATTCTCTGTATTTAAAACTGTTGTGTTTTCAAAATCAGGATTATTGGATTTTCCTCAAAAAGATTGAAAATATTCTTAGTGGAGTTCTTTATAAATTTCGGAATTATACCTGTGTTGCGGCAACGAATTAAAAAAGTTATAGCTGCCTTAATTTTAACTATTTTGTCCCTAATAGTTTTATACCTATTAACACTTCTTCTAAATTCCTGATTAGATTTAAAATTGTAGTAATGATTGCCGCAGTTCATTTTCGTCTTCTGGTTAATTGGATGTGCTCCCAGTTTTTCAAATATTATGTAAATTTCTTCGATCTTTTTATATTAATATATTGTTTTTATTTATTCGAGCTTAAGATCACTTTTTTTATAAAAATTATTTTTTTATTCCGATATTTCGCTACCACATTGGGTAGCTTCTTCAGGGAAAGTTTATACAATTTATAACAATTAACAATTAAAATATTAAAATTGTTCAAAAACAAATTTTTTTAAAAAAGGCGGGAAAATTTTCTGTTTACATTTAAAATAACAAACGAAAATTCAAATACATACATATATCATAAAAAATATTTTTGTCAACAATTTTACAATTTTTTTAAAAAAGGCGGGAAAATTATTTTGTCAACATTTAAAATATTGTACAAACAAAAATTTAAATACATACATATAAAATATTACAAATTACAAAACCTTTTCAAATATTATACAAACAAAAATACAGATATTATACAAACAAAAAATACAGATGCATATAATATAATTATATTAAAACTAACTAACTAAAAAACTAACATAGTTCTAGACCTTATTAACTAATAGCCTATAATTCCGTGCAACATTAGCCGTATCAGTCTTATAATTAATTCTTTGTGTATACGGTACTTTTATAATTTGCAACATTTCCAATATATATCTACGTCTATAGTTATTCTCTGTATTTAAAACTGTTGTGTTTTCAAAATCAGGATTATTGGATTTTCCTCAAAAAGATTGAAAATATTCTTAGTGGAGTTCTTTATAAATTTCGGAATTATACCTGTGTTGCGGCAACGAATTAAAAAAGTTATAGCTGCCTTAATTTTAACTATTTTGTCCCTAATAGTTTTATACCTATTAACACTTCTTCTAAATTCCTGATTAGATTTAAAATTGTAGTAATGATTGCCGCAGTTCATTTTCGTCTTCTGGTTAATTGGATGTGCTCCCAGTTTTTCAAATATTATGTAAATTTCTTCGATCTTTTTATATTAATATATTGTTTTTATTTATTCGAGCTTAAGATCACTTTTTTTATAAAAATTATTTTTTTATTCCGATATTTCGCTACCACATTGGGTAGCTTCTTCAGGGAAAGTTTATACAATTTATAACAATTAACAATTAAAATATTAAAATTGTTCAAAAACAAATTTTTTTTAAAAAGGCGGGAAAATTTTCTGTTTACATTTAAAATAACAAACGAAAATTCAAATACATACATAATCATAAAAAATATTTTTGTCAACAATTTTACAATTTTTTTAAAAAAGGCGGGAAAATTATTTTGTCAACATTTAAAATATTGTACAAACAAAAATTTAAATACATACATATAAAATATTACAAATTACAAAACCTTTTCAAATATTATACAAACAAAAATACAGATATTATACAAACAAAAAATACAGATGCATATAATATAATTATATTAAAACTAACTAACTAAAAAACTAACATAGTTCTAGACCTTATTAACTAATAGCCTATAATTCCGTGCAACATTAGCCGTATCAGTCTTATAATTAATTCTTTGTGTATACGGTACTTTTATAATTTACAACATTTCCAATATATATCTACGTCTATAGTTATTCTCTGTATTTAAAACTGTTGTGTTTTCAAAATCAGGATTATTGGATTTTCCTCAAAAAGATTGAAAATATTCTTAGTGGAGTTCTTTATAAATTTCGGAATTATACCTGTGTTGCGGCAACGAATTAAAAAAGTTATAGCTGCCTTAATTTTAACTATTTTGTCCCTAATAGTTTTATACCTATTAACACTTCTTCTAAATTCCTGATTAGATTTAAAATTGTAGTAATGATTGCCGCAGTTCATTTTCGTCTTCTGGTTAATTGGATGTGCTCCCAGTTTTTCAAATATTATGTAAATTTCTTCGATCTTTTTATATTAATATATTGTTTTTATTTATTCGAGCTTAAGATCACTTTTTTTATAAAAATTATTTTTTTATTCCGATATTTCGCTACCACATTGGGTAGCTTCTTCAGGGAAAGTTTATACAATTTATAACAATTAACAATTTATGATATATGTATGTATTTGAATTTTCGTTTGTTATTTTAAATGTAAACAGAAAATTTTCCCGCCTTTTTAAAAAAAATTTGTTTTTTGAACAATTTTAATATTTTAATTGTTAATTGTTATAAATTGTATAAACTTTCCCTGAAGAAGCTACCCAATGTGGTAGCGAAATATCGGAATAAAAAAATAATTTTTATAAAAAAAGTGATCTTAAGCTCGAATAAATAAAAACAATATATTAATATAAAAAGATCGAAGAAATTTACATAATATTTGAAAAACTGGGAGCACATCCAATTAACCAGAAGACGAAAATGAACTGCGGCAATCATTACTACAATTTTAAATCTAATCAGGAATTTAGAAGAAGTGTTAATAGGTATAAAACTATTAGGGACAAAATAGTTAAAATTAAGGCAGCTATAACTTTTTTAATTCGTTGCCGCAACACAGGTATAATTCCGAAATTTATAAAGAACTCCACTAAGAATATTTTCAATCTTTTTGAGGAAAATCCAATAATCCTGATTTTGAAAACACAACAGTTTTAAATACAGAGAATAACTATAGACGTAGATATATATTGGAAATGTTGCAAATTATAAAAGTACCGTATACACAAAGAATTAATTATAAGACTGATACGGCTAATGTTGCACGGAATTATAGGCTATTAGTTAATAAGGTCTAGAACTATGTTAGTTTTTTAGTTAGTTAGTTTTAATATAATTATATTATATGCATCTGTATTTTTTGTTTGTATAATATCTGTATTTTTGTTTGTATAATATTTGAAAAGGTTTTGTAATTTGTAATATTTTATATGTATGTATTTAAATTTTTGTTTGTACAATATTTTAAATGTTGACAAAATAATTTTCCCGCCTTTTTTAAAAAAATTGTAAAATTGTTGACAAAAATATTTTTTATGATATATGTATGTATTTGAATTTTCGTTTGTTATTTTAAATGTAAACAGAAAATTTTCCCGCCTTTTTAAAAAAAATTTGTTTTTGAACAATTTTAATATTTTAATTGTTAATTGTTATAAATTGTATAAACTTTCCCTGAAGAAGCTACCCAATGTGGTAGCGAAATATCGGAATAAAAAAATAATTTTTATAAAAAAAGTGATCTTAAGCTCGAATAAATAAAAACAATATATTAATATAAAAAGATCGAAGAAATTTACATAATATTTGAAAAACTGGGAGCACATCCAATTAACCAGAAGACGAAAATGAACTGCGGCAATCATTACTACAATTTTAAATCTAATCAGGAATTTAGAAGAAGTGTTAATAGGTATAAAACTATTAGGGACAAAATAGTTAAAATTAAGGCAGCTATAACTTTTTTAATTCGTTGCCGCAACACAGGTATAATTCCGAAATTTATAAAGAACTCCACTAAGAATATTTTCAATCTTTTTGAGGAAAATCCAATAATCCTGATTTTGAAAACACAACAGTTTTAAATACAGAGAATAACTATAGACGTAGATATATATTGGAAATGTTGTAAATTATAAAAGTACCGTATACACAAAGAATTAATTATAAGACTGATACGGCTAATGTTGCACGGAATTATAGGCTATTAGTTAATAAGGTCTAGAACTATGTTAGTTTTTTAGTTAGTTAGTTTTAATATAATTATATTATATGCATCTGTATTTTTTGTTTGTATAATATCTGTATTTTTGTTTGTATAATATTTGAAAAGGTTTTGTAATTTGTAATATTTTATATGTATGTATTTAAATTTTTGTTTGTACAATATTTTAAATGTTGACAAAATAATTTTCCCGCCTTTTTAAAAAAAATTGTAAAATTGTTGACAAAAATATTTTTTATGATTATGTATGTATTTGAATTTTCGTTTGTTATTTTAAATGTAAACAGAAAATTTTCCCGCCTTTTTAAAAAAAATTTGTTTTTGAACAATTTTAATATTTTAATTGTTAATTGTTATAAATTGTATAAACTTTCCCTGAAGAAGCTACCCAATGTGGTAGCGAAATATCGGAATAAAAAAATAATTTTTATAAAAAAAGTGATCTTAAGCTCGAATAAATAAAAACAATATATTAATATAAAAAGATCGAAGAAATTTACATAATATTTGAAAAACTGGGAGCACATCCAATTAACCAGAAGACGAAAATGAACTGCGGCAATCATTACTACAATTTTAAATCTAATCAGGAATTTAGAAGAAGTGTTAATAGGTATAAAACTATTAGGGACAAAATAGTTAAAATTAAGGCAGCTATAACTTTTTTAATTCGTTGCCGCAACACAGGTATAATTCCGAAATTTATAAAGAACTCCACTAAGAATATTTTCAATCTTTTTGAGGAAAATCCAATAATCCTGATTTTGAAAACACAACAGTTTTAAATACAGAGAATAACTATAGACGTAGATATATATTGGAAATGTTGCAAATTATAAAAGTACCGTATACACAAAGAATTAATTATAAGACTGATACGGCTAATGTTGCACGGAATTATAGGCTATTAGTTAATAAGGTCTAGAACTATGTTAGTTTTTTAGTTAGTTAGTTTTAATATAATTATATTATATGCATCTGTATTTTTTGTTTGTATAATATCTGTATTTTTGTTTGTATAATATTTGAAAAGGTTTTGTAATTTGTAATATTTTATATGTATGTATTTAAATTTTTGTTTGTACAATATTTTAAATGTTGACAAAATAATTTTCCCGCCTTTTTTAAAAAAATTGTAAAATTGTTGACAAAAATATTTTTTATGATATATGTATGTATTTGAATTTTCGTTTGTTATTTTAAATGTAAACAGAAAATTTTCCCGCCTTTTTTAAAAAAATTTGTTTTTGAACAATTTTAATATTTTAATTGTTAATTGTTATAAATTGTATAAACTTTCCCTGAAGAAGCTACCCAATGTGGTAGCGAAATATCGGAATAAAAAAATAATTTTTATAAAAAAAGTGATCTTAAGCTCGAATAAATAAAAACAATATATTAATATAAAAAGATCGAAGAAATTTACATAATATTTGAAAAACTGGGAGCACATCCAATTAACCAGAAGACGAAAATGAACTGCGGCAATCATTACTACAATTTTAAATCTAATCAGGAATTTAGAAGAAGTGTTAATAGGTATAAAACTATTAGGGACAAAATAGTTAAAATTAAGGCAGCTATAACTTTTTTAATTCGTTGCCGCAACACAGGTATAATTCCGAAATTTATAAAGAACTCCACTAAGAATATTTTCAATCTTTTTGAGGAAAATCCAATAATCCTGATTTTGAAAACACAACAGTTTTAAATACAGAGAATAACTATAGACGTAGATATATATTGGAAATGTTGCAAATTATAAAAGTACCGTATACACAAAGAATTAATTATAAGACTGATACGGCTAATGTTGCACGGAATTATAGGCTATTAGTTAATAAGGTCTAGAACTATGTTAGTTTTTTAGTTAGTTAGTTTTAATATAATTATATTATATGCATCTGTATTTTTTGTTTGTATAATATCTGTATTTTTGTTTGTATAATATTTGAAAAGGTTTTGTAATTTGTAATATTTTATATGTATGTATTTAAATTTTTGTTTGTACAATATTTTAAATGTTGACAAAATAATTTTCCCGCCTTTTTTAAAAAAATTTGTTTTTGAACAATTTTAATATTTTAATTGTTAATTGTTATAAATTGTATAAACTTTCCCTGAAGAAGCTACCCAATGTGGTAGCGAAATATCGGAATAAAAAAATAATTTTTGTAAAAAAAGTGATCTTAAGCTCGAATAAATAAAAACAATATATTAATATAAAAAGATCGAAGAAATTTACATAATATTTGAAAAACTGGGAGCACATCCAATTAACCAGAAGACGAAAATGAACTGCGGCAATCATTACTACAATTTTAAATCTAATCAGGAATTTAGAAGAAGTGTTAATAGGTATAAAACTATTAGGGACAAAATAGTTAAAATTAAGGCAGCTATAACTTTTTTAATTCGTTGCCGCAACACAGGTATAATTCCGAAATTTATAAAGAACTCCACTAAGAATATTTTCAATCTTTTTGAGGAAAATCCAATAATCCTGATTTTGAAAACACAACAGTTTTAAATACAGAGAATAACTATAGACGTAGATATATATTGGAAATGTTGCAAATTATAAAAGTACCGTATACACAAAGAATTAATTATAAGACTGATACGGCTAATGTTGCACGGAATTATAGGCTATTAGTTAATAAGGTCTAGAACTATGTTAGTTTTTTAGTTAGTTAGTTTTAATATAATTATATTATATGCATCTGTATTTTTTGTTTGTATAATATCTGTATTTTTGTTTGTATAATATTTGAAAAGGTTTTGTAATTTGTAATATTTTATATGTATGTATTTAAATTTTTGTTTGTACAATATTTTAAATGTTGACAAAATAATTTTCCCGCCTTTTTAAAAAAAATTTGTTTTTGAACAATTTTAATATTTTAATTGTTAATTGTTATAAATTGTATAAACTTTCCCTGAAGAAGCTACCCAATGTGGTAGCGAAATATCGGAATAAAAAAATAATTTTTATAAAAAAAGTGATCTTAAGCTCGAATAAATAAAAACAATATATTAATATAAAAAGATCGAAGAAATTTACATAATATTTGAAAAACTGGGAGCACATCCAATTAACCAGAAGACGAAAATGAACTGCGGCAATCATTACTACAATTTTAAATCTAATCAGGAATTTAGAAGAAGTGTTAATAGGTATAAAACTATTAGGGACAAAATAGTTAAAATTAAGGCAGCTATAACTTTTTTAATTCGTTGCCGCAACACAGGTATAATTCCGAAATTTATAAAGAACTCCACTAAGAATATTTTCAATCTTTTTGAGGAAAATCCAATAATCCTGATTTTGAAAACACAACAGTTTTAAATACAGAGAATAACTATAGACGTAGATATATATTGGAAATGTTGCAAATTATAAAAGTACCGTATACACAAAGAATTAATTATAAGACTGATACGGCTAATGTTGCACGGAATTATAGGCTATTAGTTAATAAGGTCTAGAACTATGTTAGTTTTTTAGTTAGTTAGTTTTAATATAATTATATTATATGCATCTGTATTTTTTGTTTGTATAATATCTGTATTTTTGTTTGTATAATATTTGAAAAGGTTTTGTAATTTGTAATATTTTATATGTATGTATTTAAATTTTTGTTTGTACAATATTTTAAATGTTGACAAAATAATTTTCCCGCCTTTTTTAAAAAAATTGTAAAATTGTTGACAAAAATATTTTTTATGATATATGTATGTATTTGAATTTTCGTTTGTTATTTTAAATGTAAACAGAAAATTTTCCCGCCTTTTTAAAAAAAATTTGTTTTTGAACAATTTTAATATTTTAATTGTTAATTGTTATAAATTGTATAAACTTTCCCTGAAGAAGCTACCCAATGTGGTAGCGAAATATCGGAATAAAAAAATAATTTTTATAAAAAAAGTGATCTTAAGCTCGAATAAATAAAAACAATATATTAATATAAAAAGATCGAAGAAATTTACATAATATTTGAAAAACTGGGAGCACATCCAATTAACCAGAAGACGAAAATGAACTGCGGCAATCATTACTACAATTTTAAATCTAATCAGGAATTTAGAAGAAGTGTTAATAGGTATAAAACTATTAGGGACAAAATAGTTAAAATTAAGGCAGCTATAACTTTTTTAATTCGTTGCCGCAACACAGGTATAATTCCGAAATTTATAAAGAACTCCACTAAGAATATTTTCAATCTTTTTGAGGAAAATCCAATAATCCTGATTTTGAAAACACAACAGTTTTAAATACAGAGAATAACTATAGACGTAGATATATATTGGAAATGTTGCAAATTATAAAAGTACCGTATACACAAAGAATTAATTATAAGACTGATACGGCTAATGTTGCACGGAATTATAGGCTATTAGTTAATAAGGTCTAGAACTATGTTAGTTTTTTAGTTAGTTAGTTTTAATATAATTGTATTATATGCATCTGTATTTTTTGTTTGTATAATATCTGTATTTTTGTTTGTATAATATTTGAAAAGGTTTTGTAATTTGTAATATTTTATATGTATGTATTTAAATTTTTGTTTGTACAATATTTTAAATGTTGACAAAATAATTTTCCCGCCTTTTTTAAAAAAATTGTAAAATTGTTGACAAAAATATTTTTTATGATATATGTATGTATTTGAATTTTCGTTTGTTATTTTAAATGTAAACAGAAAATTTTCCCGCCTTTTTTAAAAAAATTTGTTTTTGAACAATTTTAATATTTTAATTGTTAATTGTTATAAATTGTATAAACTTTCCCTGAAGAAGCTACCCAATGTGGTAGCGAAATATCGGAATAAAAAAATAATTTTTATAAAAAAAGTGATCTTAAGCTCGAATAAATAAAAACAATATATTAATATAAAAAGATCGAAGAAATTTACATAATAATTTTAAGGCACATTATTATTCAATTTTCAAAAATTTTTTTTTTAGAAAATTACAATTATTCATAATGTTTGTTTTTGTAATTACAAAAGCAAAATAAAAATTTAAAAAAAAAATTATATTAATGTTCTGTTTTTACAATCTAAGCGATTGCTCTGAGTAAAGTTTGGGGTTCAATTTGTTTTTGTCACAATAACAAAACACATGTAAAATTTTCACTCAAAGCGATCGTTCGGATTCTAAAAACAGAACATATATTAAGCTTTAATAGATTCTTAGTCAGATAAAATTTGCGTGAATGAACGTATGTTGTCGAAAAAAAATGGTTTCGAAAAGCTTTACAATTAAAATTCTGCCATTAATTAAGGCGAGTCTCTGAATGGGGACAGGAGATACTTTTTTCTTGAGCGAAAATGATCTTGAGATAAGCCCGGGGGCTTCTTATCTGTTCAAGTGCACTACAAAAAGTTCACCAGTCTGCCGCAGCAATGTTCGTTATATTTTTTTGTCAAAAAATCCTTAAGGCAAACTATTAATCGTTTAGTTATTAAGCAGTTCAGCGATGGGACTACTAACTTAACATGTTTAATTTTTTTTAAATATGTTAATAAAATTTAAAATGAGTTACAAAATATATTTTATCCTAAAAGTTTTCATAAAAAATTTTCTTAATATAGATTTCAAATTCATTTTATTTATTTTGTGAATATAAGCCTTAAGATATATAAAATACAAAATTATTTCGATATCAATTAATTGAAATTAACTTCGCCATTGGAATTATATTTTTAGTCAATCCCCAGCAAACTAAACTTGTGTATTGTAATAAAATACAGCTTTAAAAGTTGTTGCAGGAATGAAAGGAAATTTATTAAATAGTTTTATTATGTAGTTTACTTATTTAGCTTATTTAGGCGTTTGAGAAAAATTTGCTTTTAAATAATCTCCAATTTGAGATAAAGCTTTCGTGTCGTGTTTGCTGGGTTATTTTATTTATATTTGAATAAACCTACACACATACATTGACGTTCAGCTGTTATTGTTGCTGTAAATTTTTAAAATATTTTTCTTTTTTGTTTTTGTAAAATGCCGCAATTTTAACCAAGCGTTACATGAATTTACATATTTGTTTGTTTGTTTTTTTCTTTTTCTTTTTGTAATTTTTAGAATTTGTTTACGTTTTTTTTTGTTTGCAACTACTAGAACCACCTGTTTACAGTAAAAATGTTGTTTAACATCGAAATGTCAACTGGTTTGAATATTGGCAGTAGTGATCAGTTTAAAATTGTTCAACAGTTAAAAGCAACCATGAAAGCACAGTCGGTCAAGCTCGACCATATTTATACTGCACCAATAGTATATGGTAAAAAAAAAACTTTAAAGTAAAACTAGTCAATTTTTGCTCCTCTAACCTAAATATTACCACTTTTTTACCGATCTATTTAAACAAAAAAATTCAAAATCTATGCATCACATTTATATGCAAAAATTATGTACAAAAGTTAGCTAGGAGTTTAGTTTATGCCTATATTTATTAAATTGTATTCTTATAATGGAATAACTTTGGTCTTTTACCGTCTTTATCTTAGCTATATTTGAACATTTACGACTATATATTTCTATATAAGTATGTACATAGAACGTATATAGGATTTATCTTGCAAACACAAATATGTAAAAAAACAAATTTGAAACTTATCTTAGGAATGAACAAAAAGATGTGTGTGAAAAATTAAACTTTAATTGATATGTGCATGGGCTAGTTTAATGTATACTACTTATATATGGTACTGTTGGTCATAAATATACGCTTCATTAGCTTAATTTCAACATGCATATATACAGTCGGGCATCGCTAGATCAACTCTCCTGTCAACAAGGAGTCGTATATATACACTTTACACTGTAGCAAATAAATACAGTAAAAATTAGGGTGTAGTATGAAGTTATGAAGGTGAAAGGTATTACAGTCTATATGCATTTGTCCAAAGGTATAAAGTGTATATAATTTTTAATCTATTATTTTAAAGTGTTTTGACCAAATGTTTTAAAAATGTTAAAACAAATTTGTTTTAGTGTTTTCTTTTCAAGTTTTCTGCGTCTTTTTACTATGTATAAGATAATATCTAAACCCGGCACGCGTTGCTACGCTTCTTAATGAATAAAAATGCTCTCTGAATATCAATTGCAAGAAGCTAAAAATTATATCTTTTTTTTTTATGGGCGTGTCACTGCCCACATTTCTAATCACGAAAGTATAGTCATGACAGCTCAATATGTGTGCAAATTTTCAGAAAAATCGATCTAGTGCAAGTAGCTAAAAATTATAACTTATTTTTATGGGCGTGGCACTGCCCACTTTCTTAATCACGAAATTGTATACGAAAAATCGGTCAAGTGCAAGTAGCTAAAAATGATAACTTATTTTTTATGGGCGTAGCCCCGCCCACTTTTTATCACCCATAAACACTCACTGAAATGTGTACAATAACTTGCCACAGTTTGAGTCCGATCGCCTTTACGGTTTCGGAGTCTTTTGCTAACACACACACACACAGAGTTTCACTTATATATGTATAGATAGAAGATACATATGTAGAAAATTATACGGTTTATACATGAAATTAATGAATTAAGTTGATAAAATTGACATTAAAAAAAATAAGGTAAAAACACATTAAATGTTAATTGGACAAAATTAAAACTCTTATTTTATTAACACACTTCGTTATGTTGTTGTGTAGAGTTAATGTTAATTTGATGAAAAAGCTCAAACAAAGAAAGAAGTATCCAATAAAATCAGAAAAACTTTTAAGAATGCAAGCTTACGAGTCTGAATTGTTGCGCAAAATTATTATGTGTAACAGGATTTCTATAAAAATCTCACACTTCTTTTGAAAGAGTGGAAAAATACACAGATTTCGAGGTATTTGAACGTTTACACTAATTTGATATAAACTTACTTTAGTAGAGACTATGAGCAAAGCTCGCTTGAAGTACAAACTGGTTGACCCTAAAATGCTAATAAAAACGAAAAGCGGCGTTTTGTTGGCAGTTAGTAGACCGCTTGAATTAAAAGCCTAGCTGATCCTTTTTTCAAGATAAGTGGATTTTTTCTTTTTCGTAATTTTTAATCATAATTAAGCGATATTGTTCCCAAACCATCTAGTGAGATAAATATCCTGGCGCGTTTTTTAACTCACACACCTTCACAGTTTTTGTATAGTAAATAATTTGCCACATTCTAACATATCATATAACATATATATACACATATGCATAACCATTAGTCGATTTTAAAATATTGTTTACTAAAAACTGCTACTGGGGCATAGGAAAATACTGATCCTCGTACTTAAAATTTTTTTGGAGATTTAGATACCGTTGAACGCATGAGTGGAGTGAAAATGGTCGAAAGGCTATATCGCACGCTCATGAATTTGTTGTGTCGTCATTACATTGAGTGTGTTCTAAAGCTCAGAACTTTTTTTAATGCATTTTGAATTTTCTATGACGATAAACAAATCTTAATGAAATATAGTGCACCTAACTTTTTGGCCTTACGAACTCAATTTATAAGTTTCTCTAGCCCCACACACATGTCTTTACACAATTTAATTTTCATCGTACATCGTATTCAATTAAATTTAACAATAATTTCTAGATATAATTTATTACAAAAAAGTCTATCTACCAAACTCTTTCACTCACTACTCTTATATGGACTCTGTATGAAGTCAACTTTTGAATCATCAAAAAAAAGTCTTACGTAAACAAATGTACATTGTCAGAGCAAATTTTGTAATCGTCACTTCTAAAAATCATGTATCTATTAAAATCTTATATAAATTGCAATGGGCTAGTCGGTTTTTGTAACACAATCTACACTCACATCATACAACCGATTTAAAAGGATTTTTCGCAGATGTGCACGATCTAGATCCTATTAAATCGATTAAATTTTTTAAGAAGTTATAAGAGTTTAAAGTGTTGCTAACACATAAGCAAACCAAACAAATCAAAAGATAAACAAAGTAATGCATGTTGATACGAGACTGCTTTATGTGGTAAAAAAAACAAAGCGTCCCGGGTTTAGCTAGTTACATATATGAAAACCTTTTCTGACTAGTGTCGTAATCGCAATAAAATTTTAGCAAAAATTAGTTTATTGGCTAACTAAAAATTTATTTTTGCTTTACTTTGGTATGAACAATGTTGCTACATTAACAACATTATAATGGAATAAACAAAATTTTAAGGGAATTTAAATTATAACTAAGTTATTAAAATGTATACAATTGTTATGACTAGTTTCGTTAAGACTTTACTTGCAATATTATGTAAGAAAGTTATATTCGTTATATTATAATATTTGAGAAGTGGGCATTAAAGTAGGTGTGTCAAAGTAATTTCTGATAATAAACTCAACTTATATATTGTCCCTTATTTCTGCAAAATCTTTGAAAAAAGAGATATTATATGAATTTGCGAAAAATCGTTATATGGAATGGGGAGTAGAAATGGAAGTGTTCCTCTTCATTTCCGTTATAACAGTAACAATAATTAAAAGCCCATATTTGCAAAATTGCAGAATATTGCATCTAACTCTGTCGGATTTATGACGTTTCAAATTTCATTAATAATAGATTATGCCATATTCAAGAGGTGGACGTAGGCGTGTCAAAGTAATTTCTAATAATGTTTTCTACTTGGATATTAAAATACAGCGGAATTATATGAATTTAAGAAAAAATACCTATTTAACCCATTTTCAATTTCTGATGTTTATATAACATTTCAAAAATTTTATCCCTCTAGCTTTTTCTGATCGTTCTTTAAACAGACGAACTATCATAGCTAGATCGTCCTCAAGTGATACCAGGGGGCAAATTACGGCATTCGAACGTGATCGAAATTTTAAAATTCTTATTAGAATCTCTATACCAGCGAACTCGATCGTTCGAGTAAAATTTCGATCGTGATCGAATGCCGTAATTTGGCCCCAGGACTCTGAAAGTATATACTTTATGGGGTCTAAAATAAATATTTTAATGTTTAGAAACGGAACGACAATTTTTTTGGTGTAAATTTAATGAAGAAATTGTAAAAACTTACCTTTTTAAAAAGTTTTCAAGTGTTTTTCAATCTTACCTGGAATTAAAAAATAAAATTAATAATTTGTCAATATTTTTAAATGATTTAAACATGGTACAATAAAACTTTGTGAATAAAATAAAATTTATGCGTAAACCACAGTACATTTAAAATCAACATGTTTCTTTGTTAAAAATATTTGTGTTACAGAGATCGGTAACATTGTTAATTTGTCGCACACATTATGACTATATAACAGCCAGTGACTGCATAAAAATTTAAAAACAAAAATAAAAAACCTACTGGTTTAACTGCGTGTAAAGAATTATTCTTGAACTACATTCTACTAAGATAAAACATATATTTTTTACACATTTATATATGCAATAAAATGGTTGTTTATTTTAACCTTGGTCAGTTACACATCTTTTATGCTCTGTTTATTTTATTTTCAAGAGATTCATAATTACAACAAACAGAAAGATATTTATGTATATTAAAGGTATATAAATACTGACAAAATTTTGAATAAATTCTTATCAAATTGAATTTATTGTATATAATCATTGTTTTATTGATGTATTTGATTTGATGTATTATTTTTTTTTTTTTTTTTTTTTTGTGAATAATACGTCACTACTGGTTTTTAAATAATATCTTATTTGTTGCTGCCTTTGATTTTTGAATAATCATATGAACTTGAATCAAGGTATTTTGTAATTTAAATTTTAAATTAAAAATCTTCTATACAAAAAATAATAACAATAACAAAAGAACTTAAATAAAATTAAAAACCGAGATAAAGACCGAAAAAAGCTTAAGTAAAACAACAATTATTTATTATTCATTCATTCATTTAGCCTACAATTCAGTCATCAAGTTAGTTTTATTTTTATACCTTTAAAAGCTATATATTTATATATATGTATAATTTTTTCTAATTTTATTTAATTAATTTTATTTAAACAATTAATAATGTTATTATAAGTTTATGTTTGTTTGCTGACTGACTGGCTCGCTGGTTGCTGGCTGACTTGTTTGCTGGATAGCATAAGACAAGAAGTTGATTACACATAGTGAGAGAAAAACTAATACATTAATTAAAATTTTATATTCACCACGCGTTTTTAATGATGATAAAACATGTTTAATTTGCATTGCTTTTATTATTTATACCAATTAATTTTTTATTGGTTTAAATATCGATGGTCGCAAGAAGAAAAGCCCTAAATAAATAAATAAATAATTGTAACATTACAGGAGACGCTCAAAACGTAACAGAAACTGTATTATCATAATTTAACTGTTATTTCTAATACTATTACGTTAAATTTTGTTTGGCGAGGTGTATTTGTGCAAAATTCAATTAAGTAAAATATACGAGTTAGAACCTTTCTTGTAATTGTGACCATCGATAAGTATTTTTATATAAATACGCATTTTAAAACATTTACAAGTTTCATTATAAAAACAAAGAAACTTAGGGCCGTATTCATAAAAAATATTTTAGGTTTATTTAAGGCTTATTTGACAGATGTTGTAGAGAAATTTGTCAAATAAGCCTTTAATAAACCTAAAATATTTTTTATGAATACGGCCCTTAGAGTAGAGTATTTAAAGTTCGTTTAATATCTTTATTTCATGCATATTTTATTAAACAACTGATTAAACACATTATCTTGCCTTATTATATTTTATTATTATTTTTTGTTTTGTTCAATTTAATCAAAAAAAGCGGAAATAATTTTTTGTTGATTTTAAAAGATTCATCTTTTCAAAGTTATGTGTTTTATTCAAAACTATAAATAAAATTGATATGTCATAATGTATACGCATTTTAAAAATGTGTATGTGCTTCTTAAAAAAATTAATAGTATTTTTGTTTTTGTTTTTTTTGTTGTTTTTCAAAGCTGATTTTTTATGATTATACCAAGTGTTTTAGTTCATGGTTTTTTATATTAAATTTCATTGTTCATTAGAAAGCTTTTTTGTTCATTCTTATTTTCAAGCTTAAAATATTTAATACAATATTCTGGTGCAATAACAATTGTTTGTATCACCATTCATCCCATATAAAATACGTGCATACGTACACGTTAGAATAAATGTGGCAACGAATCCCAGCTGAGCCAAAAAAATTTTATTTTATTTTATTTAATATATTATTTATATTTTATTATTTTTTTTTATATTTTTTTTACATTTTTTTAAAAAATTTTTTTAGAAAAATTTTTAAAAATTTTTTTTTAATTTTTTTTTTAATTTTTTTTAAATTTTTTTTGTAGTTTTTTTTATTATTTTTTTCTTATTTTTAATATTTTTTTTTTTTTGTAATTTTTTTTGTTTGGTATGTTTTTTACATGTATGTATGTATGTTGTTGTTGTAATTGTGAAAAAAAACGAGGTGGTCGTGGTTTTTTGCTCATATCTCAGAAAGTTATGGGGCGATTGTGCTGAATTTCAATAGCGATTCATTCCTGGATATTTCCAAGAGATTGATACTACATACAGATCTGAGGAACATATAGTTGCTTCTAAAAGTTGATTTCAACCAACACACGGACAGACGGGCAGACGGACAGACGGTCAGGGCTTAATCGACTCCTCTATTCATAAGCTTTCAGAAAATATATACTTTATGGGGTCGGAAATGAAAATTGTAGAAATTACAAACGGAATGACAAAGCTATATATACCCTTGTGCACCACAGGTGAAGGGTATAACAAGAATAAAAATACCCTTCACCATCATGTACATAAGTATAGTGACCACCACAACGTAGCATAGCTTAGCCTAGATTTCAGATTTAATGTTATACGCCATTTTGCTTATTGTTTCCGACGTCATCTTTGATTTCGAATTTTTACAAAGTTAACTGTATTCTAATAATCAAGTCCTTCCATTTGATATCCATATTGATGAGATTTGATTTTAACTTTTTTATAGTTTACTGTATTCTACTGGTCATTTTAAATTTCTTTAAAATTTTTATTTTTTGCAAGTCAAGCACTTTCTTTTAATACTTCTCTGTTGTTCGGAAGCACAAAAAATCGATTTTCGTTTGTAATTTTACGAAAAAAAAAACTCAAGCATTTGCATTTTTGTACTTATATATTGGTTGAGGTGGCTTCACACTATTATACTGAGTATTACGACTTGACATAAGCTAAAATAAAATGAAGAAGTATAATAAGGTGAATACAATATGTTATGAAATGTCAAAAAATACGAATAGAAATTTGACAATCGATTTATCATTTTATCAGAGTTGAGTTTTTACAGAAGCACAAAGACAAAATCAAAAAGAATTTTTCTAGAAGTTTGTAGCCGATTATGGCCTAGAGGCTAGGTTACCAAACTTCAAATAAATAAATAAAATCAGGTATGGAAAATTATAATTTTGTCGAAATCAGTATATATGTATTTTATTACTATAATTTTGAGAATATGAAGTATTAAAAGTTCTAACTGAAAGTTAAATAAAATTTTAGTATTATTATACATATTTGTTTTCTTTATTACAATATCGATACGATTTATTAAACCAACCCATGTATAACTTGTCCTTACAGTTTTGTGTTACAAAAAATTGACTTCCCTATTAAGATAATTTATATAAATTATAAATAAAGTACATATATTTTTAAATGATTGTGTTTAAGAAAGTAATTAATGAAATACCATAAGAATCAGTATATAGTATACAAATTTTCTAGAAATTTTCATATAAATTAGTTTGTTAATTACCAAAACCAAGAAATAAAAATTAGGATAGCACTTTTATTGCAATAATGATGCTGCTTTCTATTCAAATAAGTTTAACACTTTAATAGTTTTTGGTCATACCAAGGAAGTGTCATAAAATCACATTTTGTTTTATAACAACATGCATATTAATTAAGGTTTTAAGTTGTATTTATATTTTTTTATTCTGTCGAGCTGATTCTGAATTCCGAGTGAAATAAAATTATTAGGAACTTACTTTGTAGTGATGTTGTTTTTGACAACAGGGCTATGACAATTCCGAACATTTTAATTTCACTCGAAATACAGAGCAGGTAAGTATATAATGTTTGCAAGTTCCTTGTATTGTTTTTATATATTTACATTTTTATCTAAACTTTAATGTTTAAAAGAAATTTCACTTCTTGGTCAACAATTAATTTTAAAAAGAAAAATACTTATAATTATGTACAATAATTTGCAAATATCAGCATAATTATGACAGCAACAAAAAATGTATTAAGCACAGCAACAATAACAAAATAACAGAAGAAAAACACACTCTCACCTTAAATGAGACAAAAAAAATTAATCAACCTTCAAAGAGAGGTAAGCAAATAAGAAAAGAGTTAAACTGCTATAGAGATCCAACTAACTGACTGACTAACAGACAATAAGTACTGGTAACTAAACACGTTGGGCATGAATGTGTGCTAACACTATTTTACATCGATCTTTAATAGAGAAGCACATATGTTTATGTATGTATGTATGTATGTATGTATGTATTTATGTATGTTCACAGTACTGCGTAATTGAAAAGCAGTTAACAATCTTGATTTTACAATTTTTAATGTTAAATGATCCCGCATCATGTGCAATCCCTGATTTTTTTCAGCTTTGCTACTTTACTTTGGTTTAATTGTGCGATAACAGGCCTGTGACAATATGCTGTAAAACTTTTGTTATTGTATTTTTATTTTTAACAGTAGAATTACAGAATATTTTTCAAGAAAACATTAATGCTATGCGCATAATTAGGCGAACGACGAATTTTTCGTCGCGAATATTCGTCATCAAAAATAAAATACATTTGTGTATATGAGAATGCATACAATTGTGGCGTCAGTCGAAGTTCGCTATACGCGGCGAACTCTGCATTCGATTTATATCTATTTCTTACGCCGGCGAACGACGAACAAATTGATACAAGGTGACCATTTTTTATTAAATTTGGGTTTACTTCTCAACTTTTAAATAAAATAAAGTTAGTTTTAACTTTAATAATTGTTTTATTTTTTATTTTAAAACATTTAAAATAATTACAAAAAAGTTAAGTACAAAAATTTGTTTTTATTTGTGTTTTTGCAAATGTTTAAGTTTATTAAGTGATATTTTTTTCATATGGTCACACTATTAGCTGTTATACACAAACAAAATTTTTATTATTGTTTAATGCACGTACCCACGACATTCTTTGCAAACGTTTGCTTATACGTAAACAAGTTTTTATTATTACAGAAATTATATTTATTGTTTTGTTGAGTTTCACTAAAAATTAAATTCTAAGATTATTTTTGTTTTTTCTTTGCACAAATACTAAACAATTTTATCAACTATAAAAGATGTTACTTTTTCGTCGTTGTTGTGCTTCACACGACGAATTTGCACAACGAATTTTTACCAAAGAGTTCGTCGTGTTGGGCGAAATTCGTCGTTCGTCCCAATTGTGCGCCGAGCATAACTCCAACATCAATTCTTCAATAGATAACATAAAACATTAAATAAATAAAACAAATGTAACATTTATACACTGGTTTTAAATTACACAGTACTGTATATATTTACTCTATTCATAGACTTGCCTAGCGTTTTAAAGTGTTCATCAATACAATTACAACCAAAAACAAATAGAAATAAAAGCAGACACAAGCAACCGCGGCAATAAACTCAGACAAAACGGAGGCTTTTTTAACTGTCGTCTGTCTGTCTTAATAGACTTATTTTTATCGATGTAAAATATAAAATGACAGAAAACCTACCCTGCAGCTAAATTTTTAACTGGAAATAGTCATATCACTAGTTTTAACGAGACTAGTCAAAAAACAATAATAATAATAATAAGAAAAATTATAAAAGATCGAATAATTTGCTTTATAAGTGACGCTCCTTTCTTAATTACATATCATTGTTTGAAAATAAAACAATTAGGGGAAAAATTTTTAGTATATCTGTAAAAGAGACTAAGTAGTATAAGTATTTTTCAATTTTGATTTATTTGTCGAAATTTTCTGTTTAAGCTTATATTTTAAAAATAATATTAATTGCACTAATTTACAGTGATTGGTATTAAAACTAGTATATAACTATATACAAATGAACTAAATAGTTGGACTTTTATGACAACCTAATGTTAAAATAGATAGTCTGACATATAAAAAAAAACAGATACATATGTAACTAGTTTGAAGTTAACAGTAATTAGTATATTTTTAACCACCTACTGGTCATTTTATCTGCAGGGTAGTGCAATACCACATACATATAATAAAGTAAGACACAATACGCAAATGTAAACATTTCATGCATTAGTACATACATACTTATACATTTTAGTGTTTTTGTAACTTAAAATTAATTATTTGATGAACCATACACAAACAAAAAGTTTAAATGTCTACTCTATACAAGTACATATGAATGTATACATAAAATAAAAAAATTACTTAGATTTTTGAACTCATCGCATCACATCTTATTTCATCTCATCGCATTTTAAATTAAATGAAATAACCCCGAACTTAACAAAACAAAATTTAACTTAACTTTGAATTCCATAAACATACATACAATTCGACTCTTGTTGGTACTTTAAACGTACTTTTACTATAAATAGTTTTAAATGTTTTTTTTTATCTATTGGAAGTTAACCGATTGAATATTAACGGAATGCCCGATTAATTTCTGTCATTAACCGTTCGAATAATTTAGAATTCTTTTGTATCGAGAAAGTGCTTAGTCAAAATTGCCGATTTAAAAAATTGGTTTAATTTTTTACTAATAAATATACAATTTTTTAATTATATTTTATGGTAAATAAAATTAGACAGATCTGCATTGCTGGCCTCAACAATATTTTTGTATTCTATTCGTTATAAAATACATTCTGATATTGTTGTTAATGCAATTTATTTTATATTCCCGCTTTTGTCGTGTTCGTATATAAATTTATTTCCTACTAACTTGTATTAATCCAAATTGTTCATTATTTTTAAGCAAAATCGTTTCGCATTATCAACATTTTTCACGGGATCGCTTGGCGAATGTTAGCATGTTTTATACTGTGAAATATCATGTATTTGCTACTACGAAATTGTTGCCATTAAAAGTATTTTATGTACAGGGTGGGCCGTTTAAAATATATACCCTATATAAATCTAGGTTGTTATATATCTGCTTACAAAATCTGTCTGTTTGAGTCACAAATCGTTGTTTTTCCGTAAACGTTAGACAGGGCAATGCCCACTTTTTTAACCATAACATTATTACGGGAACACTAGTGTCTGCAAAATTTGTTTAACATCGATTAAATAAAAATATATGGAAAAAATTTTCTACATTGTATGGGTGTGGCACTGCCCACATTAAATTGTATTTCCACAGGTAGAACATGTGCATTCCAATTATCTGAATGTAGTTAGAAAAATATATACTTTGCCCTCTGCTGTTTTGCTATAAACGGTCTGGAGCGTCCTCAGAAGATTTACCAAAATTTTATAACAATTCAATCATTAGTTTAAGGCACTCATAGACGACAAACAACCATTAATTTTTATATATAAAAATGTTAGGGGTGGAGCACCCTTATAACTTATGGGTATGATTATCAATTTATGATAATCATGACAATTTATGAGTTTGAAATCAATTTATTAAACCTTTAAATCAAAAAAAAAAAAATAAATAAATAAATAAATTATGTAAATAGAACACAAAAATACAAAAAGAATGATATATTCAAAATTCCATCCGCATTACAAACAAATTTTTCGCGACAGGATTTTTTTAAAATCAATTTTAATTAAAAAAAATAATATTATAGGATTTATTTTTCATTATGCAAATTTAAAAAATAGCTTTGGATAAGTGAAAACGGTCTCGGTTAAGCCATTTTTCTAATCTTAAAGTATATCATGGATAGCAAATATGTCATTAAGACGGACAAATAAATGATCTTCTCTACTGTTCTCGGTATATAAAACTGTAATATAGGTTGTAAGTTCATGGTAATAAAAAATGTCAACGAATATTATTACGATAATTAAAGAATGTTAAGTTATCCTATAATTAAAACTAACTTAATAAGTTTCAACTTCGAATAATCATTTGTCTAAATAACTGATTCGAACATTTAAATTCACTAGTAGGTACTTAAATGTCTATGGTTGTAGGTAAGTTTGTATGGATTATTTCAAATTTATTTAAAAGCATTTCGCATTTAGATGAAGTAATGGGATGCGATTGTTTGCTTTATTTTGATTTTGTAAGCTATGCTCCGATATGGATGATCACGATGGTATGGTATTAGATAAATGGTTAGTTAAACAGATACTCTTAAATACAATAATACCAGACAGACATACAAAAATATTGATGATTGTATGAATAATAATGATGGAAAAAAATTTTACATTACTTATGTATATGATTTTTTTTTGCAAGTGTTTGATAGACATTCTATGTCGTATGAGAAGAGAGTAAGATAGCTTTATCAAATTATCAAATATGCTATACTACTTCAGCACCGTGTAACACATTCGGGAATAATCAAGTCAAAAGTAAATATTAGTAATATATTAGTATCAGTCTTAAATAAAATATTAATGTAGAATATTAAATATAACGTAAGTATAACAATGATCCTAAAAAAGCAAGATGAAACAATTTAAAGTCAAATATTTATTTATGATATAACTGGGTAAAAAAAAACCCTTGCTTTGCACTTTCGGGATATAATGAATTTAATTTGTTTCATAAAATACATTATAATAATACTAGTTAAGCTTTAGATATAGTAAACATTTGTTTGTCCGTATAAAAGACTGTATACTCAATTAGCATTTTTATTTTTGTTTTTGATTTTCATTATTTGCAATTGAGTATAAATATTATTTTATTAACGTTTTACTCTTTGTATTTGTGGTAATAGGAAAAGCTTCCTAAAATTGTTTTTATAGTTTTCATTAAAAGCAGTTTAATATTTTTAAGTTGATCTTTTGATTGATTCCCCTTAAAATAAAGACTATTATATGAATCATGCGATGTATTAATTAAATAACATATCGGGTTTCGTACATTTAGTTCAAATAATTCAGTATTCCAAATGATTCTGTTCGTTGTAAAAATATAGGTTATAAGTTTTTACGCCTTAACTTTCTGTAAAGTTGTCCAAAATAGTTGAAAATTCACCTAAAGATAGTTTTGAACTAAAGTATTTCAATTGTGCTATTATCTCAATTTCAGCTTATGTCGACTGAGGCAATAATTCATTTTTGACACAGATATATTATGCTTTTTAAAGCATTTATATCCGTCTATAAATTCCTTAAAATTTCATAAATATTTTAATAAATTGTAATATTTATAACACTTTTGTACTTTGTTTGTATACCGATATTTATGGGGTTAAAAAAAATTCCGCCATTTTTTTTTTCAAGAATCCGTCTTTTCAGTGTATACTATGTTCTTTTCGTTTGATGTCAATATGGACGGGTAAAAGTGGGTAAATTTTTAATTCTTTAATTTAATCCTTTATACAAATTAATTGTATGACATTTTGTTGTAGCGGCCATCTTGAATTTTAAATTTTTTATTGTGTCTTATATTTTGCTAGAAGGGCTTAACCTTTCTTTTGATACCCATGTCCTTCGTTTCTATAATAATAATAATAA
Organism: Phyto melanocephala; assembly: GCA_941918925.1. Classification (NCBI taxonomy): domain Eukaryota; kingdom Metazoa; phylum Arthropoda; class Insecta; order Diptera; family Rhinophoridae; genus Phyto; species Phyto melanocephala. The sequence goes on along the minus strand of OW799234.1, from coordinate 133,154,785 downwards.
TAATAATAATAATAATAATAATAACAATAATTTTCGAGGTTACCGGTTGAATTCTGGTGTCTTTAGCTTGTTTCCAAATTTATTTGGAGGACATTAGAGGCATATCATACCTTTAAATATCAACAAACGTCTCTATAAAAAATACAAGAACTACAAAATTTTGATTGTCATGGTAAAAATGTGGAAAAAATAGAGGCAGTTGTATTTGTTTGCTCACATCTTAAAAAGTTATGTGGCGATCGTGCTGGTTTTGAATAAAGATTAATTTCCGGATATTTGCAAAAGATTGGCAATACATACAGATCTGAATAACATGTGGGGCTTCTAAAAATTAAGTTCAACCAACACGCGGATAGACATACGGACTCTGTGATAGTGATAAGTGATAAGCTTTCAGAAAATATAAAATATGCACCACAAGTGAAGGGTGTAAAAAATCTGTATGCTTTTTGTATTGATTTTTTTAATTTAAAAAAATGTCCCAATTTACTTTTGGATGAAACATTGGAAGAAGTAGTAACAGTAATAATAGTAATAGATTGTCATAAAACTATATGGAATGTATTTAGAAAATAAATTTTGTATTTTAATATTTATTTATATTTATTTTTATAAAAAACGTTAAAGTGCCCTTCCCTATAAGTCTGACATTCTCTTTAAAACCAGACACAAATATTTTCATATTTTGTAATAATATTTTGCATGTCATTGTTAAGCAAAAAAAAATAATAAATTTATATACTTTACAGTTGCTACCATAGCGACGCACTGTGAAGTTAACATTTCAATATGAAACAAAATACACAGTGTATAAAGCGTGTCTTTTTTATGTTGTGTGTTTTTATTTCATTGCTGTTGATGTAGTTGTTGTTGTTGTGCTTTTTTAAGGGAACGTCGCTAACTCAGCACAATTTGTTTGAGCTCTACTGTTAGCTTAATGCTTTCAGTTTCATTTTAAACTTCGCAGGTGTTGTTTCGCAAAACGGTTTAAAATATAAAAAAAGTAAACAAAAAATATTAATCAACAAAAAAAACAGAAAAAAAAATAATAATTTTAAAATAAAAATCAATAAGTAATATATACAAAACGAAACACTATATAGAAAAAATCTAAGAAATTGTGGTTGTAAAAACATAGGATGCAAAATTTATATCAAATATTTACAGCAAAACAATATATACTTACATACATATAAACATAAAAATAAATAAAAAAAAAAAAAACCAGAAAAAATTTCCACGAGTGTTTTAAAAAAAAAAAAAAAAAAATCTTAAGAAAAAGTTTTTGCCTTAAGTCTTTTGTTTTGCACTCTTTTTTTCGCTCTTGCGGCTTTAGGCTGGCATTCCTTTCAATTTTATGCAAAGCAGAATATAAATTATTTGTTGTTATGCAAATATTTGTTTACATTGCGTGTAATAATTCAAGTGCAAAACAAACATTTACGACTACATGACTACAACAAATAACAAGAGAAAAAATTAAAAAAAATAAACATATGTGACAAACACATTTAAAAACTTGGTGAAAAAAATTATCAACACCAACATCACTATCATCATATTCATCCTTTTTATACACACATTACGTATAAGTAAATGGCACGTGCTTTATTTAAATTGTTTTCGGATTTGAAAAAAAATGTATAAAAAAACATCCAATTATATTTGAATAGTGTGATTAAAGTTTATGTTGTAAAGTAAATATATTTTTTATTTATCTTCCAGATGACAAATAATATAGATTAAAAAATTAAAAAAATAACAAAAAAGAAACACATGAAATTAAACTTATAAGGGTTTTTTTCTCATAATTTCCTAGTAAAAATAATTAAAATTCATAAAGAATACATATAACTTGTTAAAAAAAATTATAAGTGTATAAAGATTACTACATATCATGTGTTTATGATTTACATCAGAAAGTAACTCTATTCATCACTAATTCAACACAACTCAAATCAATTACTTTGTTTAACAAAACAAATAAGGCAAGTATTTATTAACAATTATTATCATTTGTGAATACGCGCCAGTCTATATGTGTTTCTTATAAATTTGCTTATAGATGACATTTAAAAAATGTGTATTTTCGCTTAATATCAAAAGTTGAATAGAATTAGGAAAAATTTTTTAATACACACAAACATATCTTTGTTGAATGACTGTTAAAAATAAAAAATAAAATAGTTATGAATTATGAGATTTTTAAATAGTTTTATTTGCCAAAGTTTTATGAAGCACCATGCAGAATGTTAATTTGAAAGTGAAAAACATCTTATTCGTTGGTAAAGGCATTTAAATATATTTTGGTATTTCTTGCATTTGTTGAATAATAATTTAAAAGATATGGTTGAAACTTATAGAATAAAGTAAAATATAAGCTGAAAAATTCATGTAGTAAACAAAATCTGGTTTTGTAGATGAACACAGTACGCAGACATTTTTATAAATGTTTTTTTTATAATTATCCGTTAGAAAGTATAAAGATTTCTCTTAATATATTATGACAAATCATTAAAATCTACTTGTTGAAAATCCTTTAAAATTGGTTTTATAATTATTTATTTGTTTATCTTTTATAATTATGTCAATGTGAAATTTTAGTGAAAATTTTAAATTAAAAAGGTAAAACTGAAATACCACTAAATTTAAGTGTTTTTGTTAAATTTTTCAAAACATTTAACTTGGCATAAGAATAACGTGTTTCTTTGCTACAATTTAAAAAAATACAGTTTTTAATGCAAAATTTTTGGAATGCTTACGCATCGTTGCAGTGTTATTTATATGAACACTTATCATGTTTTCTAGAACATAAATATAAATTTTCATTTAATTTGCCGTATAAATTGTTAAACTAAACACTTTTTTTTTCCCCCTAAAAAATATAATCTTATTAAGAAAAAGAAAAAGCTTAAAATCTCAACAATATTTTTTTTATTCTTAAGTTTCAAGAAAAATTTTAGTTTTCTGGAAATTAAAAATACGAAGACTGTAAAATACTTATTCTCAGTTACTATATTGTAGTATTTTTATATGTAAATAAAAGTCAAATGTCGTTCGTTGGTAATCGCATCACTTAAAAACGGCTACACTAATTTCGCTACTTTTTTTAATGTTTGTCATAAGCATAACATTAAATGTTAAGAGTTTTCAATCCTGCTATTAGAAACTTTAATAAAAATTTTACAATTCAAACAAAAATATATTTAATAACATATCAGGCATAGCAGAACTGTTATAGATTTGTTATGTGCTACCAATTCTGTGTTAGTGGCAACAATGAAGGTTTTCTTTTTCGAGCGGAAAATTAATAGGATCAGAGTAAAGGATGGTACCATACCTGCCATACCAAAAAAAAATACATTTCAAGTCATTTCTGGATAACTGTAATGTCTTTTTATAAATGACACTTATCGCATACCTAACAAATGGTAGCAGATAATATTAATATCCTTCTCTTAATGACTACAAGCAAACATTTTGTTGGAATCAGAAAAACTATCCGGGTTCTGTTAGTTTAAAATAGAATAAAGGTAACATTTATAACAAAATCAAACACTCCTTTGTTCGAAAATTTACAATTTCTCTGTTCTCGAAAAAAATTTATAATTTTTTCTTTTCGGTAAATTTATTTATTGTTAAAAGTTGTTTAACATTTAAAGGAATTATTTACCAAAAGAACGAATATGTTTATGAACTGCAAAAATTAAAACAAACAATCCATTGACAACGTTTCTTTTTAAAATTTATTTTGATTTTGTATATGTATTTGTCAAGTTATTTTAATTGTGTGATTTTTTATTTTTTGTTACACTTCGTTTTAACAAAAGACATACATATTTACTTAATGAAACAATATTTTGTTAATGTATTATTAATCCAACAATACGCATTTAATTAAACCTGTAACCCCAAATTTAAATTCAAATTATTTTGCTGGAACAAGTTAATAAAAAGAACAACAAAATTCTTACAGTCGGCCGTAAAGAATTTTGTATACCCACCATCAAAGATAACGAATTACAAGAAGATAATGTTTATGCATTTGGTTCAGTGTTTTAAGCGTTTAAAGTTTGCTGCTCAGATATACATAAAAAAAACACACACACATTAACCAGCAAACAATTTAGAAATGATCTGAAATCAAACTAATCTCTAAATTTTAAACGTATAAAAATAATTAAACAAAAGCAATCAAATTAATTACGTCCGACTTTTTGACCACTAAGCGATCTCATATCCCAACACTTTTTCCGTAATCGATAAATCCATAAATTATTATTTTTTCTTAATTAAACCTATTGTGCTTTCAACGAAGACACAGGCAAACAAATATACGTAGATCGTCTTAAAATTTTAAGAGAAACTTATGCGATCATTAGCGATTATTTGAATGTACTTCAAACAGAATGACAAAATTAATATTCAATACATTTGCTTTAAACTAATTCAAAAACAATTTTAAACGTTTAAAAAGATCTTTAACATTTTATTCATGATCGCAATCATTATTTTAATTCTAAGTGAATGATTACTTGAATACACGTATGTAAGCTATGTACAGACTGAATAACATGTTCAACAATAACGCTGACATGTTATGAGGAGATCAAAACAAAAATTATTAAATAACATTAAGAAAAAAACTAAACTAAAAAACAGTCACAATTAAAAAATTATTATTAATATCAATCCAAAACAAACATATGAAAAAAAAAACAAATACAAATAATCTTCCTATCTATACCCCAATACATTTAAACAAACAACCGCATTAATTCAATCAATATTATTTTGTTTACCTTATATGCCTTTTTTTGCAAAACAAACACAATGATTAATAAAAAAAAACAACATGAAAAAAACTATGGTTTAATTTTGATTAACACATATTTTTAAGAGATTCGATAAACGAATACACAATAGCAAAATGAAAAAAAAGAGAATTATAAGTGGTCAAGCTTAACCATTGTATACCCTATACCGCGACATTTAAAATATTACAATATATTTGCTGAATTTAAGGCTTATTTTATTTCCGGTTGAAGGTTAACTATAAACACTTATTTGAGGGCTTTGTGAAATCGTGGACAGATCATTTTAAACCTATCGATATTTTTCGTTTCATTCTTACAACTTTATCACTAAGTCATAACATATACACTTTCCACCTGAGGTAGGGTATAAGTACATTATAAAAAAAAATTAACAAAACTCATACTAATAAGCAAATCATAAACACGTGAATATCAAAATTAAATAATTTATTTAACGAATTATTATAATTTTGCAAACCCTTATGATAAAGCAAATAAAGTATAATTATAATTGGGTGTTTATTTAAAAGATACATTTAATCTATGTAGATTTTATATTTGCAATGTATATCAACTATTTGTTTTGCTCTTATATCTTAAAAATATGAACTTATGAAATTAGTTTCATTAATACATATTTCTGTTTCTTTATTTAATTTTTTTTATACCCTACACCACCAAAAATGTGAAGAGTACTTCGCGTTTGTATTGAAATCGTCTTACACCCACCTTAAAGATCGGCTTAGAATCAGAATTAAACTTAAAAAATACATAAATGAAACAAAAAGATTTGTTTTTAAATAAGGCAAGTATTTTGAAAAACACACATCGATGCCTTACTTCCTCAACCTTGTATCTTAAAAAATAAAATATTTCAGGAGAGCAAAAAAACGGATCATCTTTTTATACTTCGGTGTTTGGTTAAAAGTTTAAATGCAATTATTAAGGAATTTATTGTATTTATGTATATTAGTAGTAATAATATACTAATCTTTTTTAATTAAAGCATAAAACAATCGTTTGATATTAAAAAGGCAAAACCGTATTTTTTAAGTTACGAGGTTGAGGATGTAAGGCATTGATATGTAATAAGCAAATTTCGTAATTTTAAAATTTTTGTTTTTAACACATTAAAAAACTTTTGGTCCAGTTTCATATATCTAAATATGTTCTAAACAAAACGAACCATTTTTTATTCAAATCCGGGACCAAGTTTAAATCTATTCACAATTTAGAGGTGTGCCTTATAAAGATAAAAATTGCAATATGCATACGATACTAAACACATAAGTTTATTAGTTCTCTTAAACTTATAAACAGCAGCAAGTGAAAGTTTTTCTGGAACTATTTCTTCGATTTTGCCAAAAAGAAAAGAATTTGTTCTAACATTCAAAGATATGAAAAAAATTGTGAAAAAAATATAAATTTTTTTTTTTTTAATTTTGTCAAAGGCGACAAGAAAAATCAATCGTTTTTGACTCGCTTACAGAGGTACATCTATTTCAGACAAAATCATCAATATTTTATTAAAATCGTTGTACAACTTTTGATTTAATTCATAATTAATTTGTGCTACGTTACTAAGAGAAAACTGCGGCATTCATCAAACACCTTCACACTTGCATTTTATGATTGCCGTTACAAAATCTCGAGTAGAAATTTAAATACGACAACTGTAAATAATAATCTTACTATGTATAAGTATACAAAACTTTTGTAAAATCTTCATAAGGGCCTAACTATTTTAAAACATTGTATATCTTCTGACAAGCGAATCAAAACGTAATGAATTACCAAACACATACAAACTAATAATGTAACGTTTTTTATTTCGATTTACGTACAAAAATAAATATAATTTGAGTAAATGCTAGCAAGTATTAATTCATATTTTTAAAAATAATTACATTCCATTTAAGTACAAAAATTAAACACACAATGTGTCAGATATTACACCTTGCACCTTAAATGACAGCAATTTTGACGTGAATTGTTTTAATGATAAATTACTGAAATTGCAAAATACTTCAATCAAATCATATAATTATATGTTTGTATATTTAAATATTTAATTAAAAACCATATACGTATGTATATGGTTGTATAAAAGCATATTTTGAATTTAAGATTATTATATTGTAAAAATATATTCTTTTGATTTTTTTCTTTTTATTTAAATCGTTTGCGTTTTGTTTAACAAATTTAAGATCCTAAAAAAATTGTTTACCACCTACATTATTTGTCTAATCAAAACAACATTCTTCAATTGAAATCATAAAATATCTCTACAAATGACTTACAAGTGTAGTGTATAAAAGCTTTTATTTAGCCAACTACTGGCGCTTGTTATGGACTTTTTAACCCTTAAAGTCAATTTCTGCATACTTCATTTGTAGTGTATGCTTAAACAAACAGCAATCTATTGTTGCATTATGTATTTTAAAAATTTTCTTGTTAGTTTCTGGCATAATTTAAATATTTTTTTTTCTATTTTTTATTATTGAGTCACTTATAATTTTCTAAAATAAGTACAATTCAATGACGAGTTGAATCGCCCACGTTTCTGTCTAAAAGACAATTGAAAACGATTACGAAGTGAAAACAACGATATATGTACATAATAGCGCCGATTATTTCCTCTAATTCCATATGCACAAATTAACACAAATATTTATTTTCTAACGCTTTTTTTTTTGTGAGTACCGAAATAGTTTTTCCATAACTGGATTTTTAAGAAATAAAAATTAACAAATTATTTAAATATTTTTGCAAATAGACCAGAGCGACCAATTCAAAATATTCGTATTTTCATACACTCACAATTACAACTACAAAAATACATTTACTATAGCTTTTGAAGACGTGTGTATTAATTTTTTTTTTTTATTATTTTAAAATGTTTGTTTTTTTATACATTTTATATTATTGTATAAAATGCAAGGTCAATGCATAAAATGCAAAAGCCGGCTCTTATAAAATACAAATAAAATAAAACGAAGAAATAAAAACTTTATAAACTTTTAACTTCAAGAGTTCAGTGATTATGAACGACTAATAGCGCAGTCAACATACTCACAGTGCTAGTTGATGGTAATTTGGATTTGAATAGTAGTTATTGGTTTAAATTATTGACGCAGCTACAGCAGAAGTTGCGGCAAATATTGGAGGTGTTTTGCTAGCAATCTGGCTTGTTAGTATGGATGCCTCCGTGGCAGGCGATTTGTTTGTATATAAGTATGTGTTTTTGTTAAATATTAAACTGGTCACGTCAAATTGGTTTGATCAGGTGTCATAGATAAATCTTGTTTATTCGTATTTCTATTGTGATCAATTCTTAATATTTGGCTGTATTATTTTCGGCTGTGCATTTACTGTATGCTCGTTTCTTTTTTTTTTCTAATAAACATAACACGTATGTATGTATGTAAATTTGTCCCTATATGATTTATTATTTATTGTAAAAATGAAGATATGTGTAAGTGTATGTTGTAAACTTTATAATATTTTAAATTTATTGATTTATTTCGAGAAGACAATTAATTAGGTTTTGGTTAGTTTTTAGATATTTTTAATATATTTTTAAGGTTTATCATACTCGTTTGAGCATAAGTGATGAAATACATGTATAATTTAAGGAAGGTTTTATTTTAGAGGGTGTCCCAAAACTAACACAAGATTTGAATTTGTCGCCATTTCTGTAATTAAGTGTTGGCAACCTAAAAACACAACAACTCGATAACTGACAGTTTAGGGTTAGTAAAAATGTAGCATTAGGCGACAAAACAACGTGCCTTCATAATTGAACAATATTTTAAAAATAATGAAAGCTGAGGTTGATACTACTTCGATAATGACGTTTGAACAGCGTTTTTTTTTTTTTGGACGACCCTCAATTTTTTAATTAATTTTTTCACAGTTGACGAAGTTAAAACACTGTTCGGACCATATTTTGTATGAAATTTTTTTAGGGTTGCCAGCACTTTACTGCACAAATGGCAACAAATTTAATTCTTGCGTTAATGCTTGGACACCCTTTACTGTCCAAAAAACAATTAAGTATTAGATTATTTTCTTTGGGCTTAGAATTAAGAATTTTTAATAACTGCAGGTTGATAGTATGTGACGTCCATTTTGTTTTTACAGCCTACATCAAGTCTGATGCAATTTGCAAGGTAAGCAAGCAGGACGTTCAAATGATAAAGCAATATTGTTTTGCACAATTTTTGCTAGTTTTACGGCAGACTCGATTGTCATTAAAAGTCTACTCTTTAACGTTTAGTGAAGTTATATAAAAATACACAAATATTTGTGTGTTACTATGGTTTGCACGTATTGATGAGCAGTAATGGTTGATATTATAAGTTGGTAGGTGAAAAATTATTTACCTATGATTCGGTTAAAGAAATAAAACAGATATGTGTTGTGACAATACTTTTCGATGTAAGAAAGAAATTAATTTATTTATGTAAAAATGTGTGAAATTATTTTGTGAAAATTTTTGGTAAATTTAATTTATTTGAGTTTTTTTTTGCAATTTTCTAAATGAATTTATATTAATTATTTTGTTTCTATTGTATGTTATGAATATTAATCATTTAAATTATTTTTAATTTTTTTTTTTTTACAAACTTGCAACATTTTTGTATTAATTAAAATAATGTGGTCGCTTAAGTAGCACAGAAATACTAATAAAAAAATCGATTGCGAAAACAACTTTATAATATTTATCTTTTTATTGTTGTATTTTTTGTTTTAACTGATTTTATGTTTCTAATGACATTGAAAATTTTGTTTAATACACGAATTATTACTAACTTTTTTACTAACACTTAGTTTAGAGTTGGATTTAGATTCTGCTAATTAAAATCAATCATTTGTAGGCATTTACCTTTTTTTATGATTATCACTATTTTGTATTTATTAACTGGATAGACAGAGTAGTGTAAATCAAAAAAAAACCTGTTTGTTAAATCATTCTAGACAAGAATATACACACATATGTTATTTAAAAATGTAAAATTTTATTACGGCGCAAACTTGTCAAAAATAAATAGGTTTAAGTTAATTTTTCTACTCAAAATTTTGACAATAAATTTCAAAACTGCTAAAAAAAAATATAGGGAAATTATACATCTAAGTTTACAATAACTAAATAAAATTTGTGGAATTTAATTTAAGAAACAATATTTCTAAAAGAACGTAAATGTTTAACGGTGAATTAAATTTTTGGAAAATACATATATTTTTTTTAACTATATTTGAACAGATTTAATCAAAAAACATTTAAAAAAATGCAAAAATAAATACCTTTTGTTTTGCGGCTCTTCGATAATACTTAGTTCTTATTGAAGTTAATATAAAAAGTAAAAGTGTCAGACGGAACAAAAAACAAAAGACTTAAGACGACAACCTGTAGAGATACACAGAACGTTTTTAAGAAACCTAATTTATATAGACGATTTAAGAGTCTTAGAAACAAAATTAAGTAATTTTATTACGAATTTAATTAGGTACATTTTATTCTAATGCAAAACTTCTGCTTAAAATTCTTTTTTTTAGGATATGTCTTTCATTATTATAAGGGTGTATAATAGGGGCCGTATTCATAAAAAATATTTTAGGTTTATTAAAGGCTTAAAGGGTGCCCCGATGGACTAGTCAGTAGTGTGCTGTTCTGCTAGTTTGGGGGTTGCCGGAGACTCTGGACTTGTCTGCTTCCTTTCTATTCTATTCTTACTTTTCTATTCAGGTATCACAAAGGGATCAATATAATGGACCCAAGTGAGCTGCACAACAGCTGCCTGTTCTACCTAACCTAACCTAACCTAAGGCTTATTTGACAGATGATGTAGAGAAATTTGTCAAATAAGCCTTTAATAAACCTAAAATATTTTTTATGAGTACGGCCCTAGGACTGTTATCTTCTTCCTGACCATTATAAACCATTAACCTTAAAAAAAGAAACGTTGTTTTTACTGCTTCTTTTGCCTAGACGGACATAATAAAACTGACTCGTTAAATTATTCCAGAAAAAAAACTCAAATTAAATTGCCAATTGAATGGTTCAGTTATTGCAAACGAACTCTTTCTTTTGCGGTTATAAAATCTCTATTGCAAGAAACATAATTTCATAGTGCTAACCATATATATACAAATATTCCGTAATGAAATTCTGTAGTTACAAACGTAAAATTCTACTATCACAATTAAACTATGCGATTGGAAACAATCGGGGTACTCACGACCGTTACTGCACGCAAAGAAAACCCATGGTTACGACATGATCACGACGGTCATATTATTTTTTCTAAAACAATATTTGGTTGTCGAAAACAATTAATAGTAATTTTTGTTTCATTTCATCATATATTTTGTCACGATAGTCAAGCATTTGTTTGAATTGTATCATTTTTTTCGTAAAAATTTAAAAATAGTATGATATAAAAAAATTAATTTGACAAAAATAACATTATATTCAAAATCATTTAAAATTAAAAATAATCATTAAATAATAAGTGAGACAACAGTATGATTACAAAATAATCAAGCTATGATTTTTTTAATAATAATTTGATTTCAATTGTTCTTCTTCTTGCTGAATAAATTTTTATTATTTTAAAAGTTTGAGATGTCAAAAAAAAGGAACAAAAATTTTGAAAAATTAAAATAAATTTAAAAATAAACGAGAAAATGTAAAAAAAATATTAGTAAAAAATTGCAATTAAATTGGTAAGTACAATGAATATGTGTATGTTACAGCAAAAGACAATAATTTGCCGTAACAAAGCAAAGATTGTCGATTTCAATTGTAGCCATATATATGATTATTGAATGATACGTAAATTAAACATAATAATGATAACTGGCAACCATTATTATTTTAAACATAATCATACAATTCAATCATAGTATGTTGCTCTTCGATTATGGTTACCACAACCATATTTTTTCTTTGCGTGTGATTTCTCTGTTTTTATTAATTATTACTAAAATCACCACAAACTCTTTTTACTGATTCTTTTAAAACTGCATAAACGCACACATATTCTACCAAAAGTTACAGAGATTTAGTGGCCATATTTCGAAATGTCCTACTATACGACGTTCAAAATAAAGTTTTTGCTCAAACCGTCATGGTTTTGGCATTGTATGTATATTTTATCAATAAATTTAACAAAATTATTAATCTAAATACCGAATTTTCTGAAACTTTGCACACATATTAAGCTGTCATGACTATACATTTTCGTTATTAAAAAAGTGGTTAGTGCCACGCCCATAAAAAAAAGTTATAATTTTAAGCTTCTTGCACTTGATATTCAATTAAAATTCAGAATGCATTTTTATTCATTAAGGGGCATAGCAACGCGCGCCTTGCTTGGCTAGTATCTAGGGTGATCGGTTATTCGACATTTTTAAGAAACCGGTTTTCAAATAGTTTGCAATTTAGAATTTAAAAAAACCGGTTGCTCTTTTAAAAATTTAAAAAAACCGGTTAACCGGTCAAATACACAAAATATAATTTTTTCCTATACCCATGACAGAGATACATACATATATAGGTATAAACTAGTTTGTTCTATGGTTTAATTGCATTTTGAGTTGATACACATTCAATGGCGTTATTATAAAATGCAGTTATTTAAAATAAAGTTGTTAAAGGACAGACACTTTTTACCTAAAAGTGACCAAAAAGTTAAGTTTACGCTTAAATTACTTTTAAGGTTAAGTTTTTAAATTTAAAATTTCCATTGTTTCTCTACATGAAAAAAAAATATGGCAAATAAATTGTGATTTATATTTATTTTTTTCTACTTCGACCTTTTTAATTTTTTTATTTTAAGTTCTTTATTTTCTGAGTTCTTTTAATTTTCTGATTTTTGGAAATGTTTTGAGTAATAAATATACTTTGGTTACAAAGATAAATGAGCATAAAACCAAAAATGAAAAAAACCGGCTTCTGTGAGTAAAAAAACCGGTGTATTCGACATTCGAAAAATTAACATTTGGAAAAAACCGCCAGCTAAAAGAGTAAAAAACCGGGTTTTCCACCGGTTGTAAAACCGAATCGATCACCCTACTAGTATCCTACTAATAAAATAAATGTGAATGTTTGTATGTTTGGATATTTGGATATTTGTTACTCAATAACGCAAAAACGGCTAAACGGAACTAAATGAAATTCGGCATATAGATAGATAACAACCTAGATTAACACATTTTATCGAGATAATAACGCGAAGTCATTGGCAAACTCATCATAACACATCCTAAACGGGTTGTTTGTGTTGTAAATATTTTTATTTTTGGACGTATCTTGATTACGGCTTATACGAATTCGCTAAAACTTTATCTGTTATATTTGCAATTACCAAAACAAGGTTTGTAGAGTTTATGTAAAAGCATCAATTTAGAACTGCTCGAAGAATCTCACTGAGCTTATTTCTGTTTTATTCGTAATTACCAGGACAACATTGATATAGAACAAAAATTTGAAAAGATCCCCAATAAAAAAGAAAATGAATTTGCTATGCGATATCCGCATGTATATAAGAGCATAACTTGAGAAGAGCTTAACGGATATCGCAGATTATTATTTTGTCGTATTCATAATTACTAGGAGATAGATCGAATGAAGAATAAAAATATATATAGAAACAGTTTGTTGCAACTTTAATTGAAATAAAAACATTTTATATACAATTATTGCACATTTATTCGAAACGTGTTGACCGATTCCACTCATTATGTTTGTGTTGTATTTGTAACTACCAGGAAAACGTTTAAAGGTTTAAAAACAATAAGAAAATAGAATTAATATCCTCAAAACAAAGAAAATTTATTTTAAAGAACATTTAGGAACTAGAATTTAAAATATTTAGAAATTTCTTATATTACATTTAAAGAGACTTTTTGATAAATTAATTTTTAAATGTCTAAAGTCACTATAAGTAAATTTCACCCCTAAGTTAGCATTAATAAGTATAATATATAATTTAATTTCAAATTAAAATTATATATGTATATCGGGTGTCGCAGCAAGAGCGACGAATATAAATATGGTATCCCTTGGTTAATAGGGGTTGTACGGTGATTTTTTTTTTACAATTGTCACGTACAGGCCACGCGATTTAAGAATATGGAAAAGTAATTTATGAAATAACGTTTAATTATTGTAAAAATTAACGTTAACGTTTTTCCTCACCTGAAAAAGAAAATTCATTTTATAACGCCTAAACACTCAATCAGCAAATCCACGGCGCTGCGCATGATTCGTTTTTATTTATTTATTTAATTCAATCAACATAAAAATATACAGCTGAGCAATATTTTTCAAAGAAAACAATAATTACATGAACAAAGAAAGGCCGAAACATCATTTGATATAAGCATTTGAATTTGGCTTTTCTCTAGTTACAGCAATATTATCGGAAAAGTCGATGTGTGCATAGAACTTTTTTATCTCAGCACAAATTCTTCTAAATGGATCAAAGTTGATGTAGTTTGATCGGTGAAATTTTATATATATATATCGGTTCATAAGATCTGAGCTGCCTATTAGGAACATTGATACATATTTTACGGTGAAGATATGTAGAATCAATTTTACCTTGAATTAAATTCAGGACAAATGCAATATTGGAAATAATTCTTCGGCTTTGTAACGTTGGGAGCGCAATGAGTAATAAACGACTTCGATATGACGATTAGTTGGTATTGGGATTCCAACGCAAGTTACGAAGGCAGAACAGCAAAAATTGTTTTTGGACTAATTCAAGTTTTTAAATATACACATCACATTGGGGATCCCAAATTACTGATCCATATTCCAGTAAAGGTCTTACCAATGACATGAATACATTTTTTGTCACATAAGGATCATTAAAATCATAACCCAACGCTTTATAAAACTTAATATCCCATTAGCTTTATTTACTGTCATTATTACATGAGAGTTAAAATTAATTTTTACATCAAAGAGAATTCCAAGATCCAAAAACGAGCCAACAACATTTAATTTAGAACCATTTAGAGTGTAAACATTTAAAATCGGTGAATATCTGCAGAAAGTCATAGATTTGCAGTATGTTAAATTCAATTCCATAAGATTTACCGTACACCAAAATTAAATTAATTTTCATTAAATTAAAGAAATTATATAAATCAGTTTGGAGGTAAAAACTTGACTCGAGTTTTTGTACCAATTAAATATTGTACGCGTGAAAATACAAATTTTTTACCAAAATGCCAAATTAAAGTTTCTGGATTTTCAGTCACAATAAACAATAGTCTTCTGAACCATCAGCGCGTAAATTTATTTTCATTGTTGATTTATTTATTTAGCTGTTTAATGTAATTTGTTCTACAATTAACAAAGTTATGATAAATTTTAAATCGGCGCTCTTGCTGGGACACTCGATATTAATAATTTTATTTGTTTAACAAATCGTTTTTTTTTTTTTTTTTTTACAATAAATATTTGAAAAATACAAAATATATTGACAAATAAAACATTTTTAAACAATTGAAAAAAAGTTATATTTAAATATCGCCTATTTGTATTAAATAAAAAAGTAAGCTTATACTACTTTTAAAATAAGCAACTTTTTCATAATTTATTTGTCAAACTTTTATTATCGACATTTCATTGTCATTATTTTATTATTAGATCAGCTGATTATAAGCTATTCACTTCCTCATTTCAAAACTTCATGATTCAAGTATTGTATAAAAAGAAAACTAAAAAATCCTCTTCGAATAACAATCACCTTTTGATCACCTTAATCAAAAATAAATACATATAAATATGTATTTTGGTATAGAAAAATGTAATTTTAAATTTTATGTTTTTTTTTTGCAGTTAATAAACTCAAATGGAGGGTAAGGAATGATAAAAGTGAGAATAAATGATTTTGGACAAAATATAGGAAACTAACAAAAAAAAAAACACACACTTCATTTTTAGAGAATAAAAAAATAAATCATATAATTAAACAATAACGCTAGTAAGACAACATGATTTTAAAACACAGTTTTATTCTAATATCACTGGTATTTGTTTGTTTGATAACCAAAGTAGTAGCATTTCCAGAATATGAGGATGATGGAGGTAATATTCAGACTGCGAATGCTCAAAGCAATTATAATGATGATATTTATGATCCTTTCTTGTTGCAACAACAAATAGAAGAAAGCGAAAGAATGAAAGATTCATTTAATGATATGGATTCAAAAACAGAAGCAACTTTAAATAATGTACGCAATATATCAGACATTCAATTGTCGAATGAATATATTTCGCTAGAACATGAAAATGAACAAGACTTTTCGATGACAAAAGACATTGAAGATAACGATAACAATACTTCTAAACAAAGTACCGAACAAAATTCAAAAATATTCCCAAAAGCAGAGCAGTTCGAGACTGAAAGTCCTTTTAATAAAAACAACAGACAGGGTAAACTTCTTACCACAACTACCACTACAGTACCACACTATATAAATAAAGTAAACGAAGAAGTCCCAATTTTAGCAGCAAAAGACATTAATAATTCCGATTCTGACTATACGGAGAACGATGAAGAAACTTTTTATCATAAGTATAGAAAACAACGACCAACCAATATACATGTGAATAGGCACCTTGATAATTCAAGTGAGGAAAGTGATGATATTGTGCCATTAGCTATTAAGTATTATGATGAAATGCCTTCGGAAAATGTCCCATCGGCTCGACATGTAGATGAGGTCAGTACAGAAGATTATTATGAAGAGGAATATCATGATTCTGAATCAACAACGTCCACAACTACAATAAAAATACCTAACAGTAGCCTCTTACGCACTTTATTTTCTGGTTTTACTACAACTACTTCCGAATTCAGCAACACAACAACACGACCTACACCCACATACACACCAACCCCTTTCACAGCAATCTTAGTTGGCAATAACCCTATAATTGGACAATTTAATTCATCACTTTTTACAACTTCAGCACCATTAACTCCCCCATCACCTCAGCCACAAACACAAACTCAAACAGTCGTGGATGTAACAACAACATCACGCATTACAAGTGCATCTCGCGCCGCAGCAGCTTCGAGCGTCAACAATGACAAAAAAGGAAAACAAATACCAATTATCAGCACAGTTCCAGTTATAGCAACGACTACAACAACTAGCAGTAGACGTCGACTTTTGCCATATGAACAATTACGTAACTACATTGAGGATGCCTACATACGTATGCCACTTGCGGTCATTGTTGATCCATCTTCAAAATCCTTAGAGAAAACAAAATCATTATGGAATGATTGCATGCGCACAAATTTGAATATAAAAATTGTTTTGGTAACATTAAATGAATCCGGTAAGTCTTTGAGTTTCAATGTATATTTAAATTTGTTTGAAGTGACTGGAAAGTCTAATAGTATGTAAAATCATTGATTCGCTATCGTACGATAGTCACTAGCAAAAGGTAATAGAACTCTGTCTTACTGAAAAGAAAATCGCAGCTACATACTGCCGGTAACCCATTAGGTTTTTAATATTTTTGGTAACACATACTAAAGCTACTTATTCTTGTCCATAACTTGTGTATTTCCATACTGTAAATAACTATTTTAAGCATAACTATGTACAATAATTACCCTTATTCTGAATAAAATTTATAATAAAATTTAAACTGTAACAAAAATGTAATCAAATTGAATATTTAAACTTTTAATATGCGAATTGACTCTTAAGTCAAATTAGTTACAATTTAAGTTACCGTAATAAAGTTCAGAATACGGGTGAATATTTACGTATATTACCCTACACAAAGTTTTGGAGACTTTAGGTGTTGAAGTAATCTAGATATGCGTCAAAATCTTCTTAATTTCTATGGTAAGTCCCAAGGCATATTCATAAGGTATATGCATCGCGGCAACAAACACAACAATTAAGAAGCACATGCATTTTGTTTTTGTATATATGCCGACACAATTTTTTAATTTTAATAATTTTTATAAACTTTAAAGCGAAAACTATTTATTCAAGGTTTTGTATTTTTTAAAACGTTTTAAACCAACTGAAACCGCGAAATATTAACAAACTCTACAGCAAAAAATTCATTCTGAATATTTTTAATTTTTTTTTCTATTCCAAATTAAACATTAAAAACGCTGAATCGTTTAAGATTAATTAGAGAATCTAAAAGTATAAAAAATAGTAAAAAAAAATGGATTAAAAAAAAGAGAAAAGCAAAAAAGTCATAAAAAATTTATATTTAAAATATTTAATATTTTAAAAAAATTTAAATTGCATTAGATTTTCCGCGTAAAAATATTTATATGATTTCGGCACTTTTTCCAATTTCGCATTTATTGTTTTATTTTCTAACTTTATTGCCTAATAGCATATGGACAATTATTTAGGTGAAACTTTTAGGGGCTAAAAACAGTACCAGAAGGGGAAAAGACGGGAAAATAAATAATTCCTAATTACAGGGCCAATTATTAAAAATGTAATATAGATTTTCCCAAACATTAAAAAAATATGTAATTAAGTAAAAATGACCACACATTCATAACAGGGTAGAAGGGGAAACGAGTTTGGTACTTTTTAAAACATAATAATTTTTTTTTTTACTCACTTTATATTATGTCTATTAAAATATTTTATTGTTAAATAGATATTTAAAAAATTTAACTTGGAATTTGTACATTGATCATAATCTATGACTAAAACATGCTATTAAATATATTTTTAAATACTATTTTGACTGTTTTTTTATACACAGAGGAATCACCAGCCGCCTTCAATTTTAATAATACACGGCAATTTTTAAGTGGTTTAAATAGCTTAAGAGAGCAAAATAGCGGTGATGCTTTTAGGGGAATATCACATGCAGCGGAGTTAGTACCCTACGACAGTGCGGTATTTCTATCAACAGACCAATTAGCTAAACACACAGATCAAGTACAAGATTCTGCCATAACACTGCTCAAAAAAAGAATAAGGGTTTGTAGTTATAGTAGTTGATTTATCGATGAATTAATAATAAATTTTTCATAATATTACAGCTTTATCTCATTTGGTTTGGTGAACGCTCTCTAAGTGAGAATGAAACACAAGACTCAGTTGGTGGTATATTGGGAGAGGTTGCCATACGATCGGGTGGTGAAATTTTACATATAGTGGGTAGTGAAAATTCCCAAGAATTGGAAGGTAGTACGGTAAGTGTATTTTTATTTTTTTGGTAATTTAATATTTATTTGAAAGTAAAAACAAATTTATTTATTATGCGATCAAAAAACAACTACATATGCCATACAAAACGTGTCTTTACAAAGTGAACGTATTACATACATGCTTACATATGCATAATAAATTGTACATCAGACACACGTTCATATATATATTTAAATTATACATATGTGTTATATATAGTTTTTTTTCTTCACTCTCTTAAACACATAAAAATTAAGACAAAAGACAATTTGTTTTTAAATTGCATACAGGTTACAAAACGGCAAGAAAATAGTACGTTTAAGAAAATGTGCAATTTGAAATTTACATACATATACGAAAGCGTGTAAATGATATCAAATTACAATAGTTATGTAAACGTATTTTTACACATAATATTAGTTTTTTTTTATAGGTATAGAACCTTAAGTTGGCAATACTGCCGTATTTTAATACCTAATGCTAAGAACACAACAGGTGCGAACGACGTAGTTCGCCCAACATAACAACATCCGCATTTTTGTCTTTGGCAAAATATGAATTAAAATTAACTGAAAATTTTAACTTTAATTCAAGTCAGTATTTAATTAAAGTTATTTTTTTAATAACTTTTCAACTTCTATTTAATTGCTTTTTTTTCATTTAAAAAAAAAATTAAGAAATACTTTTTGAATAAACCACAGTCACTTGCTGTCATAATTTTCTGAATAAATGTAAAAAACTATACATGCTTTTAACTAAAAACTGATCTCCTTCTCCTCCGTTTCTTAAGACTTTTTTAGCTCTTTTTTGTATGGAATTAAGCTTTTTTTGATTAAAAAAAATAAAACCAAAAAGTTTTGCAACAAATATTACTTAATATGGATGAGGACTTGGTAAATTTGTTCACTGTTTGTACAAAAAAAAATTAAAAAGATTATTCAAAGAATTTAAATTTTTGTGAAGGTAGGTAGGTAGGAAAGGGGGATGCAGAAAGCAGTATCTGCCTCCTACACCCACACTCGGAGACCAATAAGGTCCATTGCGTTACCCTTTCATGTATTAAGGATAGAAAAGAGAGAGAGAGAGAAAGTTTCAAAGATATAGTACAAGAGAAAATAATAAAAATAAAAAAGAGTTAGTAGAAAATAAAATAGAAAAAAGAAAAACATATTCTCTACGAGCCCCATTGCATGTTCACCAGCCACCCGATCCCCATGATGAATCCGATAATATTCCCCAGCTTGCACTTAGAAACATCACCCAACTCATCGTGGAATCGTTTACCTAACCACTTTAGCCTGTGATTATGTAGCTTTGGGCAGTGACAGACAATGTGTTCCACAGTTTCCAACTCCTCCTCATCCTCACACATCCTACAATAATCCGGAGTGTCGCGATCCCATTTACTTATCCTAGCCCTCACAGGACAGTGCCCTGTTAAAACCCCAATAGTGGCCCTCAGACATACCCTACCCAGGCCCAGAAGAACCGTAGAGTCCGCTGAGTTTAACCCGGGCCATAAAGCCCTTGACACCCTGCAGTCTCTTCTGTCCCTCCACGCCATATCGGTCCTGTCAGATACCCACGCCCTGATACGCCCAAAATAGTATCCTAACGGAGGTCTCACCATGTCCTCTTCGCTCGTCGAAACCAATGCGGATCCACCGCGCGCAAGTTCGTCAGCAATTTCATTGCCGACGATTCCATTGTGCCCTGGTACCCAACAAAGTCTGACATCGAAGAGGTTCATGATCATATTGAGTGCCCTCCTACACTTCTCAACCAACCTAGACTTGACATAATGTCCCTTCAAGGCCTTGAGCGCCGCCTGACTGTCAACGTATAGAGTAAAAAAAATTTTTGTGAAACTCATCAAAATAATAAATACTATTTCTTGTATAGTAAAGCTTTTTTGCTAAAACATAAATCAAATCTTTGTTTCCTACAACATAATAATAAATACATATACAAAAAAAAATTTCACAATAGCAAAAACACTACTAAAAGCAATTTTTGTAGCTAACGATTTTGCAAAAAAAAGCTATAAAAAGTAAAATAATTATTAAAGTAAAAAGTAACTTAAATTACTTAAACACATACGTAACATTTACTCATTTAGTGGTCGTTTGTAGACGTTAGAAATAGAAATATTTTGCAGAATTTGACGCATATGGCGAATTTCGCCAGACGCTATGATTGTGTGCATTTTAATGTATATGAGAATATTCGCTGCCAAAATTCGTCTTCTTCGCTTGTATTTCCAGCATATTATTTGTTCTGTTTTATGTCTGGTTTGTCTTTTTATCATTAACAACTTGCACTACGCCTGCAAATTGTGAAAATATATTACGAAAAACAGTGGTCAATTCTAAAAACTCCTCAAAACCTAGTTCTTTGAAGTAAAGATAATCCACCAACCACAACCGAAAAACTATTAAGTCCAGAGGAAAATAATTCCGGCCAGAGCGTAGCAGGGCAGGGTACTTTTTTGTACGACAATTTAATACCATTAACATAGAAGAGGTGTGTTTCAACAAGACGGTGTAGCATGTCACAAAACTTGCGATAATTTTATTTTACGGTGAAAATTTAATTTTTCGTAATGGAATCGTAAATAGACAGTGCTTGATTTTTTTTATCTTTGAACTTATTTTAATGCAGTTCTTTTGAACAAAGCCAAATTTCTGGCATATTAAATCATTTGTCTGTTCTGTTTTAATGTTAAATTCAATACTAAAAAATACGCTAAATATAAGTATGTACACATGTGGTTAAAAAAAGGAATATATACATGCATATATATGTATATGTATATACATATATACATTCATTTCGAAATACATTTACACAGGTTAGTTAGTGTATCAACAAATAAAAAAATATTTCAAATACATATTTATACATATGTATGTAGGTAAATTGGCATTTTCCGAGTTGACATAAGACGAATACCATTTATGTACATATCTATGTATCTATGTATGAATATATATATACATATTTATATATAAATATGTACATATGTATTCAAATATTTAATAAATGCATTAACTAAATTCATTTCATAAATTAACATATCAAAAACATATAAGTTCGTATTTAATTTTTAGTAAATCATAACGTATTTAAATTAACACAAAGTACATACATATGTATCTCCATATGTTTTTCCTCAATTTCTAGCTTACAATAGTAGCTGATGCTTTGCGCGGTTCCCAGGAAGTCGATGTACCCGTGGATACTACATTATCTAGTTTACACGTAAAAATTGATAAATTGATGAGAAGGGCAGTATTAGAAACCCCCAATGGCGGTTAGTTATCGGAAAAAATCTAATATGCTAAAAATTATTAAAGCACAATTTATGTATTTTCTTAAGAAAACATTTACTAACATGGGGTTTTTAAATAAACAAAACGTCATTCATTAATTTTAAAAATTTTTAAAACAAAACACTATTTTCTTACAACTGTCGTTTAAAAAAACTAAAACATAAACCCTATATGATTCCAATATTTATACTCGTCATGAGATTAAAAATCTTTACATTAAAGTTAAATTTGTGAAATTTTTACTTAAAATATTAATGATATTTGAAAATTTAATCACATTTAAGCATAATTTTATGTTCTTGGCCGTATCCTTTTTAATTTAAACGACAAATATATGCTGAAAGTAAATATAAAACATTAGAATAATAATTAAAATTTGTTAGGTCAGTTTAGTAACAATTCCTTAAAATATTAACTGCCGTATGCATAAAAATTATCAAATGCTTATAAAGGGTTTATTAAACAGTTTTTCTATTTAAATTTGATTTATTAACCTTAAAGTAAAATAAGAAATATTTGATTGATTAGACATCATATTAAATATTAGTGTTTTGGATTATAGATATTAGGTTCGTTCGTTTACTCAAAATTTGTGACAATTTGTCAAACTTTTAACAGGACTCTACTGGATTTAGTTACTCTTTCACAAACATTTTTTACCGAGTATTTTCAAGTTTTTACTAGATATTTTTATACTTTTAAAGTTTACTGTGAAAGAACATTTATAAGTAAATAAATAAATAACAAATGAATACAAGTAACAAGTCCAAATTTTTCTGCTTTGAATTTTTTTATAAATCAAATTATAAAAAATTTTATAAAAAAAAAATAAAAAAGAAAATGTAAAAAATGAAATATATAAACATATTTTATTGAATTTAGTAGCTTTAAAAACCAAATACCCTTTTTTTATTTATTACATTTTGATTTGAGTTATATAAATGTACCAATTACATGTGTGTTTTAGTTAAATTATATGAGAATGAAATTAAAAAAATAAATAAGTGTTATAGTTTACTCAATTGCATAATTTATACATTTGTAATAACCATTTTTAAATATTATAAAGAGGTATATTATCGAGTAACAAAAAAGTGCATTGAGAAATCAAAAGTATACATATATTACATCACAACGTCCTTTATTAATTGAAGAGCTGTTTTGATTAAAAATATTGTGTCCGAGAAATTTTTTACAATTACTCAGTATTTACTTATTCACTGGACTTTACTGAAAATGTAAACGAACGGGCCCATAGTTAAATTATTAATTATTAGCTGAAAACAAAACTTGTAAATATACGTATAGAATTGTTTGTAGTTTTTTATTTTGTTTTATTTTATTTATATATGTATGTAAAAGTACATATACATATACATATGAAAAATGTATTCGTATGTATGTATGTATGTTTATTATTTACGCTTAAGTTTAGTGTATTTGTCAGTAGTACAAAAATAAAAATTTTATAAATTTATGTATATTTAAAGCACACGTACATTAATGTTTAATAAGTAGATTTGAAAAACATTTTATATTCAAAAATTGTAAAAAAATAAACTTTCTTTAATTTTAGTTTAATTGTCCACTGTCTTTTTATTGATGTTACTTACATATTTATATCTGTTTTTGTCTTCGTCCTTTATGAAATAAAACAATTTAGTATTTTTTGTCCCAGCACATTATAAAATTATATGCACCATAATCAAAATAACTTAAAGTTATTCGAGTAAGTATGAACATACATTCATAAAAAAGCATTACCAAAAAACACTTTTTGAAAATACGGCAACTCAACTGACAATAAGGCCGGTTAACCACTAAATTTACTCCTGCCAGTCGCAGCTTATTCATGCCTACCGCTTACGCACTGCTAGAAAAGTAGCAGCAAGTAAGGGAGAAATATAAAAAAAAATTATTAAAATAATTTTGAAAAAATTTTAATATTTCTATGTATACATTACGAAAGCCAATCCCTCTGCACTGCTTACAAAATTAAAAAAATGTTGGTGGGATATGTTTTTTCAATAATTTAAAAAATACAAATATTGTGCTTTGCTTTATTATAAAAAACTGTAAAAATTCCCTTAAAGTAATCAGAAGTTCATTTATTATATTTAATGATGTGATGTGATGTTTTTAACATTAATTCCGTTTTCTTTTCTGGAAAAAATTTCTGTCCTCTTTTTATACAAACAACATGAGTATAGTACTCAAACTGGTTTGTTATATATGTATGTCATAAGACTGTCGCTACCTATTTTTTTCGACCATGGAAAGGGTTTGGGGTGGTGTTCTGGTCTCGCTAAAAGATAGTTTAAGAACCGGAAAGTAATTTTATAATAAGTAGCTAAACTTCAACACTAACTAGTAATATAAAAAATAACAAATAAATTTTAAAAATAAATCACAAATATGGTGTTATTTACTCTGTCTCTATTTTTTTTTTTGGTACTTTAACTAAAAAATAATCACTTTATACACAAGTATTTTTTTAGAAAATAAAACGGCGTAAGATAAAATAATCATCTTTAAAATACGCAAAATAAATGGTTAAAATATAGGAGAAAAAATACTTTGGCAAGCATTTTCTTTATGTACAATTTTATTTAATTTTGTAACAAGTGCGAGCACTCATAAAATTTTTTTATATATGTACACAAACAAATATCGTTTCTAAATTGAAACAATATTAGTTAAGTATAATTTAAAAATTAAAGAAACATAAACAAAACCTCATCATATCATGTTTAGTTGGCCAAAAATGTCAGACCTTTCTTAAATGTTTTGCTCTTTTGATGTTATACTTATGTATATATACGAGAGTCAAACAAACAGTTATTTATAACAAGGTGATAACAAAAATTATGCATAATGTCAATTCTCCGTTTGATATCATACTGTGTCAATATACCTTTTACTGTACCAAAACTTTTTATTACGCAGTTTCACTGAACTAGAATAAACACTTACGTCTCGCAGATAACGATGTACTAAAATGTCAATAATCAAAATGTGTAAAAACGAATTATTGTTATTATTAAGAATAAGTTAAAAAAAAATAAATCAGCAAGGTTTAAAAAAAACATGTAGTCAATTAGTTGAATGTCAATACATATGTACATACACATGTAGGGGGAATATCGAAACAGACCACTACTATCACGGGTCCCTTTTCGACCTCTTTCGCTTCTCAGTGATTTCGTGTCCACCGATCAGTGTACCTTCAATGTCAATAACTTGGCAAGTTACTTTCAGTTGCCGTCTAAGAAAGGCATATCGTTTTACTTTTTGTACTAACATATAAAATATACTTACGGTAAATAAAAACGTTTATTAAATATAGTTTCCTAAATATCAAATACAATACAACGCCGTTCTCAATGGACGCTCTTAAAAATATGCAGCGACTGTATATAAAATTTATTTTATTACCACGCCCATTTTTTTAATACAAATCTAGTACAAATATCACAAATATAATCAGCGAAATAGATCAAGTAGTTCTAAAGTGATGCTCTTACATACATTCTGCAGTGCATTTTAAGAATGTAAATTTATGTGTTTAAAAACTTTATTTCTTTGAATGGCAAGGGCACCCAGCGTATTCTTGAATTTTTTTCATACGAACTATGTACATACATTATATATCGTAATTATGAATTCAATTCAATTTTTTTGTAATGTAGATACCACACCTACTTATAACAATTTGTATCTACATACATATATAATATCTGTCCTGGTAATTACGAATACAACAAAAATAAGATCAGCGAAATCCTTCAAGCCATTCTTTGTTACAAACCTTCTGTGGATAATTGCGAATAAAATAAAAATATAATCAACAAAATATTTTATCAACTACATACATGCGGCAACTATGTTATATATATTTAGATTTACATATGTGTCCCGGGTGGATTAGTCAGTAGTGTGCTAGTCTGCTAGTTTGGGGGTTGCGGGTTCGATTCCCGCCAGAGAGTCTGGTGTTGTCTGTTTCTTTTCTTTCTTTTCTATTCTATTCTTACTTTTCTATTCAGGTATCACAATGGGATTAATAAAATGCGCCCAAGTGAGCTGCACAACATATGTATGCAAGTCCCGGAATCGTTTGACATCATATATGTACTATGTTATATATGTACGTTATACATCAGATTTTTTAAAAATAATTTGTTTATTCATTATGTAATCGCAGTACGGAGAGATTTTTTTGTTTGTATTTTTTATATATGAAGTTAGACATTGAAATAAATAAAAGATGAGAGAGCTAAAATTACAGATTTGAGCTGGGTAAAACTACACCATGGTTGCAAAAAATAAATAAACGGCTTCGTGAAACCTAAATTAACACTTGTTTTAGACAAATATTCAATGATAACTAATTTAATGTAAATGAAAATAGATTTTTATTGATTTTTTTTTGTCCCACCCAAGTTGAGTTTTTTTTTTTTGAGGTTTTACCCAATTTTTTTGTAATTAATGTATAAAATAATTATGTACAATTTCATATATAATTTTTCAAAAAGTTGTCTACATATTCTAATAATACCTATTAACTTAGGCATGAACAATATAGAAAATTATATTCATAAAAATTATACTTTATTCATTCCCTTAATAGTAAAGGTTAAAATAAACATTTATCTATACGAAATGATAATACAAAATACAAATATTTTAGCAGTTAAAAAAATTGTGTAAATTGTTATTCAAAATCAGTTAGAATTTACCACCCGTCCTAATGAAATTGCAAATCAGTTGATGAATGAAGACTAACCAGCAAAAAAATGCATTCAAAATAACTAGTGAATGAACTCCCGATGAAAAGGTTTGATTCAGGTGAAACATGCATTATTTTAACATTAACGTCTCATTAGAGATCATGTATTTTTATGAATATATTAAAAAAATAATAAACTGCACTCAATTCCAATTAGTGCATGGAATTTACGCTTATAAGGTGAAAGAAAAGAAACCGATGTTGCATGAGTTAAATAAGTTTTGTTTGCAGGAATTATTTAAGGTATTTTGCAAGTATTTTAAAGCACATTATTTATGCCAAATTTTTTTCCATATAAGGAGGCCTTAAGAAAATATTCTCTTGCACTATTGATTTAGATGTCATGAAAAATATGATATGCTTTGAACTACTGCAACAAGTAATCCGTTACATTTTTTGCCGACCTTACACAATTACAACCCAGTAACGCCAGTTAAATAATCAAACCTAGCAATTATGAACATTGAAACCTATATTTATTATATCATATTACTCATACATTCCGTAATACCAGACAAAATGGCTGTACCAATTCTCGTTCTATAAAACTATGAAATGAAAAGTTTGTGTGTGTCATATCATATGGTGCCACCAAACCCTTTGCTGTACAAAATCTTTTTTATTTCACAATAACATTTTTATGTATAATTAAGTAAAATTATTTAATTAAATAATAATTACCTTTTTTAAGCTCGCATACATTAAAAACTGCACATATTAATAAATAAGAAGCTATTTGTTATCATTTTATAAAATACACACGTTAAAATCGATTGTTTCACAAAAACAACATCATTTTATACAGTAATTCAGTTGACTAATTGTTTGATGTTTTCTTTAATAAACGTACCGTACCATTGTTTATTTAGCTTACTCTCTTCACTTTTTTTCTTTTATTTTCTTTTTTTATTTTGTCAATATAGTAAAAATGGTATTCTTTTTTATTATTTTTATATTTTTACGTTTTAATGTTTGCTTATTATTCGACATTTGATAGTCCTAAATGTTTTGTTTTTGTTGTAAAACACAAACTAATTCATTCACAATATTTCTATATAAGGGGTAGCTAATATATTCACAATACACTAAAACATTCACAATGGTGTGTCAATATTTTTGTAATTTTTTTTTTTTTTTGATTTTAGAAATTAATTTAAAAAAATTTGTAAAATTTAAAACACAATCATTAGCCACATCTAATAATGAAGATAAACGTTTAGATGCGTATGTACCACTAACAAAATTACGCAAGGCAACTGTTTATAAATTAAAGGTTATTCCAGAAGATTTAACAACGGAATACAGTGTTTTTATAAGGGGGGAGCGTAAACCTGATACATTTTTGGGTAAGTTTAATTTTTTTATCCGATTTAAAATTGTTTACTCTTCAGAAAGTCAAGTTAAACTGATTTTGTTAAATTTGGTTTTAAATGGTAATTTTTTAATTAACTAGTTTTTACAATTATGTATTAATGAAATGATAAGAAATTTTGTTTTGGATGTTATTTTTTTTTACAAATGGGAGATAACTTTATAACCCTAAAATTTTGCTTTAAAGCGAAAAAAAAATTATATATACATACATATGTATGTACGTCATTAGCTAATTTGATTTACAATATTATACGGAATATTTACAGTATTATAACGAACATAAAAATAATAATTACAATATATCTCACTTGTTCATCAATAGTGTATTAACTCGAAATTCTAAAATTCTCAGTTAAGGCCAAAAACTGTTTTTAATTAAATTTTAAGTAAATTTAAAAATCCAAACACCCTCGTTAATAAATTCCATTAAAAAATTTACCTACTTAACTGGTTTTTTTAGTTGTTTGTCAAATTATTGTAAAAAAAAAAATTTTTTTGAGTTACTAACATTTTTAAATCTTTTTAATTTATTTTAATATAAATTTCATCAAGAATAGAGTATCAACTCAAAATTTAAATAAAACAATTTGATAATTTTCTACTTAAATAAAAGCTTAAATCAAAAGAATACCTTTAATATCAAAATTTGTGATGCATTTATTTAAAGACTGTGGTATTAACTGAAAAAAATAATAAAAATAATATATCACAGCGTAATTTTTTAAATAAAAGAGTAGAGGGCATAATGTGACATTTTGACATTTAATAGATATGTACTGGTTTTTTATATTGAGCTTGAGATTTAATTTTATTTTCCAATATTTCGCTTCCACATTGTGTAGCTTCTTTAGGGAATGTATAAACAATTAAGAACAATTAACAATATGATATTAGAGTATGATACACATATTTTTTACATTTGTAATATTAAAGTTCTTTTTTTTTTCCTTTCCTTATTTTTATTTATTTATTTTATTAATGTAATATTTACATATTATTTATTGTCTATATAGAAATATTTTTTTTATAATAAGTAGCTTTTATTAACCGTATATGGCCTTATAGGCTCGGTTATGTAAATGAAGAATTAATAAAAAAAAATAATAATTTTCATAATATGATAAAAAAATTCATAATATGAAAATAATTTTTATATTGTTAATTGTGAAAAAGTGAAAATAATTTTCATATTGTTAATTGTTCTTAATTGTTTATACTTTCCCTTTCCCAGTGCTGAAGACGAAATGGTAGCTGGTTTCGAAAATGCATTTCACTCGGCTAATATTGGAATCGCTTTTTCAACATTTTTAAATGATTACAATTTGATTTAGTTCAAAAAATGTTTCAGGAAGTTTAATAATTATAAAAAATTACTTAAGCGGAATAAAAATTATTAAATATTAAATTAATAATGAAAAATTAATTCTAATATATAAAATTCTCGTGTCGTGGTGTTTGTGATTAAACTCCTCCGAAATGATTCGACCGATTTTCCAGAAATTTTGTGTGCATATCGGGTAAGTCTGAGAATCAGTTAACATCTATTTTTATACCCCTTAACGCCACGCCTCTTTTCACGCCCCCTCAGGTAAGCCAGACTGCTGGACCGATCTTCTTGAAATTTTCATATAATATAACTAAGACTCTGATAAGATTAATAGTATACTTTTTTTACCACGCCTACTTTAACACCCACTTTTTTTAAATTATGTATGTATGTACTTAGATCGATATAGTTTTTAGTATTTTTCTTCAAATTGTAAAAAATTTTAGTCCAGCCAATGCAGAAATAAACGTTTAAGAATCGGTCAATATCTATTTTTCATACTCCTATATATTTAGGTTGACTCACCCCAAGGGACAATTTATGCATCACCTTAATAACGTAACGAAGTCGATGAAAATTTAAACTAAGATATAATACATATGGTTTACGTTTTTTTAATGTAAAAAATATTTTCTTGAAATAACTTACATATGTATATGGCAAAACAACGTTTGCCGGGTCAGCTAGTTAATGTATAAAAATATTATTTTTTGTATTATGTAGGAAAATATTATAATCATTAATTCGTATACAAAATGTAATAATTTATCATTTGCAGGTGATATGATTAAACACTTTGAAATGTATTTTTTTGAGGGTCACACCTCTTATCCCGCACGTATACGCAATAATAAATTGCAACATACACTTCAACCAGTGGTCGAGGATAGAAGAATAGTCACACATAGTAAAATACAATTTCCAAACGATGAAAACTCTTTGCCAAAAAGTCAAGTTGAAATGTTTCCAACACAAGAAATTCCACAAAATAGCATGTTTGCGCCATCAAATAATTCAGCTCTAGCAGCAACAACAACGCAGCCTCATCAAAGAAATATAAATATTTTACAAAGAACAAATACTAAAATTGAAATGGGTACACAATCCCAAATTCTCATTGCACCCGGTATGATGGGTCAATTATATTTCGAAGTTACAAATACAGGTTACGAAGCAACCTATTATATAATTCAAGTAGTAGATGAAAAACGATATCTGATGAGATTAACACCACAAAGGTAATTGCATAAAATTATAGATTTAACCACTTTTTTAAGTTAATTTCTCTTTTTAGTTTATTTTTACGGCCTGGTCAAATGTCTACTGTTACAGTTACTGTTTTAGTGCCACAAAGCACACAAGGAAACACTATAGATCATATATCATTTACGACAACAGCATCTGGTGTCACAACCTCTTTAACTCTAAATCTTAAAATTATAACTAACATTGATTCACAGGTACTAAAAACAAGTTGTCAATATAAAAAAACGTTTCAACATATCTTTATTAGGATAACACCGCACCCTCTATTTCTTGGACGTTTGGTAGTCGCTGTGAAGGTATTTTTGACGAATTTGATTTCTGTTCAGAACGTTTTTGGAATATATATATTACTGCCCAGGATTGGCAAAGCGGCATACTACGTTTACAGGCTACTCCCTCTTTGGGTTTAATATACACAAAAGCATACACCGTTGGTACCTCGGAGCCATTAAAAGCTTCCTATATGGCTTCTTGTTGTGAGCCGAAAGTATCGTTAGTAGCCTTTGACGTAGCTGGTAACCAACGCTCTTATACAATCGATGTTAGAGATCTGGTTTTGACAGAAGCATCAATAGCAGCAATTGCTTTAGGCGCAATTTTACTTATTTTACTTATTGTTTTGCTAATAGCTAGCATAGTATGGTGTTGTCGGCGTCGAAAAATTGTACTAGATTTACCTACATACAGATCCCATTCAACCAGAAGTATGGAATAAAAGGAGCTTCAATTTTTAAACGATTTTCTCCTCTATTTTCAGTAATTTTAATGCCAACATTAGCGGCCAATATGTATTATAAAAAATAATTAATTTTAATTTTTTAATATCTGTTAATGTACGTTCATACATATGTACACCTACTTAAATTAATCTTTTTAATCAGTGCCAATGTTTACAAATAAAGTATTATTGATAATAATTTATTTAATCAAATATTAAAAATATTTCCTAATTTTTATTGTGATAGATACCTCTTAGGACAAATTTCAAACCACAAAAAAATGGGAATGTGTAATTTTATTTTGTGTAAAAAACTTTTGTTTATGTTGAATTAACATTTTAAAGTAAATAGGTAAAAATTAAATGTTCCTACATAAAGAAACTTTTTTAAAATTAAATATAAATTTGTTATAATTTAAAAAAAAAAAGCAAAAAGGCCCTAACTCTTATTTTTTTACAAAATTGAGTTTTTTTAGCGATTTTAATACATTTCACACATATGTATACACCTCGATACAAAAATCGTATTTTGCAAGCAATTTTATAAAATAAGTTGCATTATGATAATAGAGTTTCTATTACGTTTTTGCCATCTACTGTAAATTTACAATTAATTTAGTTAGGACCTTTCTACTTGTGACCAACGGTATGTAAGTATCTCTGAGCCATCAACAAAAAATATTTATTATAAAAAGACAAAAAATTTAAAGAAAAACAAAACAAGTAAGAGCACTATATTCGGCTGTGCCGAATCTTATATGGTGCCGTTATATGGGAGGTAGGCGTTAAAGTGGGCGTGTCACCTAAATTTTTTGGCATAACAATGAAATTGGCTAGAATGATATCTGAGCAGATTTTATCATCAGACCTCTAATTTTGTCGGTTTTAAGCTTTTAAATTTCATTAACAGTAAATAACGTGAAAAGTGGGCGTTATTGCAGGCGTATCGAAGATGTTTCTGCTAATGAAAACAACTTAGATATTTTAATATAGTCCTTTATTATTCCAAAATCTTTATTCATAGAAAAATTTTACGAATATGACATAAAACATTATATGGGAGGTGGACGTTAGAAAGCCTGTAACCAAAAAGCAATGTTTGCAAAATTTCAAATCGTACATCTAATCTTGTCAGTTTTATTAGGTTTTAAATTTTAAATATACCGAAAAATACATCATGTGTACATTTTGATCTATAACTCCTTTCCTAATGCATAGACTTAAGTAGTATTCTTGTATTACGAGCTATAACTTTCTTCCTTATATTCCGATTTAGCCCATTTTCAATACCAAACAAACCTTGTGTACGGACGGACATACATATCTAGATCGTCATAAAATGAAATCCCGATTCAAAATATATACATATGTGTATGTACTTTACGGGGTCTATAATGGATATTTCAATGTTTACAAAGGGAATGACAAAATGAATATACCCCCACCATTTTTTTTGTGGTGGGTATAAAAAATTACAAATAAATATTATAAATTTCGGAACAAATCTAGTTTACCAACACACCTAAAAATTAAAAAAGTTACATAGTTCGATAGAAAATTAAAAAATAAGAAGAAAACTTCAAGTGGTTACATTCTCGGCAACGATTAGTTTTTCAGGTATACGCTCTGAAATTTTCATAAATATACATATGTATAAATATACTTCATTTCACAACATAGGTACATACTTTATTTTCAAAATAAATATACCCCACCATTTTATTGGTGGCGGGTATAAAAACTCATATAGCGACCTATAAACCATGAATGTGTTTTTTTTTTATTTGATTTTTTTTTTATTATTTTTACTTATATTAATTTTTATTATTGTATACTTTATTTAGTTAATAACTCAGGATTTTTTTATTTTTTATTTCTATGTAATACGTGTATTTTGGCCTTATAGACTTTATATTACTATTGAATTAATAAATAAATAAATAAACCTACATATATAAAAATATTAGGGTATAACTCGAAAACTAATAGTTTCTGAAAATGTTACTGATTTCAATTTGCTTTTTTCAATTTTGAGGTGCGTTGGTAAACTAAATTAAAGTGTAAATTTTTTCTTAAGCCTAAAGATATTTTTTATGCTAAAAAAGAAAATAAAATAATAAATACCAATAATATTCTGATTATGTTATTTTATTATTTTTAATTAACAAACATCTTTTAGTTAATCAACAGGTTGTGTGTAATAGAAACATAATGAATTACATATGTACATACATTTGTAGTCTGAAAATTAAGTGTCTCTTTTAAATTAATATGTATAAACAAAAATGATATCCATATGTATGAATGTGTATACTGCAATAAACATATTTAATAGTACTGACCTCTAGCTAAAAGTGCAGTGGGTGTAGTTACTGATACTGGAACAGTTGCATTAACAATTGGTGGTGCTGCTGGGAGTAATAAAGGTTTATTGGGAAAATCATCAAATGTTAAACCTGTAACAGAAGCACTTAACAGAGGATTTTTAATGGGAGTAGCGCCAGGACGCTGTTGTTTTTGATAGTCACTCATTATATACACTTTTAAAATAATTATTACATATGTATACTATATACCACCAGCAGATTTTTGTTTCAAAATTGTTAAAATGCTGTTTTTTAATAATACAAAAATTAGAAATCTATTGGAAATTTTACAAAAAAAAAATTTACACATCACCATAATAAATTGTCAAACACAGCTGTTCAATTATAACAAAAAGTGCCAGACTCAAAAAATTTAACACGAAACTAGTAGCACAATTAAATTTGCAACTTTTACAATTTATGACATTAATGTTAACTATTGTGAATAAGTGTATACCAATAATTATTATTATTAATTACAACGTGTTAAGAAGAAATTATACAAATTTTGTGCAAGTTTTAAAATAGTATAATATTTTAGATTAATTAATTAAAGTTAATAAATTATAATAAAGAATGTCGGAATTTATAAAGGAAATACAGGAACGTGATTTATTAGAGTATGAAACAATTAAAACCAACAATATATGCTCTGATGAAGAACTGCATAAATTAATTAAAGAGCGTGAACGTTTCCAGACAAAAGTGATCCAATGCAAAAAGACAGCCATAAACTACATTGAGTATATACAGTTTGAAAAGAATACCCATAAATGGATAATTGAAAAAGAAAAACAGAATCGTTGCAATTTAATTGATGTAAAAAAGTCCATAATTCAACGTATTATTAAATTGTATCGCAATGCTACACAACAATTTCCTCAGGATGAGAGATTGTGGAAAAGTTTTATAGCATTCAGTCAAAAATCAAATCCGGGACAAGTAGCTGGCATATATGAAAAAATGTTAGGGGTAAGTTAACATTGAAATAAAAAAAAAGGCTAAATGTTTCTTTACATATTTCCAGTATCATGGCGACAAAGATACTTTTTGGTGCGATTATGCATTATGGGCCTACGAATCAACGCAATTGCTGAAGACTGTTAAAGAAATATTTTTTCGTGCTCTGAAGAGACATCCCACCTCAGAAGTTGTTAATCTAACATTTTTCGATATTTTGATTAAGGAAATCGTTAAAATTTCTAACACAGACAATAAACTTAATGTTGCAGAGCGCCAACTAGGTCTTGATCGAGCTGTACTGTTATACTGCAGCAATAGAGCAAAAATAACCAATGTTTCCTACCATCTTAAACTACTGGAAAGATGCGAAGACCCTAATTTTGTAAACTGTACTGTTCTTTTACAAAAGGAAATAATTGATGACATATTAAAATATTTCTATGCTGAAGCCATAGTGTGGGATTATTTGGCGCAAAGAGAGTTGAAGGGCTACAATATGATTGACTTGCAAGAAATTACTTCAAAAAAAGTGGCTGAAATGCAAGATATGCAATCAAATTCTGAGGATGAAAAACATCAATTTATTAAGGCTGAAGTTTGGAAAGTAAGAAGTCTGAAAACTCGCATTGAACTGTGCTTTCGAGTTTACGAAAAAGCTGTATGTGCTGTACC
This sequence comes from Phyto melanocephala, assembly GCA_941918925.1. NCBI lineage: Eukaryota > Metazoa > Arthropoda > Insecta > Diptera > Rhinophoridae > Phyto > Phyto melanocephala. The sequence continues at coordinate 133,118,947 of OW799234.1, read as the reverse complement.
TTCAGAAGAAATGTGGGCTTATTTCATTAATGCCATGTTAGACCTCAATCAAGATGTTCGCATGGAAGGTGAACTAAAAAGACATTGTTTGGCTAAAGCATTTAATATGGGCCACAAGGCCAGGCTTATTAGTGTAGAACACTATAAAGCTTGTGTGGAAATGCTATTGAAATCTTCAAATGGTATAAAACATGTTGATCAATTACTTAAAGAGGCCACAGAAACACATAAAAATGAAAAATTATATGAACTTTGGATGCGTGCCTATGCCGAAACACAAGATGAACCAAAATTTTATGAAATCTTTTGCAAAGCCAATAGAGATTTACGCACAGCCAACTGCATTACGGTATGGTTATTAGCTTTAAAGTTTTACAAAACCTACCACGAAGAACATCCTAAGAGATTAAACGAAATTCTTAAAGAAGCTTCTAAACAAATACATCCAGAATTTGGCCAGTTTAGAGCATATTATTTAGAATACACCATAACTTGCGAGTCATTAAAGAAAGCCCGTGAACTTTATGATGAATTATGTCAGTTCCCTCCACCCTGCTTAGAATTGCACAAAAAAATGATCGAAATCGAATTACAAGCTGGCACACATGTGAGTTTATATTAAAAAGTAAAATTTTTCTTCAAATGTCTTAATTTTTTTTTTTATAATTGCAGTCTAAGGGTGATATAAGTAAAATACGCAAGTGTTGTGAAAATGCTGTTCATTATTTTGGCAAATCTAATGTGGAAGTATGGATTGATTTTTTAAAGTTCGAACGTGACGTGGGCAACTTAAAGCTAATGTCTATTATTTATGAAAGAGCAAAAAATACTTTAAACCCCGACCTAGTGGAAACATTTGTAACAGAATATTCATTGTTAAAGGTTATAATGTAATTTTCTAATACATACATATGTACATATTTAAGTAAGTTTATAAATATATTTTATATATTAATAGACAAGTCGATTTCTTGTAAAACAGTTTATTCTCATATTAAAAACACGATTAAAGAAATTTTTATCGTTTTAGTATTTTGTAAGCATTTAAAAAAGCTAACCTATATAAAAGATTAACGTGACTGACTGATTCGCACAGCCAAAACGCAAAGAGCTAGAGAAATGAAATTTGAACAATGTATAACTCCACTAAGGGATTTTTGGAAATTCATACTTTAAAGGGGTTAAAAAAGGGTAAAATCGGTAATCTTATACCTACTAAACTAAAAATTATATAAATTAAATTGAAAAAGTATTGTAATTTGTTAAAAAAATAAGCTGACAGGAGTCTGGCCTTTTTTTGAATTTTCAACTCCTTAGGGTAAAAAACGGGTAAAAACTATAATTTGGTACTTTTTTGGTACCCTTGTAACTTCCAAACACAACTTTTCTAATATTATTCAATGGGACAAATTTTGATAATTATTATTGCCTAATAGAATATGGACAATTATTTAGGTAAAATTTTTTTAAAACTTTTACGGGGACGAAAAAAAGTACCAAAAAGAGGAAAATACCAAAAAATGTGTATAATTCCTAATCACAGGGCCAATTTTCATAAAAATTTAAATTGAGATTTTACCAGTTATAAAAAATTATGAAATTTAGTAAAAATTGAAACATATTCAAAACAGGGTAGAAAGGGGAAAATTTGGAAAAACAGTTTGGTACTTTTTAGAACATAATTACTTTTATGCAAAAAACAGTAGATTAACTTACTTAAAATTATGTCTATTAAAATATTTTGTTATATGGATAATTGCACATATTAGACTTGGAATTTGGAACTTGTACTGAAAAATATCCTTTTTCGCATTTTTATGGTAGTTTTTGTATTTTCTACGTTTATAAAGGTAGAATTGTAAAATAAAGGACTATTGATTCCAGGTAAGAAAATGAAATGAAAATGTTGTGGGTGGGTGAATAAAAAGGTACTTTTTTGAATTTTTATGGTACTTTTTGCATTTTCAACGTTGCGAAGCTAGAATTTCGAAATTAGTGACTATTCATACGGGGTGAGACTGAAAATTTTATGAGCGAACAAAAAGGTACTTTTTTAATTTGTATGGTACTTTTTGTATTTTCTATGTTTATGAAGCTAGAATTTTTAAGTTAGCGACTATTGATACAAGGTTAGAAACAAAAGATGTTTTTTCGCATTTTTATTGTACTTTTTTAATTATTACGTTTATAAACATAGATTCTTAAAGTTAGTGATTTTTAATTCGAATTCTAACTCTGAATGATATGGACGACAAAAAATTCTCATTTTTATGGCATTTTTTTGCAGTTTTTATATTTTGTAAATATAGAATTCTAAAAGTAGGTACTAATAATAAGTTGACTTTAAAGATTATAGTGAAGGACAAAATTTTATTTTTATAGTAATTTTTGCGTATTGTGAATTTAAAATATATCCCCGATATATCCTTCCTGTACTTTGTTTTCTATCTAAAATGAATCAGAGAAACAAATTTTCATAATTTTAACCAAAAAACATTTAGTTATTAAAAAAAGAACTTGAGTAATGGAAGAGATTTGTAACTGATTATGGACCATAGGCTAGGTTACTATTATCGTAATAAATAAATTGAAAATTGAAAAAGAAAGATCTGCGATATCGAAGCAGCGGGTAATATGCTATTAACAAACCACGTTTATGCAACACAATACAAAATTTACAAAATAATGCGTGCTGGTTCAAATTGATATAGTAAATGACGCTTTATGAATGGTATAAGAAAACACAACAAAATTTAAGCTTCCGTTTAAAAGATGCTCTTTTTTTGTTTTAAAATTAGTAGTCACAATTTATTTGATGTACTTTGAAATTTTAAGATTGTTTTTCTTATTCCTTCTTATTATTTTTAATAACTTAAGGGATCCAGCAAGCGTTCCGGATTTACTTAGTACAAGCCCAGTAGGAAATAACTATCAAAAGTTAAAAAAAAACATTCTAAATGACTTTCTTAATACAAAATAGTTTGTCATAAATGACGTTCTTTAATATAAGTGTACTATTAACTCATAAAACAACGGTTTCTTTTCACCTGACTTACACGAGTTTTATGCACTTATTAGAACCGAGTGCAGTTCTTTAATCTATCTATATATATAAAAGTGAAACTCTGTGTGTGTGTTAGCTATAAATTCCGAAACCGTAAAGCCGATCGGACTCAAACTTTGGCAAGTTGTTGTACACATTCCTAGGAGTGTTTATGGGTGCTAAAAAGTGGGCGGAGCTACGCCCACCTACGTATATGTACATAAAAATTAAATACGCCCATACAAAATAAATATTAGTTTTTCAGCTACTTGCACTTGACTGAATTTTCTTAAACTTTGCACACATATTGAATTGTCATGACTATATAATTTTGTGATTTGAAAAGTGGGCAGGGCCACGTCCATAAAAAAAGTTATAATTTTGAAGTACTTGCACTAGACCGATTTTTCTGAAACTTTTCACACATATTGAGCTGTCATGACTATATAATTTCGTAATTAGAAAGGTAGGTAGTGTCACCCCCATTAATAAAAAATTATTTTTTTTTAGCTATTTCCACGCATTTCAATGGCTCCCACCGATTTGCCTTTCAACTTCGCCTTGCCTTCGCTATTACCATCAAAAAAGCACAAGGACAATCTCTGCGTGTTGCAGGATTGAGTTTGGAAAATCCATTATTTCCCAATGGCCAGCTGTACGTCGCATGCTCCAACCAAAAAATTTGTTAATTTTTACAGCAAATGGAAAAACATTACAATAAGAATCCCTAAAATATTATTTTTAATATATTCAATTAAAATTCAGAATGCATTTTTATTCATTAAGTATTTAGTAGTATATTCATATAAATAAATGATTTTCAATGACTTCTCGTTTTTTTTTTTTTTGCTGGGTAACTTGGCATTGATTTTGTTATTTGCATCGCAAACACCTAAACATTTGTTTAAATTAAAAAGTTTTGATCGTTTTTAGTCTTGAGTTTTTAGTGCACTAGCTGGGACTATTTTTGCAACTTTCCTTGGTTCTTTGACTAAAGTATTAGGACATTGCATTTCTGTCCAACTTACTGGCACCATAGGAGCATTTTGTGGGTCACATTCACTGGCTATGGCTACCACTACACCTAACTCATTTTCCGCTGTACTTAACTGATAGCAGGACAATTCGGTTTGGGGTAACTTTAAAAAAGAACACATTTAAACCAAAAAAAAAAAATATTTTTAAAAACTTACCACTCTCGCCAAAATTATGTCACCAGGACGAAATGATTTATACATTTCTACACGATCTTTTTCGGTTGCCCTAACGTCCTCTTTGCGCAACATAGCACGATAGTTTTGTTCCAGTACATGTTCTCCTATGCTGAGAATGAAACATTTAGCAAAACGTTGATTCACTTGTAAAATACGTGCCGTAACAACGTCTCCAGCTACTGGCACAATTGTTTGGCTTCCTGCACATTGCACCTCTATGAATTTGCACTAAAATATATTAAATATTTAAGACGTATTGAAAACAAAATCGTGTTATATTTACATTATCTTTTTCCCTTATATCCACTGTTCCGGCAAGTGTAGCATATATGTAACCCATACGTTCATAGGTACCTTGGCCCGCAATTGTGCTTTCATCTGATAAACAAAGCCGTTGCCCCGGCAAACATATTAAATTTGAGTGTTTAAATTTCTTCGCCAAAATATTTTCATTCATTTCTTCCTGCAGACTAACCTATTACTTTAAGCCACAGACTAACCTTTTAGAATATAAATATCAAAAAAAAAAACATGTGTTGTCAAAATACTTTTTTGACGTTTAAATAAGGTGAACTGTTTAGTCCAGCTGTTCATCAGCTGTGATGTGGCTGTGATCAAGGCCTATTCAATGAATAGGCCTTGGCTGTGATTAATGTGTAAAACCAAAATGTCAAAATTTGTGTTTTAATATTTGTTTACATTCATTTGCCGGAAAACTTTATAAAAAGTTTAAGAAAGTGAAAAAAATTAATTTCTATGGATAAAATCAGATTGAATTTACAATAAATATATATACATTTGTGTTAATAAAAAATATTTACTAATTTTCTAGGATATTGTCCCAATAAATTTCAAAATTTTTGTTTATTGGTTGTTGGGTTTAAGCTGTATATACTTATACATTTCGCTGGTGGTTATGCCAGATCATCAGTTGACCTTTAAACCACAAAATTTATGAAAAAGTTTAAAACTATTACAAGCTTCATTTAAAATTTTCATAAGCAATATGAGAATTTTAAATAAATCAAGAAACAAAATTTCAAAACTCTTCATAAACCCAACCTTATTCTTATTTAAAATAATATTTTATTTATTTATTTAAATAATAAAAATAAAAAATATATGAAAAAAAAATTATAAAAGAAAATTAAAAAGAAAAAGTTAAAAATTAAAATAAAAACATAATAAAAATATGAATATTATATAAATAAAAAATAAAAACAAAAAAAAAAATATAAAAATATAAATATATAAATTAAAAAATAAAAAAAAAAACAAGTAAGAGTGCCGTGCCGAATCTGATAATACACTTTACCGTCATGTACATAGGTATAAACCCAACTCGTAGCTTAACCTATATATCATGTTATACGCCATTTTTCCTTATATCTTGCGACGCCATCCTTAATTTTGAATTTTTACGTAGTTAACTGTATTCTACTGGTCAAGCCCTTTAATTTAATACCCATATTGAAGGGGTAAAACAAATGTATCCGCCATTTTGTATAGACGCCATCTTGGATTTTAAATTTTTTTATAATTTACTGTATTCCACTGGTAAAGCCCTTTCATTTGGTATCAATATTGAGGGGGTTCAAGAATTTACATTAAAAAATACCAGATTTGACCTATATATCAATTTATTTGTAGTGGCGGCCAACATGAATTTTAATTTTTTAAAGTGCTTATATTGCGTTCTTTCAGATGATACCAATATTGACTCTCTCGGTTGTCTAGAAGCTGAAAAAAATTGATTTTCGTTTGTACATTTTTATAATATATGTATATAAAATTTTTAATTGATTTTTCAAGCTTGAGGTCCTTATAAATATTTGTTGATTTATTTATTATTCAATATTTCGCTACTCCTTTGTGTAGCATCTTCAGGAAAGAAATTGTGTTAGAAAATTATATAAAATTTTGTAAAAACACATAATTTGCCTTGGTCGTACGACTTGTATTATAGTGTAAACTGGACGTAAGTGTAGTCCAAGGCGAATTCATTATCAGGTGAAGTTATTAAAGCAGCTGTTTATCAGCTGAGCACTCTTTTTAATATTGAAATGTCAAATTTTGTTTGTGCTTTTATGTGTGTTTCTACTTTTTTATTGTTTATATTTGTGGGCGCCATTGAATTCGCCTTGGTGTAGTCTAAGTGCACTAACCACCTTGCTAACCACTATAATTCGGCTCACACTGCGTTATCGACTGTGTCTTGCATTTGATCAATGTTTGATTTCATTTGCGCCAAATAAGACATTAGACTTATTCTTAATACCCAATATTCCATTGAATATAAAGATTCTGTTTAGCAAAAATGGCTTTATGGGTAGATAAACATCGCCCTCGGGAATTACTTAAATTAGATTACCACAAGGTATTTACGCTTAAGATTAATTTTAATTTTTTTTTAACGAATTAACATTTTCTCTAAGGAACAAGCAGAGAATTTGAGAAACCTCTGCCAACAGGGAGATTTTCCACATTTAATGTTTTATGGACCATCTGGTGCTGGTAAGAAAACTCGTATTATGTGTTTGCTTCGAGAACTTTATGGTCCAGGAGTTGAAAGGCTTCGCAATGAAACGATGACTTTTACCACACCATCTAATCGTAAAATTGAAGTGATGACTGTAAGCAGCAATTACCATTTGGAAGTTAATCCCTCTGATGCGGGAATGTATGATCGTGTAGTTGTTATTGATCTAATTAAACAAGTTGCCCAAACACATCAAATTGATCCCAGTGGCCAAAGAGATTTCAAGGTAATTGTTTTATCCGAAGTGGATGAATTAACTAAAGATGCCCAACATGCCTTACGTCGAACCATGGAAAAATATGTTAGCACTTGCCGGATTATATTGTCAGTAAATTCAACTTCTAGAGTTATACCTGCTATACGTTCTCGTTGTTTAGGTATTCGAGTGGCTGCTCCCAGCTCCGTAGAAATATCATCTGTGCTACAGACCATAAGCAAACGGGAAAATATTTCTTTGCCATCAGAATTAGTAGAAAGAATAATAGATAAATCAGAGCGTAATTTGCGCAGATCTATTTTGATGTTGGAGGCGTGCAAAGTACAGCAATATCCATTTACAGCTCAACAAGATATTGTCGAGCTTGATTGGCAGATATTTTTACGTGAGACTGCTAGTCAAATACTAACTGAGCAATCTCCAGCCAAACTCGAAAAGGTGCGGGATCGTTTGTATGAATTGCTAGCCCAAGGTGTGCCTCCCGATGTTATTTTTCAAGGCTTAGTTAAGGATTTAGTACGTAATTGTGATATGTCTATTAAGGCTAAGACTATAGAGTACGCAGCCTTATATGAACATCGCATGCAAAATGGTGCCAAACATATTTTTCATTTAGAGGCATTTGTTGCACAATTTATGAATATATATAAGAAATTTATAGCCGATGCAATGATGATGGAAGATTTTTAAATAATGTACTTAAGTTGTTTCAGTAGTTTGTATGTATATATGTGGATACATGGATAAATTTTTACTTAAAATAAACATTAAAAACAATAAGACAACCTCAGCCCTCTTTGCTGGCATTTACAACTTATTATCTCGGAAGCAAAAAATTAAATATTTTAGTTTTTCCTTCATTCCAACTAAAATAAATAATATATTCGAAATTTTAATTGTAGTGTGTAAACTCCGGTGAGCTTAATATAGGCTACTAATAAATCAAATTTCGATAACAAATAATAAGTAAAAAAGTATTAAATTGGCATTACCTTTACTAATATATTTAATGTGAATATTTAGATCACGCAAAAATAGCTGATCGGATCTAAATAAAATCCCGAATTTATTATTAAAAATCGCAGAAAATCGCCAATTTTTTTCTTAGTAAAAACTGGAAAATTTATTGTATCCAAGCAGCACATTTAATTCATCTAGCAACTATTGATGATTTTTACAAAGCTTTTAGTTGTGCAAGTAAAAATTAACCATTTTCATCATATGATGATAATGAAGAAGAACATGACTTTATTGAGTTTGGGGTTAGTGAAATAAATATTCATCTTACTGATGAATTTCACATTAAATCACTTATTGAAAAAGTCAGAAAAACTTTAAAAAGTTTCGAAAGTCGCACCTAACTTCTTGATATGTCCCAACGATTTTATATATACATATCAACGATTATAAATTACCACAAATGAATGATAAACAATTTTTTCTTCTAATATAAGATGTACATATTTATTTGAAATCTTTGTCTTAAACAAATTAATAGCCAATTTAAGTTCAGATGACCATGATAAAAAACGTTAAAGAGTAGAATTAATGTTAAAAACAAGCTCATTTTAATGATGTTAACTACCACTAAATAACAACATCAGCAAGCAAAAAGGCTTTGCAATGTTTAGAGTCCATATAAGCTGGTAAGTCAATAATGTACAATATAAAGAGCAGGTCCCTGGGCAACTCCAGATCTAAGAGGAAGCATAGTAAAATATTTGCCATTTATATAAACAAATTGAAACCGTCCTAAGAGTTAAGAAAGAATTAACTTGCAAGCAGTGTATGAAAACCCAGAGTTATTTAAATTTTAAAATCATTACAAAATAATTATATAAATTAAATGCTTTATCTAAGTCTAGGGAAACCAACGCATAAACTTTTTCATCATTAAACTTATGTCTAATATATCTGAAATTGAGTGCAGAAAAAAAATTGACGTTTAGTTGTGGTTCACATTCATCATCGGCCCTTAAAATTTAACCACTCTTTATAAATAACAAATCCCGAAAATCCTGGGGTCCCGAAAAATCTCAAAATCCTAAGATTTAAAATCCCGAATCCCGGTATTCACAAAATTAGTATCGCTTGGCATCGCTAGTAAATAATAATGAAATATCCCTTGTTTAGCGCATCACCGGAGAACGCCTGAATCGAGTTCAAATCGTTTTTTTTTAAATATTTGAAATGTTTCGAAAGAAAATAAAAAAATTTAGAAAAAAATAAAAAAAATCGGAAAAAAATTGTAATTCTTCTAGAAAATTTTACAATTTGTTAACCTTTAACAAGTTTGATTTTCCACGCCAATTCTCTCTTCGACATATCTAAAAATCGCAATAATTGTCATAAAGAGGTTTTAAGAAGCTAGCAAAGCGATTCGGATTCAGCAAATATTTAATAAAAATCATCAAATCTTATATATGTACATATGTATGTTGTTCTACTACCTTATGCATAAAATATTGGAATGTAACCAATAAAATGGAGTTAATCACAATAACTTTAAATAAATTGGATATTAAATTATTTTGAACGGGTGACCTGGTGAAGACCAACAATATGCAACACTTGAACCTGGCGATTTTATTAACAATTTTTTTATACCCTTCACAGTGAGTGTAAGGGTATATATAGGATTGTCATTCCGTGTGAAATTTCTATAATTTTCATTTCCATAAAGTATAAGTATATTTTCTAAAAGCTTTTGAATATGTGGAGTCAATTAAGCACTGTCCGTCTGTCCGTGTGTTCCTTTTAAAGCTACCAGACATTTTCAAGAAACGCGTAAGGTACCAAAATATCAGAAATATTCGGGAGCTGATCGGTATTAAAAATCAGAGAAAATTGATCTTTAAACAACTGCGATATGATGAAAAAACCTAGGCCATCTCGTCTTTTCACACCAATACAAACTGGATGGACGTATTTCGAATCCCAGTTAAGACAAAAAAAATATTTTTAATTTTATTTCTTTTTCATTTTTTTTTTAACTTATGTACATACGTAAATAGACTCAATTTATAATTTTACAATGGGTTGTTTGTAGCGGATAAAGTCATTAAAAAGAAAATGACACATACACATACATATGTACGTACGTATTTCATATTAATGATATGAATGGTGATACAAACAATTGTTATCGCATGACTTCACGTTGTGAAGGATATATATCCTGGTGAAGACCAACAATACTCAACACTTAAACTTGCCTGAGATTTATTGTCACTTTCAATTGGATCATTTGACTGGAAGATAACCTTCCAGTCAAATGATCCAACTTAAATTAAGCTCAGTAATAAAAACTATGTCAAAAAAGTGATTTTATGGAGTTCAACTGGTAACGAAATGATTAAATTAAGGTGAAAACACTAATGATTTTAACATAAGCGTGTCATTGTAGATTATGTGTTAATATGAATATATTAATGAACTGCACTCCGTTCTAATAAGTGCATAAATTTATGAATTTATGGTTAAATACATCCGATATTTTATGAGTTGATTTTGTTTAGTCACATAAATTGTTTAAGATATTTTACATTATTTTTTAGCAAATTATTTTGCCTTTATGGAGTCATTAAGATGAATGCTTTAACACTATTGATTTCGTTAGAAGTCTTAAAAAAGTAATTCACTTTACACAGCTTCCATTTTTTTTTTTTTGATGGGATGCTATTTGCAGCCAAATCAACTTTATCAAAAAAAAAACAAAAAGATACACCCAGAGTTGTTAACAAAAAAATGTTTTTTTTATTGTTTACCAATATTTTAAAATAATATAAGAAGAATTATATATTTTAATATTTAAAATAAATTATTTTATTTGCAAACAAAACAGGCGTAACTACAAAATATTTTAGGTTTACTGAAGGCTTATTTGACATATTTCCTCAAATATTTTTGTGAATACGGCAGTAAGATTTTCACGCAATCAAACCAATTTGTAAGAATAATTTCAATTATAAAATAAATAAGAAACATAACGAAAATTCCGAAATAATGCAAAATTATGTAAATATAAATATATTTATAGGGATAGATATGATACAACTTAATAAGCAAAATTCATAGTTAAATTTAATAAATTATTGCATAGTAAAATTAACTGTAATAAAAAAAAACATCGCCGCTTAAAAAAAATATCAGATTTAATATGAAATATTCAAATTTTTATAACATACATATGTACATACTTTCTAATAAGTTCGTTTACAAAAAGATTTACTACTTTTTACTGGATGTACCTTTACTGTTTAAGTTTTATATTTATATTGCTTAAAATTAAATGATATGCTTTCAAAAATATAATTAATTGAAGTGAAAATAAAAGGGGCATTCGTTTAATCTGATTATTGTCTTATACGTTTGTTTTTATATTTTTTTTGCATCATTTATTACAAAATCACCCGATTTACGTGGTACGTTCGTATAATACAAAAACTAAATGCAAAAAATTTAAGGACAACTAAAAAAAGTAACTTAAACGAATACTCCTAATGTTCTTATTATTAACAGGTATTTAATTAAGCTTTAAGTTTATATTTTTACTTTGTAACCGATAACAACGGCTTATTTTATTTGTATTAAATTTGAAATAAAATAAAAAAAATAGAGAATTTTAGTTTTAAGATTATAATAAATAAGCAAATATAATAAAATACACGACAAAACTTAAAAAATATAGAAAATTTATTTAGCCTTTGTGAGTATCGTTATCGTATTTGTTTGTACAGTGTAATATGCACTTTCGACAATGTAAAAATTAATTAAATCTATTCGCGTATTTGTAATTTTTGACATTCAAATGACATGACTACGCCACTCACAGTAAAGCTGTATCAGTTACCTAATAAAAACAACTTTATATACAAGAAATATTAGTTATAAAAATAAAATATATTTGTTTCTAAACATGAAAAATAAAATAATGTAGGTAGGTACTAAGTCATACATACTCATTGTTCATTCTTATTGTAAGTGATGTTATCAGAGTTTTTAAACAGTATTAGCAAATTTTGATAAAGTAAAAATCAAAAGTATAGCATCCAATAGGTGTTTTTTTTTTATATAAAATTTTGTAGTCCTCTTCACAATATAAACATTTCTCTTATTATATATTTCTTATAGATCTGATATGAACGTACATATACAATGTATGTATTAAAAATATATTTTGCTAAATTTCGTTTGATTAAAATGCATCTTACAAATCATACAAATGTTATAAGTATGTATGCTAAAATTTTATTGAAATAAATACAAGAATATATTTGTCATTTATTTATTTATTTATCATAGCTTTAATTGGTTTATATTTAATAAGAATGTCAGGTCTTTGTGAATGTTGCTCTTTCTTGTGCTCTTCCAAGACTTTGTAATTGGCAAATAAATGTAAACAATAACAACATTGCAAATTTGATTCGGTTTTTTTCGGTATGAATAAGGCAGTATTTGTTAAACTATTATCTTTACTAATTTCGGATGATTCTTGATTTAATTTTAAAAGGTCTCTTAGCCATTGATATTTTTCTTTTATATTAGTGGAGCTTTCTTCATTACAATTATTAGGCACTTTGTTTTCACATTCTTGAGATCTTGAAGATTGAGATATCTGGGATTTTTTAGGAAATTTTCGACTATTTTGTTTGGAAACAGGTAACATTTGTTGTGGGCATTGTTCGACATGTTGTTTGAGTGTACAGGAGGAACTTGTGTAGAGTTTATTACATTTGTTACATTTAGTGTATTCATTTTCTTTGTGTTGTTGCAAAAGATGTAAGTTAAATAAACGAAAACCCTTAATTTTTTTCAAACAATATTTACATTTGTATTTCTGAATATCTATTTGTCGTATGGGCGTTTTAATTTTTACCTTCTTAACCTGTGACTTTAATTCGGCATCCTTTATCTTTTCTTTTGATTTTCCTTTAAGTTTTTCCTGTGGTTTTATTTTAGCTTTAACTTTGTCTTTCTTAGGTCGTACTTTGGTTAAGATTTGTTCACTTGGTATTTGTTTTCTTTTCTTATCCTTTGGTTTTAATTTAGTTTTTAAATTCTTATTAGATTTCTGTTTTACCGCTTTCCGTTCAATAGGGTTCGCTGACAAAATAGTCTTCGATTTTTCAATTTTAAGACTTTTCTTTACGTATTCCGTTTGTTTTGTTTTTAATTTTAACTTTTGTATATTTTCTTTAGATTTAAGAGTTTTTTTAACTTTTTTAGCATTTTTTAAGTTAATTGATTTATTGTTTAAATTAGTCTTATGTATTATACTTTTAGATTTATTTGCAACTTTTTTAAACTTTTTTGTTACAGGCATTGAATCCTTTTGCAAGTTTTTTGCTAGTTTCTTGATATCTAAAACGGTTGAAATGTTTGGCTTAGTCGATATGAAGCTGTTTGTCTTAGAGGACCGAGTTTTATTAAAGGTTGTTGTTTGAAATTTGGTATTTTTGTTAGGTAATGTTTGATGCTGGTTAACATGCCTTATATGATGTAGATAACCCGCCACTATTTTACGACATATCTTACACTCAAAGAAGAACGTTTTTCTCTTGACAAATTGAAAGATTTTAGCTGTCTTAGCCACCTCCTGTTGCCGAACTGCATTCCAACCGAACGCACTCACATGCACCAATTCTCTTAAGTGATTTTTGTACTGCAGGTATTCATGAGAACTAATTAAATGACGGCACAATGACAAGTACTGAGCACCGCACTTTGCTTTACACACCGGACACTTTAGTTGTTTCATTATGGGATCTTTTAGTGTCTTTGATTCGTTAGCATGTTTCTCCATTATATGTTCTTTGTGTTCTCTAAATATCTCATCAATACGACCACACAGCTGGCATTCATAAAACGTTGTGCGTTGCATATAACGTAAACGAATAGTCATACAGCTATCCTGGGCAGTGCGAGGCTTTTCAGACAAAGCATTACCGTTATATTCCCGATGCTTACGACGCATATGATAAATAAGGCGTTTAACGCTTTGAAAACCAACTTGACACAATGTACACTTCACGCCTTGGTGAATGCGTTCGTGAACGGAGAGACTTTCAGAGTTAGGAAATTTTACTTTACAAACGCTACAGAAAACAGACTTCTGGGCAAATAATGGAGGTGGGGTTTTAATTGCGACACAACTAGGCTTCTTAATCTGAATATTTGTTGGATTATCTTCGGACTCAGAATCACTTGAAACTAAACTTAGACTAGCCACCAAACGCAATTCTTTTTCATTGTAACTTTTACGTTTTCTTTTTTTCGTTGCTGATGAATTTTCTTGTACTACATCAACTTTACGAAACTCGATTTCATCTTCATCTTCCACTATAGTTGGTTGGCTATCTCCCTGCTTATTTTTGTTCGGGGATATTAATTCAGACCTGTGCTCGTAACTTGGTTTAAAAGATAATTCATTTAAAGAACTTGTTGCAGGAGTCAATAAGACACTAGGAATATCTTTGTTATCCTGATGTTCATTTTCATCACCATCATCTAATTCTATAATCGCCACTATACGGTGACCCTGTGCATCAACCACATCGGGACATGGTGCTGACTGTGTTTGTTCCGTTGGTGCCGGTGTACTTTCGCGGGATGTTAAAACTTCTATTACTTTTGATTCGTCACCTTCACTACCACTAGTTGATGATTGTGGTGGGGTGTAAGGTGTTTGAAAATGGTTAATAAATTGTATGTCACTTTGCTGATGTATTTGTTTCTGAGATGAGTCTAATTGTTGACGTATTTCGCTTTTCTGATCAAACTTTTGCATAAATATGTTAAATAGCATGTCATCATCATCTACAATAACCGGCGTTTCGGGACGGAGTGCTCTTTCCACAAAATCTGCATTTGGTATAGCAGTATGAATCAGTCGCATGGGTAATGTTTCGATTTTCGTGTTTTCCACTACCTCAATTTCTACATCGCTGCAGCTATCATGGCCATTATCATCAATGCGATGAAAAATTTGTATTCGTTCATCACAAACTTTGCAGATATTGCCCAATGTGGGTGTGGTGAGTAAGAGCTATTTTGAAAAAATTTCAAAGTTTTGTAAAAATACATAATTTCGAAATTACCTATAGACGATTATTTGTATTTTTTGTCAACTTAATTATTCTTACCTGTTTGGAAGCCCTTGTATTTCCTTGACCCTTTTGAGCTGCGTTAGCCAAAAGTAATTGTTTTTTATTTAATTGTCTCAACTCTTTGGTTGTATATTTCAGATTCTTTCCAGTTCGACAAACACGGCAAAGTTGTTTTTCCATGATGGAAAATTATTAATATGTGGCAAATATACAAACATAAATTCCTTTACACATTCAATAATTATTTTACTTTAAATACGAACAGCGACAATAAAGTAAATAAATTAAAAAAGAAAATACTTGCTAATCCTATAATTTTAAAATAATAATTAAATAAAAGAAATGTATCCCCTGGATTAAGCTTTTTTCTCAATTGTTTATTTGCAAATACTGATGAAAAATAAAAGAAAAATCAAATGACAGAGCGGTAAAAGTCGCTTCTGTCAATTTGATTGTTTTGGTAACGCCATATTAAAGCATTAACAAGTGGCATCATTTTTGATTAAAAGGGATTGTTAACGCGAAAATTTATATTTTTTAACATATCGTCACTACAACGAGGTGACTCCACGCGCAATATTTTCGAACATAAGCAATAACGTCGGCAGAAAATTAATATATAAATGTTTATGTACAAGCTTATGGTTGAGTTGAAGACATGTACTGTGTATTGGACATAAATTTAAAAAATCGCCGTGAATGATATCTATGTATACAAACAAAAATATATACGAACTGTGTGTTTCAATATACATATATGATTTTATTCTTATCTTATTATTTTTTTAACAATTATTTCGCATATCTACATATGTGTGGTGCCAACTCAGATAACTATTTTATATGTGCCAACATATGTTAAACTCCATATACAAAAATTATATTAAGTGCTAAGATTTGTCTAACTACATATGTATATAGAAAAGAAAAAAATTAATAAAAATATACTAATTTTTTATACCTCCAAATACATCAAATAAAAATACCAAATTTCTATAAGAACTTTTTTATTCTATTTTTATCTGAAACAAATTCATTTGTTTTTATACCTTTCACCTGTGGTACACAAGGTTATATATATGTAGCATTGTCATTTCGTTTGTAATTTATACAATTTTCATTTCGATTAAGCTCTGTCCGTCTGCCCGTTTGTCCGTGTGTTGGTTAAAATCATTTTTTAGAAGCAACCATATGTTCCTCAGATCTGAGTATAGTATCAATTTTTTAAAAATATCCGGGAATGAATCGGTATTGAAACTCAGCAGAATCGCTCCATAACTTTCTGAGCAAATAAACACGACTACCTATTTTTTCCCATATTTTTTGCTACTATTTCTAAATACAATATGCCTCTAGAGATATTCGTGAAAAATTTTGAATACAGCGGACTCTAATTGATAAAATTATAGGCAAACATTTTATTAAAATATATATTCAAAAAACTTACAGACGAAAATCAATTTTTTTCAGCTTCTAGACAACCGAGAGAATCAACATTGGTATCATCTGACAGGTATTGACAACGCAATATAATCACTATAAAAAAAATAAAATTCATCTTAGCGCCCACTTCAAAATGGCGGACAATAAATTTATATATTCGGCCGTACCGAATCTGATAATACCCTTCACCATCATTTACATAAATATAATCCCACTTAACCTATATTTCATATTATACGCCATTTTTGAGGGGCCTCAAGAAGTTACATTTTAAAATACCAGATTTGACCCATATATAAATTTATTGTCCGCCATTTTGTAGTGGCGGTCAACATGAATTTTAATTTTTTTTATTGTGCTTATATTGCACTAGTCAAGTCCTTTCAGATAATACCAATATTTACTTTCCGATTAAAGACCGCTTTATCCAAAATTTTTTATGAATATCTCTGAGGCATATTATATGTACAAATAGTAGCAAAGGTGCCTATAAATTATTCTATGGCTGAAATTTTTTAATTTTAGTGATAAAAATATGGGAAAACAAGTAAGAGTGCTATATTCGGCCATGCCGAATCTTAAATACCCTTCACAACGTGTATTTACGCAATAACAATAGCTTGCATCACCTCATGTGAAATACGTACATACACATAAAAAACATACATATATAAAAACATCCCATTGTAAAATAATAAATTTACGTATGTGTGTTAAAAAAATATAAAAAAAAATAAAAAAATAAACAAAAAAAATAAAAAGAGATTTAAAAAAATATTTAAAAAAAAAATTTTAAAAAAAAATTTAAAAAAAAATAAATAAACAAAAAAAATTTGTTTTTGGGCTCAGCTGGGGTTCGATGCCACGTTTACTCTAACCAGTATACCACGTCTGTATATATGGATGTTGTTGTTGTATGTTGTTTTTGTGTAAAAAAAAGAATGAGGTGGCCGTGGGTTTTTGCTCATATCTCAGTTGTTAATGTACCGATGCTTCTGATTTTCAATACCGATCTACTCCTGATATTTTAATACCTCATCCGGGTCCAGGCGGGGGGCTTCAAAAAGTTGATTTCAACATACACACGGACAGACTGACAGGGCTTAATCGACTCCCCTATTCATATCTGAGGAACATATGGTTGCTTCTAAAAGTTGATTTCAGCCAACACACGGACAGACGGTTAGGGCTTAATTGACTCCTCTATTCATACGCTTTTAGAAAATGAGGTCGAAAATGAAAATTGTAGAAATTACAAAGGAAATGACAAAGCTATATTTATATACCCTTGTGCACCAGAGATGAAGAGTTTAAAAATATCAAAAACAACCACAATAAACATATACAACACAATAATTAGACCTCATTTTAAATATGGTTCCACAATAATTTTTACTTGCTGCAACAAATCGCAACTTGAAAGAACGCAAAAACTTCAAAATAAAGCGATGAGAATAATAATAAATTGCAAATGGATGAATTTAGAACAAAAATTGAAATTCAATACGTTGATCTTTATTAAACGATAAAAGAAAGAGTTTCGCCTGAATATATAAACAAACAGAAAAACTTTGTTAGAGATGTACAACCATATCAGCTGAGAAATGCAAAAGATTTTCGTATCCAGCGGGCTGCAACAACTCAAATGCAAAGATCTCTTTTTACAAAGGGCTTCAATAATTTAATATTTTACTAAATAACATGAAAACTGAGATAAATAGTAAATTATTTAGAAAAAAATGTATAAATTTTTACGATTTAATGAACTTTTTTCTTTATATATTTTTGTAACAATAAAATTATTTAGTATATCTTTCAAAGTATTTTTAATACTAATAAATAAAAAAAAATATCTTGAATTTGTTTCTTTTCATATTGAACTATATTTTAGTACTCAAGCCCTTTCATTTGATCCCCATATTGGGTCTCTTAATTATATAGAAACTGAAAAATATCTATTTTCGTTTGTAAATTTTAGAAAAACATTGTTGTACTTCGTACAGTAGTACTTTTATTAATGTTAATAATTGTTAACTTTTTTTTAGAAATAATTTCTGAGATTACAGCTTATAATTTGGTATCTTGATTCTCTCGGTTGTCTAGAAGCTGAAAAAAAGATCATATATTTTTATTATTAAATTTTATAATTCAAATTAAATTAATTAATTAAAAAAAAACATTTGTTTTTGAACAATTTTAATTGTTAATTGTTATAAATTGTAAAAACTTTCCCTGAAGAAGCTACTCAATGTGGTAGCGAAATATTGGAATAAAACAATAAAAATTTGTATATAGAAAAGTGATCTTTAGCACAAAAAAATTAAAACAACATATTAAATAGCAATCATTTTTAGGAATATTAATATAAAATTAAATGATTAAATATTTATTTTATTTGACCTCTTTTTTTAAATTTATATATTTAATTATCCAAGCCTAAGGTCATACAACAGTTTTTATTATTTTTTTTATATATAAAAAGCAACACAAATTAAACAATATTTTATTTTTCAATATTTCGCTACTCCTTCGTGTAGCATCTTCAGGAAAATTAATTAACAAAAATTAACAAATATTACAAATTTTTTTTTTTTTTTTTTTTTATACTAATAATAAAAATTTTGAAACAAATTTCAAAAAAAAAAAAATTGTCATACAAAAAATTATACACTAAAAAACAAAAAATTAATTACTAATCTATTACATTTTAAAAAATATTCCATTTCCGCTTTCTAAAATTTTTGAACTAAATATCTATAACTCTGAGCTATTCCCTCTGTATCTGATTTGTAGTTAATCCTCTGTGTTATTGGTGTGTTTATTATCTGTAACATTTCTAATAAATAACGAAGTTTGTAACTATCTTCTGCATTTAAAACTATTGTATTTTCAAAATCCGGATCATGATTAACATTAACACAATGTGATGTTAATGCAGTTTTCTGTGAAACATTATTCCTGTATTTTTGGTCCTACTTATGTCCTGCAATCCTAGTCTTGAGTTTATTCTTAGTTGTACCTATATATACCTTATTGCATGTTTCACTACTATAACCCTTACATGGAATTTTATATACTACATTAGATCTTTCAAAATTGTAAATTTTGTCCTTTGTCTTACTAAATAATATACCTAATGTATTGTACGTTTTATGAGTCATTTTATATCTATCATTTTCAAAAATTCTCGATCTTTCTAATCGTTCTGACACTATGTTGTATGACCTTAGGCTTGGATAATTAAATATATAAATATAAAATTAAATAATAGAATAAATGAATTTAAGCCAAAATAAAAATGATTCACATTAAAATTTATTATATATAAAAGTTCGAATAATATATTAATATATAAAATAGTATGATCGTATAAACTTTGAGATTTCTGGTCTGCTACAATACATTGTTAATTAGGTTATTTTCTCAGAACGCTTCCCATTTGTTTATACATTTGACTTTTGTGTTTCTAGGTTATGTTTAATTATTACCGCCGCTTTTACTATTCTGTGATCACAGACTGTGTCTGTGATTTGTTTTATGCAAAAAATTTTAATTTTATAATAAACTGCAATGGAAAGTTTGAGCTATCGTGAAGTTATTACAACAAATTCCTGTCAAGAGGAATGGCACGAAATAACTTTAAACACCGGTAACTATATAGCGATTCCTGTGAATGTACTTGAATTTACTTTTGCCTATCTTAGGTGTCACACATAGCACTTTGCTGGATATTAAAGTCGCTGAAAAAGCGGGTGGTTTTTGTTATAAAAATGTTACTTTGATCCATAATCGTAACCGCTTTATTTATTGGCGTACATATCAAGACATATTGGAGTTATCTGAAATAAGTTTGGATTTTAACTTGTATCAGAATAATTTGCGTTATAAGTTCTCAGACTCGCCGGTAATAGCTGTTAATATAATTGAGCAAGAAAAATACATTGTTCTTTTAGTTTGCACTGTCTGCAGTTTACATTGTATACGTTTTCCTCATCCAGACACGCTAGCTGATAGATTTTCTACCGGAAGTGGTGCAAATACCCCAATGGATTTTAACGATTCCCAAACTTTTTCAATCTTTAAAGAGACCAATGCAGCAGCCGCCCGTAATCCAAATAGTTTTTATGTTATTGAAACATTGGGTCCAACAAGTAATTAAATGTTTTTTTTTTAACGTATATTTATGTATTTAGTTTTAATTTTAGACAGCCACATGCCCCACGCTGCTGCAAGCTTTTTGTCTTTGAATGGAGACGAAGCTTATTTTACTTTAGCCTGTCATAATATTTTGATGTTGTTTATCATGAACTGTGCCACTGGACATACAATTAGTCATCAATTAAAGGAACACCATATTATGCCTAGATTATTTTCAAATATTAAAGGAGCGCTAACGTTAGTATTTTTAAATTTTTACTCTTGAGTTTTTATAAACATACATGAATACCATTATTCTCTTCAGTGGTAAAAGTGATACATCCGATGCGGACCATGCTAACTCACTAGTATTTACTTGTATTAACAAACAAATTTTTCTTTTGGCTTTATATCGCAATGATCATTTGCGTGTTTGGTCCACAACTAATATGCAAATAGTTTGTACAATTAATTGCGTTCGTGAGGGAAATGAACAGAGGATGCAAGGACGTAAGTTTAACAACTTTAGACAAGAATTAAAAATTTCAGATAATTTGTTTCGTTACAGCTCAAAACAATTCATTACGTAAAATAAATGATGTCAATTTCTGCGCATTTCTTTCATATTCATCTGGTTCTGAATTTGTGTTACTTGAGTTACAAACTAATTTTGCAAGTAACTGCGGTTTGAGTTTACAACGTCGCAAAATTATTTCTGCACCTCAATTGGATTTAACAGATTTTGATGTATGCGATTCTAGAATCTGGGCACTGTGGAGTAATGCAGAGGGTGAATTTAGTATATCGAGCTTTTCACTTGCGAGGGGAATGGGTATGAATTGGGTTTCAGCAGCAATGGAACCTCCACCAGATCGTTATTGTTTAGGGATCGAACAAGGCATGGATCCGAGAGAAGCCTATTGCTCATATATTTTTCATCCAGGAAAGTTTGAGCGCACTGTTATAGCTAAAGCATTGTTTGTAAGTAGAATTATTAAAATGTTAAACCAACTTAAGCTTTTAACGGCAACTTTGCTTTTCAGATGTTCCGCAGATCAAATGTTCGATTTGACGGCAAACACTGCACTATGACACTTTTAAAGGAACATGTTTGCCAATCAATCGAAGATGAAATTCAAAATGAAGTTAAAGATTTTGATATATCCGATGATGATTATTTAGAAATATCTACCAGATTATGGGAACGTTTTTATTCATGCTGTGAACAATATCACATGAAAACTTCACAGCCCAGTGGTTTACTAATACTCGAACCTTTGGATGCTGTATGTATAGTAAAGAAGAATACTTTTTCTCTGCTAAGACCATGTGAAACTATAGAACATTTAATGCTGGTTGGAGAAGATATTGAAATAGATGTTGTGATACCTTTACATTTTCCAAATAATGATAGTCAAGGCAGGGATTTTGTGAATTTAGTAGAAATTTTGGCACAAATTGAGAAATGGCTTTCCGAAGATGTTAAAATAGACATCGATCGTAAACTATATCAATTAGAAATGCCTAATGTAGTTATAGAAAAACTTACTGAAGACATTTTGGCGGGTGATACCGAAAAAGAACTTTTACCATCAAATTTCTTGGTGACCATTAGACAGAAGTTGCAGTCCGTTAAAGACTTGCGTAACGCTATGTCAATGCTACTTGATATACTACGAATGGATAATGGCATTCCAGAAAATATGCACACAAACTTTAGTAATTTTAATCAAACCACCAGAGCGTTTATGTCTTTGGGTGCTCTTTTTGGCAGTCAGATTGGTTTATCCCTGTTAGCAGAAACAGTACGGCAAAATGCATTAATACGTTTTGCCATCTGTCGCAATCTCTTGCTATTGCAACAAATTTTAATCGACACTCATTCCTTGCCAGTTGATATTTTGGAATGTTTGCGCTCTCAGTTTATGCCCGATGTTCTAATATTTCTGCAGTCCTATTATGTTATGGTATGGATATCGGAAACACCGATCAATATTAATACAGCCGCAGCTATGGAAACATCTATGCAAAGACTTAATCTTTTGCAATTAACTTCTGGTTCTGGACGAATTTATTCGAATGGCGGTAAATGTAGTTTAGCCCCTTTGCTGCAGGTTTTCCTCAATGCCAAGGGACTATACACAACTTTAGCTTTGTATGCAGATAATTTTAAAGCTCTTGATAATGTCTCATGGCAACAAACTTTGATGCCTTTATCCACTATAGTTACTCAACTAATTTGGGCTGTCTCATTCAATTTCGTATTTGGTGAATGGCTTTTTAGCACTTGCCAGCATATAATCATATCAGATTATGTGCGTCTACTCAATAGTTGGTGTGAATGGAACATCTGCTCTAGGCAATTTATTCTGGCGGTGACATTGCTCGACAGTGGTGAATCTCATAAGGCTTATGATTTGTTTTTACAATCGGCAAAAGGTGTTGTAAAAGAACAATTCTTAACTGAAAAAATTCTTAAAAATACCCCCTATGCTTCTTTGGTGGAAACACTTTCTGAGACCGATAAATACAATAGTGAATTAAGAGTCACAAACCAGTGTTTAGCTCAATACTACTTAAAAGTTATTCAACTTTTTGAACAGCACAATGCATTGGACCACATTATATCAATGGCTCAGGTGGCAATAGGTTTGTTAGACAAAAATGATCCACAATTGCCAATGTTTCAGTCGATCGTTTTCAATAATCACCTACAACTTGAACATTATGAAGAGGCTTATCATTCGCTGATTTACAATGCTGAATTGTCACGTCGTAAGGATTGCTTACGCCAACTGGTAATAACGTTGTTTAATCGAAAACGTTACGATTTATTAATGCATTTTCCTTATGTCGGCCTACACGATGAATTTGAAAATATTGTTGAGTCAAGAGCTCGTTCTCAATCGATGGAAAAAAATGAAATTTATAATTTCCTATACGCATTTCATGTCAACAACGGCAATATGCGCAAAGGTGAGCTAAGACTTAAAAATTGTATTGTTTCGTTCTAAATTCCATTAAGCAATATACTTTTTTTTTTTCTTTAAGCATCTGCTATTATGTATGAGCAATCAATGCGTTATCAACTTGAAGGCGATTCAATAGAATTCCTCAACAAGCGCTTCTCATCGTTGTTAGTTTGTTTAAATTGTTTACATTTGATAGATGAGCGTTATCGTTGGATCGCCAAACCAGTTATAGGCGATGAATACGATATAAGTAATGCATCAAAAGATAATATGCAAGACGTTGAAAACGATAAAGTAAGTGAAAATCAATCATTAATCACAAAACATCAAGTTGTAGTTCTTGAAATCAAACACATAAGAAAAGAAATGCTGCACACAGAGGCACTTATAAAATTATCAGAACTTCGCAAAGATATACATTCATTTCTAAATGCTGGACCTCAGGAGCTGGCAATGATTTTAGCTAGTTGTGGTTTATTTACTGCGGCACTGAAATTAGCCAAAGGATTTTTGACTAGTGTTTTGCCCTTGTTTGATAGTTTAGCAGCAGCCTGTGTACGTACGGCAGATGAAAATCCCACAGATGCTTGGGATTGGCTTCAGGAAAACGATTTGGCAGATTTACCCCATCGAAATAAATCATCAGATATGGCTTGGGCTCTACTACGTAAACTAATGGAAGAAAATGAAGAGAAATCGTCCACACTTATACGTAAATCAGTTGTAACGAAGCTGTTGAATTTGCAAGCATTTATACCACAATGGCTGCATAACGATTACAAATTGATCAACTGTTCAGAACTTCTTCACCTGTACGTTAGTCACAATCGTCTTTTAGAAGCTGCAGAATTAGCACAGGAAATGCTTTCGGCTATGCTGGGAGCTGGAAGTGAATATTTTAGTTTTAAACATTCGATTGCAGTGACAAATCCCGAAATGTGTTTACCCCTTAATTCGATTGATTTACTCTTATACGGGCTAAAATTAAACGATGAGGAAATTGAATATCGTCAGGCTTATGCTGATCTAGAGGATAAGTTACAAAAATACATAAAGACTGCAACGCGGACAGCTCAGGATAAAATCGAGATGTCTTATCAAATTAATCGAGAATGCCAACTGCAACAGTAGAATAGAATTAATTATAAATCTATGATTTTTGTTTGTCTTAAAATTTATGTATTGTAGCAGGGTATACTTAAAATAATTGCACTATGTATTGCAGTATATTTTTAAACAAAATTGAAACATTTGTAATTATTTAACAAATAATGTACATATGCAGATATAGGTTTTTAACTTTAAATTAAACCCATTAGAAATCAAATTAATTTGAAGTTGAAAACAGTAAGTATACATTTAAACTACGTTTTCTAGTAATGTTTCGTTTGTATAGAAGGTGCTACACCACGTTGAAATATTCAAACGAAATAAGTTTGCAAACAAATATTATTTGTATGTATTTTAATGGCAAGTCTATTTCTTGTAACACAATTTTCGCTCACATTAAAAACCCGATTTTAATAAAAAATATATACTATTTGAGATGAATTTTCTTGCAGACGTGCACAATTTACTTACTATTTAAATACATACGTTAATAAATAATTTAAAGATTTTGATTTGAATTGTACAACAAAATTACATGAGCTGATGATTCTGAAGATTAGTTTTTGTATTGATAGAAATAAATACATAAATTGATTTATATAATAGAATTTTATCAAAAAAAGAAATATACATACATATTTATTTATTTATTCAACGCAGCAATACAAGGCCTTCCAGGCCAAATTATAAATATGTATTACTTAGTAATAAAGAACCTAAGGATCACAAAAAAAGGACGACAATTTGAAATAAGGTTATGAAAAAATTTTAATAAGTTGTAACTGTAATATATTTTTTGAATAAATAAAAGTCATCAATAGCAAATTAATAAAAATTTTAAAATTTGGAGTTGTTTATTTGAAGATGTTTTTATTATTACCGCATGAACGATAAAATATGTTAATTTTAGGGATAAGATTTTTTAAAAGTTAAGATATAATTGAATTTTTGATAAACTTAAGAGCCATAAATTTAAATTCCGAGTCGGTGCAGCTTGTAAAAAATTTTTTAAATTAATGTGAATATAATAATGTGAATGATGTGAATAAAATTTAACACGTTAAATTTAAATTTTTTGCAAAAAAAAAAAAATAAAAAAATGTAAGAAAAAACATTACCTAAATTAAAATCATGTGCTTGACCTGGTTCCTTTATATTTTATCCTGACCTTTTTTGATTTTTTTAAGTGAAAATTTATTTCTCAAGTGATTCTTATTAATTTTTCAATTTAATTGATTTCGCCAAAGGCGAATTCAATAAGGTGAATTCTTCGCTAAAACAACTACAAAGTGAAAAAATACAACGAGTATTTTGTTAGTGTAAAACAAAACGATATGTCAAAAAGTTTTTGACAAATTCACAAATACTTATAAAAAAAAACAACGTTTGTTTACAAGTTTTTAAGAATTAAAAAGTTAACAACACAATTTGCTGACAATTTGTTTAATCTTTTTTAAAACTTTTCACTTTTTTCACTATTTGCTTGCAAATTCTTTACGGTTTTTTACAGTTTTTCACAATTTTTTTAAATGTTTGTAATTTTAAATAAAACACCGCTCATAAATGTCAACAATAAAAAAACACACACAAACACAAAAATTTGACAAGTGGTCCCTAGAAGTAGTCAACAGCTGATGATCAGCTGATCTAATAAGTTCACCTTATTGAATTCGCCTTTAATATTAAAGATTTTATTAATATATTTGAATCATTCTGTAAATTTACTATTATTATTACATTGGATACCCTATTTTGACGTTTTCTTTTCAATTTTGACAGTTTTTTTTATCTCCTAGTTTGTGAAGTCGGTATTTTATAGAGAATATTTTTTTCACAATTATCTTTTAATAGTTATTTTCAAATAAGACGTTTAATATTTGTATTGAAAAATTTAGAATAACAATAGTGGTTTTATAAATGTAGAGAAATAATTAATAAATATTGTGTATAGTAAAAAGCTCAAAATAAATACCAGAAAGTCAAGTCCTACACGTCTCATTTGCTAAATACATACGACAAAGACGACGCTGTCGTCCATCACCACAAACCTTCAAAATAAGTTGTGATAAATAAATAAAAAAAAAAAGAATTCCTTGGTGAAAACCAAAAATGGTAAGTATTAATCATATTTGACTGTAATTTCATCTATCAACATTTTTTAACATTTAATTTTATTTTTTATCTCTGTAGTCTTCCCCCCTGGATTTGATGGACTCATTGCTACGTGAATTTTATTCTACGACCACACCTAATAATCGCAAACGGGAAATTGAATCTGAATTAATATCATTCAAAAACCAAGCAGACTCCTGGAAGATATGCCTCTCTGCTGTAGGTAATAATACCTTATTTGAACAAAATCAATTTCTTTGGTTTTTTTGCACTTCGACGCTGGAGCATGCAATAACGCGCCGATGGATGCAACTGGGAAGTTCAGATAGGGCCTTAATGAGAGAGATACTTTGGAGCGGATATGTTCATTTATCACACCGATCACAGAAAAGACAACGAGATACATATGCTCAACTGATAGCCTTATTGGGTAAACGGCAGTTTCCCGATGAGGATCCCAACTACATTATGCACTGTTTAACATTGGTAAAATCAAATTTCGTATTAGGGATAAGTTTACTGCGCACTACATCTGAGGAAGTAGTTAGTAATAGAGAAGATGTTAGTACGGATAGAAAACAATACTTTCATTCCTGGTAAGTGTAAATTTATATCAAAATAACTTCTAATTAATTAAAACAAAAATTTTTAATTTATTTTGTGTTACGATAATATATTTTAAAAATTTAATATACACATTGAAATAAAGTTTTCGTCACTTTACGTTTGGAGGCTCTCGCCCAGAAAATAATCAGAATTTGAGAATACATAAAGAATTTATAAAGCATTTAATATCCTTCTAATATATGTGATGATTCTTTCATTAAGAATATTTACACAAATTTTTATTTTATATATTTATTTTTTATTTTATTCAATTATTTCGTATTTGCAATACATGTGACCATATGGCCAATAAAAATTATATTCAGTGATTCAGTACTTAGGTTTTTTATTACTATTTAATATTTCTATTGGCCTAGTTAGCTTATATTACTTTGTGGATTGAATAAATAAATAAATAAATAAATAAATAATAAATGTAACAAGTAAGAGCATTATATTCGGCTGTGCCGAATCTTTTATACCCACCACCAATTTTGTGTACATTTAAAGCACAATATTTATTATTTTGTTAATCATTATGGAATAATCTCTTTATAATAAAATATGTATCACTTTCTTTGTAGAGGGTGGTTCAATTTTAAGGGCCCATGTTGAAGGTGAACTACACCTAGTCTTTAAATTTGTTTTCTGCATTTCACTTGACATTTCTCAATCTCAAACTTACTCAATTTGATCCGTATAAAGATACGCAAATGAGCAACGCTTTAAAGTTATTCAGGTTTTTTATAAAAATGGGCGTTCAAATCAAAATGCATTTTGTGCACTTCGTAATTCTTTTGATCAACATAATCGTTCAATATTGTCCACAATCGGGAGAATTGTAAAAAATATTTAAATTTCTGCAAAACAGGTCTATAAAATGTAAGAAAATCTGTGAATGCCTTCTTAGTTCGTTGAATGGGAACCACTGCTGGTTTTTGTGATAGTGTGGTAAAAGAGCAGTCAACCTCGCCTCATCATCATGCCCAACAATTAAGCATCAACATTGTCATTGAAAATTTGGACCATCAGATAGAGGAGTGGCGCCAAGGATGGGGGGGGGGGTCAATTTGGCCGATATTTTGTTAAATACATAACTGAACAATACAAATATTATAATTACAAAAAGAAATAATAATAATATCCTAAATAATTTGTGTTTTATTTAAATTCAACATAAAATTTAACCACCCTTTATAACTTCGATATGCTACTAAAATGCTTTTGTAAATGTAATCTTTCAATGAAAGTGGGCGTTAAGATAGGCGTGTCAATAAAGTTTCTGCTAATAAATACAACTTAGATATTTCAATATAGTCCTTTATTTTCCCAAAAACTTTGTCAATAGAGAAATTACATGAATTTAAGATAAACCGTTATATGGGGGTAGGCGTTAAAGTGGGCGTGTCACCTAAACTTTTTGGCACAACAATTACATTGATTAGAAGGATATACGTAGCAAATTTGATCATCATACCTCTAATTTTGGCGGTTTTATGAGCTTTTAAATTTCATTAACGGTAGATAACGTGAAAAGTGGGCGTTATAGTAGGCGTGTCAAAGTTGTTTTTGCGAATGAGTACAACTTAGGTGTTTCAATATAGCCCTTTATTATTCCAAAAACTTTACTTATAGAGAAATTATATGAATTTTAGGTAAAACGTTATATGGGAGGTGGGCGTAAAAGTGGAAGTAGCACCTTAATTTTCTGGCACAGTAATGACGTTGCCTAGGGGGATATACGTAGCAATTTTATCATCATACCTCTAATTTTGGCGGTTTTATGAGCTTTTGAATTTCATTAACGGTAGATAACGTGAAAAGTGGGCGTTGTAGTAGGCGTGTCAAAGTTATTTTTGCGAATGAGTACAACTTAGGTGTTTAAATATAGCCCTTTATTATTCCAAAATCTTTATTAATAGAGAAATTATATGAATTTTAGTTAAAACGTTATATGAGAGGTGGGCGTAGAAGTGGGCGTGGCATATTGATTTTCCGTTATAAAAAAGCCCGTCACCAAAAATCAAAGTGTGCAAAATTTCAGAGTCGTACATCCAATTTTGTTCCTTTTATGACGTTTTTGTTTTTAAATATACCGAAAAATACACTGTGCGGTATAAATTTTCGTACATTTTGATCGATAACTCCTCTCCTAATGCATTAGATAATTTAATAATTAGATAATTTTCGGGGAAAAATATTGTTTTTACTCAGGAAATATATATTCGAAGTTTCATGAGTCTACGTTAATGCGTTTGGACACAATTCCATTTTATTCGATGTTCGAAGACACGGTTTTTTCGACCTACTCTTGCTTTTCGAGCCATAACTCTCTTCCTAATAATCCGATTTAGCCCATTTTCAATACCAAACAAACCTTGTCTATAAGAAAGATTTTGGCAAAATTTTAGCCCCTAGCTTTTTCGGTGCGACCTCTATCGCGCTTTCAACAGACGGACGGACATAGCTAGATCGTCATCAAATCGAACCCTGATTCAGAATATACATACTTTATGGGGTCTAAAATGGATATTTCGATGTGTTACAAACGGAATGACAAAATGAATATACCCCCACCATTTTTTTGGTGACGGGTATAAAAATGAACGGCTTAAATTTGGCATATAGATAGGCAGAAAGATAGATAACAACCTAGAATAACAACTTATACACTACAATAATTAAGCAAGTTCGAGGAAATATATAATTTACACATATTATATTAGTTAGTCGATTGCTCAAGAGTTTCGAGTGCCCAAAATATACAAGTACTGTCGAAAAATAATAAATCATCGACTTCTATCCAACGACTTCTATAAAATATTTTGTCTTAAATATTTGAATGAAATCCTGTCCTACTAATACAATAAATGTGAATTTATGTTTAAATGTTTTAATCTTTTTACCCAATCACGCAAAAAAGGCTGAACGTAATTAAATTAAATTTATTACACAGATAGATAAGAGCATAGATTACCTCATAGGTAAAGTCGCGGGCACAGTAAATAGGCCTATTAAAAAATAACTTAAAAATTTAGTTTAAATTTCGGAAAGGCGAAAGTGTTTGTCAATTGAATCAAATGTATTAAAAAGTGTTAAAAATTATGGTACTAATATCTTGTTTTCCTTTAGATCTAATTACTTTTGACAGACTTTAAGTTCAAATTTTAGTTTTCTTCAAATAATTCCATAAATGATAAGGTGTCCCGGTAGACTAGTCAGTAG
This sequence comes from Phyto melanocephala, assembly GCA_941918925.1. Lineage (NCBI taxonomy): Eukaryota > Metazoa > Arthropoda > Insecta > Diptera > Rhinophoridae > Phyto > Phyto melanocephala. The sequence goes on along the minus strand of OW799234.1, from coordinate 133,088,221 downwards.
TGTGCTGGTCTGATAGTTTGGGGGTTGCGGGTTCGATTCCCGCCAGAGACTCTGGACTTGTCTGCTTCTCTCTCTCCTCTCTTTTCTATACTATTATTACTTTTCTATTCAGGTATCACAAAGGGATCAATATAATGGACCCAAGTGAGCTGCACAACAGCTGCCTGTTCTACCTAACCTAATGCAATAAATGATCGATCGAATTAACGATGACTGAGGAGGCGTTTGTAAAGTGTGAGGCCCATTGTAGAAATTATACAATCCTAAAATTCCGCCTTTAGTTTGGTATCATTGTTCTGCTGACAATAGTAATTATAATATATATACATACATATATGTATATTATTAAATCACAATTTTTAACTTAAACCATTTAAAAACACTTGTTGATTACGATAAAAACTAGTTTCGACACAATCAGATTTGGACGATTTATGTTGTTACAAAAGGTCGTTGCACTATTTCACAAATTCTTCAAATTTCCTTAATTACTATTTTGTTTATATTCATTTATTATTAGTTTTCACTCCTCAGTTCATGTTTCTTTTTTAACTCATTTTTGCGATTTTCCTCATTGAGTATCCTTTTGAAAAAAAAATTTTTTTAATTTTAAATTTTGTATATGTATATAGAAATTTTTAATATTGATGATCTTTTTATAAATGTGTTATACATTTTTCATTTATAAAAAGAAAAAAAAAGAGAAAAAAAAAGAAAAGGTAAAAAAAGTTAACTAAAAGACTACTTTTTAAATGCGTTGAGTTGTCACGAGCATACCTGTATAAATATGCCTTGTTTGTATGCTATTTTTTAAAAAATTTTACTATTTAAAATTTAATTATTTTTTTAAACATTAATATACAAATAATTATAACAACAACTAATTTCCTGACGATGTAATACAACGCAGTATCCAAATACTTAGAAAAGATTAAAGATTTTAAATAAATAATTTATTTTATTTATAAGGGTGTTCAAATTTGAGATATCATTTAAATCTTCAATTTCAATTCAATTTAAATTTTAATTTATTTATTACGATAATAGTAACCTAAAAACAAGTAAGATTCTACTAGTCAAACACATTCATTTGATATCCATATTGATAGGGTTAAAAAAATTAAGGAATCGACATAGCAGTGTTATTGTTCATAACAACTACATATGTTATTGCAATTTTGACTACTTTAATTTCACTCGGAATGCAGAACACAGTCGATTAAAAATATGTGTTTTTTTTGTTTATTTTAAATAGGTTCCGGATAAAAATTAAAAGTATGTCGGTCAGGTGATCCCCACTACTAGCTCGGCGGGCCCCAAATCTTTTACCAAAATTATGAAACACATTTTTCAATGAACTGTTATCAAAAGCTTATATCTGCTCGATAATGTTTTTATTGCAGTACACTTTCGATTTTAAAATAAATAGAAAATAGTCTAACAGTATTAAGGTATCATGATCTTGGTGGCCAATTCACTTGTCCTTTACTCTAAATAATCCGATTTTAAAACGTTTTTTTTCGAAAGATTCATTGTTTCTCTTGGTGTGTGGAAAGATGAAACTATATATTCCCCAAGCCTAAAATTTAGTGTACAAATTTTTAAAAGTCCTTCAAGTTTTTGTATTGCTCAACAACATACGAGATATTATTCTTTAAAAGGTTAGGAGCGTTTGAATTCAAAGTACAGCGTGTCAAAAATATGCTTATAATTCCTTTGTTAATTGTTGTAAATGTATATGTAAATGTGAATATGTTCTTTGTTCTTAAAGCACGTCAATGTGTATGCCAGAAGTAATGGAACTATTAACAAAATACTTACTAATAGCTGTATGTCATATAAATGGTAAAGACATTAATTCCATATCAAATACACTAGTGGATTATAGTTTAGTAACATCGCTGCCAAATGACAATCAATTAAGGTAACTATTTTTTTATACACTCCAATGTATGTATGTATGTATGTATTTACATATATACACATATACTAACTAGTTATTTGTATTTTTGACTCTTTTGATATTAACTGCATATTTTTGTATTTTTTGTAGTTCCTCTGTATTAGAACTGTTAACGTGTACCCAACATTTAGTGTCATGGATAAGAACAGATATAATATCAGAATATTTTCTTATGTCTATTTTGGATATATCACAATGGCGTTTATCGCATCAAGAGCTGTCATTGGCCGGTTTATCTGTACTGAATGAGTTGTTGTATTTACAAAAATCGCTGCCATACAATGTAACACTAATGTCTGGTATTAATATTCTGTTGGACCAACATAACTCTTCAAAGCAACAAAATGAAATGTACACCGATAAGTTCCGTGAACTTTTACGTCTTTATTCTGCCAAATATTGGGTAAAAATGTTGCAGGAATCTTCAGTTTTGGATAACTTTTTAAAGTCTTTATATTGTTGCACCGTATTTCGTAAGTTATTTAGCTGCATTATGATTGTCATTGTCATTATATAATCCATAATAATTGAAAAAAAAAAAAAATTACTTCAATATAAAACTTACAAGAACGGTAATACAAAATAAACATTTGAGAACTTTGACAATGGTACTCATAATAAGATTGATCTTAGTTACTTTTGAAAGGACTTACAATAATATTAATTGTTATCTTTTCGATACACTTTTTTATATATGTATTAATTTTAGAAAATGGTGCGTATGACTTTACGGAAAAATTAGAAATTTGGGTTCCCATTATAAAAGGCTTAACAGTGCACGATAAGTTAAATCGTTATAATGATGTCATACATCAATTAGTGTCCGAAATTATGCATCGTATACAATTTGAATACAATAAGACTGAATTGGAACTGTTAGACAATGAACTAATGGAGGATAATGTAAAAATTTCAATAGTTTTTTTTTATTTCAGTATTAAATCGATAACTTTTATATAATTTATCTAATTTCAATTTAAAGACTCAAACGGAGTGGCAACAGTATTTAACACAGTGCATTGAGTGTATTGCGTTAATTGCTGAGACTCGTCCCAATGCAGTATTTGCACAAGTATTTAGTCATTGGTCACGACCACATGTTTACCTTCAATCTATAGAGAGTGATTTAAACGGTGGTAAAAGTTTTGAATTGACACGAAAAATCAAGACTCAAAATTTTACCGAACATTTGAGAGATTTTTCAACCGTCTGCCAGGCGGTGGTACGAATAGCTCCTTTATTGAATACAAATACAACAGCCGAGGCTGCATCCGAAGTTAACTGCCATTTAGATATATTAGCTGAAAATCTATTAACAACATTGAAATTTTTTACTAGCAATAAATTGCATACAATTGATGTTGATGCCTCAACATTTCAGACTGATTTTGATTATTTGTAAGTAAACAATTTTGCTTGTTTTTGTATACTCGTAATTGATTGAAAACATTTTTATTGTTCTAATAGATATGCTCAAGTTTTAATGGCTATACGCAGCATTTTGTCACTAAGTCAATCTTTAAAATCGGATCACATGCTTTTGCAACTCTTCGAAGCGTTGGGTAGTATTTTTCAACCCAATACAATTATGGGATCATCAACACTAATATATATGGCAGCCAGTCAACTACTATTGTGTATATCTTCTGTAATACGTCCAAAATGTCTTTTGGAAATACCTACAATTATAAATCTCATGCAGTCGGGTCCTCGCCTTACGCATTTACCACGACAAGTGATTGCAAATATCTACATAAGTCTTATTAGTTACCTAGTATTGCCTTGGAAAAATGTCGACGAGCAGCAGCAGGATTATTCGCGACGCTGTTTAATTCTAAAGGAATACGTGGAATGTTTAGCTCAGGGTTTTTTGGAGTTGGATTTAAACTCTTTGAATGCAGCAACAGCCGAAGCTAAAGTATCCTCGATTTCACTGAGTTTATTAGTAACATTTAGTTTAGTTATAGAATTCTTTAAAGACTCCCCGAACACAACAAAAGACATGTTAGCCTCTTCTTTTAAGGTATGCCCTTCAAACACTAATTGCTAATAATCCGTAAAACCTATAATTTTACTTTGTTTACTCTACAGCCTGTTATAACAAAAGCTTTAATGATTTATAACTCATTTGGACAAAATAGTAACGCAATTTCCATTACTGTGGCTGAGTTTAGTTTAAGCGTTTTGCGTACATTACAAAGCCAATTAGGTTCACAATTTATCAGGGAAATGATAACACTTTTCATAACGGTTAATGTCAGGTGAGTTTCAAGTAGAATTTTGGTTTGACGATTTTCCAGATGTTAAACATATTTTTAAATCAATTACAAATGAACGCAATAACGTGAACATGTACCATACAAATACATATATAAATTTTGATTAAAAAATTTACAAATGAAAAATTAGTTCGGGAAACTCCAAACCTAGCCTCAAGTAAAGTAGTCATAACTGGACAATGTTTATATTATATTAAATTTATAATTCTAGAGAACAAGTAACGCTGAGTCGTGTGGTGGTGATAGAAAAAGTTTTGCAAATGCTTCAAATAATTGTCCAACAACCGGGTAATACATCCTTAGCCATGCTATCTTCAATTTTGGACTTTACATTTGAACATATAATTCCATTGCTACAAGTAGAAAACAATGTTGCCGATACCACAGACTTGACCAGTGTGGTCTATTCACTGTTTGATAGGTAAGTCGATATTGCGAAAAATAAAAAAAGTCATATGAAGCTTATTTTATAATATATGTTCTTGTGCTATATATATTTTTTTCCATTAGTATATTAACATGCAAATGGCAGTATTTCTACAAGTCGTACGTTCAACCTAATGGTGTTTTGCAACAACAGAACGGCAACAATAGCAATTGCGGTCAAGCTATTAATCCCAGTGATAATTTGCATCCAGAACATTTTATGGCTATTATGAATGCTTATGGACAAATTATTGTCACCGGTAACGATCCTAATATAGTGCGAACCGTTTTAATATCCTTGCAAAATGTCCATGAAAAATGGCGCCTTTATCATAGACCACTATTTAAAGAGAACTTGTTGGCCTCTTTTCAACGTGCTTTAATAAATGCTCTATTGTCCGGTGAAGGCGCTTTACACTTTGATCTTCTCACAAATGCCCTCTTTTCAATGTCTCAAGTGGATGCACTGAAAATGCGTGAAAGTTTTGCAAATGCCGGTTTACCGATAAATATGAAAATAATTGATGAAATTTGCTTAACAACGGTAAGCGAAAAGTTTATTATTTGCAATAATTTTATTATCGTATAAATAATCGTTCCTATTTATATTTTATATAACCTTTAATAAACCTTAAATATTTTTGTTTGAATTAGACCGTAATTATCTTGTTGATTTGGGTTTGTTTGCAACTGGTTAGTTTTTGATTTAAAATTGTATTACTATTTTGAAATTTAATATTTTTACATACATACATATTATGTAGAGCGACTATTTGACAATATCATAAATCTATAAATTTTTTTTGTTCATATTCGAGCAACAATAAATATTCGATAAATATTTTGTATAATATTTTGTATAAATTAGCTGGAGTTTTATTATGGTTCTGTCAGTCAAACTATGTACAAACATTTTTATTTCGCAGTTCTTCCAAAACAATAATTTACTCCAGGTCGGTTTTTGTGTGCTTCATGTAAAAAATATTTTTGTAATTTCTAAAGATTGATAAAAAAATTGTAATACAGAAATTGTTCATATGGACAAGCACATATTTATAGAGTTTAAGAGAACAAACTATTCAATATTGTCAAAAAATTCGAGGAATAAAAACCGATTTTTAGAAAAATGCGAATACCGACAAATCAAAACAAATAGGAGCACTATATTCAGCTGTGCCGAATCTTTTATACCCACCACCAATTTTGTGTACTTGTATAGCACAAAATTTATTATTTTGTTATTAACTGTAATCGCTATGGAATAATCTCTTTATATTAAAATTTGTATCACTTTCTTTGTATAACTTCGATATGCTAGTAAAATGTTTTCGTAAATTTAGTCTTATAATGAAAGTGGGCGTTAAAATAGGCGTGTCAATATAGTTTCTGCTAATTAATAAAACTGAGATATTTCAATATAGTCCTTTATTCTTTCGGTTTCTTTGACCTACTCTTGTATTACGAGGTATAGAAAAACAAACTTAAAAATATAAGTCTTTTAAAAAAACACAACCACTTTCACTTTCTTGAAATCAAAATCCAACTCACTTTATTTTTCTTCTGATACTTCTTTTTATACTTAGTTTTACAATTTTTTCTTATAATTAAAATATCGATTATTAATAATATTAATTGTTGAAAAACAATTCCGAGAAATTAATAAAGAAAAGTTAATGAATGTTTTAATGCAAAACAATTCCTAATAAATTTGTCTGTTTTTGGAGTTGCATTTATTTAGTGTGGATGAACTAAATAAATGCATAAACAGTTCTTGGAATTGTTTTTAGGTAAATTAAAATGTGAATGAACTAAATAAATTTATTAATAATATTAATTGTTAAAAAATAATTCCTGCTTTATTGCAAAACAATTCCTAATAAATTTGTCTGTGTTTGGAGTTGCATTTAGTGTGGATGAACTAAATAAATGCATAAACAATTCTTGGAATTGGTTTAAAATAAAGTAGGTAAATGTGTATATTTATTTAAGTATATATATATATTTATATTACATTAACTCGTGTTGAGGGAATAATGGGAGACATTATAACACCCCCACCGTTTGTTTGAGGCTCCGACGAAACATGAAAAATCTGTTTTGATCTTATACTATACACAATTCCAAAAATTATTACGCATAAAATAATTACAATATTGATACTAATGCTAATAGTTTTTGTTTCTTTATCGTGGTATAATATGTTATTTAAGTTTTCTTCATATTTTATTTGTTTAAGGTATAAAGTTTCTAGTTTTAGATCGCTTAGACTAATATTTTCATTGCTTTTGATTTTTGTTACAATATTTGGTAGTATTATTTTGTCTTTAATTTTTAAATTAATATTTGTAAAATTTCTGTTTTTTGTCATAATTTTACAATTTTCAAATTTTATAAGAAAAGTTCCTTTAATATTAATTTCCGCTTTATTGCAGTTGTGTTTAAAATTTTGGTAATAATTTTTTAATATGAGTAATCCAGGAAATATTTCTACTATTTCTTCTGTTTCTGAATTTTTCATAGGGCAATTTGCATCTTTATATTCTAAAATATTTTGCATACAATCACTTTTAATTTCAATTAGGTTCTTCTCTAAATTGTCTTGGAGAAATGGTTCATACATTTTCCCGTTGTGATCGGTGAGTATTGTGTGTGAGTTTAATGCTAATGTCATGTTCTTAATATCTGGGATTGGTTCGAAGGTGATTTTGCTAAGAGTGTTTTTGGAATACGAGGGTATCTTGAATATTAATAGTATAGTTTCGTCATGCAATGCTACAGAGGTTTTTATGTTCATGTAACTGTTAAAGTCTGTTATTAGATCCATTTCCTTTGGGGTTAAAATATCTGTTGGAATGATTCCTAATTTACTGGAGAAGATTACTTGTCCTATGTCGTCAATGTGGTTACGTAAGAGCATTATATCATTATCAATCTGATAAATATGTTGCATGAATGTAACTTCGTCTTCTAATGTCGCTATTTTATTCTGGAAAGTGTTTTTGAACTGATTTAAATATCTTTCTACTTGTTTTTGTTGTGTGTTAATATGTTTAGTTATGTTATTTATCTGTATTGTCAAGAGAGTGTTGACCTGGGTAAGGTTATGTACTGTATTTGTCAACAGTCCGTTGTTTTCATAGAGTGTTTTTAAAGAATTATTAATGTGTTCTGCGTCCTCACTGTCCATTGTCCCTGCTACGATTTTTAATCCTTTGCCTAATATATCAATTAATCCTCGTTTTTGCCTGAATTGTGGGTATAAATTATCCACTTTTGCTTTGAGTATCGCAAAATTCTTTTCAACTGTGTCTAATAGTGTCGTTGTGTCGCTAGTGGTTTGTTTTAATGTTGCTACATTGTCTGAAATTATATCGAGGGTTTCCTTGTACATGGTCGTAAAGGGTGTTTTTTTAAGCCCGATAGAACTTGAAATTGTAAAAAATAACACAAAAAATTAAATTGTAATCAAAATTTTTTTTTTATTCGAAAGATCAATACGTGACATTAACATTTGAAAATGATTTCGGGCATATGGGCACCGCGGCTGTTCTTGATGAAGCGCATTCTGGACGTCCAATTTTATCGCAAAATTGTGTTCAGCGATGAGGCGCATTTTTGGCCTAACGGGTTTGTTAATAAGCAAAATTGCCGCATATGGAGCGAGACCAATCCACAAGAGACCCTACAGACTCCATTACATCCAGAAAAATGCACCGTTTGGTGCGGTTTTCACGCTGGTGGCATCATCGGACCTTATTTCTTCAAAAATGAGGCCGGAGCTCGCGTTACGGTCAATGGAGATCGTTACCGCACCATGATCAATGATTTTTTGTTTGAAAATATGGATGACATTGATCCGGAGGAGATGTGGTTTCAACAGGATGGCGCTACGTGCCATACGGCGAACGCAACCATCGACTTATTGAAATAAAAATTTGGCGATAAGTTGATTTCGAGAAATGGACCTGTCAATTTGCCTCCAAGGTCGTGCGATTTGACACCTCTCGATTATTTCCTGTGGGGCTACATGAAGTCACTGGTTTATGCTGATAAACCAGCAACAATTGACGCCTTGGAGGCCAGCATTGTTCGTGTTATTCGTGACATACGGCCAGCAGTGCTCGAAAAAGTGGCCCAAAATTGGACGTCCAGAATGCGCTTCGTCAAGAACAGCCACGGTGCCCATATGCCCGAAATCATTTTCAAATGTTAATGTCACGTATTGATCTTTCGAATAAAAAAAAAATTTTGATTACAATTTAATTTTTTGTGTTATTTTTTACAATTTCAAGTTCTATCGGGCTTGAAAAAACACCCTTTATTAACAATGTGTATTATCTTGGAGTAATTTTCTATAGGCCTGATTTCGTCCAGTTTTATTGGAATATATCCATTATTGTTCGTTAGATCCTGGATATCTATGTATTGTGCACTAGTAGCCATAATGAGAGTATATACCAAAGTCAAAATCGTCATCTGAAAAGATATTATTTTGTAGATACTACAGTTGGGTTGTCTCTGTCTTGGTATTTCTTTTTAGGTTTCACATGTGTCTTATAATATTTGTGTCCAGTCCTAACTGTCTGCAAATGGTCGTCGTCTATTTTAACTGCATTAATTTTCCTATATTTATTGTGGTTTTTACCACCTCTTATTTCCCTAATAAAATTTGTCCCATTTTCCAGTTCTATATCCTTTCCATTTTCGTTTAATTTCCGTATATATTTTCCCTTTTCTAATTCTATTAAGTCATGAATTTCCTTGTATCTGTCTTCGTGTACTTTGCCGTTTACAAAGTCAATTGGTTTAATACCTGTAGTGCTATGTACCGTATTATTATAAAAGCCTATTATTCTCATCATCTTGTCTTCAATAGTTTCGCCCTGGTTTTCCTTATCATGTCTTAGTAGCCTTATGTGTTCGTTAATAGTTTTCAATGTCCGCATTAGACGTATGGTTACTATTCGAAGTATAATGAATGTCAATATTTTCCTTTTTTAAGAACTCTTGCATCGGTATGGCTTTGAATCCCAGTTCGTTGTCTACAATGATTCTATTTATCTTTCCATACGTATTAATTATCCGTAATAGTTTTGTTTTGAACTCTGTCCAACTTCTTCCATTTATATGAAATGCTAAAGCGAATTTTGAAAATTTATCAATTGCTGTCATAAACAAGTTTTTATTAAGAGTATAAAAGACGTCTATGTGTAGTACTTCGAGTGGTTTATTTGGAGTCTCTGTGATTTTATAAGGTATCTTTGGAGGTTTTCTGTCGTACTTCTCAAGGTTGCAAACTTCGCAGTTGTTTATAAATTGCGTTATCCTAAGTTTGAGCTTTGGATTGTATATGCGTGTGACTAACTCTCTATATACTGCGTCAATTCCGCGATGGTTTTTATCAAGGTGTTCGCTTTTTATAATTTCGGCTAACCGGTTTTCATTCTCTACATCTACTGTTTGGAGTGTACATCTTATTATCCTAAATTTTTCGTTGTCAGCAAACAATTCTTCATAAGTATTACTAAAAGTTGTATAAAATTCTTCTTCCATTAAAATAGCGTTTAGCTGTGTGGGGTTAAAGTGATTTTTAAGTAGAGTGATAGCAGTTTCCCTGTCCATTTCTTTCATGTAGACAATTTTTCTTTTATTACCAAAAATACATTTATTTTTTATCTTTAGCGATCCGGAGGTGGTTTTTATTATGATGACCTGGTTTTTGAACATATTTATTGGTGATTTTGTCTTTATTATTCTACTGTCGGATTCTAATATATTTACAGTAACAGGTTCGGTCTCGATCCTGGACAAGGCGTCAGCATTAGTGTTCTTAGTTCCCTTCTTGTACTTTATTTCGTAATCAAACTCCGATAGTTTTAGCCTCCACCTTACAAGTTTTGAGTTAGGTTCTTTAATAGAGAAAAGCCATGTTAAAGGCTTGTGATCAGTTTCTATTGTGAACTTACGACCAAAAAGATAAGGCCTAAAATATTTTGTGGCCCATATTATTGCCAATAACTCTTTTTCTATTGTACTGTAGTTTATTTCATGTGAGTTGAGGGTACGACTGGCATAACATATTGGGTGATTATTTTGGGAAAGTACTGCTCCCAAGGCATAGTTGCTGGCATCAGTTGTTAGTGTAAATGTCTTCGTAAAATCTGGATATGTTAATATTGGATCGTGTGTTAATAATGTCTTAAGAGTATTAAAGCTCTTTTGGTATTTTGGGTCATCTATGTTCAGCTTGCAATCCTTCTTTAAGTATTTAGTCATGGGTTTAGCTATCAATGAATAGTCCTTAATAAATTTCCTATAATAGCCGGTTAATCCTAGGAATTGTTTAATTTGTTTTGTAGTTTTGGGTATTGGAAAATTAACGACGCATTCTATCTTTTTAGGATTAGGCTTAACTCCTTCCGTAGTAACTATGTGTCCAAGAAATTCAGTTTCTTTTTTTAAAAATTCTGATTTGTCTAATTGAATCTTTAGGTTTGCCTCTCGCAGTCTTTCAAATATGAGTGTAAGTGAATTTATGTGCTCCTGTAAGGATGTCGAAAATATAATTATGTCGTCTAAGTACACTAAGCAAATCTTGTTAATGAAATCATGTAGTATATTATTCATAAGTCTCTGAAATGTTGCCGGGGCTGTCTTCAGTCCGAATGGCATACGCAAAAACTCATAGTGTCCTCCTTCGACACTGAATGCAGTTTTGTGAATATCCTCTTTTTCTATTTCGATTTGGTGGAAACCCTTCGCTAGATCAAGAGTAGTAAAATATTGGCTTCTTCCCAATTTTTCCAGTATCTCGTCTATATTGGGAATAGGAAATTTGTCGTCGATCGTAGCTTCATTTAGCTTACGATAGTCAACAACTAGTCTCCATTTTTGTTTTCCGCTAGCGTCTGCCTTCTTTGGCACTATCCAAATCGGGGCTGAATATGGTGAATTACTATTTCTAATTATTTTATTTTCCAACATGTCTCTAATTTGGTCTTCTACTTCTTTTTTATGAACGTATGGGTATCTATACGATTTTGAGAATATAGGTGCATTATTGGTTGTTCGTATTCTATGCTTTATAGCAGAGGTGAATGAAAGTTTTTCATTTTCGTGGTAAAAGATGTCACGGTATTTGTTTATTACGCGTAATAATTGTGATCTTTCTTCAGAATTCAAATGTTCTGTTCTAATCTGATCATTTATTGGTTTAGAATTTGATACAAAGTTAAACTCCATACTATTAATTTCTGTGTTCATTATTCCATTCTTGTGTAATTCTTTAATATAGTTATTTTCGTCGTCTAGTTTTTCTTCATCGCTTTTAATATAAAGGGGAATTTTATTTTCTCCTAATCTAATTGTATTGGTTTCGAAGCAGATTTTTGCTTTCATTGCCCTAAGTAAATCATTACCGATAAGACCGTCATAAAATTCATGAAATTTTATTATGTAAAATTCTATTCTTTCTAGGTTTGTGCCGAATTCTTCAAATGTAGGGATTATGGCTTTTTCGTAAAGGGTTATCCTGTGTTGTAAAGTTTTAATGGTAATTGGTTCGATTTTCTGTATCCATCTAGGATGACATATATTTGGGTTCAAAATGGAATTAGTTGCGCCCGTATCTATGATTAACTTTAGGTGTCCTAATTTTGTTTTAACTTTCATATATGGAAGTTCCCTGAGGCTGAACAATGAAAATTTTCGTCCTCAGTTGGTTTAGTCTGTCTTTCGAACTTATTAACGTCCATAGGTTCTGGTCTTGGAAAATTATTTGTATGTGGTATTTCCCGTTTTTGGAATGGATTCCAATTGTTCTGTCTTTGGAACGGTTGACCATTGTGGCCAGAATTTTCGTGATTTCCCCGCCAATTATGGGGGTTATTTGGATTATTCCGATGGTGGTTATGGAAATTAGGTTGTTGGTACGAGAGGTTCTTTTGTGTATCGCGATTATTTGTTCTTGCTAAATTTTGGTTATTATAAGATCTGTTGTTATGCTTCTGAGTCCGTAGATTTTTGTATTCTTGGTTTGGCGGTCGTCTATGATTGGAAAATGTCGTGTTTGGTGAAGTCACATATGCATAGCCGGACTGGAATAGGATTTCCATTGCTGTTTCTAGGCTGTCAGGATTTCTGCATATTAGAATAGTTCGCATGGGTTCCGGTACTTTTTCTTTAAATATATTTAGGGCCGTCTTCATATTGTTCTTGGCACATTCGTTGGCTGCTGGGCCAGAACCAATTGACACAATGGTTTTGTTGTTGAGATTTCTGAGTCTCTGTTTAATTTCATTATAAAATTCTACACTATTCGTTTTGAAAGTTGTACTTTTAAGCCTGTCAAAAAGTTCCTCTAAACTGCATCTATCACCGAAATTATTATTTAATACGTTCTTTATGTCTGTCCATGATTGAGCCTGGCAGTTAATTTCCATAACTTCTCTTGCTTTCCCAGTAAGTCTACCCTTAATAATGTCAGAAAATAATAGTTGTGATGGTAGGTCGTACGCTGTTAATAGAGGGTGAACCCTATCTATTAAATTGACGAAAGTCTGTAGATCGCGGTAATCGCCGTTAAATTCTGGGAGTTGATTTAAATATTTTAAAGGGTTAATACTAATAGAGAGTGGTTGGGCTTGTTCGGTCATCTTGTCAACTATGTTTTATCCTTCTAATATTCCTCTGTAAATATATCTTAGTCTTTTTCTGAAATGGCGTGTATTTCTAGTAACTCTTCTATTCCTATCTTGCTCTATGTTAATGTCCGTTAGATACCCGTCGTTCGATTCGATCCCTGAGTCCAAATTATAGTCTGGGTAAGTATCTATATTGTCTTCGATAAAATCTATATCTGAAGGATAATCAGACAATGAATCAGTATCACTCATTAAACAAACTTTGATCACTTTGAGAAGGGAAAATATGAAGCTTCTTTTTTTTTTTCTTGAAATTCACTTTTTTAGATAATAAAAAACTAACTTATACTTTAAATATTACTTAAATTACCTTAGGGAATTCGTTGATGGGTTTATTGTTGATTCTGGATTCTTCGCTTGGTTGGTTGTTGGTTCAATGTTGTTTGATGGGTTTGTTGATCCAGTTTTTGTTGATGGGGTTGGTTCTGGTTGTTGATTTAGTTTTGGTTTCTTCGTTTGGTTGGTTGTTGGTTCAATGTTGTTTGATGGGTTTGTTGATTCAGTTTTTGTTGATGGGGTTGGTTCTGGTTGTTGATTTAATTTTGGTTTCTTCGTTTGGTTGGTTGTTGGTTCAATGTTGTTTGATGGGTTTGTTGATTCAGTTTTTGTTGATGGGGTTGGTTCTGTTTCTTCGTTTGGTTGGTTGTTGAAAAAAGGGTCTCTTTTCCTTTTTTATTTTAAAATTTTTATAAAAAAATTTCGAAAAAAGTTTTTATATCCTTTAATCTTATAAAGGAGTGTTTTAAAATTTTTATATAAAAAAATTTCGAAAAAAGTTTTTATATCCTTTAATCTTATAAAGGAGTGTTTAAAAAATTTATATAAAAAAATTTCGAAAAAAAGTTTTTATATCCTTTAATCTTTTAAAGGAGTGTTTAAGGATGTTATTTTATCCTTTTGTTTGTTTTTTGAAAGGACCGCACTAAGAATAAAAATTCACGTTCTACTACTTCTATGTTGGGTAGGACTTGCGGTATCCTACCGACTGCGCCAAAAACAAACTTAAAAATATAAGTCTTTTAAAAAAACACAACCACTTTCACTTTCTTGAAATCAAAATCCAACTCACTTTATTTTTCTTCTGATACTTCTTTTTATACTTAGTTTTACAATTTTTTCTTATAATTAAAATATCGATTATTAATAATATTAATTGTTGAAAAACAATTCCGAGAAATTAATAAAGAAAAGTTAATGAATGTTTTAATGCAAAACAATTCCTAATAAATTTGTCTGTTTTTGGAGTTGCATTTATTTAGTGTGGATGAACTAAATAAATGCATAAACAGTTCTTGGAATTGTTTTTAGGTAAATTAAAATGTGAATGAACTAAATAAATTTATTAATAATATTAATTGTTAAAAAATAATTCCTGCTTTATTGCAAAACAATTCCTAATAAATTTGTCTGTGTTTGGAGTTGCATTTAGTGTGGATGAACTAAATAAATGCATAAACAATTCTTGGAATTGGTTTAAAATAAAGTAGGTAAATGTGTATATTTATTTAAGTATATATATATATATTTATATTACATTAACTCGTGTTGAGGGAATAATGGGAGACATTATAACAGTATAGCTCTCTTCCTAATATTCCGATTTAGCCTATTTTCAATACAAACAAACCTTGTGTATAAGAAATATTCTGGCAAAATTTGAGTCCCCTAGCTTTTTCAGTCCGACCTCTATCGTGCTTTCAACAGACGGACGGACATAGCTAGATCGTAATAAAATGAAACCCCGAATCACAATATATATATTTTATGGGGTCTTAAATGGATATTTCGATGTGTTACAAACGGAATGACAAAATGAGTACACCCCCACCATTTTTTTTTTGGTGGAGGGTATAAAAAAAAACGGAAGGCGTTTACATTACAATGTTGTAATTGTTGAAAAGTTGCTGTCATTATGTAATTATATAAAGTGATTGCATTTCGGGAGAACTTTTTGAAAACAGTTTTTTAGATGATGTTTGACAATAGGAAATTATGAGGAAAGAGAGAAAAAGTATGAAATTTTGATATTTGGGAAGGAACAGCTGATAATCAGACAGCTGCTTAATTGAAACTACCTTATTAAGTGTACCCTGCTTGCTGTATTTTCAATTGAATCTGTTTAATGTATATTATACTACACTCTTGAAGTGAATTTTTGACATCAAGATAATCAATTAAATTATTTATTTATTTATTTAAAGTTTGGCAACCTAGCCTGTAGGTTATAATCAGCTACAAACTTCTACTAAAAAAAATTTACAATGCTCTTTACTTAAACTATAAAAATATAATGTAATAATTTAAATATAAATACAAAGGAATTAAAAATATACTGACAATAAAATTGCACAGAAAATATAAACCAAACTAACCAAACTTAAGACCAAGATTGAAATATGCACATGGATAGAGAATGGTCATCCAACATAACAAAGCAAGTCAAGTCAATGCAAAAAGAATAATTTATTTGAAGCAAAAAAAAAAAAAATAATAATAAAGTATGTTAATAAAGATTCAGAATTAAGTACTATTTTCAGACAACTCGCGAAAAAGTTATTCCCTAAAGGAATCAATATTAACATCAAAAGTCCTTAAAGTGTCCGATAACCTATTATAAGTTCGTGCCACTCTCACACAAAAAGATCGTTCCAAAATTGAGGTCAATCTTGGTATGATCAACTGTCTTTTTCTATTAGATCTACAAAACCTAACAAACTTAACTAAATATTTAGGTATCTGCAACTTATATAACTTATAAAAGTGTAAAATATTCCTAAAATTTATAAGTTCCATAAAAGAAAATCCTAAAAACTTCAAAACAAACGATGATATATGCTGATCAAATCTGACAGAGTACAGGAACCTAACCACCCTATTAAATACTAACCTTAGTCTCTTTATGACATATCCAAAGGTACCTGTGTACACTTCCAAGCCATACAAAAATATCGGCATAATAAGAGCATGAACAACTTGTTTCTTTATATTAAAAGGCAGCGATAAATTTAAACTGTATAACTCATCGGCCCTTAAAATTAAACCACCCTTTATTACGACGTTATGAATATAATACAAACAAATTGCTGGGACCAGCAATGCGGCCCGAGTTCTGCTAGTTGTATATTAAGCTGTAAAACTTTCGAATAACAATATTTTCGAACAACTATATTATAATCGTATTTTTTATTGGTTTTACAAAGTGCATACCACTCAACCAAAAGTATCGCCATATACGGTTTTAAGGAAGGCATTATATACCCGTTAGTTTGATGCTAAATTTTTGTAACTATAATAGCGTTAAAACGTACCTACTATTAAATACATCGCATTTAAAAACTTCTCGGGCACGACATATCTAAGGGTCAATTCTTGTTTTGTAAAGCTGTAAAATAATGTCACCATAAAATTTACTGTAAAAAAAACTTCAGTAAAACCTTTCACAGAACAAAAATTGAGAATTTTATATTAGAACATCTGATGATATTCACAAAATATTTTATATAAGTTTTTATTTATTTTTTAATGTGTCGTAAAAAAATATTTGATACGAAACGAAAAAAAAATAATTTCTTCAATGCATACAAGGCATATTAATTCATCAGGTAATTGCATTTCGTGGATTTTTTTGTTTATATTTTTTATATATGAAGTTTGACATTTGAAATAAATTAGAGAGCAAAGAAAATTGTTTTTTATCTTTAGACTTTGACAGCTGAAATTTGAAATAAGTGAAGAAAAAAGTATTCAACTGACGAAACATGACTACCTGATGAATAAATGTGTCTTGAATGCATACTGAAAATATTCCTGGTGTTATTTGGAAAAAGTTTTTACCATTTCCAACATTTTATACACATATACATACGTATGTACGTATTTTGCAATGATTTACTAGACACTATGATTATTTACATATTTATGAATTCAAACAAAAATTTATTGAATGTTTATCTATCAAATAATAAAATAGACTGTTTCAGATTTTTTCGGACACATTTATTTTTATTTTTTGTTTTATTTTCTTTTCTAATTAACATATTTTTTTTTGTTCCACTTGTACATTTCTAATACATATTTTTGTATTCTTCTCTTTTATAGGACATTCCAACATTTTCTCAGAAACTAACACAATTGATACAAGATGCGCATTGTGTACATTTAACCCAGACTTAAAAATAATAACTATAGAAATCTTAAAAAATAAAATAATAATGCATAACAATTTAAAAAACCTTTTTGTTTACGTTGGTATTTAGCTTCCTTGCTTGCTTTTATCAACGTCAACATAAATCGTATTGTAATATGCTGAATGAAGTATTCTTTCTTCATACATACATACATAATAATAAATATATTTTCGTTTAATTTTCCTAATATTTTTAGTTTTCTTTTTATATAAAGTGTAACAATGAATATATGTTTATATATATTTTTTTTTTATAAATATAAATATTATAGGTACATGTACAATAATTATACTACCATTTTATTAGGATTATTTATTATTTAAAGTTGTATGTATTTATGTATGTATGTATGTATGTGGTTTGTAAAACATTAAACATAAAAAATACTTTCTAATCCTTTCTTAACATAAATATACATACATATATTCAATTTATATTATTGTATAATGAAAAATACTGTGTTTTATGCATGTATTTTTTACGTAATTATATATATATATATATTTTTTTTCTTTTGTATTATTGTATTTTTTACCTTGTACAATATTTTTTTTTCAGAAGGTACTTTTTACTAGGAGTATTATTTTTTTGTTATTTAAAAATCATTACAAATTGTAAAAATCCATTAAAATTTTAATTTTAAAAATATAAATATTTTTCATTTGTTTTTAAATATGTCTTCTTTTTTATATAAAATATACTTATAGGATTTTTAAAACAATTTTTATCCCATTATTATTATTATTTTTTTTTAAATTGTTTGCACCATCATATTTTGTGCTATTGTTATTATTATAACTTTTTTTATTTTATTTTATATCTGCGATTTATTTTTATATGTATTCATAACATAACATCAAATTTTTAAAATTCGAGCTTATTAAACCAAATTTTTATTGAAAATATTCTTTATTTTTAAAGTGTTAATATTAGTATCTAGTAATAATAAATACAAAAAAGACGTTTTACTTTTTATTTTTAATTATAAATAAAAGCGCAGTCTTTTATCCATTTATAAATAGTTTTTATATTTAAAATAAAAGTTAAAGAACTTTTCTCAGAATCATAAAAACGGCTTTTTATTATTTTTAGGAGGATAATTTCCATATGTTGGGATGCAGAACCATAAACCCCCGTATTCATACTTTTTTTATTTATTTGTAAAAGCTTTTTAAAACATGAATGCATTAGTTAATTAAATTGTTTGAAAAACTATTGATAAAATTGCAAATTTTATTAATACGGGTTAGAGTTCTATTGTTGGGAAAAAACGTTTTGTGTAATATTTTAAGTGCCACTAGGATTATTTCTTTATGTAACAAAAAATAACAGCCTTTCATTCACTCTTTACTTAACAAGAACTTGACTACAAATTACTTTCGACAGTTTAATTTATATTTTTATATATTTTTCATTGCATTATTTCTTAATTTAACTTCAAATTCGCACTTTTTCATATCAAATTTGCGATTTTAAAAAGCACATTCGGACTTTTCCATATTAAATTCAGGATTTTAAAAATCAAAATCAGACTTTTATTATAAAGTTATAATAAAATTTTTAATAGACTGTTAAAAATAATATAGAATAAAAAGGTTATATTTAAGAAAAAGAAAGAGCAACTGGATTTTCGGTTGGAATAGAAACTTTAAGGTTGCAAACCTGTCAATTTGTTTGACGGCAATTAAAAAATTAGCATCAAGTAAGAGTTGGGGCTTGAGGATAATTCATGGAATTATTGCTCTCAGACAAATTGAGTAGTGCTTTTTGAAGGTGCAGCAGCATTTCAAAGTGGCGTCAACATAAGTATTTATTTAAAGTCTTGAAGAACCAGCATATAGACCATAATCGGTCACATACTTCTACTTAATAATATTGTAGCTGGATTTGTAAAGGATTTTTCTCACATCGCTATTAATGGCATTGGCGTAACTTGGCATGGATTCGACTGGAAATAGTACTAGCTACTGAAACTGAATTTTGTTGGTCTACGCACAAATGGATAGGTTATACTTAACACCAAGCGCGGACACAGCTTGTTCTTTTGATAAGCAATAGATTTGGCGGCCATAAAACTCACGAATTCTCGCTGTTCCTCCAAAACTCTCATATAGACATTGCTTAAGTCCATGAACCCTTGATATACAAGAATGAAGTTGTTGGAGTAGGTAATGTAATGGAATAAGGGGATAAGGCGAGTTGGTAGAAAAAAAAACATATTCTATTTATGTATCTCTCCCAATATATTAATGATTATTTTAGAAACCGGCTACAGAAGTCAAAAGGAAAATTTGCCGACTTTTAAACAAAAATATGTGGACTATACAGGTATCCCTCCTACAACACGGTATCACACAACATGGTTTCACTCTAACACGATTAAAAAAAATTTTCAAAAACCTTTTATAACACGGTTCTTCTATAACACTATTTTTTTAAGACATAAAATACAATTTTGGAATACCCTTATTTTATTATTTTTGTGTATGTACACAAATTTGCTGTTACAAAAAAAATCTCAGCTATGCAGTCGTTTTTTTATCCAATACATACACCGCATGAGCGCAGACCATATTTTGTAAAATAAAAAAAAAATATTGTGTCGAATTGTGAAATAGTAAACAAAAATATTTAAATAAATTTTAATTTAAAAGAAATCGATTTTATTAAATTTTTTGAGGTAATTAATAAGGAGCTAATTTTTTGTAATTAAGTAAGAGCATTTTTTGAAAAATAAATTTTAGTCCTAAACTAAATATGTCTGGTGAAAATATAAAAACAATTCGGAAGAGAAAGTTTATTTCCTTAGAAGTAAAAATACAATTTTTAGATCGTCTTGCCGATTTTTGTTTGTTTTTTTTATGTATTTACGTGGATTTATATTTGTTTTTTTTTTATACATTTAATTGGATTATTATTTATTTTGTTATTTTTAATTAAAAAATAAAGTATCTTCTGTGGCATTAAAATATTTTTTTGGAACTTAACCCATGTTTTTGTACCAGCTTCTAGTCTCCTATAGCACGGTTTCACATAACACGTCATATTATAGGAACCTATCGACCGTGTTGTAGGATGGATACCTGTATAGAGATTCTTATCATTTTTGAGATAGATAGGAATATTGTAAATAAAACAAGCTATAAATCGTAAAAATCGTTTAATAAATGTTGATAAGGTGAAGACACCTATACACTATTAACATAAACATAAGCTGGAATAGAAAATTCAATAGAAGAAAGTTGAGGATTAGCCTCGCACTCAGTTTGTGGAAGTTCTCCACAAGCTGTTCTAAATACCATACTAAGTCTTCTGCCTCTGGAATTATACGTGCAATGTTTGGAAGTAACGGATGTAATAAGGCTAAGAGAATCAGGTGTCTGCAGCGATTCACAATCGAGACACTGAAATATCTTAATTAGAGCAGAACGAGTGAATCAGCTAAAGGACACAATTAGCAGAATAAACTTTGCATCACCGTTCTTCGATCTTTATATGTATATTGAATGTTAATAGTTAAGTCTGTTCAAAAACAATTCTTGCATTGTTCCCCTCAGAATGGTCTAGTTACGCCCATCATCACAGGACACCATTTTGAGATCGCTATAGATAAAATTTTGCGAAACGGGATTTTTAGAAAATGGGCGTATGACTTAAATATTTGCTATTAAACATGTTTTGTGCAAAGTTTAGACCATTATTTACGCACTTGGTTAATGCATGTTTATTTTCTGCATAGTTGTTGTGTACAAAATGATCTTTTCTTTTTAACAGTATTAAAGTGGGTAACTTTAATGAATAAATATACTTTCATATTTAATAAAAAATAATAATTTTATATGAAATGTTTTTAACATAAGGGATTTTAATAGAGTTTTAACTATCTAATAAGCTTTATAAAATTTATTTGTAGGTAATAGTTTTTTCTCCTTTTTATCTAACTATTTATTATTATAATAATAGGATTTACACAAAGTGAGAGAGTTAAGTAACATTTAATTTGCTAAGTGCTTTTTGTTCTGCGGTCAAAAAGTGTTTTTTTTTTTTATTAATAATATTGTTATCTAGTTCGTACACTAGTATAAAACACATAAAAATATATATATTGATATTATCCAGTTTAACTATTTAAATATCATTATTTTATTTATTTATTTATTTTTGTTGCATACACATTTTAAATGTATTTTTTATTGTTATTTTTTACTTGTTTGAGTTATAAACTTATTTATAAATTTTGGGAATGGAAATTATTTTTAAGAGAAAAGCTTTCAGCATCCCTGTACAAAAACAAAATTTTTATATATGTGTATAGTTATTAAAAAACGTTTATTCATTATTTTTTTATTTAAAATTTTGAATTATTAATTATTAATATTTATGTATATATTTTATTTTTCCTATTTTCATTGTAATAAAAAAAAACCTGTTGTATTTAATTTTATGAACTTTTATTTGTATTATATTTTGTTTGGGTTTTTTTTACCTGCAGCTGTCAAACTTTATTGTTTACCTACACTAAATAACAAACAGTTGCAGTTGGATTATAGAAAGTAAAGTTTTTACCAAGGCAAATCTATTAATCAGGTGGTCTTGACTCGTCAGCTGATTATTATACCCTTCACACAGTGAAAAAGGGTATATATAGGTTTGTCATTCCGTGTGAAATTTCTACAATTTTCATTTCCGACCCCATAAAGTATATATTTTCTGAAAGCTTATGAATAGGGAAGTCGATTAAGCCCTGTCCGTCTGTCCTTCTGTCCGTGTGTATGTTGAAATCAACTTTTTGAAGCCCCCCGACATAGGTTGGACCCGGGTAAGGTATTAAAATATCAGAAATATTCGGGAGTAGATCGCTATTGAAAATCAGAAACATCGGTACATAAACAACTGAGATATGAGCAAAAACCCACGACCACCTCGATTTTTTTTTCACAAAAACAACATTACAACAACAACATACATACATACAAACGTGTATACTGTATACTGGTTAGAGAAAACGTGGCATCGAATCCCAACTGAGCCAAAAAAATTTTTTTTTTAATTTTTAAAAAAAATTTTTTTTAATTTTTTTTTTTTATTTTTTTTTTATTTTTTATTTAATATATTATTTATATTTTTATTATTTTTTTTTTTAATTTTTTTTTTAATTTTTTTTTTATTTTTTTTTTGTTTTATATATGTATATTATATATATAATAATTTTTTTTTTTAATTTTTTTTTTAAATTTTTTTAAAAATTTTTTTTTAAAATTTTTTTTTTAAATTTTTTTTTTTTTTCGTTTTTTTAACATTCATACGTGTACGTATTTCATATGGGATGAATAGTGATACAAGCAACTGTTATTGGATGACTACACGTTGTGAAGGGTATATAAGATTCGGCATGGCCGAATATAGCACTCTTACTTGTTTTTTAAATCAGTTACTTTAAACTTTAGCTGCCAAAGTCCATAAATAAAAACCATGTCTATCTTCTCGCTCATTAATTTGAAATGACAAACTTCACATATAAAAAACCAAAACAAACTGCAATTATCTAATGAATAAATATGATGATTTGGTTTTTTCTTAAAGTTTTTAAAAACAATTTTAAAAAAAATTTTAAATTTAAAATAATTTTTTTTTAATATCTTACGAGTGAATATATAAAACCAAAACGCCTTTTGTGTTTCATTGTTGTAATTGTTGGCGCGATACAATATACCTCGCTTTTTTGCAATAAAAAAAATTCATTTTTTCCACTACAAATTTCTATTATTTTGTTTATCAACTAATGATTTTTTTTTATTTGTTGCGTTGGTCTAATTTTATAAAGGATGTTTTTTTTTAATTTATATTTATTGTCAATTACGTATGTATTTAAATTTTTTTTTGTTTTTGTCATTAGGGCCATTATTTTAAATTGCCGATAGTTAAAGGCAGGATTTTGTTTTGCATGATTAAAACTAGCATTTTATATTGTCTTTGTTTTATTAATAATATTTAATAGATAAAAAAATAATAAATGAAGGATTTATAATGCAAATCCATTTATCGGTCCGACAAAATCCTGGGGCCTCATTACGGCATTCGATCACGATCGAAACTTTACTCGACGATCGAGTTCGCTGTGTATTTGGTATAGAAATTCTAATAGGAATTTTAAAATTTCGATCACGTTCGAATACCATAATTTGGCCCCTGCCTTTAACAAGCAGCAAGTTGTAATAATGGTCCTTAATAATCGTTTATTTAATAGAGTATTTATGCATACATACACACGTATTTGTCTAGTTTTTTTTTTAAATTAAATAGTAATTATATAATATAAATAGAATTATATTTTAACTGCTTTATTTATTAAGAAAACGTTTATAAAGGATTTACAAAACAGCTTTTCTATGAAAACTTCATTCATAAACCTCTTATAAAGCTGTTTTCATTTTTATGAATCAGACCGCAAATATGTATGTACATACATACATACCAAGTTTTTTGTTATTATTTATTACAAAAAAACAAAAATAGGTTCGTTTGTTCGTTTAAAAAAAGTGTAAATATTTTTAAAGTCTTTAGTGAACTTACTGAATTGCGTTACTTTACTCAAAATCCAGCAAACGAGAACACAAATTGAAAATTTTTATATCTGATTAAGATTTTTAATATACGCACCTTTATTTGTTATTTTTTATACCCTTCACCTGTGGTGCACAAGGATATATGTAGCTTTGTCATTCTGTTTGTAATTTCTACAATTTTCATTTCCGACTTCATAAAGTATATATTTTCTGAAAGTTTATGAATAGAGGAGTCGATTAAGCCCTGAACGTCTGTCCGTGTGTTGGTTGAAATTAACTTTTAGAAGCAACTATATGTTCCTCAGATCTGATATAAGGTATCAATCTCTTGGAAATATCCAGGAATGAATCGCTATTGAAATTCAGCACAATCGCCCCATAACTTTCTGAGATATGAGCAAAAAACCAGGACCACCTCGTTTTTTTTTCACAATTACAACAACAACATACATACATATATATACTGGTAAGAGTAAACATGGCATCGAATCCCAGCTGAGCCAAACAAAAATTTATTTTATTTAATATATTATTTATATTTTATTATTTTTTTTTTAATTTTTTTTAAAAAAAATTTTAAAAAATTTTTTAATTTTTTTTTTCTAATTTCCTTTTTTGTAATTTTTTTATTATTTATTTTTTATTTTTAATATATTTTTTTTGGTATGTTTTTTACATGTATGTATGTACATACGTATTTTATATGAGATGAATGGTGATACAAACAATTGTTATTGCATGACTACACGATGTGAAGGGTATATAAGATTCGGCACGGCCGAATATATCACTGTTACTTGTTTTTCTTTTACATTTTTTTAGTTGTACAAATGTTTAGTATTTGGATACTCAGTGCTATAAATTTTTTAGGGTATCCAATATTCAAAACGTATTACATACATACATGCAAATTGTACAAATTACAAACAGAATGACAAAGCTATATATACCCTTGTGCACCACAGGCGAAGGGTATAATAAAAAGAGTGTAAATTAAGTGTATTGATTAAATTCTTATTATACCCTAGGGTATAAAAAGGAACATTATTTACGAAAACACTTAAAAAAAATCCAAACATCATATGTTCGTCGTTCTCCGACGTAAGAAGTAGAAATAAATTTATTGCAGTTTTAGACGCCAGTACAGTGTGCATTTTCATATATTCACATAAATGTTTTATTTTTTTAGACAAATATTCACGTTCAAAAATTCGTCGTTCGTCGGACTTGTGTTCTTAGCATTACTGTCGTTTGATCATGGGCCATATTTTTCCGATTATTTATTATATTTTGCTGGTAAATTTTTGCATTTGAAACCCAAATTTACCTTTTAGGTTGTCTAGAAGATAACAATATAAATTTTCGTTTGTAAATTTTGGGAGAAAGACATCAAAGTTGCTGTGTTTTGGGTAGTTAGTGTGTCCAAAAATTAATAAGAAGATTGAGAAACTTGTTAGCCAATATTCTGCATTCAAAGTGAAATAATTTCAAGCATTGTTGTTATAAACAACAACACTGCAATGACGAATTTTTGTGATAAAAATATGGGAAAACAGAAATAAATAAAAGAAGTAAGAGTGCTATATTCGGCAATGCCGAATCTTCTATACCCTTCACAACGTGTATTCACGCAATAACAATAGTTTGTATCACCATTCATCTCATATGAAATACGTACATACATATAAAAAACATTAATATATATAAAAACATCCCATTGTAAAATAATAAATTTACTTACATATGTGTGTTAAAAAAAATATAAAAAAAATGAAAAATATAAAACAAAAAATAAAATAAAATAAAAAAAAGATATAAAAAATAATTTAAAAAAAAATAATAAAAATATAAATAATAAATATAGAATAAAAATAAATTAAAAAAAAAATAAATAAAAAAAATATTTTAAAAAAAATAGAAAAAAAATTAAAAAACAAATAAAAAAAAATAATAAAAATATAAATAATATATAAAATAAAAAATAAAATAAAAAAAAAATAGTTTTTGGGCTCATGCTGATGTTTCTGATTTTCAATACCGATCTGCTCCCGAATATTTCTGATATTTTAATACCTCACGCGGGTCCAGGCGATGTCGGGGGGCTTTAAAAATTTGATTTCAACATACACACGAACAACAGACTGACAGAGCTTAATCGACTCCCCTATTCATAAGCTTTTAGAAAATATATACTTAATGGGTTCGAAATGCAAATTGTAGAAATTTCACACGGAATGGCAAGCCTATATATACCCTTTTTCACTTTGTGAAGGGTATAAAAATGGGTTCAATGTAGATATATGTATATAATTTTTTAAATTCTTAAATTTTATACAAAATTTAATGTGTAGAATAACCTGTTTTTTTAACAGTAAAAAAATATATATACAGTCGTGTCTGGATATAGTGAACTAATTTTTGCAAGGCTTGTTTATAGTATCCAGGTTGTTCTCTATATCAAGGTTGAAATTTTTGTTCAAAAACTCGTTTTATTTACTAAAAATACATACATGTAAATGCAATAGCTGATTAGAAACAATTTGTACAAAAAATGAAATATATGTACATACATATGTATTTAAGTTTAATAAAAGAATTGTTGTTGAAGTTGTTTTCAAATTTTTGTTCACTATTAGAGTTTTTCACTATTTAGAGTACTCCATGCAAAAATTTTGGTGTTCACTATAAGGAGGTGTTCACTATATTGGGTGTTCACTATATCCAGACACGACAGTATATCAAATCAAGACATTAATCAATCGTTGTAGATTTCCGCTTAATATGCTGCACATTTTAAAAGAAACAGTTGGTGTATTCACAAGAAGTGCTATTATGTGGTGTTTTTTGTCATAAATTCCTTAAATTTAAAAATGATATATAAAATTTTTTTAATTTTCGAGCCTTACTTAGGACACCTTGTGAATACATTAATTATATTGTTAAATTGTGTTAATTTTGTATTATATATGTATATTAATATGTGTTTTCGCTTTATAAGCATATTTGTATAAACAATTTATATTTATTCAATTAGTAATTATGCAAGTTGCAATTTATCATTTAAAAATTTTTAACATTTTATAAATTCCTATACTTTTTCCTAAATAAAAAGAGCAAATATTTCTTTAAGAGCATCAGACAGCACAAATGATGTTTGACAAAAATTGTTATTTATTTTATTTTGTTAAACAAATTTTGTATACACAAACAATATAGACTTTATTTTTTAGATTTTTCTTTTTAGTTTCATTAACTACAATAAATAATTATGGCTTACCTAATTTGTATACAATATACAAACATTAAAAATTAAAATACACTTAAATAATGTCATGTTTCTTTTTTAAATTAAGCAACAAAAAATAATCATAAATAAATTAACTCAGAAAATATTTAATGTTAGAATCTACATAAATTCAATAATTAGTTCTAGAGCTGGTACGTATATTTTAAGAATTAGTTCTGCAATAAGTGAGAGGCTGACAATTGTAAAAAAATCATTGATAAAAAATTACAGAAGCGCTCTTCAAAGAGGGAGTACATTTCATATCTGCTCCCCTACTTAAAAAGAACTAGAACAATGTGAAATATTTTTAAACCAAAATTATTTATTAAACCTAAATAATTATTTATTTATTATGTTTGAACTGCATTTTAATTACTTCCAAAGTAGCTAAAATTTGTTATTTTTATTTTTGAGAAGTTAGTTTTTAACACTTATTAATAGTTATTTGAAATCACAACTATCACAAAACTCTTTGTAGAAGCAGATTTTTTCACACCTGAAATGTTAAAAATAAGAGCATTTTATTTAGTAATTGGTGAATTCACAAGATGTCATAAATTGAGAACTTAGTGTGCCATTTTAAATATAAGTCATCTGATAAAATTTTAACAATCAACTATTTGGATTAATTGTTAAAAATGTTTGATACAGTAAATTGAAAGCTGGTTTATCCTAGTTTTGATAATTGTAGAGTCCACCACTACATAAAAAGATTTTGCAATATTTTTAGATTTTTTGTGCGAAAAAACTACTTATAAACAAATTTTATAACTAAAGTAATTTTAATAAAAAAATAAAATCAAAACTTGTTATAACTAACCACCTTTATTCATAAAATTTAAAATGAGTTCGAAGTGTTTTTTATTTCAAAATTTCCTTAAAACAAATTTCAAATACATTTTATATTTTTTTATGAATATAAGCCTAAAGGTCTCGTTACTCGTACATAAACGTATTTTAATATTATTTTAGTTGGGAAAAATTTCTATTTTTGCAACAGTTTTTTTTTATTATTATTTTTTTTTTAAAGTCAAAAAGAAACTAAGTTTTAAATCTATTGGTTAAATTAAAACATAGTTTATGGTGTTTAAAAACCGTTTGCAAATTGTTTCCAAAATTTTAAACGTTTTATATTTTTAAAACTTATTCATAACAAATAATATTTTATTTTTCTATTTTTAAATAAGAAACTCTTTAAACCACCTTAATGATGTATAAATATAAACTAAAAAACACAATAAAAAAGCTGCTTCTATAATATTGTTGACAACAACACTGCTTATACGTAAAAACAGAGAGGGAAATTAAATTTTTATCAGATTCCTCCGCCACGCAACGTCAAGTTAACGAAATACTACTTATTAACACATACGTTCCTAAAGGAAAACGAAGCAGCTGATTCTGAACGTGTGCGTTTACGTAATAGTAACGAGACCTTAATGGTTCAGTTAGTTGATTAGTATTGTTTTATTTACTGCTCTCAGTATCGTAAAAATGGTGTGTTTGTTAGTGCAAACGTAGTGTTGTCTCTTTTTCTCTTTAACAATATGTCGCTCTCACCGTAAAAATCTATTTTCTATAGATTTCTACCACACAGAAATTTACGATACATTTTTAATAAACAGTAACACGCATTGCTTATGCGACAAATTTTGTCTGCTAATTTGAAACATTACGATATAAATCTACTATTAGTCTGTGTTTACATTAAACAAGTTACCTTCGAGAAAGAGAGTGTTTCGTTTCGACCCCATATATAGTATATTTTATAAAAGCTGATGACTAGGGAAGTCGATTGAGCCATGTCCGTATGTCAGTATGTTGAAATCAGTTTTTTTTTAAATTTTTAATTATTTATGCACACATTCAGTAGTATACAGTAAACTATGAAAAAGTTAAAATCTAA
The DNA here is from genome assembly GCA_941918925.1 of Phyto melanocephala. Taxonomy (NCBI): domain Eukaryota; kingdom Metazoa; phylum Arthropoda; class Insecta; order Diptera; family Rhinophoridae; genus Phyto; species Phyto melanocephala. Next base: position 133,058,906 of record OW799234.1, on the reverse strand, counting down.
GATTGAGTAATGAACAAGATAGTGAAGGGTATTACCATATTCCGCACGGCCGAATATACCATTATTACTTGTTTTTGCTTTTACGTATACACAGAAACATTTTTATTGCAAAAAGTCTTATTTGGTATATATACGCACCTAACTTTAAAAAAAAATACGAAATACAAAACAAATCGAATTTTAAGTACATACCATGGTGAAATTACATAAGGTGATAGCGTAAAGGAGAGCGATTTTCGGCTCTCTTTTTTTATTTATGAAGTTTGATAATTTTCGGAGTTGAAATCATTTTTTTAATATGTAGTTTGACATACTCCAGAACACAAAAAAATTGTCAGCTGGGCTGGCACCGCCACCTTGTATAAGTGTACCCTGGTACATACAAGCAAGAATATTGCAACTTGACGTCACTCAAACTCTGTTAAAAAAATTGAAAAGGCCAGTGCTGCAAGCTCTTCGGTAATACATAAATTTTTTGAAATAAATAAATTGTAAATTTCAAATGTAAAACAAATTGGCAACCCATGTTAGTACTCAAACTTCACTTAAACTATTGAATAATAATTTTAAAGCTCTCACACAATACATATCGAACAGAGATCTGCAACGAATACTAATGAAGTAAGTCAACTTGAATCATTATTCATTATTTCATTGATTTATACGCATTCAGACTTATTGAAAAGTCTTCACTACTTAAACGCACTTTTAAATGAAATGTACTTACGGTATTCATATTCATCAACACGTATGACTCAGTTGATTGCTATTGTCGTTCATGCAAGATAAAAAGACGACCAAAAGCACGTATGACTTGCGTAGTCATTATGAAGTTGTGTGTTTTACCTAGGCTTGCCAGGTAACAATTTGGCATTCACTATTATAATTGTGGAGTGTTAAAAAAATAGACAATTTAAATTTAACAAAATAATACAAAAACAACAAGCAAAAATAAAGTGCTTGCTTTGATGTCTATTTAAGAGATTTTGTTTTTGCGTATTATCTTTTAAATTTAAGTAAGCACCTACGAACGCAGTTTTTTAATTTGCTGCAAAAAAAATTAAACATGAAAATAAAAGACACAAAATAACTGTTATTGTTTACCTCTTATTATAGAAGCCAACCAAAACTTAGCCTAAAGGCCATAATCAGTTGCATTTATTAAAAAATTTAATAGTGATACTTGCAAAAATTGTATATTACACATTGTAATATTGCAAATTTTCTGGCAGCCAAAAAATATCTTGCACTCTACGTCCTGGACACATTGTTTATTCTTTGTTGTTGAGTTAACTTGCTTCATTCTATAAAGATAAGTAGTTTCTTAAAAATATGAATCAACGTGAGTAGTCTTGCAAATCATATAAATATGGGACGCTATAAATATAAGTACGACGTAGTGTTTATGTTCATTGTGTGCTATACTTATAAATCAACGTTGTTGTGCGTATGCGTACGTCAGCTCAGTTTAATTTAAATGATTTATACGCACTTATACTCAAGTTTTATGGCTCACTTTGAATGTCGATAAAACGACTCAAAGCCGATCACTGATATCGAATACCTAGAATACTGGAAATTATTTTAATTTTTCTTCATCAAATACAAACATTATTTCGCTTTAAGTTTTTATACATTTTAAATAAATGAAGCAAAAATAAAGATTTATGTATACTTAGCAATAGTTTTGCATTTAATTGATTTAATTTGTTATATTAAGAAGTACTTCGGCTGTGTGTTGCAATCAAAAAGGTTTTACTTGGCAACCCTTATGTGGGCCAAATAAGTTATATAATGGGAAATTATGCGCAAGGTCTAATCTCTATTAATATAATTCTTGCATGCAAGTATGAACCGATTTTTATTTCTTTCTCTTTCTCTCGCATATAATTAAATAGAAAACGAAAATTTTCTGCAAAAAAACTTGTTCAATGTAAACGCAGACTAACTTTGAATTTATGAACGCAGTTTTTTTTTTATTAAAAGTATTTTAATTGCAAAATGATACGTCTCGATACTTCAAATTTAACAGTAAAAAATGTTTCATGTTTTCAAGTGCATTTTATTTTAGTTATTGCATACCGGTTACTACGAAAACTTTATAATTTATAGTCACAGGGTTTCACATATGTATGTATATGTGCAAATGGATTTGTATGTACATACATAGATATGTTTTAAGTTAATTTGAATTCAAAAATATTAAACCTCCCCAATATAGAGTACTTTTATTTTAGTGTAACATTTAAAAAGCAATAACAATATTTTTAAACCCTTGTGAAATCTTAGAATTAGACATGATAATTAGGACTGTAAAGTTGCCAGAAATAAAAAGCATCCTTTCAATTTATTGGTTTTTATTTAGACTTTAAATTATTAGAATAAGCCAGTTATAGATTTTTTCTACTTCTACTTTCTCGAACCCTGGGTTTCGTAGGACTAGTTAAGGTGTAAGTTTAAAAACGCCGCAACACCAAACAGGGTTTATAGATGAATTCTAGAACTAATTTTGAAACTAATACAGTTTTCTGAGCGATTAAAAAATACATATTTATTTTTTATTTAAAATTAATAATAATAAAAATTTTACTAAATTAATATTAAAAAACTAAAAAATTACATAGTTATTTTACGTACGTATGTACATATGTATACATATATGTACATATAGTAAAAAATTAAAAATAAATAATTCTTGCACATATATTTTGTTTCTTTGTTTTAGACTAACTACTACATTTGTAGGTATGTATATGTATGTATGTTACGTTAAAAAAAATATTTTAGTAATTAAAAAGAAATTCAATTGAATTGAATAACTGTATTCTTTTTTATCTTTTTTTGTTTTATATAGTTAAATTAAATTACATTTTATTTAAGAGGAGAGAAGAACAGAAATAAAATTTATACTTAAAGCATTCAAATTAAATTTAAATGCACAATAAACATTGAGTTAACACTAGAACTTAGGTGGCACAGCCACTTACAACTTCCAACAAGATTTCGTTTTACTTAAAACAAATAAAAATTATTTAGCTAATTGTTTATATTTTTCTTTAATTACAATTACAAAGCATATTTTAACATTCCTTATTAATTTTTTTTTATTCTTTTGTACATGTTTTAGATTTAATGAGAATATTACTTAACAAAAAATAAATAAAAAAACAAAACTAGTTTATTACAAATAAACTACATAAATGCCGCATAAAAAATATATGCAGTTGCAATTCCAAAAACGTATAAAGTTGCGACTATTATGGGAGATAATCAGCATTATAATGTACTGTCATTCTCACCAAAAAGCCAAAATTTGTGTATGAGTTCTCTTTATGTGTGTGTGTGTGTGTGTGTTTTTTTATTTTCAATTACACCTATTACTAATTTAAACAATCCTAAAATGGAAAGTTTGTTTTCAAAGATTTTGTAAGCCTTTGACAAAAAAAAAAAATGGCAGTTGTTTATTTTTTTTTCATTGGTGCTAACGTGTAACTGCCTTTCAACCAATTAAATAAACAAATTTAAATTTATATTTAATAGAATACTTTCTATTTTGTTTCATCCTGGTCCATAGGTTCTTCGGACTCATCACAAGAAAGAGCTCTGTAAAAAAATACAATAATACAAAGAAAATAATCTTATTAAATATTAGAAATTTAAATAATAAATGAAAGTACATTAGATTAGATCAATTTGTTAGAAACGAAAAATATAGTCGAAACGTAATTTAAACAAATTTTTCCCAAGAAACTTTCGATTATTTACGAGAAAATTTTTATGAAATAATCGCATAATCGTACAGTTTGTATAATAAATGTAGTAAAATATATGTATATAATACTAATGTACAAACAAATAGAGTTTAGTTCTATAGTTATTTTCGTTTTAAAGTGAATAATGTCGAAATCAGGAAAAAAAAAAAAATTATAACGCTCAAAATATTTTTCAAACTAAGTGACATATTGTAAAAAAATATATATTATTTTCTAGTATTAGTTATATTAGTTTCTAGTATTTTGAAAGTAAATATTGAATGTGAAAGTTCTGGGTCAAATAATTTTGAGTTAAAAAATGAAGGAAATGTTACAGGAGTAAAAAATAAAATGTAACAGAGTGCATCTGCAATAGACTGTCGGATTGAAACTTTCGCTGATGATGATTTACGCGACCAGGATTAACACGATTTGCCGTATCGCCTTGTTATGATATGTTGTCTTCTTTCTTTGTTATTTTGCCTCCAGCATTAGAAAAAATAATAATTAAAAATACCAACAAGTATGGCAGAGTGAAGTTAAAAAAATATAAATTGAAAAAATTTATAATTGATACTGAAAATGTAGTAGAAGCAATACAAAGAAAAAATATCACGTGAGCTAACATTTTGTTGGTAAGTTGAACCGTTACAAAATTAAACTGAAAATTATCCAAAATGGTCCAAACCTAACAGCAGGGCAAAGAAAAACTCATTGCAATTTATGAAAAGGTAACCTGTATTGCCGGCAGAGGGTTTGTTTAAAAGAGGGGGCCAAGGAAATAACAAGAACATCAATATTAGATTTTAAGGTATGTAAGTTTATTATTGTCATAATAATAATATTGTCATTAAATCCTATGGGTTCATGCGGACGAATTATTTTGAGAATACTTTTAAGGTCAAGGTGGTTCAGCAGTGCCAAGGACCTGCATGGCTAGTTAGTGTATAAAGAAACTAGTTGCGAATAGATCTCCTCCGACGCAGGGCACTGGTTGGTTGTAACGACTATTCCACCTATTCCGCGTACGCCATACGAAAATAATAAAATCGGTGGTAGGGAGAAGAAATGACAGACAGTGGTAGATGAGGACAGCTACGGACGCAACTTTAACTAGACGATCTTCTGGGATTTTCGACGGACTCCATTGTTGAGATCAGCAACACTCAGAAAATGAAAGGTCTCACGATGAGCTCGGATGAAGATCTGGATATCACTGTGATATTCGGTTCTGTTTCAGCTTTCTGATGGGGCAGCCACAGAAAAGAAATAGCCGAACGATGGAGGACAAGGCGAAAAGCGGTACGAGATCCTCTCTGGTTTATTGGATAAAATTAGTTAAGAGGGACCAAAAGCTATTAACGGCGAGAGGCATTTGCTAAAGAATCACAGCTAAGCGTCGCTTTGTTCGAGACAACTTACGAGCCAACCAGAGCTATGCTTGACATTTCCGTCTCGAGAGGTAGACTCTGTAGCCGGCCCTGAAAATGTTGTGAAAAGTGTAGTCCGCTGTAGTCAGTTAAGATTCTCAAGCTCTCGGGACGAGCCGTGACAACTAGCAAGTTGGTGCCCTGGTGTTTCTTCATCTAAAGATTTTAACCATTTTTTAAGGAGTGATATCAAAATATCTTAACAAATATAAAATTAAATCATTTGAAAGCGGTTGATCCTAGAGTTTCGATTGATATTCTATTACAGATAAAAAAAATATAACTTTTACTTATGAATTCGTCGAACTTTTTTGTTAACCCTACCCATAAAGATATTATAATTGTTTCAGTCACTCTTTTGGAACAGCTTGACCATCTCTTTTTAAAATATCCGATATTGTGGGACTTTTTTTCTGCCGCAACTGCATGAAGCTAGCCAAACTAAGATTTTTGTAGAAAATTTTGTTTACTTTTAAGCCCTAAAAATATCTTCAACATTTTCTTGAGTATTAGCAACATACAAGTTTTGACCCAGAAGCTGCGAAAAATCAGTCAGTACAAACGTTTCATTGGCCTTCTTTTCTACCAGATGTGTTTGGAGCTTTTTCAATATGCTTTGAATTTTCTGGTGTTCCCAATTTCATGTACACCTTTCTTTCTTCCCGAACCAGGTTTCCTATTAATGGCCAAATTCACATGTTACTGTATTATTGGAAACAGTTTAAGGGCAGACCTTTAATTTTTCAACCGATTTTAATGATTTATAGCTTATTTTATTCGTAATATTCATTCCTTGTAAAAAATTAAAAGAAAAATGTTTGCACAAATAATTTTTTAATCCAGTTTTAGAAATAAAACCTAGTACTTATTTTGCATTAAAAAAAATGTATGTGTTTAAAGTTAAATTCGAATTTAACTAGCAGAGATCAGAACCACATTTCGTAACAGAGCTCTTTTTACAGATAACAGAGCAATGTTACACATTTAACAGTGCTAATACTTCATATATAGTAAATTATTATGATCAATATTTTATCTATGGACCTAAGTAAATATACCAAACTATGTAAAAATGGTAGCTCAGAGAGTCCTTAACGACACTGGATAAGTGTCATTTTTAAAATAAATGTGGAATTTTAGAAAACTGAGTTTAAAATTTATGGAATTTCTTCGAAAGTTTAGTGAAAGTTTTAACCATTTGCTGGTATTTTCATTAAAACTGGACTAATCGTTCTCCAGTTATTATGAAATGTATCAGCTTAACCACCTTATATACGACGAAATATTAGGATTGCTAATTAGAAAATCTAAGCCCGATAGAAAAATATAAATAAAATGGATTTTAGTATAGCGTTAAAATCTCTATAGTCCACATATTTTTATTTAAATGCGATTTTTGCTGCAGACCAGTGCAATTTAAAACATAAAATTATGAATAACTACAACAAATTGTTAAGGTTACATACTTGTTAATTGATTGCATTGATAGTCCAGCCATAGCCGTCACAGTATCTGACTCATCGTGTTCTATTTTTAAAGCTTCTAAAGCCGACATTCCTACAGTATGAGCCAAACGTCTCACACAAGGCCAATGTTGGGACTATAAAAAAAAGTGAGGAAAACAAATTATAATTAAATCATTTATCTACTTAAATGCTGAATAAAATGTCTACCTGAATAGCTATGGTTTTCTGTAGCGTATCAATTGCATTTTGACATGGATGACGATTAAGTTCACTTTCTGTTATGGACGTCAAAGGATCGCCGAGTAAAGCTCTTACGCATTCTTGTGCTGAATCACATATAGCTGGCAGATCGTAACCACCTTCAAGGGCTAAAACAACTTTTCCATTGGCCAGATGCATTAGTTCACGTGTCATAAAACCAAAACAGGCAGGCGATACAAGATAGCCACCTAGTGGGGCGGGATGACCTGACGCAGCATCGAAACCAGCCGAAACTAAAACAATATCAGGATTGAAATAACGAGCAATAGGCATGACAATAGTACGGAATGCAGCAATATATTCGGCGTCGCCCAAAGGTGGATTTAGAGCACCGGACCAGGAAATATTAACATTATAGCCTAAACCAGGACCAGATCCACACTATAACAAACAAATGTTTATATGTCTACTATATTTATCAATAACTACTTGATGTTATTGTATACCTCTGTGGGACCACCAGTTCCAGGAAAAAAGTTACCATCATCATGCCGATGAATGGATAGATATAAAATATCTGAACTTGTGTAAAAAGCCTGCTGCGTGCCATTACCATGATGAACATCCTAAACAATTTAGAAAAATTAATAATTTTCGGCATTCAAAATGCATATACATACATATTAAAAATTTTGCTGATAACATACCCAATCAACAATAAGTATCCTTTTAATTTCTGAAAAACACTGCCTCAATAGTTTAGCTGCTATCGCTATGGAATTGAAAAAGCAAAAACCCATTGCCAAATTGGCTTCGGCATGATGACCTGGAGGTCGTATAACTGCAAACCCATTCTTAAGATCACCTTTAGCAGTTTTCATTGCCAAATCGATAACGCAACCAGTAGCCATTCGCGCTGCCAATGCTGTATAATGTTCATTCCATGTGGTGTCCAAGTCAACACCAACACCTCCACATGACAATCGTACAAAACTTGCAGAGGGTGCGGCGGCTTCTAATTTTTGACGATTAGCAGCCAATTGGCATTGATTTGAACCGAAGAGCATTGCATGGGCTTCCGTGTGAACTGTTTGTATTTCTTCAAGTGTAGCCTTTGGAGATCGTAAGCGGTGACATCGTTTGGCCAAGTCCGTTTCGTTTAAACGAGCCCATACGCTTTGTAAGCGTCCACTGTGCTCCGGATGAATACCATTATTGCCGCATATACAAACATGTTTTAACATTAAATTATCATATGCTAAACCAGTGGTTATTTTATGTGTCGGCACTAAATTGTTGTTAGGTGTTGGAGGTGGTGCGTGCTGTTGTTCGGTGGTTAACTGAGTGTGTCGGGTAGACAAATCCATTAGATGACGTCCATGACCGAGTATGGCTAAATTAACAGGTGGTATATGATCCGCCGATGACGATGTAACAATGGGACCAGCTTGGGGTATATGAGTAGACTGGCCGGTGTCAGGAATTTGACTTAGACCATGTGGACCCAAATGAACCAATGGTGATGATAGAGTTCGAGAAAGAGGTCGAATTAGACCTCTTGCCACTGCATCGTCCATTTGCATAGAATGCATATACAGTAACTCACGTTGTTGTTGCAAGTACTCTTTGCTTCGCATCAATTTATTCGGTTTGTTGGGTATGCACACCGGTGGTGGTCCAGCAACATACGCTGGAGGGGATGCAACCACTGTTGTTGTATTGGGGAGATTTTGTGAGGTACTCGTTATGACTGTACTAGTTACCACGGTTTTAGGAGGTTTCTTTTTGTCGGTGAGATCCATTACTTCAGAGGCATCATCTTCTTCTTTTAGCTGCGTATCACGTACAGCTCCGCTACGAGTGAGTACCGTTTGTCGTATTTTTTGTGTTAATAGTAAATGTTGTTCGTATGCTTGCCGTTCGGCCTAAAAAAAGAATCCCATGTTTTCGGTTAAAAAGTGTTTAGTTACTAACGAAAAACTTAAATTTAAAACACTTTGTTATAGTACCCTTCACCTGTAGTGTCAAAGGTATATGTATATCAAGAATGATAGAAGAAAGATTACGACAATTCGAACTCAAAAATTGAATGTTCTGCGCAGGTGGGTTAAATGACGTCATGAAACAGTCTGACATTTAAACATAACAGTGGGACAATTTCTTAATTTTTCCCATAAATAATTTTATGAGAAAAAAATTTTTTTTATTACTCGTATTTTTTTCAAGAATAAAAATAGTAAAATATTGAATGAATATATAAAATTAAGAATAATTTCAAATAAAGATTAATAAATTTTAAAATATGAATATTATCTATCTATTACGTTAATGTTTTAGTATATTTTCTTTTTCGGCTACTTATATTTTGTTTAATTTCCGCATTAAGCGTTATTAATCTAAAATACATCCTACATCTAAAAAAAAGTTTTTTCACTTCTTCGCTGGCTTTTACGTCCTTTGCTTCCAATAAATGTTTTTTTAAATAATCATTTGTTGGAAATAATTTGTCTCCATTTAGCCGCATAAAACTATCATCACAAGACTTTAAAATGTTCATTTAAGAGATTGATGGCTTACTTAAGCCACCTTCACTTAAGTGATTAACCCATGAATATGATGAGTCTTCTAGGGGCTTAATGTCAATACTAGGTTCTTTGTTTTTTAATTTATGGCAAATATAACCGGCCAAATTCTCTAAACCATCACAATTTATGTTTTCGACCTCACTTTCGTGATTTTCTTCTTGCAAGTTTTGTTGTTTGATGGCGGGATTAATGTGTTGAAGTATTTTACCTACAAAAATCAGAAGCAAAATTAGGTCTGTACTACAAGTACTTAAAACTTTGAATTTACCTGTTAAAGAATATTGCTCATTTTCTAAATCAGGAGTATTATCTTCCTCAACATTTGCATCAGTGCCTAAGATCCCTTCGTTATACCCAATAATATATGATCTAAGTCTGTATTTAAATTCTTGATGGTCAGGATGGTCGTAAAGACCTCCCTTGGATCTAATTATACCAAAAAACTTTTCAAGAACATCCTGATTTAGGCGATACGTTAAGATATACTCAATATTATAACGACTCTTAAGTTCACTATACATGAGTCTTAACGCATTATTTGTTTGAATAATGCCTGTTCAGTAAAATAAATAGATTTTAATCAAACAGTTTTCAACATTCAAATTAAGCTGTATACCTTTTACCTTAGTATTTTTATGGTGTCCTTCCGTTTGCAAAATGTTATCCAAAGCTTTCTTTGTTGCTCATTATTTTTTGGAAAAGTGTAAAAGGACACATCTAAGATAAGTTATATTAAAAACACGCACAAAATTAGTTTTAAACACAATTTCTCACTTGATTTCTTTCTATCGTTTCGCATGCATTTGCCCACTGCGCACTTCATGTTTACAATTTGCTTCAAATTTTTGAACAAGAATTTTTTACACTTAAAGCTTTCAAATAGCCTCCACACACGGTTATTATAATAATAATTATTTTTTTACACAATATTTAATAGATAAAAACACAATATTCTTGATCTATAACGAAATATGATAAATTAATTTTTTGAGAATTGTCAAACTAATTTTTGTTGTAGGGTTACCAAGTCTTACATAACATATAAATTGTTTCGAACAAATTTAGGAATAAATCGAAAATATATTTATCTTATATATTAATAATAAATTAAAAGTTTTATAATTTTTGATTTGTCTTGACTCTTCTTGAGTTTTAGGTATTTTTTTTAATATGTTTTTTATTTTTTAAGTTCAATATTTCGAGACTCTACAGGAATAAGTAATGACCTTTATATAAAGACAAACCACAATTCTCTCATTACAATTGCAAGAGATTGTGTAAACCAAATTAAATATTTTTAATTTGAATATAGAAAGTTATCAAAAACATATGTATGTACATGTTAGTAATGTCAGAAATTATTAAAACCAACATTGGATCCGCCTTGCTCATAAAAAAACATTTAATGTTTATTAAGCGCTTAATTGGCGGATAACTGTAGGAAATTTGTCAAATAAGCCTGTATTAAACATAAAATATTTCTTGTGAATAAGGCAAATATACATACATTTAATATACAAAGAAACGCCAAAATCAGAAACTAAAAATATAGAATTAGGTTTTTGTCTTAGTTTGCTTGATTTTATTTCATTTTTTTTTTATATAAAATGCATTATGTAAAGGGACCGCCAAATAATTTTTTTTTGAAAATGCTATAAAAAAGTGTAGCCTCGGCTGTGTGGCACGTAGCGCCGTCCTGCTGAAACCAAATGTTGCCAATATCCTCCCGATAACGATCGCCATTGACTACGGCCACTCCTTGCTCATTTTCGAAGAAAAATGGCCCAATTATGCCTCTTGACCAAAATCCGCACCAAACAGCGACTCGTTTTGGGTGTATCGGCTTTTCAATGTATGCGTGCGGGTTTTCTGTGCCCCAAATGAGACAATTTTGCTTGTTTACATACCCGCCAAGATCAAAATGAGCTTCATCTGAAAGGATGATTTTTTTTTGCCAAAATCGGTCAAAGTAAAGTCACAATATTTCCCAGCGTTGTTCAAGCGTATACACAACTATATTCGTTCAGCGGAAGAATAAAACTAATTATCTGTCAAATCATACATGAACTGGTGTTATCATTCATGAAAAAAGCACTAGTTGAAAAAAACGTTAAATGGCGGACCCTTTATAAGGTTTAATGTTATTATTTAAGTTAAAGAATTTTTTTTTTATCCTATGGAGTTAATTTTAATATATGTAAGTTGTCAATTAAATTTCTGGTTCTCAATTTTATAAAATTTTCCTGAAGAAGATACACAAAGTGATACCGAAACATTGGAGTTAAAAAATAAAAAACAAATTAATAAAAAAAACACCTCAAGCTCATAAAAATATTCAAGAATACACACATAGCCCTAAATATTTTGGAAGTACATAGAATAGGTAACCCTAGCTGGGTTAAGCTACGTCATCTAACGGGAAGACATGCGCATGTCGTAATCTCTTTGTATATCATTCTTGTATGTATATAGCTTTGTCATTTTGTTTGTAATTTCTACAATATTCTTTTCCGAACTCATAAAGTACATATTTTTTTAAAGCTTATGACTAGGAAAGCCGATGTATTTCTAAAGTTAAAATCTAAGATGGCGTCCAAAATAAAAAAGGGGATAAAGTATTCTTACTGTTTTTTTTTTGATTGATTTGATTTTTGATTGCTTTTAACTGTAACGTGGATAATTGGTACGTACTACTGCTGCCTATTGCCGTGTTTAATATAAAAATAAAAGAAAAACTTACATCACTATTTTCATAATGAGTTGGAGTAATATTCAGCTGACCACTACCAGTCAGCATTGGATGACCTAGGGGTAAAGGTGCTGACTGCGTTCTGCCCAACGGTCGATGACCTTGTTTGTTAAGATGTGCCTGGGCAACCTGAGCATCTGTAATTGGCTGTCCGTACATGGTTGAGGGCGATTGTGGCGAATGTACTACAGCGTGAATACCTCCTGTAGAGGCTACATGCATCAGAGCTGAGGATCCGGTAGATGCGGCATGTGCTTGAGGTGGCGCCACGTCACCAACTAAAGAAGCCTGTGATGAAGATGTCGATGTAGCTGAAGCAGATCGAACAACTGGAGACTGCGGTGGTGCTGCTACCGCCACAGCTGAGTTAGCTGTAGGTGGTATTAAAGGACTAGGTGGAGGAACAGCTTGTCTACCAAATGGTACTGCTAAAGGATTATAATATGTTGGTGGGCCCGATGAGCTGACCACTGGTGGCATACTGCCGCCACCTCCACTGACAACATGTTGTCGCAATGCAGCCAACATGGCATAATTTGCTGCGGCGGAATTATGAGCATTTGGTAAATGAGGACGGCCTAATGATATATTTGGCATAGACGGCGAACTAAATAATGATAAGTCATTGATGCTGCTTCGTTGGCCTGGCTGATACTGACTGCCGTCTTCATTTTCTTCTTGTATAGGTGTACTAGTGGGTGAGCCATGACTAAGACCAACAACACCGGTTCCAGCTGCCGCCAGACTAGATAGTGGTGGAGAATTTGGTCCAGAATCGGGTGTGCTACTGCAATCTAATAAAAATATAATTTATTTAATAATTTACATTAACATACATACTTAAGTACGTATAATTCGTTTTGACGGTTTATTTTCTTATTTTCTATAAGTATAAACGTCAATAATTTTAGTCTTGCGAAATTGCAAAGATTTTTACTCAAACAACAACAGTTATATACATATGTATGTACATATATATATACAAAAAAAAATTACACTTGATTGCAAAATTCTGTTTAAAATTTTAAAAATTTTTAATAGATACATACTTTTATTAGAATAAGAACAGTACAACGAAATATAAAGATTTTGAAATTAAAAAAAAAAATGAGTCAAAATAAAGTTATGTGAAAATGTATTTCGTTAAATCAAAAACGCAAAGGTTTTCAAGCTACAGCATTTGATGTCATTTGTATTGTTGAAAATTTTGCTTACGTCAGTTTCGAGTAAATTTATACAATTTCAAATTGTCGCACGACTAAAATTGGTTGCACAATTGCCTTATATACATTTGTATATATTTGTCTTACAATTTTAACTTAATTTTTATTTTCATTTCATATGTAGTTAGTAATAGAGTTAATACAAACAAACAAATTATTAAAATATAAACAACAACATTTAGTAAAAAAAAAAATAAACAACAATAATTAAATTATATATAAAAATATTGAAAAATAATTACAGAAATAATAATAAGAAAAATAATTTTAAACAGCTTACTTTATTACTGATCAAACCTTTGTTTTTTTTTTCTTATAATAATGAAAAAAGTAAAACAAAAAGTAAATGTTGTGTATTAACTCTCTACTTATGAACTCCCAGAAATGTTTTCGGTTTTGTTTCATACGTACTTGTTAACGTAGAATTTTGTTTTTGTTGTCGTCTTTGGGCAGCTTGTAAAAGGCGTTCATGTCTTCTTATGCCAGCCGGTCCACTTATTCGTGCTTTACGCTCTATGACACTTAGTTTTAAGCGCATCTTAAGTAAATTTGGTTCGGATGCTGTGTGTTATAAATTAAGAGTAGTAACTTTTTGTTTTCTTTCTATTCAAATAGTTAATCGTTAATTTTAGATGAAAATTTAAGACAATTATTTAACATATATTCATACAGATGCATGTACATATGTACAAATAAAGAGAAAACATGGTACGACCTATTATGTTTTTACTTTAATAACTTAAAAACTTTTTTTAGTTTCAAATTAAATATGAATAAAAATATTAAAAGTTTTCCGAAAATATAAGCTTTAAGCCTAGTATGTACTCTGTTTTAATTTGTGAAATATGTTGAGCAACAAAACAGTGTAATTATCATTATGTAAGGTGATTGCATTTCGGAAAATTTTTATTGAAAAAGTTATTTTTATATACAACTTGACAATTGAAAATCATGAGAAAAAGAGAAAACGTATATAATTTTGACATTTAAAAAGAAACAGCTGTTAAGCTGAAGTGTCTAATGGAGCAGCTCAGTTATTTCAAATAAAGAATTTGATATAAAAAATAATTTATAAATCGAGCGGACAAAAAAAAACTCTCTGTTAAGCTTTTGCTTTAAATTTCGTACGAAATAGCTGTTTTTCATATTATTTCCTACCAGGGCATATTCATACAGGTTATGCAACAGTGAATTAAAACATCAAAGCAACTTTAGGGGATGTTTTCTGTCAAGTACCAAAATGAAAATCTCATATTTTATCCCTGCATAAATAAATAAATGGAAAACAAGGGGAATTTATTAAATTTATTATAGGTACTTCCCGATCAGCTGTTTCGAGGTCACCCGTATGAATATGCCTTGAATATTCATACAAAATAAAATATACTTTAAAATCCATTTTAAGAAAATTTGAATCTATTTAAATATTTTTTATGCAAAACAAAACATTTATTTAAAAAAAAATTAAACGCTATTGGCAGCTAATTACGACAATAGTTACTCAAATTATCAGCAGAGTGATCATCGCGAAAAAGATTGTCACAAAGAGTATTCGTATAAATATTTTAATATAGAGTTTGACAGCACTTTGCATGAAATTTCGAACAGAGTACCACCATTTATAAAAGTAGAACATATTAGTTCAATAAAAAAGTAATTTTAAGTTTTATTAATAACCGCACCGTAATTTTTCAGTAATCCAAAGGTAGTCTTGATTAATAATTGTTCCCTTAATCAAAGGATTTTCAACAAAATAATATAAATTGTAATATTTGATATTTTATTTGCACTTTTTACGAATCAGATAAATTAATAATTTTAAAGGCTTTCTTGTGCTTTAAACTAAGTAATCCATTTCAATTTTTAAAATATGTTGTTAACCAGTGAAGGCTGCATAGCTGATGGCTTGCTAAGGGGGCCGCATCTCTTAGTAATGAGGTTATCGATCACTACTGTGGTATACCCCTCTCTGCTAGCAAACTTCGTATAGATGCGTATTTCCATATATTGGCCCAGACGAAATAAATAAATTATTCTGAGTGTAATACTGCAAGAATGACATGGCCTAAAATGGATTCTCAGCGCACCAAGCGGCTGAAGGATATTGTGGCTATGCTGACTGGTTACTGTAGATTTGGCAGTCATGCCAGGATAATGGAACTACTCTTAATTGACTTCTGAATAATTCGTGTTGACGAAGAGATAGAGGAGATGTATCCCTTTCTATATCACTGTTCCGAACTGGAGAATATCCGAAGGACTATTTTCAGGACCTGCAGAATACATAGCATTTTACAGATGGCAACACTAAGCCTTGATGAAATTTCTGCCTTACTAAGGCTGTCTGTATGGTTCTCATAACCAGACCAGAATTGAGAAGCGTCTAGGATAACATGCCCGAAGCGGTCGACATACCTGATAACGAGTATTCTGCTTTATTTATTCTTTTTCCGTGCTAATAATCAATTATTTTTATTTTTTTTCCCTTAACCTCTTACAGGTACCACAAATGGGTCTATATGATGGACCCAAGTGAGCTGTACAACAGCTGTCTGTTTTACCTTAACAAACATATTTTACACGAAGAATTTAATATACGAAAATAAATTTTATTCAGATCTTCATCACTAATCGTTATTTTTTTGCTATTTAATCCAAATCAGTGTAAAAAAAGATTTGTGACATTAAATCATCCAAAAAATACTCAGTATGGTTTGCCATTTTACCGTGAAGAGACTATAAAACGAACAACGTTTGCAAATAATTGAATATTATTATCAAAGTTCGAGCTGTGCAAAAAATGTTTTTCGTAAATTACGTCTATTAAATATACTATTCAAGCTGTTGTGACTTAATTTTGCAACAGTTTAACTTAATTGGAAATTAATCCACCAACCCGTATGTGAAGATTGCATACCGAGGAGAATATTGCCGCTGCGGCGTAATTGCAATCGTTAAAGTCAATGAAAGAATTTGACTTGGTTGACGTTTAAATATTTTTTTTTTTTTTCAAACTCTGGGGTGGTGTCATTGGTCTAGTTACGCCCATGAATAAAAGTTTATTTTAAAATCGGGAAATTGTGTAGTTTTGTTTTATTATCTATAATAAGTGTTTATTCGTTTATATGAATACTTTTTAAGAAATTAACATTTTAAACACTTTTTTTTCATAAAAAGTTAAAAAAAAAACTCTTTGATTCATCTACATACGTACATAACAGATTAGTTTTAATATTTCACATTTTAGCACTTGCTTAATGGTGTTAATGGGCGCAATAACATCAAAAATCACGTTAAAAAAACATGCATAAAATTTCAGAACTCTTCTCATATATTCTTTTATTTTTATTTGTTCATAATCAGGTCAAAATAAAAAAAGTATACAATGCATTTTTTAGATACTAGTTGTCAATATAACTTACCAGTTTTTCGTAGAGGAAAGTCTGTTTCATATTTGAGTAAAGATGATGGAGGTGGTTGTGGTATTTTATATGGATGAGAACTCGCAACTGCACCACTAGGTAGCGATTCACCAGATGAACTTTTAACTACGCTTCTAAGTGTGTATAAAAATTAAGAGTTTTTTTTACAAACTATATGAATAATGTTTTACTCACCTATTTCGATAGGGTGATGTGGTTTGCATGCCATTTGGAGACGAGGCGGCTTGTTTACGATTTAATATAAAACACTAGAAATTAAAAAGAAAAAAAAAATATGTATATATTTTGTAAGATCCAAAATCCTTATATGAAGAAATTATGTTAAGACAAAAATAAACACCTCTTCATTTAAATTCAAAACACGAACTTTTACTATAAATCCTTAACCAATTTGTTGTAAGTACTAACGGAGGTATCATAAACAAAAAATAGCATAAAGTTTTTGTACAACATATTTGCTAAAATCAGCCAAAGATTTAATTATTTAGATTCCTTTACACAACAAGACTAATTCTATTTTCTTTTCTGCAAAAAAATGTTACAATTTTTCCGCTTTTAATTTCTAAAATGTTGATCATTTTACGTATTCAAATTTGGTACTAAATAAACCCCCTTTTGAAAATCTATAGTTTTATTAAAAAACTAATATTAATGGAAATATTCAGGAATGAATCGCTATTTAATTACAGCACAATAGCCCTTAAGCGGTCAATTAATTGATATATGTATATTCGGCCGTGCCGAATCTGATAATACCCTTCACCAACATATACATAGGTAAAATCCCACATCGTAGCTTAACCTATATTTCATGTTATACGCTATTTTTCCTTATTATTTCCGACGCAATCCTTGATTTTAAATTTTTACATAGTTAACAGTATTCTACTAGTCGTTTAATTTGATTAATACTGATGGGGTTTAAAAAATGTCTGCCATTTTGTTTTAGACGCCATCTTGGATTTTAAATTTTTTAATAATTTACTGTATTCTACTGGTCAAGCCCTTTCATTTGATATCAATACTGAGGGGGTTCAATAAGTTACATTTTAAAATACCAGATTTGACCCACATATAAATTTATTGTCCGCCATTTTGTAATAGCGTTCAAAATGAATTTTAATTTTTTATGGTGCTTATATTGCGCTAGTCAAGTCCTTTCAGATGATACTAATATTGATTGGAATATATATGTATTTAAAAAAAAATTTTGCCTATAACTTTACCGATTAGAGCCCGCTTTATCCAAAATTTTTCACAAATATCTCTAGAGGCATATTATATATATATATAAATAGTAGCAAAGGTACCTATAAATTATTCTATTGCTGAAAAATATTAATTTTGATGGTAAAAATATGGAGAAAAACAGAGGCAGTCGTGTTTATTTGCTCATATCTTAGAAAGTTATGAGACGATTGTGCTGAATTTCAATAGCGATTCATTCCCAGATATTTCCAAAAGATGATTTCAACCAACACACCGACAGACGGTTAGGGCTTAATTGACTCCACTATTCATAAGATTTCAGAAAATATATACTTTATGGGGTTGGAAATGAAAATTGTAGAAATTACAAACGGAATGACAAAGCTACATATACCCTTGTGCACCACAGGTTTACTATTATTTTAACTTTATGTAGTAAGTTAAAATTTTATTTTTACTACATAGTTTTTGCATGTTAAAAAATTAATGGTTGCCTTTTTAAAGAATACATTGCATTGCAAAGATAAAAAAAAGTTTATAATAAATAAAGTGTGTGCTAACAGGCAGCCAATTTCAATTTAGTATAGAGTTCGGTATACGTGGTACATAAACTGTGACTAATTTTTTGTTATGAATAAGGCTTTATATAGAGGGTATTTGGGAATTATGTATATGTTATAATTTAGACTAACATTTAGTATTTGCTTTACTTCTGGACTAGCATTCGCACTGTTCTCTTTGCGTTTCACTACGGCTTCCCGCTCTCGCCTTTCTCTTTGTGCTTGGTCTTCTGCGGCAGCAGCTGAAATAATTCTTTGCTCTTGTAACTCCTGATAAGCACCATGTGTGTTGTGCACAGCATACTAAATGAAAAAATAAATAAAAAAGATTTAAAAATACATGAAATTTAATGTATATTTAAATATATTCTTTTGATTACTAAAAGACTAAAAACTTTTAATTAAAAATAAACTATATAAATACGATTATTAGAAATTTTAAATTTATCTATTATATGTACATACATATGTATGTATACATACATAAGTTTGTATATCGAACATTTCCAAACGCTATAGAAAAGTATATGTAGTTCTAAAATATTTTTAAAGGCTCGAATGTAATTCTATTACAGTTATAAATTTTAGAAGAGTAAGAAGTTATGTGACGATGTTAAGTGGATGTAAAGAAGGGTCAAACTACAAATAGTTCGAAACATTTTGAAAAACTTAAAATTTCGAGGGGAAACATTGTACACATTTTTTTCGGTTTACAAAGGCATGTACGAATGTAGCAACGTGTACGAATTTTAACTACACTAACATAAAACTGATGTTAATTAGTATTAAAATTAAGGATTTTTTTAAATAAATAAAGCGACAAATTTTAAATTATTCTCTACAAATTAAGCTTTTATTATTATTATGTAGTAGTATGTAATTTTTAACATATTTTTACGGAATCGGTAAAATAAATCATATTGTTAAATTGATTAATTAATCTTCCTATATCAAATTTAGGTTAATTTAAATAATTATTTTATTTTTTAAGACTACTTTAATACGAAGGAGAACACAAAAAAAAGTAATCTATTAACACGTATTTGAAACAAGTGTCAAGGAACGAGAACTTACATGAAATTTATGTTCCAATTGTAATTTATGTTGTAATTCCAATTGTTTTGATTTTTCTTGAAATGTATGAAGCAACATTTGTTTCTGTAATTCTTGTGTCTTTTTTAACTGTAAACAAACAGAAATAGAATAAAATTAAAAAAGAAAAATCAAACGGTATTTGTTTATTTTTGAAAATTAAAAAAAAAACAAAAGTATTAATTATTATATTGAAACAAAAGTAGCAGATTGTTATTAATTAAAGAATAAGAAGAAAAAAATGATTGCATTTCGTAAACATACAACCAAAAAACACGCATGTTCTTTTCTTTTTAAATACAAGCAAAAAATTAAAGAAGTTTCCATGACCTTAAGTCAATTTGCATTAAAATATTTATTTATTGTATGTATGTAGGTGTGTTCGTTCGTTTATTATACCCTTCACACAGTGAAAAAGGGTATATATAGGTTTGTCATTCCGTGTGAAATTTCTACAATTTTCGTTTCCGACCCCATAAAGTATATATTTTCTGAAAGCTTATGAATAGGGGAGTCGATTAAGCTCTGTCAGTCTGTCCGTCTGACCGTCTGTCCGTGTGTATGTTGAAATCAACTTTTTGAAGACCCCCGACATCGCTCGGACCCGGGTGAGGTATTAAAATATCAGAAATATTCGGGAGTAGAACGGTATTGAAAATCAAAAACATTGGTACATAAACAACTGAGATATGAGCAAAAACCCACGACCACCTCGATTTTTTTTTCACAAAAACAACATTACAACAACAACATACATACATACAAACGTGTATACTGGTTAGAGAAAACGTGGCATCGAATCCCAGCTGAGCCAAAAAAAAAATTTTTTTTAATTTTTTTAAAATTTTTTTTAAAATTTTTTTTTTTATTTTTTATTTAATATATTATTTATATCTTTATTATTATTTTTTTTAAAATTTTTTTTTTTTTATTTTTTTTTTGTTTTATATATATTATATATATAATAATTTTTTTTTAATTTTTTTTTTTAAATTTTTTTTTAAAATTTTTTTTTATTTTTTTTTTTTTTTGTTTTTTTAACATACATACGAGAATTTATAATTTTACAATGGGATGTTTTTATATATGTATGTACGTATTTCATATGGGATGAATGGTGACACAAACTACTGTTATTGCATGACTACACGTTGTGAAGGGTATATAAGATTCGGCACGGCCGAATATAGCACTTTTACTTGTTCCTTTTTAGCATGTTTGTTTTTCTTTATTTTTTTTACTCTGTTCCTCTTTTGCCCATTTAATAATTAAATAAGAAAGTACGCCTTGTTATATACCACATACAAAACAATATTGCGAATCTGATTTATACACCTTAGAGAGAAAAATAATAGCAGTGTATAATATTATTACTAAGGTTTAATAATTAAAAAATATTAAAGACATTGACTTTAATTTTTTACTTCTTTGACTGACTAGTATTTACACTAAATTCACAAACTAATAATAAATTAGAACAGAATAAATGCAATATTAGGTACTTTTAATATTTTTTTTGTGATGATGTAAAATATATAATAAAAATATTATAAAGGGTGGTTAAATTTAAAGGGCCGATGTTGATTTTGAACACAAATTTTTAATGACAATGTTTATGTTTAATTGTTGGGTACGATTATGAGTCGAGGTTAACTGCTCTTTTGCCACACTATCGCGAAAACAGAAATGTTTTCCGTTTAACGAACTAAGAAGGCATTCACAGATGTTTTAACACTTCACACAGACTTTTTATATTTTTCACAATTATCCCGGTTGTGGACGAATTTGAACGATTATGTTGACCAAAAAAATAACGAAGTGCAAGAAATGCATTTTGATTTGAACGCCTATTTTTATAATAAGCCTGAATAACTTTAACGCGTTGCTCGATTGTGTATCTTTCCATGATTCAAATTGAGTTAGTCTTAAATTGAGAAATGTCAAAGAAATGCAAAAAAAAAACTTGACGTTTAGGTGTAATTCACATTCAACATCGGCCCTTAAAATTTAACCATTATTTATTTACAAATTATCACACATATGTACATATGTTTCACTTTATTTTATTTAACTTCAAACACACAGTTGCATTTGCTTTGCAAACGCAATTAAAAATTTGTTGGCGGTAGCGCTCCAATTGACTCAAATGAACCACAACAGAACTTAACAAGTTACGTGAACAAATTTTTTGTTAATTCACAATGTTCACGTTGAAGAAAGTCTATTGTGTAAAATTCTCTATGTGCTCCCATCTTACTCCAAACTGTAAATGTTCATGTAGGAACTTACATACATATGAAGGAAAATGTTCACCCAATTAAATAAGAAAGAGAAAATATGTTTTGTATACATACATACATATATACTTATATAAATATACACACTAGCGATAATTTATAAATACGATTTATAAAGAAATTTTTGCTTAGAGGTGGCCATTTAATGGCTAATACAACGATAGATGGTGGTACCATTCGTTATATGCTGTTTTTTTTCACTTTTTATTTTTTAAGCTGTGTATTTTGTTTTTAGTTTTTTATTATTATTTTGATTTTGATGTCTTAAGCACACAATAATATATGAAATAAAAAAAAAATATGTAAATACACAATCAATTTAAAAATAAATATGAGTGATACTTTTCATTTGACTGATAAACTTGACCACTATTATGTAAATGTTATATTTATTTTGTCTGCAAAATTTTAGATAATTGTGTTGCGAATTTTATTGTATATAATAAATATTCAAATGTCAATTTTAAAATACTTTCCCATTTTACATAATGTATGTATAAATATGTATGAATGTATGTATGTATGTATGTATGTATGTATGTATGTATGTATGTATGTGTGTATGCATTTATGTATAAATTTATTTAGTTAAAGCGAACCTTTTATATTTCTTAAAAAAACCTGATAAAGATTAACTTTAAGTCTGTGTTTATATTGTAAGAGCTTTTAATTATAAATTATTCTTAAAGTTGCTTTTACGTTAACATAGAAAAAGTCTTACTGCATACAATTCTGTTATTTATATACGCACCTAACATCAGATTTAAATTACGAAAGACAAAATAAAACGAATTTTAAGTACATGCAAGAATGAACTGATTTTAATTGCTTTCTTTTTCTTTCGCACACAATAAAAATTAAAAAGAATATTTTATGCAAGAAAACTTGTTCAATGTAAAATCAGACTAAGGAAGATGTCAGAGTGCGTACTTAACTATACGTCTCCACTAGGTCTTAATTTGTTTGGATAACGAACAATTTTTTGTGCGCACATGAATTTGTTTTGTGTGGACCAATCTTGTCAGTTTTTTGTTATTGTTCAAACAGCGCTGTCAGAACATTTTTAGCATAACGATGTCTAACAGGCATTTTTAGTATGAAAGAAAAAACGACACATAAAAACAGCAACAACACGTTTTCTTCATATCAAAGAACATTATAAAATTTTTCACAGTTACTTTTTTTGGAGTTTTGGACCCCTTTCTGACTAGGCAAGTCTCTTGCACAAGTTTAGTTTTTATTTTCTTTTATTTTCCTTTGAACTTGCTTTTACGTTCAGACTCAGCAATTAACTTGCCCAAGTTTCGTTCTCTTTTACTTATTATACCCTTCACACAGTGAAAAAGGGTATATATAGGTTTGTCATTCCGTGTGAAATTTCTACAATTATCATTTTGTTGAAATCAACTTTCTGAAGCCACATGACATCGCCTGGACCCGGTATTAAAATATAAGAAATATTCGGGAATAGATCGGTGTTGAAAATCAGAAACATCGGTACATAAACAACTGAGATATGAGCAAAAAACCACGACCACCTCGTTTTATTCACAACAACAACATACAACACATACATACAAACTGGTTAGAGTGAGCCAAACAAATTTTTTTTATTTTATATATTACTAGAAAAGCCCGGCGCGCGTTGCTACGCTCCTTAATGAATTTAAATTGAATATCAAGTGCAAAAAAATAAAAATTATAACTTTTTTTAATGGGCGTGGCACTGCCAACTTTTCTAATCACGAAATTATATAGTCATGATAACTCAATATGTGTGCAAAGTTTCACAAAAATCGGTCCAGAGCAAGTACCGCAAAATTATATCTTTTTTTATGGGCGTGGCCCTGCCCACTTTCTAATCATCAAATTGTATAACGATGAGACTTCAATATGTGTGTGAACAGTTTTAGAAAAATCGGTGAAGCTTAAGTAGCTGAAAATTATAACTTTTTTTATGGGCGTGGCCCTGCCCACTTTTTTAATCACGAAATTATAAAGCCATGACAGCTCAATATGTGTGCAAAGGTTCAGAAAAATCGGTCCAGTGTGCAAGTACCTCAAAATTAAAACTTTTTTATGGGCGTGCCCCGCCCACTTTTCTAATCACGAAATTATTAAGTCATGAGAGCTCGATATGTGTGCAAAGTTTCAGAAAAATCGGTATTGTGCAAGTAGCTTAAAATGATAACTATTTTTTTATGGGCGTGGCCCCGCCCACTTTTTTCCACCCATAAACACTCCCTGGTATGTGTACAACAACTTACCAAAGTTTGAGCCCGATCGGTTTTACAGTTTCGGAGTCTATAGCTAAAACACACACACACACACACACACACACACACAGTTTCACTTTTATATATATAGATTTATATTTTTTTTTTTTAAACACATAAGTTAACTCAATTTATAATATTACAATGAGATGTTTTTATATATGTACGTATTTCATATGAGATGAATGGTTATATAAACAATTGTTATTGCATGACTACACGTTGTGAAGGGTATATAAGATTCGGCACGGCCAAACATAGTACTCTTGTTTGTTTTTAATTTTTTGACATTTCTTTTTTGTTTTTGGTTTCTTAATCAAAAACTTGCCTGTACTTGCCGAGTACAATCAAGTGTGTACTCAAATATGAGCAAGTTTCTTCATCTTAACCCGACCTTACCCCTTTTACCGATTTGAGTCAGAAAGGGGTCTTGTTATTGTACGAACAAATCGATGATTAACCCCAAGACCACACGAGCAATATGTTTGGTAATTATTGCCACAGATATTGTTAAATTATATTGCCAACACAAGATATAAACGTGTGAACCGCATGAATATGTATTAGAATACATATTTAGCAATAAATGTTTTAATACATTGCTGAGCAATAATATTCTAACACAAGCTATCAAATTCAAATGAAAACAAGTAAGAGTGCTATAATCGGCCGTGCCGAATCTTATATACTCTTCACAACGTGTAGTCACGCAATAACAATTGTTTGTATAACCATTCATCTCATATGAAATACGTACATACATATATAAAAACATCCCATTGCAATATTATAAAGTGAGTTTACGTATGAATGTTTCCAAAAAAACAAAAATTCTAAAAAAAACAATATTAAAAACAAAAAAAAACAATAAAAAAATTACAAAATAATATTAAAAAAATAATAAGAATATACATTATATATGTATATAAAATAAAATAAAAAAATTTTTTTAGCTCAGCTGGGATTCGATGCCACGTTTACTATAACCAGTATATATGTATGTATATTGTTGTTGTAATTGTGAAAAAAACGAGGTGGTCGTGGTTTTTTGGTTATATCTCAAAAAAATATGGGGCGATTGTGCTGAATTTCAATAAGGATTCATTCCCGGATATTTCCAAAAGCTTGATACCATACACATCTGATCTGAGGAACATATGGTTGCTTCTAAAAGCTGATTTCAATCAACACACGGACAGACGGTCAGGACTCCTCTATTCATAAGCTTTCAGAAAATATATACTTTATGGGGTCGGAAATTAAAATTGTAGAAATTACAAACGGAATGACAAAGCTATATATACCCTTGTGCACCACAGGTGAAGGGTATAAAAATAAAATGTAGCAACACTAATGTATAAGAGAACGCCGCAGAAAAAAGGGTCAACAATATTAAAATTACGATAGAATTATAAAAATTATAAAAAAAGGTTTTTAAATATATGTTTCTAAGTGCAAAAGAATAGTGTTCATTTAGTGGCTTTGGTAAAATTTATTCACATATATTTTTTGTAAAATTTTCAATTACAGAACAATCTTCTTCAGACAAATTTGCAATTTTATGTATTAAGATATTAACGTGTTCGTTTACCAGCTAGAGATATAAGCTTAAACATTGGCAATTTGATGCCGTCATAGAGTACGGCAAATATATATAAAGAGTGTAGCAGAAAGAATGCACTTTATAAATTTACTGTCCATTTTTTTGTGAAATTTAGCAGCTGACACACGTTTTTATTCCGATTAACAAAATAAAGCCCTTTATTCAAAAAAATGCGTTACAATTGTGAAAACTTACTACAACAATTTTGAAAGTTATGCTGAGACCGCTCGCAAAATTCGGCTAACTTAAGAGTTCAAGCAAGCATTTTGTTAAAAAAAATCATCTCCGATTAAGAGCATTTGATCTGAATGGCTACGTGAATACACAAATTGTCGAAATTGGGACTCAGAAAATACTCATGCAAACCATACGAAACAAATGCATCTTGTAGCTTCATCTGGAGGGCATAAATATCGACGACATGTGGTTTCAGCAAGACGGCGCCATACATGAAACACTCCATTCATTGGAACAACGATTTTCAGAACAAATTATCTCAAGAAATTCAATATCAACTGGCCACCAAGATTATGCAACTTTTTTTTGGGGTTTTCGGAAATTTTCGGTTTATGCGAATAAACCAGAAACAATTCCTTAGCTCAAATCCGAGATCCAACGTGTAATTTTTAAAATACAGCTACATGTCTGTAAAATAGTCATGGAAAATTTCATATGTAATGACCTCTCATCAGAGGTGCGGGTTATTTGAAGGATATTTTATTCCATACTTAAATTGGGACATGTCTTCTTTACAATCCAATAAAAAAATTACAAGTTTAACAAACATGTTTTTATTCCAACATAAATAAGTGCATTCTTACTGGGACACCCATTAGTATAAGAGTTGGGTCATCATTGCCAACAAACAGTTAATTTTTTCACGAACCACAATGTATTTATTACGGGTTCGTAAAAAAATGAACAACCTAGTTGGCAAAAATAAACTAAAGTTACGAGTCAGACATAAGTCTATATAGTATACTACGCTTTAAAGCACTGTCTATATTTTTTTATGTGTATTTAAAAGATGTCAGAGCGGGAGCGAAACCTAATGCTATAAAACAAGTTGCGTTCTAGGCACTTTGTTTATAACAATAAAACACATGCAAAACTACAACGCTTTTGTTTATGTATCGTTGTTATATATTTTTGCACAAAAAAATATAAACAAACAACAGGTGTTTTCGATGGCAACAACTAATCCGGCGACGAATGAATATTATTATAATTAATTAGAATAAAACACGGTTTTATCTTAAAGAGCAAACGTTTTTTAGGAATGAACACATGATTAGTACTTTTTTTTTATAAAAAGGCAACAAATCATATATTTTTCTTTATAGAACTACTATTTAACCCCTTCCTGAATAAAAATCATTAATAAAAATTATCAGAAATCATTTATTTAAACAAGTCTACATTTGCTTTTCCATTATTTTTTGTTTTGATTAGAATTTTGTAAAGATATGAAGCTAACAGAATATCTCTTATAAGGATAAACGGAGAAAGAGTATATTAGATTTGTATATGTTTTTACATTAAAAGTACTTAGTTATAATCAAAGTTTCTAAAATATTTCACACCCTCTTAAACAAATTCAAAAATCAACCAACCATCTTATACTCGTATAAGTCTATTAAATTAAATTTATTATTGTTTTTCTTGGTTCAAAAAACATATATGTATACCTATAGTGATTTGAGCCTTGAATCAAAAAAAGACAACTCTAATGAACAATCGAATAAATAAAAAAAGAAGAGATAACATTACATCGGTAACACTATGATAATAATATTTATTTAATCAACAACCCCATATTGTATTCTGTATTGCTTATTGAAATACAGTTTTGGTTTATTTACTTGAGAACACAATTTCTGCTGTATCGTTGTCTTGTTAAACGTCAATTTATATTAAGCGTCAGGTAAAAAAAATCAGCAATAAGGAAGTTGATCAAATTTTTATTTTCCATCCCTGCATAAATTTAGTACAACACTTAAAACATATGAAATGAAATTGTATTGTTATACAAAATGTTTCAATAGAAATTACTAACAACAAGCATACAACACCGTAAAGACATACAAAAATAGTACTTATAATACGATACAACTAGGGTTAAGAATTATGTTGCTGATGTAGATATGGTTCATGATGACGATCGTAATGATGATGATGATAATAATGTGTATTTTTGTGTTCAGTGCTGCCACAACAAAACAATTTTTACAACCAAAATTCGCTTTAAAAGTTACCAAATAAGAAAAAAAATAACCAAATTTCAATATGTAGTATTTTTATTAAAGAACATTTAAAATGCATACATATTTATAATGTAACGCATGTGAATTGAATAAAATTAATAATAAAAATAATAATAATAATAATAATAATAACAAAACAAATAATTCTTTACCTACATACATATGTATGTAGGTACCCTGTCTGAATAGGGTGTAATAGTTTGAGATCATAGATTTACTTATTAAAAATTCTTGACTTGCAAGCAATAGAGCAATGCGTAACCTTAATCAGCTTCCAGTCGGAAGCTGATTAATTTTTTCTCGGTTAGTTTTCCGTTTAATTGTTGAATTTTGTTTTTCTTCACACATTTACTTTTTGTATTTGACAGCGGAATAGTATTTTTACACAAGCAACAACTTACGTGCATATTCTTTATAAAAATTTACTTTGTAAAATCTTTTAATTGAATGTTGCCGCCATTACAAAAGTCATGTTGCGACATTGCGATCATTTAGTAAAATTAAAAAAAAATTATAAAAGAAAAGTATTGTAAACAAGTGAGTGGCAATCAAGGCGAATTCATAATAAGTGGCTGCACTAGCGATTTTAGTCACAGCTGTTTTATTTTCAGTTGCCCTGGTAGCAATACTAAAAATTGAAGAACATAAAAGCTTAAAAATTATAACATAAAAAATGTGTACATGTGTATTATTATTTTGGAAAAAAATAACCAAAATGAGAAAAATATTCACATCTCCACATTAAAGAAAAAAATAACCACTTTTGGTTAGAAATAACCAAAAACGGCAGCCCTGTTTGTGTTTATTTTTACATGAGAAAAAGAATGTCGCTATTTTTAAGTTGATATAAGTATTATTTGCGTTTTGCTAAAGTTTATTTTTCGTTAACTCAATGTGTATTCCTTTGAATGTTTTATTTTGTTTTTTTATTATTATTGTGCGTATATTTATAAACACTTTTTTGTGTAAAAATCTATTTATAAAATAAACTGAACCTCATACGCAGTTGATTGTAATAGAATAATATGCTTTCTTTTATTTTTAAAGTTTACAAATTAAAAGAAAAAATATTGAGATGAATGCGAACAAAAAAACTCTTCACAAAAAATTCTTTATTACAGCTTATCTGTAATAATATTATAACAAAACAATACATTTACTGCTAACGTTTTTCTCGACCGGGGTCACTATTTGGATAAGAAAATTATATAATATTCAATGATTTTTACCTAATTTATTTACTTTTATGTCTCTTTTTGGGTAGGAATTGTTTGACGGGAAGTACATACTTAAAATTTTAATAAAATTATAATAATCTGAGAATTTGTTAAATAGATTAAACTGAGGAATGAAAACGTTGTTTTAAAACTGGTTCCGTATGGGCCAATTATTGTTCATGCTAATAGTCAAGTCATGACTTCAAACTCTTGAATTTTTATTTTTTAATTGCTGAATTCACAAATATATATTAATAAATAATTTTTATAAAAAAAAAAATTGACTTCAATCTTGTGATAAAGAAAATTATTATAAAAACTGGGGCCGAATTACGGCATTCGATCTCGATCGAAATTTTACTCGAACGATCGAGTTCGCTGTGCTTTAGGTATAGAGATTCTAATAAGAATTTTAAAATTTCGATCACGTTCGAATGCCGTAATTCGGCCTCTGATCAAAGAAAATAACTAATATTTTGTCACTACATAAAATTTTTTTGGGGTTCAAATTCCAATGTGAAATATTTATATAATTTTTTAAATTTATTTATAAATTAAAAACGAACTTTGTATGAAAATTTTGGTCATTTAAAATTTGATTATGATTAAAGCGGTATCGACTATTAATAAATTATGTATAATTTATCATATATGTAGGTACATATATGCGTACATGTACATATGTTCCAGCTTTGTTTTCGACAGTAATTTGTTCTCTCAAATTCTTTTCATATTAGTTAGGCACTTTTATATATTTTTGTTTCTGTTTTGAAGAGCTACTTCATATTTGGTAATTTTTCATGTCGATATATGACAACTAAAGTCATAAGAAATTCATATATATTTGTCGTTTTAATTATCATTTTCAACAGGTGGTGTTTATGTAAATATGAACTATTTTGAAATTAAAAAATTCTATTTTTTACTTTTTAATTATCAACCACTTTCTAATGACAAAAGAAAAAAAAATTTATACAATCAAGTATATTTAAAACCTCTTTAATCCATAACTAAAATATAAATAAAAGTACTTGTTGGTTATGTTCAACATTTATTTAAACCGCAAGTGTCGATAGATAAATGAATATTTTAAAAATAAAAATCGACACCGTATAAACCAAGCGCAACTCACATACGATATTTGTTGTTCTTTTTTGATTATTTTCTTTTTACGTTCCGTGTTCAGCTCTGTTCGGTCGATCGGTTCGATTGAGTAATTATTTAACATTTTGTTTGTTGCTGTTCTTGTTTTTTTTTGTATGCGTTATGTGCATGTGCGGCATCTGGTGTTTTTTTGAAGAGGGGAAAAAAATAAATAAAAAAAATCGATATTTTCATGAGATTAACAATTAAATATAATTTCGTGAATGTCTAGCGAAATATATTAAAAATTAAAGTGAATAACATTCTACATCATAAGTTGGCAAAAGTTAATATTATTTACGCCAAAATAAAATACCATTTCTTCTTTTTTTTGAAAACTGAGGCTTTTTTTTACTTATTTAGTAATCAAAATAAATAAATGTGTGTAAGGGGAGGATCGAAGCAGGCTATTACAACTTTGGCTCCTATTTAGACAATAATAAATTAATCGCTAATTTAGATAGCATTTCCCCTGTTAATAAGGCGATTGTGGTTCGTCAAATTAAATTAATTGAAATAAATTGGTAGGCGTTGCTACATCGTAAGTCTAGGAATGACAATTAGCCGTACAAAACTAGCCTCTGTCAAAGTGGCAGTCTCAGCAAAGAGTGTTGTCAATTTTAGCATACAAAAAAACACCCGCTATGCTGCTCGTGTAGTTTTCTTAACTATACTATAATTATTTATTTTTATAATGATGTATTTTAGTAACTTAGTAAAAATAAAATGTTTCATTTGGTTTTTTTTTCATTTCTACTTGCCGTTCAAATATTTTAAAACTCGACAGAAATAAAAAAGAAACAACAACAACAATGAGAATATAAAGTTATAATGGCATCTTTGATATTATTTTATCATATTTCTTTTCTTTTAATAGTGCGCAAAAATATGGCGGTTGGTTGTGTATAACGAGGAAATCTATAAATATGTACAT